>CM065483.1:7200000-7865000 GCA_032873175.1 Leptopilina drosophilae
TTCATTTTTTAAAATTTTTTTGACTCTATCAGCCACTCAGCTGCCATTTGAAAAAATTTTTATAAATTTTTTTCTTCCAATTTTTGATATTTTTTCATCGGAAAATCATCTGACTTTTAGCAGGGACTAAGTTTTAGACGGTTTTAAAGAATAAAACATTTAATATTAGTTTTTGAAATATTTTGACCCTATCAGCCACTCAGCTGCCATTAAAAAAAATATAATAAAATTTGTTTCTTCCAATTTTTGATATTTTTTTTTATCGGAAAATCATTTGACTTTTAGCAGGGACTAAGTCTTAGAGAGTCTCAAAGAATAGAACATTTTATTTAATTTTTTAAAATTTTTTGACACTATCAGCCACTCAGCTGCCATTTAAAAAAATTAAAAAAAATCTTTTTCTTCCAATTTTTAATATTTTTTTCATCGAAAAATCATCTGACTTTTAGCAGGGACTGAGTCTTAGATTGTCCTAAATAATAGACCATTAAAATTCATTTTTAAAATTTTTTTGACACCATCAGCCACTCAGCTGCCATTTAAAAAAATTTTTAAAAATTTGTTTCTTCCAATTTTTGATATTTTTTTCATCGGAAAATCATCTGACTTTTAGCAGGGACTAAGTCTTAGACAGTCTTAAAGAATAGAACATTAAATTTCATTTTTTAAAATTTTTTGACACTATCAGCCACTCAGCTGCCATTTGAAAAAATTTTAAAAAATTTGTTTCTTCCAATTTTTGATATTTTTTTCATCGGAAAATCATCTGACTTTTAGCAGGGACTAAGTCTTAGACAGTCTTAAAGAATAGAACATTAAATTTAATTTTTTTAAATTTTTTGACACTATCAGCCACTCAGCTGCCATTTGAAAAAATTTTATAAAATTTGTTTCTGACAATTTTTGGTATTTTTTTCATCGAAAAATCATCTGACTTTTATCAGGGACTAAGTCTTAGACAGCCTTAAAGAATAAAACATTTAATATTAGTTTTTGAAATATTTTGACCCTATCAGCCACTCAGCTGCCATTTGAAAAAATTTTAAAAAATTTGTTACATCCAATTTTTGATATTTTTGTCATCAGAAAATCGTCTGCCTTTTAGTAGGAACTAAGTTTTAGACAGTCTTAAAGAATAGAACATGAAATTTCATTTTTAAAATTTTTTTGACACTATCAGCCACTCAGCTGCCATTTGAAAAAATTTTTATAAATTTTTTTCTTCCAATTTTTGATATTTTTTCATCGGAAAATCATCTGACTTTTAGCAGGGACTAAGTTTTAGACGGTTTTAAAGAATAAAACATTTAATATTAGTTTTTGAAATATTTTGACCCTATCAGCCACTCAGCTGCCATTAAAAAAAATATAAAAAAATTTGTTTCTTCCAATTTTTGATATTTTTTTCATCGGAAAATCATCTGACTTTTAGCAGGGACTAAGTCTTAGACAGTCTTAAAAAATAGGACATTAAATTTCATTTTTTAAAATTTTTTGACACTATCAGCCACTCAGCTGCCATTTGAAAAAATTTTAAAAAATTAGTTTCTTCCAATTTTTGATATTTTTTTCATCGGAAAATCATCTGACTTTTAGCAGGGACTAAGTTTTAGACAGTTTTAAAGAATAAAACATTTAATATTAGTTTTTAAAATATTTTGACACTATCAGCCACTCAGCTGCCATTTGAAAAAATTTTTAAAAATTTGTTTCTTCCAATTTTTGATATTTTTTTCATCGGAAAATCATCTGATTTTTAGTAGGAACTAAGTCGTAGACAGTCTTAAAGGATAGAACATTTTATTTTAATTTTAATAAGTATTTGACAATACCAGTCAAAATGTCTAAAATATATAATTATTTTTGCAGTTTATATTTTATAGAAAAAAATTATAGTTGAATATGTTTTTTTTGGTAATAATTTAAAAGAATTAATAATTATTTTTGTGTCGTTTTGATACTTATTAAAACCGGAATATCTAATTTCACTCTTTGTTAATAATTGCGACTTAAAAATTAAAATAAAGCAAGTAATAAAACCCTTTAAAGAAAAATACTTTTTTCCAAAAGAATCGTCTACTTTATTTGCAATTCATAAAGTAAATTAAAAATTGGTACGAATTTTACATTTTTTGCATTTTAGTCCTTAATGAATAAACTTAAAAAAATTTTATATTATTTAATTGTCGAATTTCATGATAATTAATATTTTCCAATATTGTATTATTTCTGAGATGATACATTTAATTTGATGATATGAATATATAATTTAAGATTTCAAAGGTATAAATATAATTAGACGATATGTTAATCGATGTGAGTTCTTATCAAACTGCGAGACATTCAATTAACTCCCGTCACTAATTAGCTTTATTCAGGAAACTAAAATTTCAGGAGAGTAATAACTTGAACTTAATAGGTAGTTTCAACACAAACTAAATTCATTACATTCCGAGAATCTATCCGAAAATTCCCAAATTTACTGTCTCTGAAATTATTATCGTCTTATTCTGATGGAATCCTCTTTCTATGTGGATTGAAATCTATATTTATCATTTTTACGTTCTCATTTTAAAATAGTTTCATATATACATTTTTAAGATTTGATTCGGTATTTAGAAATTGTTATTCCTAAATATCCAATCAAATCTTACACGAAAAAAACGTTTAATTGGAACAGCGATAACTTTCGCTAAAATAGCGAAAGTATTCGTTGAAATAGCGAAAGTATTCGTTGCAATAACTAAAAATTTCGCTAATATAGTGACATTTGTAGTTGTTCCAGGTGAAGATTTTTTTCGTGTATAATTTGTTTAAGAAAAATTGTTATTTGAAAAAAATTATATTTTATATTTCAAGAAAATATTGTAATAATTAAAACAAAAACGGTTAGTAAATTTAAATTTTAGAAAATGTTTAAAAAAATTGATTTTTAAAACATTTTGAACCCTCGTGACACCTTAATTTATTAAATTATCATAGAAAGTATGAAGGCCGTCTCACTGTTTATATTATTAATTTACTGCCGAGTAGAAAGTAGAATAACTTGTGTATCTACTTTGTATGGACTTTAAGTTCAAGACAATTAAACATATATATTTAATTCCTTGCGTTGTTTTTCTTGTGCTTGAAATTATTTTCTTAGAAGATTGATATTATTAAAATTATTTTTCTTAAAATTAGAAAAAATAACGATAAACGTAAATTTTTTTTTTTATTGATGAATCGCTCGTTTTTTTAGTTATTACACGACAGAATATTTGGATTTAAATTAAATCTCATCCTTCTTGAGAGATTATTTGCAATTGGAGCTAGAGAAAAATTTACTAAGCTTAGCTAATTCATTGTTGGATAATTTACTGACTGATAAACTTAATTACTCTTGTGAGGGTGGTACGAATGCGGCTATTACTTTTTTAATGGCTATTTAATCCTGAGAATTAGGTTTTGCAATAAAGGTGTAATCTGAATATAGGTGGAATATATAAATCACAAGGTTTACTTGACTCGAGTCCTCATACAAATTAGCATTCATTTTATTCCCTCTCTACATATATGCGATTTGTCCGAAAAAAGTTGTGTAAACAACCAGAACTAGAGATGAAATTATTCAACTTATTTGTTGATTAATTTAATTTATTTTAAATATAAAATGTTTTTGTAAACAATAGTTTACAGAAACATTTTTTTCGAATAAGAAAAATTAATTAAAAATTAAATTGTCAATTAGAGACATATATGAGGTTAAAAATTTGATTCATTATAAGTTATATGGGCAATTATTTTTTCCAGGAAAGATTTTTTTTTTGATGTTTTATGGCAGTACAAAGTTTAAACGGTCGACACGTTAACTTTAAGTGCACATAAAAATTTCACGATCGACACGTGCACTAATGTCAATCAGGTTTATGGCTTTTAGGCAGGCATTCTGTGTTTATACATATAGATATATATTTTACCTGTGGAAAAATAAATTTTAACCAGCGAGAGATTTTTATGCTAATAAGACTAGTTTACATGCATTGTTGACGATGTGAGAACAATTTTTAATAAAATAAGGAAAGTTGTAAATTTAATAAGGTAAATATTATTTAAAAAGAAATAGTCTTGAATTTTTCGCTTTAGTGGGAGAAAAATTCTATTTTATTTTTCGCATCTTCTGGGTAATCAATTTTCAAAATCATGTCGAACTAGGAGATTTTTTTTTCTAATCATTTAACCGAACAGATTTAGTCCATTTTGACTAAAATTTCGCATATTTGTAAAAAATTAATTTCAACTTTAATATTTTTACATTGATTTGACGCCATATTGGTTTCGCCATCTTGAAATTTTTATTACTAACAAAAATTTTCATTAAAGTTTGTATGAAGAATTAAAAAAATTAGAAATTCTTTTTGTGTTTTTAAATTTTTCTAACATACTTAAAAATATTCTTTTTTATTTTTCGTCATTTTAAAGTTAAGTGTTCAATTTGTAATTTTTGTTTTGTTTTTGTTTTACAAATTAAGTGTTCAATATTTAAGTTATCAATAAAAATTTAGACAAAAATCAATTTTTTTATATAATGTTTACAATTTAAAACAAAATGTGGCCACATTCCCCGGAATTACCCAATAGTTTGTTTCAAATCAAAAATATTATTTGCCATTTTTTTCTAAGCGAGAGAACAGATTGGATTTTTCGTTATCACTTTCCTCTGTCAATTTTAGTGAACTTTGTTCCTTAGAAATTTTAAACGATAAAATGTGGTCGCTTTTAAACAGTTTCTCTTGTGAATTTAAACTGTTTCGAAAGTGGCGAAGTTTAATAGCTTCCGAGAGAGCTTAAAGATCAAAATTCGATTACAATATTATAATCGAAGCCTTTTTGAAAATTTTGAAAGATTTATAAATATGGAATCTAAAATGATAATCTTTAATTTTTAATTATTAGTTACTAATTAATAATTAATTATTTTTAATTCAGAATATAATATAGAATCTATAATGATAATCTTTAATTTTTAATTATTAGTTACTAATTAATAAATATTAATAAATATTAATTAATAATTTAGAATATAATATAGATTCTATAATAATAATCTTTAATTTTTAATTATTAGTTACTAATTAATAATTATTAGTTACTAATTAATAATTATTAGTTACTGATTAATAATTATTATTTTGAAACAATTCTTTGGAAGAATTGTGTTACTGACTGGAGATAAATTACTACGAACAAAATTAAAGATTGTTTACAATTTTTTTATGTTTGTTTAACAAAAAAGACCTTTAACTGATTTTTTTATAATTTTTTTTTAAATAAAATAAAACATTATTTTCTCATTAAATTCCCACGTCAGCTTGTTAGTTGTTTAGAAGTTAGTCACCCGTGTGCAAATCGACGTCACAAGATTAACTTCTTCCACTTACTTTATCCGGATTTGGAGTCACCTTCCTTTTCCAATTACAGCCGGTCTGCTTTCCAGTTTCGTTTTCATTGTATCCATATTTAAACTCCTTCAAAGTTATGCAGTGAAAACGCGGAGATTATTTTCATTTATTACAACAGCACTAAAAATCAATTTTTTTCCGCATACCACATAGAAAAATTTTCCGCGCAGCAAAAGAATTAATCCAGGCCTCGGATATTATGGTTTTTTCAACTTTTTTCGACTATTTTCATAAATAATGCGACTCTTATCGACTTTTGTTAAAATATTACGACTTTTTCGACTTTTCTTTTAAATTTTGCGACAAAATTAGTCGCAAGCATTTAGTATAAAATGCAACTTATTTCGATTTTTATAGCGTGAAAAGCATAACTATAGTTAAATCTTTAAGAATTAATTTTTTTGACTAATTTGTTTAATTAAATGTTTAAAATATTACAATTTTAAAAAATTTAGAATAATTGAAATTCAATAAAATTTTATTACCACTAAATCATCTTTTCAAGTTTTTTGTTACAATTTTAATAAAATTAACTTTTCAAGAATTTTAATTAAAAATTTTGCAAATAGTATTAAATTCTCAAAAATTTTAATGAATAATCTTCAAGTGTAAATGAATTATTGTAATTATTAATTATTAACTTTTAAATTCAATGAAAATGAAATTTAATGAAAAATAGGTTTTAAAAATAATATTAAAATAGTTTTAAAAAAAGTAATTCTCTGAATTATTACATTCTAATTTGTAAAAAATTCAATTGTTTAATATTTTTTCAATATTTCCAAAAATTCACACACAAAATAATAAAATTTTAATTTTTCAGAAATATTTTTAACATTTTTGGACAAAATAATCATGTATTCAAAGATTTCAATTAAAATTCTTCAAAAAAAATTTTGTTTTCAATTTGTTCCTAAATTTTACAATTATTTTTGAAATTATATTACACTGAAATCTGGATCGGTGAGCTCTCGATCGCTGAGACTCTGTTTACATAGTTTATAGGCGAGGAAAGGTAGAGGGCCGAGCGGGGACTCTAAAGTGGCGATCAGTGCCGTATATAACTGTAGCGAAAAAAGGTCCGCAGTGCCCGATGCTATTAAAGCATTTACAGAAACACGAAAAATAAATCATTATTTAACAAATAAACAAAGATATGAAATCGCTACGAAGATTGAGGCAGGAGAAACTAAAGAAAATAAATATTAATTAATATTAAAATATTATAATGAAATTTTAAAAGAAACGCGCACGCATAAAATACTTCGTACGGCCCTGTTTGTTTTGCTTATCAGTCTTAACTGATCCTCTGGATCGGTGAGAAGCCATCCCCGATTAGTCTCACCGATCCAGATTCCAGTGTATTGAATATTACAATATTTCTGAAAAAGTAATTCGTAGAATTCTTTTATCTTAATTTTTAAGATGCAGTTACCTTCGAATAAAGTAAATTTAAATTATTTTAAAGTTTACTATTTTATAATTTTTTAGAAGTCATTTATAAATAAAGTTCTTGGAGAAATTTGATGATTTTTTTAAAAATTTTTAAAAAATTAAATTCTTTTTAAAAGATTTTATCAAATTTTAAATTATTTTCCTAAGATTTCACTAAATTTAAATTATTTTTTAAAAGATTTTACCAAATTTCAATTTTTTGGACATTTTTTAATTTTGTATTTCATTGTAAAACTTTTTGTATTTCAAAAAATTATTTAGAAATATTTAAAATAAGTTAATTTCACGAATTTCTTTGTTAAAATATTCGAAAATATTCTACCTAAATTAATGTCTTTATAAAGAAAAATGAATGGTTTAAATTATTATAAAAAATTTGATTTTTTGTACTTATATAATTGAATTTTCAATTTTCAAAAAAATTACAAAAGATTATTTAAAAATTCATATAGATAATTGTTTTGGAGATGAAGTTTAGTTAAAAATTGTAAAAAATAATTAAATTTTAATTAAAAAATTTTTTTTTTAATAATTAATTTTTAGTTTTAATTTTTAAAATTTATTAAATTTTAGAAGTTAAATTTATTTATTTTATCTTCTGTAAATAAAAAAGTAGGAAATATTTGAATATTTATTTAGAAAAATTGTACAATTTTTAATTAATTTGAATTTTCGTGACAACACTGAACGACTTTTTCGACTATTTTTTTTCTAATTTTTAATCGACTAAATCGACTTTTTTGCTCGTTAAAGTCGATCTGAGG
Source organism: Leptopilina drosophilae (assembly GCA_032873175.1). Classification (NCBI taxonomy): domain Eukaryota; kingdom Metazoa; phylum Arthropoda; class Insecta; order Hymenoptera; family Figitidae; genus Leptopilina; species Leptopilina drosophilae. The sequence continues at coordinate 7,207,661 of CM065483.1, forward strand.
AAAAATTCAGTCGCAATTTGTATGTAGAATCCGAATTTTTCGAATCTTTTGATTAAAAAATTTATTTTTATAATTTTTATAATTTTATAATATTACAAATGTAAGAAAGCGATATTTATAATAAGCTATATTAATAATAAAAGTAGAAGGGAAAAAAATACCGATCACCAATTGTTGATATATATTCTGTATGATATAAAATATTGGGTTGCTTCAGAGCTTATTGTATTAGTGATAAATTTTTATTAGTTTCCATTGGACGAACAGGATTTCCCACGAGGATCGATAAAAAAAAATCGTTCAATTTCTTTAGAGATATAAATATAGGAACTAACGAAAGGCGGATCTGCGCACAAGATCAATTTTTAGAAGAGATATCCTGCTCTCAACGTTTATATATAGGTTTACATCACGGTTTGTTCAAACTAACTCTTGTGTGATCGTATTTTCGATACCGGTCTATAAACGTCGATATCTTATCGTGACACGGACACCACGTACCGTTTCATCGTAAAATCTTCCAATTGCACTTTAACTGCCAGTCATTCTCATTTACTTGGGTCATTAAGCTAAATTTTAGACATGGTCTTCCGGTAAGACAACATCAAATGCTATCCGTTTATTTCTAATCATGAGATTCCTTCCATTTCTTTTACAAAACCTTTTTGGTTTGAAAAAAAATTAATAAAATATAAACATTCAGTTAAATTAGACCTTAAAGCTTAATACTCCAAATGGACTAAATAAATAGAAGCCATTTTGCTGCTGTACTTTTTTCCCTTTATTTGCTGCAGATATATCAAGTCTCACTGATAAATTACTTTGATTTAGTCTTTCTCTAAATATACACAGTGTTGGTGTTTTTTTTCTAGTGAGAAAGAATATATATATTTATTCGTCAAATTTTTTCCACTGCAATCAATCTTCGTTCTCTTTTAGGTGAGTACACTACTACTATTCGAGAACTCGCGGAACGTCACGAAATTGGTCTTGGGTCGTTTTTCCCCAGTAGACGTTTCATCTTCTCCCTCTTTCTCTATATGTTGCATGACCACAGTCTCGGGTGAGTGTGCAACATAAATATTTATACACAACACACTCTCTCAGTGAAGCGCACAAGAAAGTGACATTGGTTTCTCGTAAGCGTCATCATGCGGTCATGCTCTCCATCTCACAAGTCCTTTCCTGCTTCCGTCTTCCTTTCGGCTTTATATATACGTATAGTGTATATATGTAATCTTCCAAAAGTCTCTCGGGATGTTTAAATTGATTTCCTCATTTTTCCCCCCTTTTTTGGTTGTAACGTTCTTTTTTAATTAATTAGGCGGAAAAAATTCCGTTAAGAATTTTAAAAGGAGAAGTCTGTTGTAAAACATTATTTAAAATAATTTTTTATACCTTTTTTTATTTATTTTTCAATCGATTTATTCGATTTTCCATTTTCTAATCCGCCATATTGAATTCGCCATTTTGTATATTCAAAATTTGTCTTCATTTTCGTAATCAGCGACCCCAAAAACCTCCGAGTGAATTATTTTATCCAATTTTATCAATTTCCAAATATTTGATCCGCCATATAGGATCCGCCATTTTTTATTTTCAAAAGTCGTCTTCATTTTCGTAATCAGCGACCCCGAAAACCTCCGAGTGAATTATTTCGTCCAATTTTATCAATTTTCAAATTTTTGGTCCGCCATATTGGATTCGCCATTTTTTATTTTTAAAAGTCGTCTTCATATTCGTAATCAGAGGCTCCGAAAACCCCCGAGTGAGTTATTTCAAGCAATTTTGTTAACTTTCAAAATTTTTTGATCCGCCATACTGGATCCGCCATTTTGATTTTTAATTATTTGACTTCATTTTCGTAATAAGCGACCCTAAAAACCCCCGAGTGAATTATTTCATCCAATTTTATCAATTTTCAAATTTTTGGTCCGCCATATTGTATTCGCCATTTTGTATATTCAAAATTCGTCTTCATTTTCGTAATCAGCGACCCTAAAAACCCCCGAGTGAATTATTTCATCCAATTTTATCAATTTTCAAATTTTTTGGTCCGCCATATTGTATTCGCCATTTTGTATATTCAAAATTCGTCTTCATTTTCGTAATCAGCGACCCTAAAAACCCCCGAGTGAATTATTTCATCCAATTTTATCAATTTTCAAATTTTTGGTCCGCCATATTGTATTCGCCATTTTGTATATTCAAAATTCGTCTTCATTTTCGTAATCAGCGACCCTAAAAACCCCCGAGTGAATTATTTCATCCAATTTTATCAATTTTCAAATTTTTGGTCCGCCATATTGTATTCGCCATTTTGTATATTCAAAATTCGTCTTCATTTTCGTAATCAGCGACCCTAAAAACCCCCGAGTGAGTTATTTCATCCAATTTTATCAATTTTTAAATTTTTGATCCGCCATATTGGATTCGCCATTTTGTATTTTAATTATTTGACTTTATTTCCGTAATCAGCGACATTGGAAATCCCCAAGTGAGTTTTTTCAAGGAATTTTATCGATTTAAAAATTTTTTGATCCGCAATATTGGATTCGCCATTTTGGATTTTAAAAATTCGGTTTCTGATTCGTAATTAGTGATCCCAAAAACCCTTGAGTTCGTTATTTCATGCAATTTTATCTATTTTCAAAGTATTGATCCGCCATATTAAATGCGCCATTTTTTTAATTTCAAAATTTGACTTCATGTTCGAAATCAGCGATTCTAAAAACTCCCAAGTTAATTATTTCAAATTATTTTATCGATTTTCAAAATTTCAAGCAATTTTATGGATTTAAAAAATTTTTTTAACCATCATATTGGATTTGCCACTTTATATTTTTCAAATTCGTCTTTATTTTCGTAATCAGCGACCTTGAAAATCTTCAAGTGAGTTATTTCAAGCAATTTTATTGATTATAAAAATTTTTGATTCGCCATATTGGATCTGCCATTTTGTATTTTAAAAATTCGACTTCATATTCGTAGTCAGCGACCCCGAAAATCTCCAGAAGTTAATTCTAGATGATTTTGATCAATTTTTAACAATTATGATATATTTACTACTTATCAAGTATTTTGCATTGATTTTTCTGCCATTTTGGATTCGCCATGTTGAAATTTTGAATTCTCAAGTACAACCGTTTTATCCACCTGAATAGCGGATCTCGAGTATGAGATCCGTTAAAAATTTTTATTAATCTTAAAAGTCTGTTTTAAATCAAAAAAAGCTACTATTTTCAACTTCCTAATCTTTTAGGATATAAATTTTTACCTTGAACTTGAGTAAACAAAATTTTAATTTTTTGAATCTTTTTTCATTAGCGGGGTCTTCCCCACTAATTTTTTTATATTCTTATAAAAAATTTATGGTTAATTGTTGACAGTGACGATAAGTTAAAAGACGTAAAAGGCAACCATGATTGAATTTAAAAACTTCGTCTATCATTTTAGGGAAACAATATAGTTATCCAATGCTCCTTCTCCAGAAATTAGTGTTTTCATTAGTAAAAAGAAAATTGATCCATTCACTTCAACCGCAAGTTTCACAAAAATTTAAGATCGTTTACTTTTCGAACATAAACACTCTTATGCAATAATATCATTGTGAAAATGAATTCATTTTGTTTTAACCCACTTTGGATGTGGAATTATTTCTGCTCCAATAAATTGCCATCAGAAACTCTACATTTGATGATGGAACACCTAAGGGGCTATCCATAAATTACATTATAGGTTTTGTGGTAATGGTGTTATGTTACTGTTCCTTATATATAGGAGGCAAATTATGCGAAAGCAGTCTCTTATATAATTTGTGACTCGTGGAGAGCAAAAAAAAAATGATCTACTTAATCACATGTGTTTAATTTCCCAGATGATGGAAATTTTATAAAAGTTATTTTCATCCAAAGAGTGAAATTTTCCAATAGTTATATATATATATATATATATATATGATTTGTCGGATAATTGCGAAAAGTTGATGGGTTTCGGAAAACAAAACTTATTTGATTAGTAATTAGCTGATGACCTCATTTTTAAAAACTGAAAGCATGGTTATTAATTGAAATGAAATGCTAATAAATGAATGTCAGTATTAATCTTTCGCCTGTTTGGTAATTTGAGATTATTTTTTGCCGAATGTCAATTTACCTTTTTTGTAGAGTTTAATACATTATAAAGTCTATTTTTGTAAATCTGAATAATATACATATACTTCAACCCATTCTACTAATCAAAGGACGTTCTTTCGTGTCATGCTGTACAACAAAAGAGGCAAACTACTCTGACATTTGATCTGCTCTTCATGAAGATAATACGAGTCATATCTGAATGTCGCTTCCACCCTATCCTAATCTGTCATACATTGTCATAGGGACGGTAGTAGTGCTGTGTGTCAGTATCGACAGACTCTTTATGGCTTTATTTGTTCGCAGGATTGAAAAGAGGAATGACAACACTTTGGAAGTGAGTTTCAATCATTTATTAATTCGAAGGGAATTCCATTAACACTGGTGGAGTATTTCCGAGAGAGTATTCTAGACAGATATCTGGAGTCGGTACACTTGGATTATTTTGGGCCCTGTAAAAATCAAAAGTATTAATTATTAAGTGAATTGTTTTTTGGGGTCCTCTAAAAATCAAAAGTATTAAGTGAATTGTTGTTTGGGGTCCCCTAAAAATTAAAAGTATTAGGTGGATTGTTCGACAGTAGCAGTTTGGGATCCTCTAAAAATCAAAAGTATTTAGTGAATTGTTGTTTGGGGTCCCCTAAAAATTAAAAGCATTAAGTGAATTGTTCGACAGTAGCAGTTTGGGGTCTCCTAAAAATTAAAAGTATTAGGTGGATTGTTCGACAGTAGCAGTTTCGGATCCCCTAAAAATCAAAAGTATTAAGTGAATTGTTGTTTGGGGTCCCCTAAAAATTAAAAGTATTAGGTGGATTGCTTTGCTTCAACACTAACAGTTGGGTAGTTGAACATCCTTCTAGTCTGCTACAACATTGTCTTAACCACTTTTGGCAAATACTTCTGACCTACTTTTTAGGTGACTTATTGTTCTTCGGGATTTAAAGTATTTTCCACCATCTGCAATATAGTTGCTATGTTTATCTTTCCGATCTTTACATGAGAACTTTGGCAAACATTAGGAGTTTGGTCTATTGTTATACAATCCACGAACTTCTTCGAACTCAAGCCTTTTTGCTTTCTTCTGACCATCACATGAAAATCAGTTTTTGGAACGGTTTAGTGTGGTATAATCTTCAAACATTTCAATTAGCATGATCAGATAAACTACATCGATTACCATAGACCTTGTTGGTATTTTAGAGGATGAAATAATTCCAACTGTTCATAAAACTATAAAGCATTTTGACCGTTAATTGAAACTGGAAAAATTCCATCAAGACCCAGGGTTTGGAAAATCATTTTCACTTAGAGGCTATGTATAGAGAAAGTAATGAAACTTAAGCTGTTAAAGGTTTTGATGTAAATCAAGGAGTAAAGTTTCCGAAAGACGCCACTGTTGCGGAATGGAAGCTTTTCAAAATGAAAATGTGCCACTGAAAGCGATTCGCGAATAAGAATCCTTATATATAGAATGGGGTGAATTTGACTTTGAGGTAAAAGCGAGGGTAAAACTTTAGTCGACCAAAGGTATATATATAGTTGGATTGTCTTTGGGTGTGAGTTGAGAGAATAGAGATTTGCGAAAGTTTCACTCTACCAGCAGTTGTCTTGCACAAGCCAAAATGAATTTCTGTTTAGGTTTCAGTATAAATGCGAGTGAGGCGCGCGGGCGTCCCTCTTAAAGACTTTACTTTGCCGCTTATGAAACGTTAGTGCAACCGCCATCGTCAGGTCCCTTGACAAATAATGGCAAGGCGAGAGAGAAATTTATATGCCTAAACCTAACCTAACCTAACTGTAGGTGAGTTAGCCTAACCTAAGACCAACTTGTGTTTGAAACGTCAACAGGGTTTGTCCGGGACAAACTAAGAGATGAGGGGGAGGGAGGGAGGATTCCTGATTCCATGAGGATAGAGGAGGAGAGGAGAGGTAGAGGGACGCTCGAGAGAGCCCGAGGGATGCTGAGCGTACAAATGGAGGAACTGTTTGCGGTTGAATTCAGGTCTGTTTGAACGGGACGGAGGATGTCTCGTGTCTCGACGTGCCCACTTAGGCGGAAAGGGATCGTACCCGAGAGGTACCATGCTAACCGACATTACGAGCCACAAACAAGCCAGAAGTAGTCTTCAAACGTCCCCACTGCGATCAACAATGCATCAAGTTTTCTATTTTCAATAGACACCGCTTAATCGCTCTTTTATTTATGTTTCACAATTAATAAAAGTACATGTGCATTTGTACATGTGCGTTTGTGCATTTGTAAATGTGCATATGTACATGTGCACATGTGTATTTGTACATGTGCATTTGTATATTTGCATGTGCACATGTGCATTTGTATATTTGCATGTGCACATGTGCACATATGTATTTGTACATGTGCATTTTGTACATGTGCATTTGTACATTTGCATGTGTACATGTGCACATGTGTAATTCCTTTAATATATTCTATCTGCTTTGTATTTACATGCGTCAAGTTTTGTTCGACCAAAAGTGTAACTTTTGCGATTAGTAATAACTTCACATTGGAACAAATTTTACTGCTAACGTTTAATTTCGATTTTAACGACAATAATTCCAAAATACACTAGTCGGTATTTAAAAATTAATTTGTTGTTTTAAAAAAAAATTTTTTTAAACTGGTACTTGTGTTTACACACCTGTAACCGGTCGGTGATCTCCTGCACGATAAAGGCATTGTGTCAACAATCAACAGCAGTCGACGCCGTTTTGTCTGCCCACTAATTACACTTTAAGGACTCTACAATCATGCTGCTATTATTTTTGAACCTGGTACAAGAAGAAAAACATAAAATATAATAAAAAACATAAAATATTATAAAAAACATAAAATATAATAAAAAACATATAATATAATAAAAAACATAAAATATAATAAAAAAACATAAAATATAATAAAAAAACATAAATAAACGTTTTTTAGAACTAAATTCAAGTCATGAATAAAGTCAAACAAACAAAAAATCACTAAAAAATTTACAAAGTCGAAAAAACAGAACGATATTTTAAAAATTCTTCATCTTTGTGTATTATAAAGAAATGATAAGGAAATGATGTCTGAATTTTGATAGGCTATTTACTGCTAAATAACATTGCAGATAAACTGAAATTTTCGCAAATCACGCGACAAATTGTCAACTAGACAATTTCCATTAACTCGAATACGAAAGCTTCACAACTGTTCTTAGTGAATTAGATTTTCCTCGTTTCAATGGAGATTGCATTGGATTTTGTCAGGAAGATTCTGCCCTCAATATATAAATGACATTGAATTGCTTGTCAATAATTAATTGATTATTATTAATTTCCACTACTTTGAGATCGCTAATATACTAGAAATCAAAAAATTTTCAAAAATTGTTATCAATTTTTTTTAAACCGAGTCAATTATTTTCAAACCTTATTCGAAATTCAATTATTTTCAAAAATTATTCGAAATTCAATTATTTACAAAAATTATTTCCAATTTTAATTATTTTCATAAAATTTTGCAAAAGAATCAAAATGTTTAAGTTAAAATATTTAAAAACAGAAATTATTTTCGTTAATAACGAAATAGATAAAAATGAAATGTATAATAATTATTAAAAATTTAATTGCATTTCCTGTAAAAAATTAAATATTTAAAAAAAATGTGTTTTTTATAATTCTTAGAAACAATTTAAATATTCACTATAGTAGTAGAATTTTTTAAAGCATTAACATGTTTTACAAAAATATTACACTTTTTTACAGAAATTCAATTATTTTTAATATTTTAATAAAATTCTTCTCAATAATTCAATTGTGTCAATAAATAACAAAATTATTCCTGAATATTCAATTATTTTGAGGCATTTTAATAAAATTCTTTGCCAAATTCAATTAGTTTGAAAAATCTAATAAAATCGTTTGCAATAATTCAATTATTTTCAAAAAAGCGAAAAATACTTTCTAGGAATTCAATTACTTTTGAACATTTTAATAAAATTATTAATTATTATTTATTAAATTATTAATATTTTTATTAAATCATTATTTATAAAATAATTTTATAAATAAATAAATAAAAATTGTTTGCAAATATTCAATTATTTTCATAAATAATGAAAATCATTCCTGGATTTCAATTATTTTTAATACAATTTGACAGGGATTGATTCGAAAATATAATTATTCTTAAAAATTTAATTTGAATTCCTCGAAAAAATCGATTATTTAAAAACAGTTTTTTAAAAATTTTAGCAAGAATTCAATTATTAACAAAAATATTAGAATTTAACACAGGAATTCAATTATTTTTTTAAATATTATTGTTTTTCTCAGGAATTCAATTGTTTTCAAATATTTTCATAAAATTGTTCGATAGTAATCAATTATTTTAAATACAATATAATAAATGCAATACATTTGAAATTTCTTTGAAATATTTCAAATTATTCTTTTAGATTTTAATCAAAGTTCTTGCCAAGAATTTTATTATGTCGAGTAAATAGCAAAATTATTCCCGAAAATTCAATTATTTTCAATAAATAAACAATATTCATCACTAAGAAATCAATTATTTTTAAATATGATAAATTTTTTCCTAGAAAATTACAAATTCAATGATTTAAAAAAATTCCAATAAAATCATTCGCAAGAATTCCATTTATTTTCATAAATAATATTCCGCTTTTTACGAATTCAATTATTTTCAAAAACAATTTTATAAAATGGACACACAGAAATTTACATAGTTTTAAAAATTTTAATAGAATTCTTTGTAAAATTTAATTATTTTCAAGAACGTTTCATAATTCAATGATTTTCAATATCTTTGGCAATTTCAACAAAATTTTCGAACAGAATTTAATTATTAAAATTATTTTTTTTGTAAAAATTTTGTTACGATTTTAAGTTTTTTTCGTTTTTATTATTAATACAATTTTCTCAAGAAATGAATTATTTAAATTAGAATTTGCCTCAAAATAAGTCGAAAGAAATCAATTATTTAAATTTTAATAATAAAATGTTTATTAATAATAAGAATATCTCAAGAAATGAATTATTGAAATTAGAATTTGCATGAATGTAGTCGAAAAAAATCAATTATTTAAATTTTAATAATAAAATGTTTATTAATAATAATATCTCAAGAAATGAATTTTTTAAATTAGAATTTGCATGAAATTAGTCGAAAGAAATCAATTATTTAAATTTTAATAATAAAATTCATCTTAAGAAATAAATTATTATTATTATATAAATATTTAAATTCCTCCACGAATAATAAAATTTCATTGTAGGAATTGATGTTATTAATGCAGGATAAGATTGAGAATAATTTAATATTTTTCTATTAAAATTAGGACGAACAAGTCTGAAAAATAAAATATACATTGAAATTTTTCTCACAGTTTTGTAAAGTTATTAAAAGGAGTTTTTTTGATCGTCAAGTTTAATTTTTCGATAGCTACTTTTTTTTAGTTTCAAAGCGACTTTTTGCTACGGTTTTAAAATTAATCATCGAGTGCGAAAAGTTATTTGAATCATATATTTAAAGTTACTTTTTTTTAAATTAATTACGCTGAAAAAAAAATTAATTTGATTCAAATAACCGATTATTTGTCTATAATCAAATAAATATTTACTTGAATCAAATAATTTTTATTTGAATCAATTAATTAGTATTTGCTTCAAATACTGAAATATTTTATTCAAATACAATTTTTTTGATTCAAATAAAAATTATTTGATTCAAGTAAATATTTATTTGATTATAGACAAATAATCGGTTATTTGAATCAAATAAATTTTTTTTCAGTGTATTGAGTGTAAAGTCTGTATACAATCAAACTATAAAATACAAAAAAAAAAATAAATAAAAAATAGAATTCGATTGTATACAATTCACTGATACGATGTGTAAAAACTTTGAAAAGGTGCTGGTATTGTGGGGGGAGGAAACGAGAAAAGCTGTCAAATAATGGAGCTCATAGTGTTACACAGACAAACACACTGACTGACAGAGGGACTTGAAAACTTTTATCGAACTTTAGCTCGCGCCAAGTTTCACGAGGCATTTCCGACTTCTATAGGTGAGGCATTGAAATTCTTCAATGTGAGGGATGTGTACTACATATGGGAATGGGAGGGAAGGAGAGAAAATTGTAAAAAAGAGAAAGAAAAAGTGAGAGAGGGGCGAAGAGAGACTAAAAGAAAGCAGGAAGTCGAAAGTAGAAGAGGAAGAATACAGCAAGTCCAATGAAAAGTCGGAAAATAAGAATGGATGTTATGGGCTTTGACCAAATCCCTCGAGGACAATAAAGACTCTGATTTATGCTTGTTTTACGCAACCAACTATATACAAGTGTTATATAGACTGCGTGCCAAATGTTTCAGGATAGCTCGCATTATTCACATTTTCAAAATTATTATTTTCATCGTTTTTTTTTCTTTTTTTCTTTTTTTTTTCTTTTTTTGTAATACCGATCGTATATACAAACTGTAATTGATATTCGACGGTAATAGTTAGACAATAAATTTTCATTATCTTTCCATATTATAAATGTTTTGAAATTGAAAATTTTTTCAATTGAAAAAACAAACTGTAATTGATATTCGTTGACAATAGTTCAGCAATAAATTTTCCTCATTTTTTCATATAGATTTTTTGAAATTTTTATTGTTTCTTAAAATTCTCTACCTAAATTTGAACCCTCGCCTCGTGTTCGACTTTTTACTTGCGAATTATAATTTTAAAACCTTATGAAAGTTTTAAGGGTTTTTCATCGTTTTGTTTCTTGCATTATGGCCATAAATTTTGGAAAATTATTTTTGATTTCTAAGCTTTGTGATTTCGAGCAATTTTTAAATTTTCTGTGTTTTTTTTACTAAAAAACCAAGAGGTTACAAACAATTTAAAGAAATGATGAATTTTTGTTTCGATAATTTTTTAACTCCGAATGAGAGGACGAAAATATTTGAAAAAAAATAATTTTAATAATTTGAGTTAAAAAGGGAATTTCTGTAAAAAATCCTAGATGATAATTCTACATTATAAGTGAATTGAAATTTTATTAAGTTCAATTTTTCTCGTTTCAATGATTTTTAACATCTAGGATTATAGTAGAAAAAGTTTAGTTATTGTAAAAAACACTAAAATACTAAAAAAAAAAATTGAATTTTGGAAAAGTTATAAACGGTTGCAAAAATTAAATTATTATAAAAAGTTAAATTGTTTGCAGAAATTTAATTAGGAACTTGAAAAAATTTACGAAAATTCTCGTCAAACTTCTAATTACGTTTATTAGATAATAAAATTCTTCTCAAAAATTCAATTATTTGCATAAAATTCAATAAAATTGTTGACAAAATTTCAACAATTTTCCTGAATTCAATGATTTTTAATATCTACGATTATAATAAAGTTTTCTAAAAAGAATTAAATTATTAAAAAAAATTGATAACATCCTACCCAAATATTTACGATTCTTTTTTGCAAATACTTTTAATGTCACAGGAATTCAATTATTTCCAATTTTTTAAAATTTCTTCCCATTAATTCAATTATTTTCAAAAATTATAAATTTTTTACAGAGCTTCAATTATTTTCGTATAAATATTAACATTTCAATATTAAACTATTAAAAATTCGATGAATTGAATTTTCTGAAATAGTCAATTATTTATTAAATTATTAATTTTTGTATTTAAATAATTGACTTCTAGTTGAATTCGTAATAAAAATTAATTTAAAATTGAATTTCAGTTAAAATTCTCGACAATAATTCTATATTAAATGAATTAAAATTTTATCAAGTTTCAATTTTGCATTAATTTAATTTGAAATTTCAAAGAACTTCAACTTTTTGAAAAAATGTAATATTCTTAATTCTTCTTAAAGTATTTAAATTTTTTGAAATATATTCAGTTAATTATAAAAAGGAATGGATTTATAAAAAATTTTAGTTAAAAATACTAAAAAAAATTTAATTTTGGAGAAGTTGCAAATGATTGCAAAAATTATATTATTTTAAAAAGTAATAAGAAAAGTAAAAAAAACTTATTTTTGCAGAAATGTAATTATTACGTAAATTTTATTAAAATTTCAATTTTTTTTTATTAAATAATAAAATTCTTCTCCAAAATTCAATTATTTTCAAAAAATTTAATAAAAATTGTTGGCGAAATTTCAAAAAATCTTCCTTAATTCAATGATTTTCAATTTTGTAAATATTAAAATTCTTTTTAGGAACTAAATTACATCTCAGAAATAATGAGTCTCATTGGTGACTTTCAATTATTTTTAATACAATTTTAATTAAATTTCTCGAAAAGTGCAATTATACTCGAAAAGTTTATAAAAATTCGTTCAAAGAATATTTAATTATTTAAAAATTTGTTGTTAAAATCTTTTATGAGAATTAAATCTCAAGAAACATTCAATTATTCAATAAATTATTTATTTTTGTATTTAAATAATTGAATTCCTGTAAAATTTTTTATAATAAAAATTGATTTAAGAATGAATATCAGTTGAATTTTTAGATAACAATTCCATATTAAAAGCATTCTAGCCTGAATTTTAAGAAATAATTTAAATTTGAAATTAATTTTTTAAAAAAAGTTTAATTGCTTTTTTAGAGGTTATGATCTGCATTTCCAAGAAATTAATTTTTTTTCAAAAATTTTAATTTTAAATAAAAATATTCAAAAACATTGGAGAAAAATGGAAATAATTCTAAGAGTTTGAAGTGAAAATATTTTTTTAGTTGTGAATTAATTGTGTTGTTCTTGAGAATTTCTTTTCTTTGTCAATAGAAAATGTCTGTAGAAAAAACCAAAAGCTATCAAATTTAAGCTTTTTTCTTTAAATTAATATTTTTTGTCTCTTTTTTTTGGCTTTCAAACTCTCTCACTCTTTTGCACGATATTCTTTTTTAGGCTTTAACGTATTTTTTTACGACAATGTTACATTTATAGCATCGTAAATTCCTTTTTCTAAAGTTTTTGAATTGCTTTCGTGAAAAATTTCGCATGACACCTTTCTTTTTTACACCGAAAAAAAAATTCTTGATATCGTATTCTCTGAATAAAAAGGAAAATTCTATTACAATTACTTTTTTAACGTCGCACATTTTTTTAAACAGAAAAAAATGTTTTTAATTATAATATATTTTTTTATTACTTAAATAAATAAATAAAAGTTTCTTTTTTTAAATTATTTTTGTACTATAACAATTAATATGTAGTAAATTTTTCTTAACTATAATAATCATGGCTAAAAAGTAACTTACGTTTTTTGTTCTATTTAAAAGGGTGGGTGTATATTTATGGGCTTGAGGGAGAATTTAATTGGAAAAAAAGAAAAAAATATATTGGGTAATATTTTATTTATTTTTATTTTTATTATAAAATGACATGCACTTTTCTTTGCTAGATTCTCTAAATCAGAAATTCAGAAAGGGAGAAATATCTATGAAAATATTGATTCTATTTGTAAAAAAAATTTTTTTTTATTGAAAACTTCTTTTCTTCTTTTTAAATTGTGAAGGTTTCTTTTTTCTTCTACTGATTTTTAATAAGCTTACAGTTTTCTCGAAGAAAATAATTTCGATAAATTATTTTCTAAAAATAATTTTGATAAATTATTTTCTAAAAATAATTTCGATAAATTATTATTTTCAGTAAATAATTTCGATAAATTATTTTCTAAAAATAATTTCGATAAATTATTATTTTCAGAAAATAATTTCTATAAATTATTTTTAGAAAATTATTTTTTTTCTTGAAAACATATTTATATTTTTACATATATTATTTTTTTTTTTGGAAATATTGTGCGGTAAGAGAGAAGAAAACAGGAAAATGTTTCGAAAACAAAAAGATGGTAAAAAGAAGAAATGAAAAAAAAACTTATTGTATGTATATGATACACCGGGGAAAAAAAGCAGGAATTCATTAATTTTTCACAGACCGGGGTTACATATTGTCCTTGGAAGGACAAAAGTGTGAACAATGAAAAATCTTGGATGGTAGTAACGAGTCACGCGTAATTTAGCATTTCGCTTCTTGCTTTCATTAATTCCTCGCCTGCCTTAGGCAGTTCGTGTTTCTCTTTTACCCCCTCCCTTTTTTCACCTACCGTTTCGTGTAAAATTAGTTTACTGCAAACCGTTGCACGAATCTCGGCCAAGAAATCTTCTTCCCATAGCTAAAGAAGATAAAAAAAGGGGAAAAAAAGAAGAGTGAATGAAAAAAAAAAATTTGTAAAGAAAATAAAGAAAACTTTTTGAGGAAAGCCTGATTTTTTCACATATATAAAAACTCGTTTGAGTATATACACACAGACATGGTGGGTGCAAAACCATCAGAGCGGTTTTAAGTGAGGAAAGACAAAAGTGCTTTTAATGTTTTAACGAGCAGCATCACCTATTGTTCGCACATTCGTGCGGCGGTTCACGTTGAAGTGCGTGAATAGTTGATGCCCTTTTCATAGATTTTTTTTTTTTCAAAAAAAAGTACCCTCTTTTTTTTCTCATTTTACCTCGTTTTCGTCATTATCTCGCCTTGTTTTTACCAACATCCGCTGAAAATTAAGGACCAAATTATGAAAATCTAATTTCTTGCATCGAAATTTACTTTGTTGGATTAAAAAATAATTTTTAATTAAATCTAAATATTATCAATCAAAATATTTATGACGAAAAATTTTAGACAAATGTTTAATACTCGCGTGAAAATGAAAAATAATTTTTAATTAAATCTAAATATTAGCAATCAAAATATTTATGACGATAAATTTTGGATAAATGTTTAACACTCGCGTGAAAATGGAAAAATGTCGCAAATTCTAGCTAATTATTTATTATTTTAATAAAATTCTTGTCAATTTTTCATTTATTTTCAAAAATTTTCCTCCTTTATATTAAATTATTTTCATTATTTATTATTTTAATAATAAAATTTTCCAAACAAATTGAATTACTTAAAAACAAAATTTTCATAAAATTTAACGCAAGCATTTCATTATTTTCATAAAAAAGAGAAAATTTTACAGAATATTAATTATTTACAAATTATTTTATAAATTTTTTCCCAATAATTTAATTACTTTCATAAATAATAAAAATTTGACAAAATTTGAAGTATTTATAAATTTTTTATAAACTTCTTCGAAATAATTCAATTAATTTCATAAATAATAAAATTCTTACAGAGACCCAATTATTTTCGTAAATATTAAAATTCCTTTAGGAACTACATTATTTTTTATAAATAATAAAACTTATCGTAGAATTTTAATTATTTTCAATACAATTTTAATCGAATTTTTTCAAAAAGTCGAATTGTTCTTATTTTATTAAATATCGTCCAATGAATTTTGTTATTTGAAAATTGGTCAATTATTCGATAAATTATTTATTTTTGTATTTAAAAAAATTGAACTTTTAAAAAATTTTATTAATTCAAATTCTTCTAAAATTACATTAATTTTTTAATATATATATATAATTAATTATTTAAAGAAATGAATTTCTAGGAATTTAATTATTTACATGAAATAATAAAAATTTCCAGAAGAAATCAATTATTTTTAGTATAATTTTAATCAAATTTCTTGAAAAATATTATTACAATTTTTTGTAGAGTAATGTGGTAACAAAAATTACGAATTAAAATTTATTAAAATTTGTCCAATGAATTTAATTATTTAAAAATTTATTGATAAAATTTCTTATGAGAATTTGCTTTTAAGAAACATTCAAAAATTCAAAAAATGATTTACTTTTTTAACTTAAAAATTTGGAAAAATTCTCGTCAAAATTTCAATTTTTGTTTTTTCATTAAATAATGAAATTCTTCTCCAAAATTCAATTATTTGCATAAAATTCAATAAAATTGTTGGTAACATTTCAAAAAAATTTTACAATTTAATGATTTTTAATATCTACGGTTATAATAAAATTTTCCAGAAGAATTCAATTGTTTAAAAAAAATGTGATATACTTCTACAAAAATGTTTATAATTAATTTCATGAAATACTAAAAATTGCACAGGAATTCAATTATTTACAGAATTGTTTTTATAAATGTTTTCTCAATAATTAAATTATTTTCTTAAATAATAAAAATTTTAAAAGAATTCAATTATTTATAAATTTTTAAAAAAATTTCTTTGCCATAATTCAATTAATTTAATAAATACTAAAAATTTTAGAAGAATTGAATTATTTACTAATTTTTTATAAATTTCTTTGGAATAATTAAATTAGTTTCATAAATACTAAAAATTTTAGAAGAATTGAATTATTTACAAATTTTTTATAAATTTCTTTGCAATAATTCAATTATTTTTTTATAAGTACTAAAAATTTTAGAAGAATTCAATTATTTATAAATATTTTCGCAATAATTGAATTATTTTCGTAAATAATAAAAATTTTACAAGAATTCAATTATTTATAAATTTTTTAAAAAATTTCTTTGCAATAATTCAATTAATTTCATAAATACTAAAAATTTTAGAAGAATTGAATTATTTACAAATTTTTTATAAATTTCTTTGCAATAATTCAATTATTTTTTAATAAATATTAAAAATTTTAGAAGAATTCAATTATTTATAACTTTTTTCGCAATAATTCAATTATTTACTGAAATACAAAAATTTTTACAGAAATTTAATTATTTTCGTAGATATTAAAATTCTTTTTAGGAACTATACTATTTTTCATAAATAACACATCTTATCGCATAATTTCGGTTGTATTTTTATTACGATTGTAATCGAATTTTTCGAAGAATGTAATTATTCTTAAATTTTTTTTTAAATTCGTCCAAAGAATTTAATTATTCAAAAATTTGTTATTAAAATTCTTTATGGGAATTGAATCACAAAAAGCATTCAATTATTCAATAAATTATTTATTTTCCTATTTAAATAATTGAATTCTTGTAGAATTTTCTATAATAAATAATTGATTTAAGAATGAATTTTAGTTAAATTTTTAGATAATAATTTAAATATTAAAAGGATTGTAGCGTGAACTTTAAAAAATAATTGAATTTTGAAATTTATTTTTTTTATAAAGTTTCGCATATTATTTTGGAAATTATTTTATGTCTCTATTTTCTAATATATATTTAATTTAAGAATTGACCAATAATTGAAATGTAATAAAATTGAATATTGTAAAAAAATGGTTTTGCAAAGTGTCAAAGAACTTTTTCGAAAATTATTCAAAATAATTGATGAAGAAAAAATTTTACTTAAAAATTCTTGAAAATGCTTGAAATTGCGTAAAATTAATTTATTTTCGAACATGGCATTTGGGGGAAAGATATTGAAAATTTAAAAAAAATTTATATATTTTGGTCATCGTAGGAAATAGTTTTAAAAGTCTGAAATTAAAAATCCCTTTATTTCACATTTTTTCGAATTAATCTAAAATACATGATTACAAAAAGAGGGAAAAAATGAGAGAGAGAGTGAGTGTGTGATGAAAGTAAGACGTTGGAAAATGAAATGTTTTAAAGTCCTTCAAGCTGTGTGTTTTTATAAGAGACACTGACTTTTTATCACGTCCCTTGGCTTTTCAGAGTTTAATTAAAGTCTGGACACTGAACAGTATATAGAGAGAAAGAAATTCACGAGTCAACCGCAAAAGAGCAATACTCTTGTTGGTCGAGCGAACTTGTTACAAGAAGCAGACCGCGACGCGCGCGCGACAACAACGTGCGGTATTTCTATTATCAGAATAAATCGATCAAAAAATATAAAATTTCGTCTCCAATCCCAAGCTCAATATTATATTCACCGCAAAACCATTTAAATATTATCGTTAAACTTTTATACGTTTCATCATCGATGATGAATGAATATTCTCTAAAAAATTTTTGTGATTCTCTTTTTGTTCACCGTATTTGATATATATTTTTTTTTATTTTCCCTCAAAGGCAAATATTTGACTTACTTTTAAATTTCACTGCGCCCTTGTAATTTATTTTATTTACAATCTTTTTTTTCTTTGCCGTTTTAATATAAAGTATTTTTTTTTAAATATGAATCACACACTGATTCCTTTGATGCTAAAATCTTTTGAAGAATTTTTATTTTTAATTGGTTTCAAATTTTATTGATTTTATTTGTTTGTGGAGGTTTATTTTTTATTTTGCTTTCAACTTATTTTATTTACTTTTATATTTTTAATATTTTTACATTCACTTTAGAAATTGGAGACTAAGTAACTTTGTTTAATGAAGCAATGAAAAAAATGAAATTTTAACTACATTGCTATATTTTATTCACTAAGGTCAAAAATGAACATTTTACTCCCTGGGATAAAAAATTTTTTCGTACGTATTTTTATACTCGATTATTTATCTGATAATTTAGCTATTTAAATAAATTGTATTGGAAGGAATATTCAATAAATAGTTCAATAAATAATTTAATAAATAATTTAATAAATAATTTAATAAATAGTTCAATAAATAATTCAATAAATAGTTCAATAAATAATTCAATAAATAATTCAATAAATAATTCAATAAATAGTTCAATAAATAATTCAATAAATAGTTCAATAAAAAATTCAATAAATAATTCAATAAAAAATTCAATAAATAATTAAGTATTAATTATTTGTGTAAAAGTATAAAATTGAAATACAAAAGATAAGAGAATGAAATTTAAAATTCTCTCAAAAGCTCCTTTATATGGTGTAAAGATAGCGAGTATTACTGAAACAGGGGTATTGCTAATGACTGACGCTCCCGTCCGGATGAGTTTCATTTTCATGTAGCCCTTAGGCTAATGCTCATAATACATATATAAAAGCTGCCCACTTACTATAATCCCGCTTACGCGAACACGCCACGAAATTCTTGATAAAAGTGCTCTTCATGTCATTTTATAATGTTTGCCTTTTAATACAAGTGGGTGAAAAAAATGTTTTTTTTTAATTTATTACTCATTTTTTTTACAAAATATTTTCGTTTATTTTTAGATGGTAAATTACGAATAAATGTTAGTAGATATTTTTATATATAAATTCACGTTCATTGGCATAAGAATTGACTTGATATCATTTCCATGTTAACATATACAAAAAAATTGTCATCGTGAAGTTTTTTTTTGGCTTTGAAGTTTTCAAAGAGCCAATTTTTCTTCGGATTTTTGGAATAAGAGGAAAATTATTACCGTTTACGACGATTTGAACCATTTTTAAACTTCAAAGCGAAAAAAACTTCATGCAAATCCCGCTAAGTTTTTTGGCTATGAAATTTGGTAAAAATAACCAATTTTTTCCATTTCTTCAGTTTAGAAAAATTGTCCGTTTTTAGGAAAAAATGCAGGAATTTTTTTTCTTAAAAACAGACAATTTTTCTACTCCGCATAACTTAGTAAACAATTCATGAATTATTTTGAAAATTAACGTGGTTATCGTGAAGTTTTTTTTTTGGCTTTGAAGTTTCAAAAGAGCTAATTTTTCTTCGAATTTTTGGAAAAAGATTAATATTGTTGTCATTGACGACGATTTGAACTATTTTTTTAACTGCAAAGCCAAAAAACTTCATGCAGATGTCGTTAAGTTTTTTGGCTTTGAAGTTTGGCGAAAATAGCCAATTTCACAGATTTGGTTCGTTTTTAGGAAAAAATGAAGGAAGTCTATTATAAAATTTTTCTACTCTGCATAACTTAGTAAACAACTCATTAATTATTTTAAATATTATCTTGGTCATCGTGAAGTTTTTTGGCTTTGAAGTTTAAAAAAACCCTATTTTTCTTCTGATTTTTGGAAAAAAAGGAAAATTATTATTATTTGTACTATTTTTAACATTCAAAGCCAAAAAACTTTATGCAAATCTCGTTAAATTTTTTGGCTTTGAAGTTTTTCGAAAATAGCCCATTTTACTGTTTTTGCCTCTTTTTAGGAAAAAAGATAAAAAGTGCATTATAAAATTTGTTTACTCTGCATTACGTAGTAAACAATTCATGAATTATTTTGAATATCAACTTCGTTAAGTTTTTTGGCTTTGAAGTTTGACAAAAATTGACTTTACTGCTGTTTTCGTTCGTTTTTTAGAAAAAATAAAAAAATTGTCTTTTTCGAAAAGTCATAAAATAATTTTTCGTTTCTCTATCACTAAATAAAGAAATTATTTCTACATTATTTTAAAATTTAGCGTGGTCTTCATAACTTTTTTTTGGCATTGAAGTTCGTCTAAAAAAGCCTTTTTTACAATTTTTGAATTTTTTTTTAAATATGAATGTTTAGAGCGTTTTTGACGATTCCATAATTATTTTTGACTATATTCAACATCAAAAAATGAAAAATCTATTAATATATTATTTTAATATATTAATATTAATATTATTAATATATTATTAATATATTATTTTTTTTTTAAAACTTAGCGTTGACATCATGAAGTTTTTTTTGGCTATGAAGTTTGTCTAAAATAGCCGATTTCACATTTTTTGGTTTTTTTGTAAAAAGGTAAAAACTGTGATCGTTTCTAAAAATTCTAACTTTTTTTAAAATTCTGTATTCCTAAAATCCAATTGATCAATTAATTATTTTGGAACTTACCGTGGTCTTCATGAAGTTTTTAGGCTTTGAATTTAAAAAAAATATTCTGTTTCAAAGTTTTGTCCGGTTTTTTGTAAACAGATGGAAATTGTTAGTTAAATATTATTTTAAGTATTAAATATTATTTTAAATCTTAGCGTGATTTTAATGAAGTTTTTGGCTTTGAAGTTCGTCAAAAGTATTTGTTTTTTCAACTTTGGCCGGTTTTGTTTTTAAAAACAGATAAAAATTGTGACTATTCCTGAAAAATCACTCAATTTTTTTTCGCTTTTGTGCCAATAAATAAAAGAATATAAAAACATTATTTTTAAATTTAAAGTGCTCTTCATGAAGTTTTTTGGCTTTGAAATTTAAAAAAGAAATCCTTTTTCAAAGTTTTGTCCGGTTGTTAAAAAAAACTTGAAAGAAAAAACACTCTACTATTATTTGTGGCCCTCGTGAATTTTTTTGGTTTTGAAGTTCGTCAAAAAAAACCTTTATTTACTATTTCGGCCCGTTTTTATGGAAAGAGATGAAAATTCCGGAAACCTCTTTAAATATTAAAAATCACCTGTCCGATACAAAAGCGCAAAACGAGAATATAAATTTTCAATGTTTCTAAAAATAAAAAAACCCATCAATTGGAAGTGACTCTCTTTAAAAAATTCAGAATCGCAAAAATAAACTAGAAAAAAAAAAGTTTATTAATCTCGGTAACCTCACGTTTTTTTTCCAAAAAAATAGAAAGTCATCCCTCGAACTTATAATTACAAAAAAATCCCTAGATACCAAGAATTTCGAATATGAATTCAACATTTTTTTTCTTTCTAATTTTGTTAAAACATTTTTTCATTTTATATTGCAGTCTTTTTATATTCTCCATAATGTTTTTTTTTTGTTCGCGATAAATTAATTTTCAAACTATTTGAATGTTAACAAAATTCCATTTATAAATAGACAACAACTCATTTCACAAAAAAACGATGATTAATACTTTTCCGCGTATAATGAAAAATAAATTATCTCTAAACTAATAATGAACAGTAAATTTTCATTGAAATCTATTTTCTCTTGAAACAATTTTCATGAAATAAATTTTGCAGAGTAAAATTGTGTTTAATAATTAAAACGATATTTTTATGAAAATTTAAAATGCTCATCGCAAGTTTAGTGTCTGTGTGTATATATATATATATATCGATCAGATGGAAGTTTATTCAGAGTGGAAACAATTACTGGAATTAAATTCTATTAAACTTGATCTATTTCATCGGTTCTATGTGTATGGGGAAAGTAGGAGAGAGAGAGAGAGAGAGAGAGAGAGAGAGAGAGAATTCTCTGTGATGTGCATCAATTTAACTCTTGTATGTGACTTTAAAGCAAATTCTGGTTGAAACGATGAAATAGTGTTCGTACTCGTAAACGCTACCTATTGACTCATGACAGTTCTATCACTGGACCACATTCTAATTACAAAACGACTATTGTTCTCGTACTTTATTCACAGTTATAGTCAACATACTGCCGTCTAGTTGCTAATATATTATATCCTTAATAACAACTAATCCTCGCGATTAAATAATAATTAAAAAAAAAAAATTTTTTTACTGATGAAAAAATAAAAAAGAAATTGAAAATTATATTTCTTATTAACTATTAGCAGTCTTTACCCTCTATATTAGTATTTATTTGTTACCAATTAATTTTAATTATTTTTTTTAATCCAATCTGTTGATTTAAAAAAAAACACCCGCCATATTGGATCCGCCATTTTGATTTTTTGAAAACAAACATAAAGTTCTCAACATAGTAGTTTATAAATAGTAATAATAAAAAAAATTATATTTAATCCAATGATTTAAAAAAACTCCCGCCATATTGGATCCGCCATTTTGAATTTTTAAAAACAAAATTCTCAACAAAATAGTTTATAAACAATAATGATAAAAAAAAGTATATTTAATCCCTGGAATCTCTTCAAGTTTGTACTTTCCAATTATATTGAAAAAGTTTTATTTATTTTCTTCTTGCAAAAAAGAAAAGACATTTTTTTCCTAGTTGAGAGGAAAAATGAAAAGTTTTATACCTATTAGAAAAAATCGACTTAATAATTTCAACTAACTTTCAAATGAAAGCTACTTTCAACTTCCTTTAAAATATTATATATACTCACAGAATCTGCTATGACAGATTTATCAAAATCGAACTCATTTTTTTTAAAATTATTCACCGCAATGAATCTTCATTTACTTCCAAGATTTACTAAAATTAAGTTTGTAAAAGTTTTTTTATTCCTCTTTTTTCTAAAAAGTAATTCTCTAATAATAGAGAAATCATTTTTGTGTTACAATGAATTTTATAAGGTTGAATAAAGTTTTCATAAAACGTATGTTTTTATAGTGGGAGAAAAAAGAGAGGAGGAAGAAAAAAAAATTGAATGAGTAGGGGGGGAAAGGATCAATAATATGCAAATACGTGCTGTCGGTTCGTTCAGTTTATTTATTGAGTTCCAGGTATATAAATTATGTAGCGCGAATAGTTTTCTTAACACATATTCCAAAATCATCGTCCAATGAATACGAAATGAATTTTGATTAAATAAAAAATATTTCTCGTCGTTACTTTTGCGAGCTTTGAAAACGTCTTTTTCCATGTAAATTTTTTTTTCCCTCTTTTTTAGTCCATTTTTTTCAAAGCAGTCGAAAATCTTTTTTTTTATTAACTAAAAATATTTTTCCTAAATGGTAATATTTGAAAAATAATATTCCGAGGAATGTTTCTTTGAAATTTCCCAAAGAAAAATTCGTTAGGAAAAAAAATTGTTGCCGGGAGTCGAACGCAATGTTTTTTTTGTGACCAGTCGTGCACTTTACCACTGGACCGCAAGGAGATGGTTAATTAATTTCTTGAGCGCGGTTTGGAAAATTTTTCTGCAACGAAAAAAAATGGAAATGTAATTAAATTTTTTGAAAAAGGGGTATAATGTCGAAAAAGTGATATTTTTTTCACCGCACGCACACCGGAGGGAATTAAGTCGAAAATAATTCGTTAAATTAAATTTCTCCCGAGGCCCTACCAATGTTAGTTATACATAATGCTTCGTGAACGACTCATTTCATGAAACTTTCGGAAACTTTGTTGAGAATTACGTACTCGACGTGGACCGATTTGCTCCAGAGAGAGAGGCAAAGAGAAATAGAGAGGACGCGCGCCAGAGAGAGAAGGAGGAAAGATGGCAGATACGAAACTCTCAAAGTTCGATCTAACTTTATTAAGCCTAATTCGCGGGGAAAATTTAACCAACTTACTCGAATAAATAAGGATGAATACAATAGTTTGTGGGAGCAATTAAAGTTTGACAGATAACTTGAGGGTGCATCCGATATAGATATCGGTTTCTGTATTGTTTGCTCTTTTTTTCACAGATATATTTTTTTCATAGAATATTTTTTTGCTAAAAAATTAACCCTTAAAGTGAATACTTAATAAACGTAGAAACGGTTTTACAAAAATTATTCTTGCCCAACGCGAAAGATTGTAAAATAAAACTTAACAACGATTTCTTTATGAGGAACATTCCAGACGTGCCTCCTGACAAGTCTGAAGAGAAACTGACTTAAAAAGGTGGAGGGAGCGAGTTATAAAGCAGTGCGAGCGCGACGAGAGCGAGTGGTGGGGGAAGTGACGCGGCGCGGATTGCCTGCGCAGTCGTCATTCTCCCTTCTGCCTGCGACTGACTACACTCGCTCTGACAAATAACATAACAAATTATAATATTATAAACAATAAAAATCCTAATAAGAAATTATAAATTGATAGCTAACGATACTGTAATAAAAATTAAATGTGAAAAATTAAATTTAATTAATTAAATTAATTTATTTAATGAATTAAATATTTAATTAAATACATGTGTAATGAAAAATATACAATTTAATGAAATGAAATTTATCCAAACAATGGTTTTTGGAAAATACACGACTTAGTG
The DNA here is from genome assembly GCA_032873175.1 of Leptopilina drosophilae. Lineage (NCBI taxonomy): Eukaryota > Metazoa > Arthropoda > Insecta > Hymenoptera > Figitidae > Leptopilina > Leptopilina drosophilae. The sequence continues at coordinate 7,232,347 of CM065483.1, forward strand.
GACATTTATGCATGAATTAGTGAAAAAAATTTTAGTATTAATTATTAAAAAAGCTGAACCATCTACTAAAATTATAAATTTTATTTAAACAAGTGTACCGTTTTGGACAGAGAACAAATTTCTATTATTCATATTACAATAAATGTATTATTCAATTTGCTAATGAAAAGAAAAATAAATAACATTATTTTTTTCCATGAAATATTATTTTCTGCGATTATTAAACCTCTGCTTTTTAATATTCATTAAAAAAATAATTCTATTATATCGCAAAAGCATTTTGTTTCCAATTTTTATGGAATTAAAAATGTGAAAAAAAATCTTGATGTTTTTGCATTATTATTATTGACTTTTAATTTACTTCTGCCTGCTGCTGAATAAAAACCGTGTTTAAAAAATATTTAAATAAAATATCATTTGAAATATAAAAATATTTTTTTTAAATATAGTTTTTTTTTGTTTAAACAGTTCCTTTTATGTATCATCCAGTTTTCGTATATAGTGAGATATTTATTTTTCTTTGACTGCGCGCAAAAAATGGGTTAAAAGTCAACAAACAAAAAAATTGAGATAAATTTTCCTATTTGATTTTTATTTATAATTTATATGTATATATACGTGTATGATGAAAAACTTTAAACTATGAATTAAACAAATTGATGTATCTCGTGAAAAATTGCTCGATTCATTTCACATTTCAATAATTCATGCTCGAATGTCATGAGTATATCGTTTTTATACAATATAGTTATTATTAAATACAGTCGATAGCACAGGGGTATTGGAAAACGTAATTTTCAGAAATTTGTGAAATTTAATACGCTTTTAGTTGTGAGTTGGAATTCGGTTCCTATATTTATATTGAAGGTAATTTGTTTTTATTAAAGACATCATTGCTATCTCTCTCCATTTTTTCGTAAAGAGAAAAAAACGAGTTTAGAAGAAAAAAATAAATTTGCAACAGATGATTTGTTTTGTAAAATTTATTGTACCTTAATTTCTGATCCGTTTTAATTGAGGCTCAAGCGATTATCAATTTTTACAACTACAAATACTTTGTGTTTGGAACGATTATCAATTTTTACAACTACGAATATTTTGAGTTAAAAAAAACATGTTTTCGATATATTCGTCTATTTTTGTTTGTTCCAATTTTACAAAATATTTCAGTCGAATTAAGCGAAGTTTAATTAATGAAAATTGTATTAAATGGAGAAACAAGAGAGGAAAATTTAAAAGCTTGGGATTGTGACATTTATTAAATGTCACCATGCATTTCGCGAAAATATTTTTATCTACTTCTATTTATTACTTTTTGACTAGTTCAATCAATTTTTATTACAAAATATATATTTGTAATTTTGTTTCTTCTTTTTGTGAACCTAAAATATTTTTCTGTATTTCACTTTTTTTGTGCTGTCCCGTCGAATGATATCATTTTCAATCAAAATCAATTGGTGGAGAGAGAGAGTCGACAAATTTCAAGCATATATGACGGATTATTGAGCCAATATTTGACACCTTTGTCTTCTCACGGTTTTGATCACGTTCATCGTGTGTGTGATGCGTGCTTGCGAATAGGTTGCGACATTAATTCTCATCCCAATTATTCGACGAGGGCTTTACATTACTAAACCTAATAATCCAAGTAATAATTGAACAGATATGAAACCGAGATTCCAATTTCAAACTAAAGACGAAGACAACTGTAATTGCTTCCTTCGAAATTCAGTGACAAATTTTCATTATCTCGTTTCAATTTGTCACGTACATTCCATAGAATACGAAGGAAGCATTTGCGAAATTTCAATGCGGGTTTAATTATCATTATTGTTCTTTTTCTAAACAGATTGTTAAGTAATTTAAATAGAAGAAATCATGGAGATACAAGTTTGTACAAAATGGGTTAATTTTTCTACATTCTTTCCGCCATGTTGCGTCCGCCATTTTCAATTTTGTAAAACTTTCAAATTTGTTCAGATTTTTATTTTTCTTCGATAATAAAATTCTTTTCTACCATACGTGTGAAATTATTTGTATTCTCGGATAAAATTTCTAAGATTTTGTTGAAAGTTTGACAAGGAGGTAAGACGATTAAACTTATTTGATTAAACTAAAATACATTTCATGATCCAGTTTCGGGATCTTGATCCTAAACCAAAAGGCTCAACTGGATTATGAAACTTGGTTTAGAGTGTATATCTATAACTCGGATTCCATTGATCTCCTTGGCGAAAATTTACTTTCTTGTTCAACTGTGTATTTTGGCTCTCGACTGAAGACTCTTGGGGCTGTCATCTGGCATTAAACTTTTTCAAATTCCCTTCTTTTATTTTTGAACGAATACTTTCGATTTCCTCAATTTAGAAGCGTAATATTCTGCAATTGAATTGTTTACAAAAGTATTTTTTTACTCTTAAGTGAATATTTATTTTATGCATTTCCTATTCACGTCAATGTTCTGAGATGAAAATAAAATGTTCAATAAATGTGACGCAATCTGAAGAAAGGGACCTTAGAAGCAAAAAATTGTAGGTTATGTTTGCAATTTTTGAAATAAAAATACAAAAAGAGAATCAACTGACAATGTAAATTATTGATGTTTACGTCTTCATTACAACTAAAATATTTAATAAAAACTGATTTTAATTTTCAAAAAGTAAAAAGAAACTTTTAATTAATAAAAAAGTAACACTAACATAACCTTAAAGTGATTTGCTTCTAAGGTCCCTTTCTTCAGATCGCGTCACAAATTCTGTAACTAATTTAAGTATTTTGTAAGACTATTTATAAGGTTCTTCGGAATTTTTTTTATACATTATTTTTGATCTGTTTCAGGTGAGTTCCAAAATAAATATTTGCATGAACCATTTTTGGTGAGTAACAGAAATAAAATTTTATATCCATTATTCATTAAAGGGAAAATAAATAGTCTGTCTTAAATTAAGTATTTTCATTACACATTTTCTTCATTTCTATTTAAAAAATTCGATATAATTTTTTCTCGAAAAGTGTTAATTAATAATGAAACCATTTTACACTTTAATTTAATTTGTTAAATTTATTTTTATCCATAATGATTTATTACGAAATTATGATTGTGGGCTCCGAGACGGCCACCTACGAACTGAAGTGTTTCTCGGCAAGCGGTCCTCTTAAATACTGAAATGAAAAAGTGGTGGGGGTAGGATGCTACCGCGACTGCGCGGAGAGTTCTGTTTAAACACCAATCGGACTTTCCAATTCTAATGACCAATCCACATCACCGATTTTTTTCTCATCAATTTTCTTTTCAAATCATTGCCAATTCAATGGATTATTTTTTTTTGGTAAAATTAAAGACCAACAAAATTACATTATCATATTTTGGAAAATTTAATACAAAACGAGTGAAAATAGAAGGAGAGAGATAAATTGGTTTTGAATATATATAATCGTTACTCTCACGCAAACCCAATTGCGATCTAGACAAGTAATCTATATTGCTTTTTCGTTATTTCGCGACGTAACCAATTCTAAATTATTCCACGCAAAATTTCCATAGGTGAAATTATCCATTGTGATTTTCGACTATATCGGATTTATTATTCGCGCGCGACTCTGTGTGGCTTATTATATCGCGCGACGATTCATTTCGTATTTAGCATACCACTCTTGAATGTATATAGATTGTAGCCATATCCAAAGGCACAAATCGCGCATACCTGAATTTTAGATAATATACGTGTACACCTGTATCTACAAAAGAATTTTTTAATTTTTAAAAACAATTATTCACTATCAATTCTTCAACTATTTGCAATTTATTTATTTTAAGAGTGGAAATTTTGCGTGGAATAATTTAGAATTGGTTAAAATAAGAGATAAGAATTTTTTCTTGTCACAAACAAAATTATAAATTAAAGATCATTAATAGATCAAATTATAAAGATTTGATAAAAATTATAAAAATTCATGACATTGGTTGAGAAAAATAACGGACGTTTTAATTTTACTAAAATTTATCCAAATGTTGTTTTTTAAATGTATCATTTGGGTCAGTTTAAGATATCAGAAAATGCGCTTCATGAAAATAAAGAGCACATCTAAAACTACTGCCAGTGTGATATAATTTTCAAGAAACAAGTCTATTTCGTTTTTATCTTCTTCTTTTTTCTCCCTTCATGTGAAATAAACTAGATTATAAAGAATATAGATATTCTCTCTTGTTTTCCATACAGTTCCGTGGCAATTTGCGTTTAAATGAAACTTGCCGGAGACAATATTCTTTCGAGCTATTATGAAAAGAAAGAAGCAAATCCAATTTTAGAATGACTTAATTAAATTAAATTCTAATCGGAAATGTAACCTATGAATATAAGAAAAAGAAACGTTTGAAAATGTAAAAGTATTTTTATTAGTTCTCGTTGTTAAAGAAAAATCATTGTCCTTTCGGTATTAAAATGGCGGATTAAAATAAAAATCGTTGTTGGCTATGTAGTTTGAAAGATAAAATTTGAAATGGAAATTTTCCTTCTTCGTTTTTTTTTACAATGTTTTTATACTTAAGGGAGAAGTTGTATTAAAGTAACACAGTGGTGAAGGAAAATCGAATTAAATGAACCGATTTAGCAATTTCGCGTGTTCCACTGGTAGTTATACTAACGGAATATCAGGTGCATGAGATGAAATCACGAGCGAGCCATTCTCATTCGTCCGTCCATAACGGCAGGAACACATTACAAAACGGAACTAGAGTGCCCCGTACTGCAAGCAATAATCCAGATCGAATCCACGTAAATGTGGGTGCATATAAGCGTTTGCGCGTGTAAGCGTTGTTGCTAGATAAATGGAGGGTGACAAAGAGCGAGACCGAAAGGAGAAATGGAATTGTTCTCTGTTTAGAGTTACTAGCATTGATTTCCTTCCGTGATAGGGTAGGTCGAGTATAATCATGCCATAAAGTTACTTCACGTCAAATATTACTATTATTATTATTGCCCCTATTGTTCTTACAATTACTGCCCTATTCCTTTTTGTTATTATTGTTCCATTATTCTTAACATTGTTATTATTACTATCGTCATTGATGTAACAATTATTTTCTTATTACCAGAGCAATGGTTTTGTATTCCAAAAGTTACCCTTACGCTGGGGGGTTTTGTTGAGGTTAACACAAAATGCAAGAATTAGAAAATAAACCTTGCTTTAGTTAGTCAGCAATACTGACTAAAAACCTTTTCTTGAAGCACGCAGCTGACCTGTCTACTGCTTGGCAGTCTCGACCTATATGGCCATGGTCAGGGCATCTATGACACTTTGTGACCATAGCTCTTCTAACCTTGCAGGACACAAACCAAATCTTAATATCTTAATGGAGACAAATAGGTGTTTGTCTCCAGCTGATCAGCATCCTCTTGGCTGGTAACAACGACAAGCGGGCTTTACTCATCGCTTATTTGGTCCAAGGACCATCACCTTGCTGCTGGTACCCTAGAAATTTTCCCCAGGGTATCCTATACGGATTTTTTTCCGGTATCCATATCGCGAATTTTCAGTGCAGTTCGCCGGTCTGCCATCTGTACCTTACCTAAAGCTCCAATTACCTTTGTCACCTTCTCGGTGAACGACGCTTTATTTGAAGTTCCATCAATTTTGATAAGGAACCCCTTTTTAGTGGGTAAAGCTTCTGCAACCTTTGTCTGATTAGCCTCCGGGTCAGCCTCTTCATGAACCTTTCGCAACACTGCATCGAATGGAGAAAGGAGAAGATTAGCAGTTAGGTAAATCCGGTTACTAAACAGACAACATAAACAGGAACCAGAGTTTCTTAGATCTGGAGAAGTCTAACCAAACTCTTCCATGATCTTAGTTACATCATTGGAGAATACTAATTCTTAGTTACATTATTAGAGAATTCTAATGATGTGACTAAGATCGTGGAAGAGTTGATGACTACATTCTGATGGTATTTCTACAATCCAAACTTCTGACAAGTTGAGTCAGTTGCAAGTCTTTAGTAATGCGTCTAAAATCAACAACACCAGTTGCAACGAAATTGTATAAAAATTAATGACTGTAAATCATTAAGCACTTTGAAAAAGAGCAACAGTTTTCTGGATCAAGTTAATCGGAATTGTGTTTTCAATAATTAATTTAAAATTAATATCGAAGCAACGAAGTATAAAACATAATTAACACTGTTGTAATTCTATATTCATTAATGCATCCAAAATTGATAAATCTACGAACAACGTAATTTGGAATAAATTAATCACTACACATCATCAAAGAGACATCGAAACAGTAGTAGCGTAACGAGTGAAACTAGTTGCAATTCTGTTTTCAGTAATGCTTCTAAAATATATATTGTAAAATGCAATGAAATTTGGAACATGACGTTGCAAGTCTGCTTTCAGTAATCCTTTTAAAATTGACATCGTTAGCTGTAGGGAACATTGGAGCAACGCAATGAGTCAATCCAGTTGCAATTCTGTTTTCAGTAATGCTTTTAAAACTATACATTGGAAAGCATAAAAAAGTCTTTCCATCTCCAACTTAAAAAATTAACTAATATTTAAGAACAAAAATTAATGACAGATTTCAGTTTCGATATTAATTGCTACTTGAATTTAATTATTTCCATTGGAATATTAATTCAAGTGAAGCTCGTATTATGGCTGTTATATTGAATTCATTATTCTAATTATGTAATACCACCTAAAGCGAATATTGTAACGTTGAGAATTTCCCTCATGTTTGAGATATTAGGACGCGTATGTCAAAGGTGAAAATCGGTAATTAGAGCATTTGGAAATTAACCATAAATGCGTCATCTCCAACAACAATCGCTCTTGGGCTAACACCCTCGACATTTTATGGTTTACAAGTGGAGGCATGGAAATTCGTTGTCGGGGATTTGGTCCGCGGCGTTTAACCTAGAATAGGAGATGGATTAGCTCGTTACCAAAGAGAGAATTGAACCATTATGCTAATTCGCTTTGGGGTTGAACGAAATTCTCGAAGCTCAGACGAAGCAAAAAAAAAAAAAGAATATCCACTTTGCGGTAATTGGCGGATGTTGTGGGGTAAGAGTGAAAGACATTTCGAAAAAAGAAAATGGAACAGTTACACCGAATGGGCGAATGAGCTTATGCTTTTTTATACAAACACAAATTGGCTGTAAATTTTTTTTTTGGTTTCTGTGGAAATTAATGCTTTTGCACGATTTGAAATTTATTTTAAGGCGTCTTGGCAAGCGTCTTGCATAAAATGACTCAGTTTGGAACCAATTTTTTTCTCTGACAATTTTTTTAAAAAAATTGACACAATAGAATTGATTGTTTGTTTAAAATTTTTTAAAAGTTGATAAGGGATCTTGAGTCAGATATGCAACAATGTCAGATTTTACAAATACAAAATGGCGAATCCAAGATGGCGGACGAGTTTTGTAAAAATTAATCGGATTACCTTGAATCTTGTCACACAGGGGTTTTTTGGGTCGCTGAGTACGAATCTGGTATCGGATTTCCGAAAAATAAAATGGCGGATTCAATATGGCGGACGAGTTTTATAAAATTTTACCATATTTACGTGAAATTTAAAACTTGGTAGTTTTTTTGAGTCGCTAATTACAAATTTGGCATCAGATTTTGAAAAAATAAATGTCGGTTTCAATATGGCTGACAAATTTCGGAAAAATTCATCAGATTTAGCTGAAACTCCTTGTTTGGGGGTTTTTTGGGAATCTGGCGTCAGATTTTGAAAATACAAAATGGCGGATTCAATATGGCGGACGAGTTTTTTTTTAAATTCATCGGATTTACGTGAAAATCGTTACTTACGGGTTTTTGGGGTCGCTGATTACGAATCTGATATCAGATTTTTAAAATACAAAATGGCGAATCCAATATGGCGGAGGAGTTTCGGGAAAATTCATCAGATTTAGCTGAAAGTCCTTGTTTAGGGGTTTTTTGGGTTGCTGATTACGAATCTGGCTTCAGATTTTGAAAATACAAAATGGCGGACGAGTTTTTTCAAAAATTCATCGGATTTACGTGAATCTCGTTACTTGCGGGTTTTTGGGGTCGCTAATTACAAATTTGCCATCAGACTTTGAAAATACAAAATGTCGGATCGAATATGGCGGCCAATTTTTGTAAAAAAATTTCTATCTTACCATTTTATTATTTGGAAAATTTTTAACAAAACTCGTTCACAATATGAAACTAGAATATTGTTGAATAATATTTTTTATTTCGTTCTTTTGGCGATCATTATTTCAGAATTGAAAAAAAAAATCATTTTTCTTCTCTTTGGATTGAAAAAGAATTTCATATCCTGCTTGGTTGCTTAAAATGTATGAATTCATTATTATTGGCTTGAGAATAAAATTTTAATTTGTTTATAATAAAATTTCGACGAATAATCGAAGTTTATTTGTATGTAATATCGATCGTCATGCTTGAATTTTCAATTATATTCCTGGTACATTAGACTTTATAATTTATAGCTGAATTGATCAGCATAGCTATAACTTAACACTCTCTCTTCCTCTCACAAGTCACGTTAAAGGAACATGACTATAAAAGTCCTTTAATATTTTATAGCACTTAAACTTTGTCGATGATTTCTTAAGGTGAAAATTGATAATTAAAAATTTATTTCTTATTCCCTTTAGCAATATACTCGCGCGATTATATAGACTTTACAAACTGGGGAAATTTAAAGTGAATTTCATTCATGTAGCTTTTAAGTTTATTCGAATTTTACATTTTTAAATTAGATAAATTCTTTTTCTAACCTAGTTTTTTCGCTATTATTATTAATTATATTACTATTAATATTATTATTATTATTAATTATATTATTATTATTATTATTAATATTATTATTATTAATATTATTATTATTAATATTATTATTATTAATATTATTAATATTAATATTATTATTATTATTATTATTTTTATTAATATTATTATTGTTTTTATTATTATTATTATTATTCTGAGAAGCGTTTTTGTTTGAAATGAATTGAAATCGTATTATTTCTTTAACACGTAGTGTGTTTTCTGTTTATTTATTATTTCTTCCTCGACTTTTTGTGCGAAGATTGGAGAAACTTGCGTGATTGCATATGCAGCACTATTGTAGAACTGGCGTAAGAAAAACGACATCGAAACGAGAACTTTGCGGCAATCGTTTTGTGGTGGCAGTTTAAAAGCACGGAACAAAATGTCGCGGGGGAAAATTGCATTTCATACGGTTTTGTGGGAAAGGTCACTTCGCATCCCGCCGCTTCGTTACACGAAACTACGCGTGTCACGTGGGTGTTCTATACTCACTACGAACAAAACACAACTCTCGTGTTCTTTTTTCTTTTTTTTCTGATCGATAACAGTTTGGGTGACATGGATGAAAAAAAAACTGTGAGACCATTGGACTCAATCACACGTTAAATCTCTTCAGGTTTCACCACAAAGGTAGAAAAAAATATGTTTCACAATAGTTAAAAAATAATAATAATAATAATAATAATTATTATTATTATTATAATTATAATAATAATAATAATAATAATAATAATATTTAAATAGTTTTTGAAAGAACAAAACCTAAAGATTTATAATTTCGGGAAAATATTTTAGATATTTGTATTTTTTTTTTAATAATAATTCAACTTACTTTATTATTTATGGATGAAAATTCTAGAGATAATAAGTAATATTTTAAATGGTGTATTGCAAAATAAGTATTTTCTGATAAATCGAAGTTCTTTGAAGTTGCTATTTAGGGGAAAAAAATAAACTAAAGCTCTGCTTAGCTTCATCATTTATTGTAAAAAGGAGAAGTTCTGGCGAAAAAGAAAAATGAAAGGAAAAGATTTTCACCAATTTACGGTTGAGTGAATAGCATTCCCTTTGCTTAAAAGCAGATAAAATGCAGTTCCTTTTTTTCTATGATCTTTATTTTTTACATTCCCTATATACAATGTTTGCTTCTTTCCACCTTGAATAAAAAATTTTCCTGTTAATTTTTTTTTCTCGAAATATTCATAAAATATTTATTACGACTAGAGATGGAATTATTCGATTACTTCATACACCGGAAAAAAAAATTTATTTGATTCAAATAACCGATTATTTGTCTATAATCAAATAAATATTTATTTGAATCAAATAAATTGTATTTGAATCAAATATTTCAGTATTTGAAGCAAATACTAATTAATTGATTCAAATAAAAATTATTTGATTCAAATAAATATTTATTTGATTATAGACAAATAATCGGTTATTTGAATCAAATAAATTTTTTTTTTCAGTGTATGTTCATGTTTTGATTGAAATTTCAGAATATTTAGTTAGAATACGTAGCCTTTGAGAATTCTGAAAATTTTCTCTGAAAATAAATTCACTTTGGGTGAATTAAGAAATTAATTTCGAAAAATTATTATTCTAATGCTCGAAATAATCATTTTGTATTTTTTGAGATATATGATTTTTTTCCACAAAAAATAGGATTTCTTGAAATTTAGTATAAAATTCTTTTTTTTTTAATGTTAAATTATTTCCAATTTTGATTATTATTTTTTTTGTCAAAGAATTTAGAAGATTTGTTAAACGTTGCGAAACTTTTTTATTCCCGCGTTGATTTGTGAAAATTGGATTACTAATTACCACTGACTTATAAATTCAACACTTGATTCTTTATTATTCTATGTGTGGACATGGGGAAAAAAAAGTGCTCCGCGGTTTCATAAATTTGAATGCCGTAAATCAAAGTTGATGAGCCCATTATGTACTGCAATTTATTTTTCTGTTTCGTGAGCCGTTGAAAATGTCCTGCACTGAGTGTATTTTTAAAATGACGATATTTTTCGTTGTAGTGACGTTCAAAAAAAAAAAAAAAAAAATTCGATAATCGTTATGCTCAACGTCATTAGATATGCCCTAGTGAAACACGAATATGCACAACGGATGCGGAACACGAGAGAGTGGCGGATATTGAACGTAATTATTCAGAAATATCTATTTTTTCCTATCTTCTTTTTATTGTGCTTTGTTTTCTTTTTTTTTAGGAAGGGAAAAATCCCTCGGCTCAACTGATTTACGAAACCACAATTGTAGAAAAAGCAAAAAAAAAAAAAGAAATGACTTTATGTCCATGAAACGTTCGCGGAAAAAAATTGTGTTCTCTCTTTCCTGATTGTCATAGATATGGTTTTTAAAATTATTAATTCAGGCTTTATTCTCTTTCGCTTGGATATTGTTTTAAATTGGCCCATCAAAAAGATTGACGATGTTATAAAAAACAAAAAAAAAATCTCGTGGCATGATCTAGTTACATGAATTTATAAAATGCAAATTCAACTGTTTCTAATTCAGTGAAAATTTTCAATGTTGACAAATGCAAATGGATGGGAATTGTTAAAAAGTTATCTCATGCAAATTTGGGTTAATGAAAATTCGACAATTTGAAGATTGGCAAACAATCAACTTATGAAGATTTGCAAACCAGTGGAAAAAATTTACAGACATATTAATAGAAATACCGAATGTTGAATTCTCAATTTTCACCGACAGGATTAAATTTTCAAGCGTTAACTAATTAGATATCAGATTCAATACTTTTTAATAAATTTCAAATTCAATACTTTTAAAATTTTCGAACATTTCGCATTTTGCATTTGAACTAAAGTTGGAATTTTCTTTCGAATCCCCTCACACCCCCCAAAAAAACTGTTGTTCTAAAGAATATTAACCATTTTTTTCCGTTTAATAAATGTTTGATTTAAATTTATAAACTTTTTCTTTTATTTAATAGTGAAGTAAAAGTGCGAATTTGTCAAGAGCAAAGGATAAGTTCTCACGGTTGCTGTCGAGTCAAAGGTAGAATATCATCTCGAATACTATGCAGAAATCCGTGAGCTTTGCAAAAGCCATATCGAAAAAGTCTGTTTGAAATAAACCACTCCTGGCTAAGGATTGAGGTCAAATAACAATTTATTCAAGAATAAATTCACCGGTGCATGTCGCTTTTGAAATGCAGCTTTACTGTGTTGTTTTTTTTTCATTTTAATTTTTTATTCACATGCTGCAAACATAAGTTTATCAATAAGCAATTGACATTCAATAACCATAAAATATTTCTATACGCTCTATGAATTAGCGAATATTCCCTGATTGGATTAATTTTTTTTGTAAATATTTAGAGAAATCTGTATCAACTGAAAAAAAATAAAATTCTATCGTTGAAAAAAATGAGAACGTACAAAAATTCAAAATGGCGGAACCAATATGGCGGTCTTTTGGAAAAATTGATCGAAAGGGACCTTTAAACAATAAACATTTTGATTCCGAAGGACGCAGTTTTTCAATAAATAATATATTAGTAACGTTTCTAAAAATTATTTTTCTTTTCACTTTTGAAATATTTAAAAAGGTTAGGTAAAAAAATACTGGAAAGTGTGACTAATTCTATTTTTGCACCATTTTTATGTATATAAACATGAGAGAAAAGAAATACACCCGCGATGATCGTAAACGTAGGCGTTACTCAATTTAATATTTTTCTCTCTACTCCCCACAAGTTGGATGCAAGAAAAAAGAAAACAGTTTACTTTATATATAAGAGTGAAATTTACATTTTTTTTTCTTTTGATAAATTGATTCAATTTATTGTAGAAAAACATGCTTCTCACCTTTTTTGTATATGTATACGTCTGTGTATAATATTTATCAAAAGTTCTAATCTCTTTACATTTCTTTCTTCTACGTTATGTACTTTTTTCTCCTCCCGTTTTTTCTTTGCTATAAATAATCTCGCCCACAAAAAATAATGTATTCAACATTTTTTAATTTTGCACATCTTTTTTTTTCTATTTCTCCGGAATGTTGATTAAATTTTTTTTTAACATTTTCTTCATCTAGTTTACTGCTGTTTTTTGCACTATTTAATTACAGTGAACTGAAAATTGTTTTCTCTTTTGTTATAAAAAATAATGAAAGTAAATTTAAAAATAGTTTGTAGAGTAAAATTGTGGGATATGTAAAGCAAATGTATAAATATTGATTTTTTTTATTTGAGATGGGGAAAAAATTGTAGTTTAAATTAAAATTTCCTGATAAAGTGAAGGTATAAAAAGCGCGCGGTCTACTTTTCCGGGTGATAGGGAAATTGAAAAATAGAAGACTATTGTTATGTGCCAACGAATGCGCTTGATATTATGCACGTTGTCTTCCTCGATTAATTATTTACTTCCGGATCTGTACTTATTCATGTTTCATGCTAAATACATGAACTGTATCTTGATATCTTTTGTAATAAATCGCCAGTTTATGCTTTATGCTAGGATGAATTTACCTCTAGAATATAAGAATCACGATAGCACGGAGAATTAAAATAAAAAATTACCCCACTGTGCTGCTTTCTTTTTACTAGAAATAGAAGAAAAAAAAAGAATTAACCCTCTGCAATGAGGAGTGTTTTACCTTTTTCTCACCATATAATATAAAGGTTCTGCATAATCTTTTTTATTTTCATTTTTCATATTCTTCTTCCAGAGCCACATATTACTTTTATATTTTTTTTCTCAAGTTAAGTATTACTTTCAGACGTGTAAAGATTAATTTAAACTTTCTTCTTGTTATTTAAATGGGGAATTTAATTTACATTTTCGAATAGTTGGAAAAGAGGGAACATTTTATAAATATTTAGAAGGTTACAAAAAAAAAATTTGAAATTATTAAATTGGAAATTAAGAAAGTAATCAGAAAATTTGTATATCTGCGCTTTGGGTCAGCGCGTCGAGAGCGAGTGGTGGAGGAAGTGACGCGGCGCGTACCGCGTGCGCATTCGTCTGTACCACGATCTCGCTGTATTCTACGCCGCTATTACTATATTATATATATTTTTTTTTGTTACTAATTTGTAATCTTTACAATTTTATTTACAAAATTGTAAAAAGTATTATTTAAAATAATATTATTTTTGAAACAAAAACATTAATTTCTCAATAAAAAAGTAGGACAATCTTTTTAACTTGAGATATTAATAAAAATATCCAATTTGTGTTATTTTAGAATTACAGTGAAATAATTTCATAGTCTCAAATTAGTTAGCATTTAAAGAATTCTAAAAAAAATTATTTTTTCCTTTAATTATTAATCTTCTACATCAATTATTGGATTTCTGTTTAAAAATATCAAAATTAATATAGTTTTAATTTTTAATAATTCTTTTTCAGGTAAACCAAAATTGTACAGTAGTATAAATTCAATTTGGTTAGTTCGACTGACTTAATTTAATTACTTCATAGAATTTCAAGTTGATATTAATAATATTTTTAATTTTCCTGACCTTTTTCAAAATTGAAATATAATTAAATTTTTTCTGTGTACGTGAATAGTTAAAAATCAAATAAAGTGGAATTAAAGTGATAAAGATAGTGTATCACAAAAAATAAATGTAATTTAAAAATCGACCGAGGTGAAATATAATAAAAAATGACATTCATAAAAAGAAAATATTACTCGAGTAGGAGAAATTTGAAAAAAAAGATTCTATTCACGTAAAAAGAATTCTAAAAGTGAACCTAACTTTTTTTTGCGAAATTGAGTTTCTCTTGGAATAACTTTTTTTCCACAGAATAAAAAAAAATGAAAAGAAGAGTTCGATGAGAAAATTATGGTGGAAAATTCGTTTCAACTTTTTTAAATTAAATATAACAAAAAATTTTTTTTCAGAATAATTTTTATTTATGGTGTTATTTATTTTCAAATTATTTGCATTGTTGAAGAATTTTTTCACATCTTAGGGAAGGAATTTACAGAAATGAGAATATTATTAAAATAAATAAAAACTTATTAAAGATTCGTAGAAGAAAAAGCAGAAAATAAATTAAATTTATAAATTTAGTAATATTAATAACTTATTAATCCTAATAATAATAATAATAATAATATTCTAATAATAATAATAATCTAATAATAATTAATAATAATAATTATTAATAATAATCTAATAAAAATTTTATTACTAATATTAAAATTATTAATATTGTTAAAATCAACAAAGAAAAGTTTTTAATGCCGCTCGGAGTTAAATTCAAATATGAAAAATTGTCTATTCTTATAAAATTAATTCAGAAAAATTGAATTTTAATTCTCAGTTAAATTCTTAGGTCATTTTAATTTTTTATTAATTTTTAGAAAATTGAAAAAAATTATTTAATTAATTGCTAATTAGTTTAATTTCGAATCTATTTTTGCAACTGTTGATAGTTGAATTTGTCAATCATGATACTTTGCAATTATGGTAACACTGTGGTAAAATGTGTCAATGTGATTTCTTGTTGCACTCGACAGTTGGATTAATTTGACATCAGTACTCGTCAATTCAAATTATATTAAATTCACGTCTATCGCGTTTCATTCAAAGTACAATTTTGAATTGCTTCAATCAAGGCCAATTCGTGTGTGTTTTATTAAAAAGTTGCATATTTTTCCCGTTGACAAAAATTGAGTTAACAAACGTCGTTTTTTTTAATCAAATATTAGTAAAATTTTTTTTTCGAAACCAAAGCGAATGAAAATTTCCCGAGAATTGTCAAATCAGACTTTTTGTCACTGTGCAATAGTTTTAACAAAAACATATTGGAAAATTTATGTTTATTTATTTTTTTAATTAAATTAATAAAATAACGGTATTTTTGTGTGATTTTTCTAAAATATAAAAAAAAGTTGCGTGAGGAAAGTGTAGTAAAACAGTTGAAATTAAAATGTAAAAGTCAAACACGAGTGATATTAGGCAAACCACAGAATAATTTACGATTGTCTTCTGTAGCCACAAATGTTGACAAATTTAAAAAAAAGTCTAAAGGTGGCATTTCATAATAATAATAATAATAATAATAATAATAATAATAATAATAATAATATGTTTCACGCTCCGAAGAAAGGTACCTAAGAAGCAAAAAATTTGAGGTTATGTTTTTAATTTTTCAAGTGAAAATACAGAAGGAAAACAATTATTAATCAAAAATTATTAATCTTCAATTCCTTATTATATCTAAAATATTCAATAAAAATTGGTTTCAAATTCAAATAATTAAAAATTAACTTTTAATGAAGAGAAATCTAACACGACCGTAACCTATAATTCGCTTGCTTCTTAGGTACCTTTCTTCGGAGCGCGTCACATATTTATGTTTTTCTACTTTCTTTAATGAAAATAAAAAGAAAAATTATTGTCATGGAAAAGTAAGCAATTTAATTCAATGAGTGTGACAGGTTTTAATTTTTTTCACAACGTTGGAAGAATTATTTTATAACTTTTTATTTACTTGTTAATTATTCAGAAACAAAACGTAGAATATCATTACAATTGATATTGAAACAAAATTTATAAAAGTTATTATTATTAATTATTTATTAAAGATAGAAGAAAAAATTAAAAAAGTAATTCGTGAGTTTCGTGTGAACTGTCATTTTATTATATAATATAATTTTCAAATATCGCGCATGGAAATAGTGGAAATGGAGTTACGAAAGGCGATACGTTATCCTCCTTTGTTTCTCGTTAATTGTACGAAATCGAGTCAATGCACTTGATCTTCTTGCTATATTAGCTTTTCACTCCATTTATACTGAAACCACAGTAACTAACTCGTTTGTCGCGATGTTATCCTCCCATTCAAATCTGCTAACTACTATTTTCCCATATCATACCATATATTGTAGAATTTTATCAAAAATATTATTTTCTAACTATTTGAATTTTCAACTTAACGTTAAAAATTTCTTTTTTAATTTTTTTCAATATTTTTCCAATATTTTTTCAATTTTTTTTTTTCAAGTTACCTTTGATTTTCATTATACTGAATTTTTTAACTTCACTCTATTTACTTAACAGTATCTTAAGCTTAAAAGTTTTTTTTTGCGAAATTATAAAAAAAAGATGATTTCACCAAAGTGCTTTTTTCATATTTTTTTTTCTTTCATGAAAAAAAAAATCTTTAATGCTCTAAGTGGAGTTTAATGGACAACTTACAAAGGTATTTCTCGGTTAAACGAGTTAACGAAAAATTTTATAGCTCAGCTCGAGAAAGGTTGAAATTAAGTAACTGTTGGACACGGTTTTGCGGTCGTTGAGGTTCTTTTAGTGGGAATTTTCAGTAAGACTGCGAAGAAGTTTATTGCCAAGTTTTCTTTAATTAAATCGATACAATTTCACTGTAATTTCCACTCCTTTTGTTTCGGTCCGAAATTTCCTAATTAATTTCAAATCAAATAATTAAGAAATACTTCTATAAACTGAAATTTGCTTTTATAAAAAGTTTCGAAAAGTTTTTTTTTTTTTACTGCAAGAGGAAAAAAAAAGAAGAGAGCGAAATGTAAGGTAGAAAAGTGCTACTGGCACTTTGGCCCTTTTAGCGTTTATGGGAACACACTTGGGGTAATCTTAGTAAAGGTTGCGTTGTTAAAGTACCTCAGGGCTTGGATTATATCATTCAGTGCCTATTTTTCCTAATGGACCACTTTGAATCTTGTTGGCAATTTGTGTTAAAGTCAGCCACACAATCAGAAATGGGGAAAGGGACTTTGTCGTATCTACAACAGAGAGAGAGAGAGAGAGAGAGACTTAGTCATGCTGTGCCATTTACAAGGCGAATTGCTACAAACACAAATTCGAGCGCAAACGTTGACGAGTAAATGTTCCTGGTCATCAATGTTTAGACGCGGATCAAACGGATTCAATACAAGCGTGAACCGTATCATTAAATTCCGTTTATGACACTAGTACCTTCCTCTGAATTTTCCACACAATTGTATCTATTTACCGACCGAGTGAGGAGCGAGCGATAGAGATGAGAATCCACTAGAGAATAAATCCAGGATGTTGCGAATTAATCCAGAATCTAAATCCAGAAATTGAGAATTAGAATTCTTGAAACGATAAAGTTGAAATCGTATTTTATTCATTAATCACGGGCTTAGAGTCTAAGACGCATGAGAAAGAAGCACTCTCCCCCCACCACATTTTTAGTTCTGTATTTAAGACGCCCGCTTGGTTGGAGCTCGTCACTTCATCCGAGCTGCTCGCGGAGGTCACATCCCCTACCACTTTTTTATTTCAGTATTTAAGAGGCGCGCTTGCTGGTAGCTTCTCACTTCAGCCGAAGTGCCCGCGGGGATCACACCAACACTTAATTTTGTAAAAAACTGTCAATGAAAGCGAAACATACATTCAAAATTTCTAATTCGCCAAAGTTGATTATTTAATTATTAGTTATTTCTGTGTAAAAATAGTTTCATTATTTTTCGATAGAACTTTTGCATAACTCCATTATGCATATTTCAATTTCATGATAATAAATTTGTATGAAATTAGATTGACGTTTAATAATTTGTAATAATATTTTTACTATGTAAAATAGTTTCATTATTTTTGATAAAAAAATTTTACTTTAGATAAAACTTTTGCATAACTCTATTAGGCAAATTTTAATTTCATGATAATAAATTTAAATGAAATTAAATTGACGTTTAATAATTTGTAATAATATTTCCATTAGCATTCGGAAAGAGCTACTAATTTACATTGGAATTTAGAACTAATGAAAATAGAAATATTTGAAACTGTTCAAAGGTTTCGAATAATTTTGTACTGCTTTTGGATTTCATGCGGTTTTATTTATTATTTATCACCGAGTGATAATATCATATTGTAATTTAATAAATCATTGTTGTAATTAATGTAATAAATTGTTAAAAATGGAAATATTTGATTATAATTATTAACAGTAATAATTAATTTTTAAAGAATAAATTAACTGAAAATTTTTATTTTCAATAATTAATAACTTTTAAAAGATTTAAAATTTTTTTTGAAAGAATTTCATCTGAAGTGGGAATTAAATTTTTTAATATCAAATTATTTATGCAGATTTAATGTAACGCAAAAGCGATGATAAAGAAGCGTAAATAATCTTCGTTTAATTACTCTTTATGTCCACCATGATGCATCAATTTTAAGCGACATTCCTCTTTATGAGAAATTTTCCTCGCTTACGCGAATAATGGCGCAAAAAACATATTGCACACGTTATGGCGAAGCAAAACTAATTTCATTAGGTCTGAAATTTTAAGTTTTCTCTTAAGCAATAACAGCGGGCGTTTGCAATTGTTATATTATTACTTCCATTAAAAGAGAAATGTTCACATTTAATAATGTTAAATTTTCTTTTCAGGGAAAAATTATTTTTCCTATAATTAGAAAAATGTTGTTTTTTCTGGTAAAATTAAGAGATGTTGATTTTTCAAAATACGGTTTTCGTGAACAAGAGAGAGAGAGAGAGAGGTTGCAAAAGAGCGCGCTCACGATTACGATTCCGCAGGCTCCTGTAATTAACTTAATCGAGTTGTAATTGCACGGCAAGTTACGAAGTCGACCATTAATTTTTCTACTTCGTGTCGTTGAAACGTATCCTCAGTGTCTAAAAGATTTCGTGCAAGGGATTATTCACCTGCTACGCTATTAGACTTGAAGAAATGCTCTTTTCTTTTACAGGAAGAAATTATTATTTTAGCCTTTATAGTCAAAAAGATTTCATTTAAATAACTAGAAGGAAATTTTTAATTTTAAAAACCAATAATTTTTGCATTAGAAAAGTTTAATTGGAAGAAATGAAAAATAGTTACCGTGAATAACTTGGGGGGGAAAAAATGACAAAATAGGAGAGAAAATGGTAACAGGCAAATGCACTTATCAGCTCTCGCATAGTAGAAATTCTCTAGCCACATTAATATCAATGAACATTACTGAAATTAGTGTACAGTGTTGCAATATGGTTGACCATATTCGCTTGGGAATGTTACGTGAATTAATAAAAGCTTTCAGGACAATCAAGCAATTACTAGAAATAGTAACTGCAGTTAAATTCTGCGAAGCGTATAGCGTTATTTAACTATATATTAATATTTAGGTGGACCGACAATAATTGCTCATTAGTCAAAAGTTTTATTACTCTGCCCAGTTATAGCGAACATGCGGTTAATTTTCATTCTCCCGAGTTGTTAATTGCCAACAGGATCAAAAATTGGGTATTGGTGATAACTTTTTTTACTACGTTTATCAAGAGCCCTGACTTTACAACCTCTGTAATAGTTTAGCCATGGCAGGACAATTGCATTAGATTTCGGAAAAACCCCACCTTTTTGAATTTTGAAAACCTTTCCTCAAATACGTAACTAACGTCCTTAAGGAATATTAATTTATCCTTAAATCCTAAATCGCTTTTCTAATTTTTCTTCTACGTATTACCTTTAATATGTTTTTATAACCAGTCAAACGTAATCTAATTTTTCTTCCACGTATCTTTAATAATTTTTTATAACAACCGATCAAAAAAATTTACGTTCCTGTAATCACAAAGATTATTATGGAATTTAAACATTTCCTCTTCCCAACTCCTACCATCCTAACACCATTAAAGGATGAAGTGAATTATAAATTTATAAAAACATTTGAAAGTAATTTGTTTTTTTAGCTGAAGGGAATTATTTGAGAATTATTCTATTGTATGTTGACGTTTGATTGTTGCTTTCGAGTTTACCGAGTCGAATAAAGTAGTTTATGTGAATTTCTCAACAACATGCTCACTGAGCTTTTAAAAGTACTAACGAGGTCCGGAGTTAGTTTTCTTGGGCAAAGGAAAGCTTAGGGAACACACATGAGGGCGTAACACTACAAATGCGGAAACGTGTAAAGACATCAAAGACGTCAAAGTAAAGTAGAAGCAATCGTGTGAATGTGATACTTTACTTTTAACTAGAGAGGAATTCCAAAGTTGTCCCCCCCCCTCATTCTGCTCCATGAAGTTTAATCTTTTCTAATTACTGCTGAGTTTACAAAATTAGAAAACGGAAGGAAGGCGGTAATTTTTAATTATTGGATTTAAAATCCTTGCGATCTTTAAAAACATTTAAATTCTTTGTGATTATGTTGTAAATTAGTGAAAGAAAATTAATTTATAATATTCTTCTCTTGGGAGTCATAACAACTAATCAATGTTTAAATTGATCTTTTATTTTTCTGTAGGTCGTTCATTCAGTCGCAATAGCGCCTCGTCAGGTAGCGTAGGAATAATTTATGACACTTTTAATTAAACTTGATGTTCTTTTATTTTATATGTAAACAATTGAGAGTTATTATAGATTACAATCTATATTACATTTAGCTTACCAATTAGAATAATTCCGTAGATTCTTGTTCGCAGATACACTTCTCAGTCCTTTACACATTCACAATGAACATAAAACAAAGGCTTTTTCTCTTTTGAACACTACGAAGTATGATTAAGAAAATATTTTATTTTATCTAAGTTTTCTTTTTTCTTTCAAGCTTGATTGCACTGGAATTAATAACTAATTATTGGAATTAATAATTTGATTCAACGTATGGATCCCTTTTTATAAATTTACCCTCCGATAAATTTCAACTCCGAATATTCAATAGCTAGTTAGTGACGACAGATTTCACGTGTTTTAACTAGCAACTGAAGACTGTGGGTATATTTCACGGCGAAGACTGAATTATATAAATACAATAATTCAGCGCGTAGACTTCTTTTCTGCTGATCCAAGACTGTGAATTATGGATGCTTCCTCAGAAAAAGGAAGAGATACATACAAATTTCTTCCTAACATACGCAACAGACTGAAACATACTTGGCTCCAGCCTAACCGCTGGACAACACAATTCATTACTGGACATGGCAATTTTAAAACTTTTAAAAGCAGATTCAAAATAATAACTGAAGATGAAGACATATGCACATGTGGTGAACGAGACTCACCAGAACATGTACTAAAATACTGCCCTAAATATGAAACTATAAGACAAATGTTAAAAAAACAACCATCAACACTATACACATTTACGAACAAGACTTACTTAACAGTAAAACAAATTTCACAGCATTCGAGACTTACGCAACGAACGTTTTAAAAACCAAAGAGGCTCTGGAAGCCATAGAAAATGAAATATAATATATAAATAAAGATAATATATTTAAGCAAAACTCTATAGCCAATGACTTTAATATTTTAAAGAGGTGAGTGAACTCCTCTTAGACAATAAACCTCTTTTAATTAGTATGTGAATTTCATACCTTCGATTATCATAGTCAATAACTGTTAACAAACGTACAGTGATTATTTTTAGGAGAATATTTTCAATTTATCTCCTTTATTTTTGTGTTTGGAGAAGGAAAATAATTTTCCATTTGCGGAGTCACCTGTTCGATTCTGGACGAAATTCAACAGAGCAGAAAACCATTCCGGATATTGTTTTTGGTCTTCTATCGAGTTGAGCAGAGGCGCCAGTTGTCGTCGCTCTTTGTGTCTTGTTTTTCTTGGCCTTTTTTAGAGGGGGGATGCAATGAGTCCCTGGGCGCGCACACCACATTGCACCCTTTCTCATTTCTTCACCGACAACGCGCCCAGTGTCGAGTGCGCAGAGCAATGCTATCGCGTATCCTATCTCATATTCCAGGCAAAGAGATGAACAAGGGGTCGATATTGTGTCTGTGTGCAAGAGAGCTTACACCATCTCTGTACCAATATCGCACGACCAAACTACATGTGTTCACCACGAGTTATGACTTGGATGTTACAGTGAGCGAAAAAATATAATCGAGACATTCCTAACGCTAAGAGAGTCGTATGTCATTTGAAAAAGAACAAATATATATGCAAGTCGTTCAACGAAAAAGGAAGCATTTGATAAGAAAGAATTTATAGGAGGGTAAAAAGTATTCACGATGAAAAGATGTATTTGTTTTGAATTCCCAAAAAGTTTAGGTATGTTGGGTACGTACCTGAACTTTTTGGGAATTCAAAACACTGGAGCATCGTGATCTAACTCATCATGATGATGTCATCAATCATGATCTAATTGTTTTGAATTCCCAAAGAGTTTAAAAGATGACAACTGTACTCTAAAGTTTTTGGGAATTCAAAACAAATACATCTTTTCATCATGGGATCATCCAGTTTGGGTGTGCAGATGAACAAGTTTCGTGGTGGCGATGACGCACAAGTTTCGGGTGATTTTAGCTAGACAGAAGAGTTTCGGCAGTTATTGGGAAATGTTCTCGAAAATACTCTAGGGTAACGGTCCTAGGTTGCAACTTGCACTTGCAGACAGTTGCCTAAAAATGTAGTCTGCAAAACTTAGGGCCCCTAAAAATGGGTTTTATGTCGCGCCTAATTAGGATAAGTTAATGATGATTAGATGTTCACCTTAGGGTTAGCTTCACCAATGATGATTAAATATTAATCAATGATTAAATCCTCAATTCACCAATCACAAACCGTTAAATTGGCCTAAATCACTTAACTTTTAATTGAGTTTGGTGAAATCGGTCCTTATCGTCTTATCATGTTAACGGATTATGATCCGAATAACTCAGGGTTTTATATTATTGATGAACCACGTCGAGAATAAACTTCGTTGCATATTAACTTGTTACACCCCACATATCCACGAATAATTAAAAGTCGAATTAAAAATTCAGTATTAAAACCCAATAAATTCAAGAATAGAACTTCACAAAGTTTAATCTAGGTCATGTGTAAACCGAATTTAAAAATCCCGGCATAAAATTAAAATTATCACCTACGAATCGTGAAATCATATTCGATATACTTCTAAAAAATCTAATTCTCGGTATTAGGAATTCCTATCAGTTATTATTATTCCTATATTAGTTGAATAGTGAGTACATCGAGTACGTGAATTTTGATTTCACTGATTGATTGGTTCGCTATGGACGCTCACTTGACGCGGTTTCAAGCGCCAATATTACCTCGTTATTTACGGATCGAGCTTCAATGATATCGAATCATCAATTAAAATTTAACGCCGCGTAAAAATTTGCTTTGCATAACAAGAGGGATGGAGAGAGTGAGAATTTAAATACGCCGCAGACATTATAAATTTTACAACATTAACCCAGACACATATTTATTTCTACAATACAAGAACGATCATAAATTGTTTTAGGTCAATTTAAAGTTAGTTAAATTAAGTTTGACGATTTAAAAAAGAAATTCTAAAAACACAGCAGACGTATTTTTTATTTAATGGAAATATTGCATTGTGGTATAAGAAAAAGACCGCGTGTTTTGATGAAAAATTTTATAACCCATAAGGGGGGAGTATAAGGGGAGTGTAAGGGGAGTTTAAACTATGTGGGTGAAAACGTGTGCTGCGCTATTTTCCTCAATATTTTTTAGTCATTTCACCTATGAACGCGGAGAGAGCGATAAAAGTGTTTTTATCTAAAAGAGATTGACATCCAAAACAGTCTTTTTCAATTTCAAGTATCGAAACAAGAAATATTTTGCCTCTTGAAAGCCACTTTCGGATTTATGGACTTTGTGATGGGACTTCCTTTTTATTATCATTCGGTGCGCATGATAACTGTTGACGTTTGAAAGTATTTGAATAAAATTAAACGCTTCTTGTTGAAATAAAATGACGTTTGTTATCGCAGGGCTTGGATTGTGAGACTTTTTCGACTTTTCTAAGGAAATGTGACTTTTTTTTGACTTTTTTTGAAAAGATGCGACTAATCGACTTTTTAAAGATTTTTTTTAGTAAAATGCGACTGAAATTTTTTAAATTTTTAGAAAATTAAAGTTAAAGAAAAAATTTTTAGTCAAAAAAATGTTCTGTTACGTTTATTTACAGATTTCTTTCAAATTTTCCAAAGAAACATCAATAACTTCTTTTTTAAATAAATATTTAATTATTATTTTTCCTTAAGAATTAAAATTCTTCAAAAAATTAAAAATCAAACCTTTTTGAAATTAAAGTACTTATAATAATTAAAGATGACCGAGTGATAAAATCATTTTTTTATATTTTAAGATTTTATTGAAAAAAAATTTGAATATAATTGAATTTCTAGGATGAATTTTTTGATTTCTAACGATAATTAAAATTTTAACAATAATTTTATTAAAATTCTTTGCAAATAATTGAATTTTAGAGAAGAGTTTTATTATTTATAAGGATAATTGGAATTTTGAACAGATGTTTTTTAAAGACGATTTAAAGTAATTGAATTTTGAAGAAGAATTTTGATATTTTTAAAAATAGTTAAAATTGTAGGGAAAATTTAAAAAAAATTTGAAAATAATTAAATTTTTGCGAAGAAATTTTTTTATTTTTGAAGATAATTGAATTTTGCAAAGAATTTTATCAGAACTTTTGAAAATAATTGAATTTCTGAGAAGAATTTTATTATTTATAAAGATAATGATAATTTTGACGAGAAATTCAAAAAAATTTTTGAAAATAATTGAATTTCTGCGAAGAATTTTATTACCTTTAAAAATAAGTAAATTTCTAGGATGAATTTTATTAATTACAAAGTTACAGAAATAAATAAATAATTGAAATTCTGACAAGAATTTTATTAAAATTCTTTGAAAATAATTGAATTTCAGAAAAGAATTTTGTTATTCATAAAGATAATTGAATTTTTGAACAGGTTTCTTTAAAAAATGGCTAAAAGTAATTGAATTTTGAAGAAGAATTTTCATATTTATAAAGATAATTGAAATTTTGAGAATTTAAAAAAATTTTGAAAATAATTGAATTTTCATGATGAATATTTTTATTTATGAAGATAATGATAATTTGATGAGAAATTAAAGAAAATTGAAAATAATTGAAATTCTGCGAAGAATTTTATTACTTTTAAAAATTATTGATTTTCTAGGATGAATTTTATTATTTATAAAGATAATTACAAATATACAGAATAAATAAATAAATAATTGAAATTCTGACAAGAATTTTACTAAAATTTCTTGAAAATAATTGAAATACAGAGAAGAATTTTATTATTTATGAAGATGATTGAATTTTTTAACAGATTTTTTTAAGATGTATTTAAAAGTAATTAAATTTTGAAGAAGAATTTTGATATTTTTAAAGATAATTGAAATTTTGAGAATTTAAAAAAAAAATTTGATAATAATTGAATTTCTGCGATGTATTCTGCGATGAATTTTCTTATTTTTTGAGATAATTGACTTCTGCAAAGAATTTTATCAGAGCTTTTGAAAATAATTGAATTTCCCTGATGAATTTTTTTATTTATGAAGATAATGATAATTTGACGAGAAATTTAAAAAAATTTGAATATAATTGAAATTCTAATGAGAATTTTATTACTATTGAAAATAATTGAATTTCCATGATGAATTTTACTATTTATAAAATTTTGACGAGAAATTAAAAAAAAATATTGAATGTAATTGAATTTTTGCCAAGAATTTCATTATTTTTGAAAATAAATGAATTTTAGAGAAAAATTTTA
This sequence comes from Leptopilina drosophilae, assembly GCA_032873175.1. Lineage (NCBI taxonomy): Eukaryota > Metazoa > Arthropoda > Insecta > Hymenoptera > Figitidae > Leptopilina > Leptopilina drosophilae. The sequence continues at coordinate 7,258,727 of CM065483.1, forward strand.
TTACTTATAAAGATAATTGAAATTATGACAGGCATTTTATTAAATTTTTTTAAATAATTGAATTTTCGAAAAGAATTTGATTTTTGATAAAAATAATTGAAATTTGAAACAGACTTTGTAAAAAAATGTTAATAATACCTAATTAAAATTTTGCCATGCATTTTATTAAGTTTTTTTTAAATAATTGAATTTTGGAAAGAATTTTATTTTTTATAAAAATAATTGAAATTTTAAGCAGACTTTTTTAAGAAAATGTTAATAATACCTAATTAAAATTTTGCCATGCATTTTATTAAGTTTTTGTTTAAATAATTGAATTTTGGAAAAGAATTTTATTTTTTATAAAAATAATTGAAATTTTGAACAGATTTTTTAAAAAAATGTTAAAAATACCTAATTAAAATTTTGACATTCGGCATTTTATTAAGTTTTATTAAATATTATTCCAGATTGTTTGATGTTAATGTATGTGTTGGCGAGAAATGTGATTTTTTTACAATCTCGACAATTTCGTGTTTCCTTTTTGGCGTTTTTTTCCTAAAATTTCATTCGACTTCTTTCCGACTTTTTCGAAAATTGTATGCGACTGTTCGTGACTTTTGTTGTGAATTAATACGACCAAAGCGACTTTTTTTTGAGTCTTGAAGACGATCCGAGCTCTGTTATTGTTCCTTTTGGGGCGTTCAGAACTAAATGCAAATTGTACTCAAGGAACAAGTCTTCTTTCTGTCTTTTCTTGATAACTAAGTGTCAGCTTCAGTTTCATACAATTTATAAACAAAAACAATCAAATTAAAGATGGAGAAGAAATATTGGAAAATACATTTAGATTTCATTATGGCGATACCATGCAGCAATCTCTAATCATCAGACTTTGGAAATGATAGAAACATATTAAAGATACGTTGGAGAAAAATTTGAAAATTTAAACTGATGAATTATGGCCCAAAAATGGATGTTGATTGAGGTAGTAGAGCAGATAACCTAGGAGCTAATTTGCATTCATATCCAGAAACACTTAATTCGGAAAACATTGATATTAAAGTTGGCTATAAATTTTGATCTGATAAAATTTTGTGATGGTAATTTAAGACAGCTAAAGGGGGCCAATCTAAAGTTATTGCAATTTTACATAAGGTAACTGAATTGCTCGTCATCAAGATTCAAATTAGAAGAGGAGTATCTTCCAAAATTTCGTGATTTGGAGTCTTCCCTCTAGAAAAGGTAATTGCAATGTCGTTTTACGGTCAACATAGATTTTACGAACCGGTAATTAATGTGTCTTGGTGTGAGAACCAAGGGAAATTGGTCCACGAATGCACAAACCGTGGACGACGAACGAACGAACGAACTAACCAACGAACGAACGCATTGCCTGGTGCGACGTGCGATGAAATTCGGATTCGACTATACCTAACCTATTTGCCGGAAATTAGTGTTACAACGGTGTGTGTGTATGTGTATGTTTGTTTATGTGTGTTAGTGTGCATGTTGGTGCGCGCATTCTGACTTACAAGTGTTCAGAGCTGTTCCGAATAGCTAAAACGAACACTTCGCTTTATCACCGTTCCGATCAAGCTTGATTCATGTCGATGACAAAAAATTTGTTGCTCTCCAACAATATCGGATTCACTATTCACTTCCTGTTTTTCAATTTTACAATATTTGTTTATATTTTCACCCAAAAAAAAAACTTTTTTCAAATTTACTTCTATTCATAATATATTCTTTAACGTCCGAGTGGTTTAAACAATAATAAAATAAAAACGAAAACACTCAGACAAAGATTCTTTAATAAGTAATAAGTAATCATTTGAAAAACAATAATGATAATAGTGTTTCTCATTTTATAAAGTGAATTTAAAATTTTACATACAGAACAAAATCTTGGAAAACGTCTATTTGCTGAAATGGTTTTTATTGAGAAGGAAGGTGACAATAGTTTAAATAAAGTCACTGATTTGGATAATTTTGATAAATCTTATGAAATGATTTTAAATTTTCTTTCGAAAAACTAAATAAAATTAAAATGCTCATTCTGTTATTCTGTTTCTTATTAAATTTTCATATTATTACCTTAAATGTTTGTGTATTTTTTAATTGACATTGTGATTAATAGTATAGTGTTTGGATGTCAGTTTAAATTGTGCCTTCATGGTGACAAGTCCCGATATTGGGTTTAATAGTTTTTATTTTTTAATTTTCATCTGTTATATTGTTTGTCTATTTATTTAATTGTTGTTTATTGATTGGATTATTTATTTCTTTGGTAAGTTGACTAATTTTCATTTTTTATCATAATTTTGTATCATTTAATTTTCTTTGTTGTATGACTTTTAATTTATTATTTTTTTTTACATTTCATTCTTTTATTTTAACATTATTTAAATATTGGCTCCAGATTCTATATGTCTCCAATGTGTGGGTGTTTGTTTTTTATTCTTGGACGAATTTTAATTTTCTGACTGTTTTTAAGTTGGTAAGAATGTATTGACATTTTATTACTTATTTTTTTATTATTTATTATTGTATTTATTTAATTTTGAATTTTTATTTATTATTATTATTATATTTGTTATTTTACGTTAAATTTCTGATTTCTAATTTTTGTATTTTTTTATGTTTCTAAAATATTTTGTTTAATGTAAGCTAACATTTTTGTTTTAAATTGTTTTTTGTTGTACATATTAGACTCCGTGGATTTCGAAACGTTGGAGTAACATTAAAGAATTTTTGTCTGAATGTTTTCATTTTTATTTTATTTTGTTGTACATATTAGACTCTGTGGATTTCGAAACGTTGGAGTAACATTAAAGAATTTTTGTCTGAATGTTTTCGTTTTTATTTTATTTTGTTGTACATATTAGACTCCGTGGATTTCGAAACGTTGGAGTAACATTAAAGAATTTTTGTCTGAATGTTTTCGTTTTTATTTTATTACTTCTATTCAGTTATTTTTCACAAAGTCTGTTATTTTCCTCGTGTGGTAAAAACATTTTTATATTTTTCCACATTCATATCGAAAATTGGTTTTTTGAAAATTAATACGTTTTTTAATCATCGGCCCGAAAGAAACCCATTTTATGTTCTGATTTTCCAAACTTCTGTAAAAGGCTATTGATCTCGTGTAACTTTTTTCTCTAATTCCCCCAAGAAAGACGACTCATGATATTCTTAGTGAGGAAAACATTCAAAAATTTCATTCCGTTAAACCAAATTTGGTTTGTAAATTTCACGTATGTAAATTTTCGAAACCACATGATATGAATGCAACTAGTTCAGACAACTTTGGTTATAATAGAGGCATCGTATTATTTGAATTTGCTTTTATAGCTTTAAATTTACATATTACCGTTCTCATTCGCTTTTTCTTTACTACCTTTACTTTCGAGAGTCACATCGATGAATTGCTTTTATAAAAGAATGAAAATGTAATTTTCAATATTGAATTTGTAATCAGTGGTGAAAAAAAAGAAGAAGAAAATGACAAAGGAGAAATACGAGATTTAGTCTGTCGTATTTTTCTGATTGACCCATAAAAATTCCTCAAAAATTTACTTTCGACAAAAAACTGAATTCGATCATTGGAAAAATATCGACAGCTTCGAGATGATGTACTAGCTTTCATGAGAATACATCGATAGTGTGTTTCTCTCTTTGATATCATCTCTATATCACTCCTGAGTATTAAACCAGCGAAAATGTTAGAATTCAGTGGGAAAAAAAAATTTGTTCTAGAAATTTGGTTTTACCTAAATGATTTGTAGTGAATTAAAAATTTTGACGAAATTACATTGTCAGTGTAATTAGATACTGAAACGAGTATTTAAATTAAAGAGAGAGAATTTTTGAAAGCCGGATATAAAAAGATTTTTGTGGAAGATCTATATAAATTTTGTGTGTGTGTGTTTGTGAGAGATAGGTGCGATGAGGTGTTTAGCATCGATAGTTGTTTTAAAATCGAAGACTTTCTCCACGTGCGTGTGGCCTGCATACGTAGAGATAAAAATGTCCATCTAGAAAGTGAAAACGCATACGTTGCCGACATGAAAGATACGAAACCGTCTAGTTTGTTAGATTCTTCGGCTTCTCCGTTACAATTATGGAGGTCGGCAACCTGACGTCTAAGAAAGCGATTACATACAAGTCTCACTTCTCCAAGTTCTATTCTTGCCAAACTACTCAGTTTGAATAAATCAAGTCGATTGTCACACGTCAACTGACCCGACTAATCGATTTCAGAGAACTCTATTAGTCCACAAACTTCTGACTTTCATTCAAGCTCCAAAATTGCATTATTTCGCTAATTGTCCAAAATTTTATTAAAATTGTAGAAAATTAGTTTTATTTAAAGTTAAAATTTTATTACAATTGTAAAAAAGTAGGTTTTTATTTAAAGTTAAAATTTTATTACAATTGTAGAAAATTAGTTGTTTATTAAAAATTAAAATTTTATTATACAAGTGTAGAAAATTAGCTTCTTACTTAAAGTTAAAATTTTATTACAATTGTAGAGAATTAGTTTTTTTAATTCCAATAACATTTATCTTATTACTTGAAATAGTTACAAATGAAAATTATTTTCAGAAGTTTGTAAACAGAGAAAGAAAAACTTGCTTTCTTCTATTCCCTTCTTCTTCTTCGAATTCGTATCACTTCCATTGACGTTAAATTCAGTTGGTAGCATCACTTTTGTAAACACCCTGAATCAGAACGGTAAAAACTTTGTAAACTATTCTATATATTCAATTATAATCATTCAAAATTGTTTCTGGGTTTGGTAAATAAAAAATTAATCCTATTTTTATTTTTTATAACTATAGCTAAAATAACGCGCGCGTGAAGTTTCTTGTTTCTTTAACGTTAAAAAATTCAATTATTCAGAAGAATTCCACTCAAAATCGCTATTTTTCTAAGTATATTCAGGAAAGTCGGGAAAAGGTCAGAAAATTTTGTCAAAAATATTGAAACAATATTTCACTTCGAAAATTCATAAAGGAAGATTCTGAAACTTAGATTCCTCATCATTGAAGAGATTTTATTTTTTTCAAACTTTTTCTATTTTTAACAACAATAGAACTTTACAGATTTTAAAGATAATTCAGGTTTGTGAAAAACTTTAATAACTCAAATTCTTATAAAATTCGTTATATTTTTGAATATCCATTTTATTTATTATTAAAAATAATAATGGATTTGTGGTGTGAATTTTACTTAAAACACTTACAAAAATTGAATTTTGGAAAAATTATTAAAGATTGCAAAAACTTAATTTTTTTGGCAAAATTCAATTATTTAGAAAAATTGTAATAAAATTCTTGGCAAATAATTGAATTTCAGAGAAGAGTTTTATTATTCATAAGGATAATTGAAATTTTGAACAGATGTTTTTTAAAGACGATTAAAAGTAATTGAATTTTGAAAAAGAATTTTGATATTTTTAAAAATAGCTGAAATTGTGGGGAGAATTTAAAAAAATTGAAAAATAATTGAATTTCTGCGATGAGTTTTCTTATTTTTGAGATAATTGAATTTTGCAAAGAATTTTATCAGAACTTTTGAAAATAATTAAATTTTCATGATGAATTTTATTATTTATAAAGATAATGATAATTTTGACGAGAAATTTAAAAAAGATTTTGAAAATAATTGAATTTCTGCGAAGAATTTTATTACCTTTAAAAATAAGTAAATTTCTAGGATGAATTTTATTAATTACAAAGTTACAGAAATAAATAAATAATTGAAATTCTGACAATAATTTTATTAAAATTCTTTGAAAATAATTGAATTCAAGAGAAGAATTTTATTATTTATAAAGACAATTAAATTTTTGAACAGATTTTTTAAAAAAATGTTTAAAAGTAATTGAATTTTGAAGAAGAATTTTAATATTTATAAAGATATTTGAATTTTTGAACAGATTCTTTATAAATGTTTAAAAGTAATTGAATTTTGATATTTACAAAGATAATTGAAATTTTGAGAATTTAAAAAAAAATTTTGAAAATAATTTGTATTTCTTTACAAAAAAAATGATTTCTTATATTATAGCAAACTAATTCTAAAGTAAACATTGTTTTATTTTAATTAGTTTTCTTTTTTGTACAGTAATTTAAAAATAAACTTAAGGTGAAAAAAATTTTTCTTCATTTGAACGTTCGAAACTTTTGCAAAAATATTTTCAAAATAAAAGTTGATCAAGAATCGTGTTAAAGATAAAAATAACTTTTACACCACATGAAATTTTATTTCTCATATAACGATCAAAAATAATTTATTGGAAAAATATTGAAAACAGATTGTAATTATATCCTTAAAAGCTAAGTTGAGAAAATGAGTTAAATATTTAAGGATTTTAAAATTGAATTAACTTTCCATCATTGCAATCAATTGTGACAGCATTCTATTATTACTTAAATTAAGATAATGGAGACGAATTAATTGTCTTGAACTATAATATGAATTTTTTACGTATCTGTTTTTAGAAGAAAGTATTAATAATAAAAAAAAAAATTTTAGAATTTGTTTTCTATTTTAACAATGAGTAGTTAAAAAAAAATTTTTCAAAAGCATGAAATTATTAGAAATTTTGGTGTAAAAAAAAGGTGTAATTCTTTTTTTTTCTGAACAATCGCTAAATTTTAGGAAATAGTGATTGTATAGCGTAACTGAAATCGAAATCAGCGACCTATATTATTTCGATTACCCGACGCGCGATATCTGATCTTCCAAGTTTGTAGGAATGGCAGTGAGGTCGTATCCCCTCGTGGTTCTGCTGACGATTCCCATGTTCTAGATTCGTCTAACTTTGCTATCGGGTATCTTGGTGATTCGTTAATCGTACCATATTTCATCGTAAGATGTTTGAAAAACTTCTTTGGGAGAAATTAAAAAAATTTTTTTTGGTCTTAATGGAAAAAATCGTAACTTCAAATTTTAATATATGGTTTTTTGTATTGTATGTAATTTTTTATATTGTATTTAATTTTTTATGGGCAAAATTATAATTACATAATCGTAGTAGCGTCAAGTTGGTAGGCAGAGAGAGAATGACGACTGCGCATGCAAGCCGCGCCGCGTCTCTTCCCCCACCACTCGTTTTCGTCCTGCAGTAGCGACGCTTTAGAAGATTAAATCTTTTTGCTAATAAAACACATGGGACACTGCAAATAATTTTAATTCTTTTTGATACATTTTTAAATTTAGTTTATTGTTAAAATTCTCTAACGAGTCAAAGAGAAAAAATTGTAAATTGTCTAAATTGTCTAATTGTTCTAATAAATTATTATTATTATTTTAGAAAATAATCGATTAACAAAAAATAAGTAATTTGAAAAATAATAATTTTCGAAATAGAGCATATTAGTTGCATTTAAGAGTGTTTAACAGTGAATTATTGGTTTATTTACAAAGACAATAATAGCGTACGAAACTTTGGGTATGGATGATGAAAGAGGAGATTGGTTGGAGTTGAAATCTACTTGTTTGTCTAATTAGAGGTTAGGCCTCCGGTAATGAGATACGTTATAATCCATTATCCTCTCTGATACTCGAAACACAAATGCCCAACACGTTCTCTCTCGAATGGAGGTCATTTTCCTGTTTGACCGTTTACTATTTGCCTCTAGGTGATTTCATGGATATAACAACCTGACAAGTCTATTTGAAAAAATCGTATTCTCTGTACTGGGCATTTCATTTCAAACAACAATAATAATAATTACAAAAAGTAAAACAATAATTATAATTGATTTCATTTTTCACAAAATGAAAAAATGTAATCAGAATTTTGGAAAAAAATGACAAAAAAATATAACGAAGTGAAGAATAAGTTAAAATTAAACAAAGTTAGCATATACAAATATAATTTTCTAAATATAATTATGTTTGTCAAAAGAAATGCTGTTTGAACGATAAAAGTTGAGGGAGAAAGTATTTTAGGATTTGCTCTAAATAAATTGCGGGTAAATACGAAAGGGAGAAAATAAAATGTATTTTATTTTTGGTTGTTTATGAGCTCGAGTGGTGTAAATTCAAAACTTTAGAACCGCTCACATTGTACGCTAAAAGTTGTAAAACTCGAAATTGCAAAATAGATTTTATTGAATCAGAAAAGTCTTGGGGAAAAAAAGAGAGAAAATGAGATGAGCTGTACGAGTTACTGTAAAACATCTCGTTAGCAGATATTTCAAAGCAATCTCCTTTTTTCCAATTATACTTCCTGATGTAATGACCACATAAATTGGATATGCAAAAAACTTTTGTTTATTATGAATTTACTACTTAAAAATATCAGATTATAGATTCAATCTACTTGCTTTAGTTTTAAATATTATTTCTTGTCTTCAAATTAATACTTTTTCCCTCGTCTCTTTTGCTTAATTACTATTCAAAAAATAAAAAAAAAAATATTTTGCCAGTTCAAAAATCCCTTTCTGAAAAAATCTGGAAACTACCTTATTTTCATTCCTCGTCGTTCGGAGCCAAAAATAGGTTTTAACATCATTAATGATAGAGACCTTTCTTTCTTCAAACTATCTTATTCACAAATAAAAAGATCGATCATCGCATTGCGATAAGTTTCCATGCCTCGTTGATTTCGTGGCACATTTTCCGCTCCGCTAATCACGACGAATTTTCTAAACCGTTTACCTTTCGTGTGCACGCGAATCGCGCTATGAAACCGATAGAAATGAGATTTCAGGGCACTGGGTTGAAAATTAAAAATCTGCTTATACTTTACGTACCACCCTTTTCTTTCTCTATCCTCTCGATATTTTGCGTTTTTCCCATCAACTTCTATATATTTCTGTCACATTTCCCATGTATCTGATTGTATACAGCTGAGATTAAATTCAGTATATATTCCAAGATACCAGGGAATTAGATGTCAGACCCATTTCTGTGTCCAGTTTATGTGAAATATAATTTCACCCCTAAAATCCTCCTTCCCATGGGCAAAGAAAATACTTTTTTTTTTTTGACAAAAACGGATATTCTTTCAAATAAGCAAGTAACGAAATTGTTTTTGGAAATTGTAGGATTGGTTCTATTATTCAGTCTGATTGGGACTTTATCGCGAGGTATTTGTGAATAAAAGTAAAATCAAGTTCCTTTTTTTTGGAATGTAAACTATTGATTTGAGTATTCTTTTGGATAGTACAGTAAAAATAGTGTCATCTGTATTTTGGCAGTTATTAGGTCCCTATTTGTCTGGTATAGGAGGTAAAGATTAAATTACTGACATGGATCTAATCTAAAAAAAAATTAAATTTGGTGGTATGGTGTAGTATCCGTTTGCGAAAGGAACATACGATGCCACCCTTGGCGAATTAAGTCTAGGAAAACCCTTCAACTTAACTAGTCCACAAGTTACCACCCAATTAACTTCGCGTCAATCCAGGAACCGCGACCAAGTTAACTAGTTGTGTACTGTCAACGAATTTGTTCTTCGACTCCAACTCATAAACTCTACAAGTACGAAGTGTATTCTTCGAGTCCCGTCCTATATTCATTCAAGGAGATAGTTTCTACTACAAGGCACATTTCTATTTTTCTAAGGACTGCATTACTTTGATATGAACGTCAAATCAATAATTCGATCATTCCTAGGCTGAAAGGTGTTTTAACTAATCGACATCTGGACTCCGGACCTTTCACTTTAGCTTGCCCGAAAACAATTTGAAGGAAATCTACTGCATTCTATGTTTCTGCTAGACAAAGTCATTTCTTAGACCTCTGTTAGCTCTACCTAAGAATAATTAAGTACCTTTAAAATTTTGCCCTTATTTAAATTCTCGATTGATTCCACAAAGTTATAATCTTGTTCTAGTATCCCCAAAAACATATGGAACAACTCTTCCTTTCTTATTCTAATTGTAAAGGTTTCAAATCCTGTTTCAGTATCGTTACTCCTAGGATGATGGGTGGTTTATCTAATTACCATCCACACCTGGACCCAGGACCTTCTTTTTGGGTTGTCCGAAAACAATTTGAGGGAAATCTACTGCATTCTCTGTTTCCGCTTCGAGTCTCATCCTAAGCAAATTCATTCAAGAAGATAATTTCTCCTACGAGGCACATTTCTATTTTTCTAAGGACTGCATTACTTCGACATCAACATTAAATCACTAATTAGGACACTGCTATGATAATGGGTCGTTTATCTAATTTACATCCACACCTGGACCCAGGACCTTTCAGTTTGGATGATCTGAAAACAATTTGAAGGAAATCTACTGCATTCTCTGTTTCTGCTAGACAAAGTCATTTCTTGGACCCCTGTTAGGTCTACCTAAGAATAATTAAGTAACTTTAAAATTTTTTCCCCCATTTAAATCCTTGATTGATTCCACAAAGTTCTAATTTTGTTTCAGTGTCTCTGAAGACATTTAGATCTATTCTTCCTCTCTGATTCTAATTGTAAGGGTTTATAATCTTGTTCTAGTATCCCTAAAAACATCTGGAACAACTCTTTCTTTTTGATTCTAATTGTAAAGGTTTCAAATCTTGTTTGAGTATTCCTAAAGACATCTGGATCAACTCTTCCTCTTTGATTTTAATTGTAAAGGTTTTAAATCTTGTTTCACCGTCTCTGAAGACATTTGCATTTATTCTTACTCCCTGATTCTAATTGTAAGGGATTCAAATAAATACTTTAATAATTTAATTTCAAGTTAACCGTTTCTTATTCTTAAGATCTGTCCCTTAATATAAAAACCTTCCACTATGTGAATAAATTAGATTTAAATCAAGGATGCCAAATAGTTAAAAATATATAACATCGGGATAGGTTCGTTTTATTTTGGAACATAACAGTATTAATAATTAAGAAAATCTTTAAATGAACCATCACTCGGAGTCACTTCCTAAGGATCACAAATTGACGCTATATAAATACATAAGTCTACTGATCAAAAATACCACGTATTCCTACTATTTCTGTTTTATCGTTTCTTTAAACATTTTTTACCGCTTCTGAAACAGCTTTTCAAAAACGAGATTTAAGCGTGTTAAAAGCTGTGTACTTTTGTAAAGGGACTTTTTCCCAGAAGACAAGTCGGTTTAGTGAAGATAGGGAGGATGTGGTTAAAGCCACAGTTCTTGTCAGTTAAAGGGGGGGGGGGGGGAAGTCCACAGGAAAATGGAGTGTATCCATGGCAGTAACGAGTGATATCGCGGAAAAGGGGACGCTTCCTTTTTTTTTTTTTGGTTCAGAGACGTGAGCCGACCGTAAATTTTGGTCTGCAAATTGGACTAGTGCAAGGCGATACGGAAGGAGTGATACTTACGAGGGTCGGTTAGAGGAGCGATAAAGGATCGACATCGGTTTCTCGCTGGACCAACCCCAACCAACCGTTCCACTCCTCCTTTCTCTCAAAACCACCTTTTTGTCTCTTAGTTTCAAGACCGCACACGTCTCACACTAACTTCGTATTCAACTCGCGTCCACCACGCTTTACAGCAATGCTCAAAACCAGAACATTGCCTTTTTAAATAGGGCAAACCATATCTTTCGCATGTCAGTTTAAAAAGAAGATTGCAATTTTGAGACGTAGTTTGTTTTTTTTCAGAAGGAAATTAGTTTTTAATTAAATATTTGGTCATTATTTATATTTTTCGGGATAATTATTTTTCGGGAACCGTATATTGTTGGGTGGGTAACCTCCCGTTTTTTTAAAGGTAATGTAAAATTTAAAGCGCTCAGGGGAGCTATTACTTTTTTTATCCTTTTAATTTTATCTGATCATCTACGTCTTAGAGTAAATTATACTAATTAGGAATATTTTACAAAATCCCCATACTCGTAAGTTGGTTTAATAACAAGTTCTTAGGGAATCTTCTTAGGGAACATTCGTCTACTTCTACCGTTTAATGCTTTAGGTTTCTTAAAATTAAAATTGTTTCAAATTCAACAAGTTTTATAAACAATTATTCGGTATACCATTGGGTTTATTTTCTGGACTGAAAATAGTCGTGAAACCTTTTGTGTAGCAAAATTACCATTTAAACAGATTTTTCTGTTATATGCAACAGGCACAATCAGTGCCTACAAACCAACAAAATTAATCTATAGAAAAAATAGGTAGTGTTGAAAAAAAAATACAATTAGCCTACATCTTCTGTAATAAATTACTCACATATAGTAGAAAGGAACAGAAATTTAATCCAATGGTTGGAATTTTAAATAAAACGCTCTCGTAAAAGTAAAATTTTTGTTTGAATAAGGTTAAAGTAGCATCGAGAGTGAGTGTACCTATCGGAAATGCTTGGAGAATTATTTTTACTGTAAAAAGTCGAGTCTATAAAATTGTAATATTGCCAATATCTCACTTGAAGTTGCATAGTCATATCGATATCGTGAATGACGAACGGAAAGAAAACACTTTCTTACATAAAATTTAACGAATCGGAAGTGAGTACGAAGAAGGATGAATTCCGTATATAAAGGAGAAGGAGATAAGAGTATTCTATCTACATGGTTTATAGCTGTTCCACTTTAAAAAATTCAAATCACATTTTTGCTCTTTCATACATATAAATATAACCTGATAGGACGCAGTCATGTCCACTTTTTAACAACCAAGATCGATTTCTATAAATTCGAGACTATTAAAATGTTATTATTTATATTAAAATCACATTAAATTACAGGGTTGCCACAGGTCAGGGAAGTCAGGGAATTCAGGGAAAAGTCAGGGAAAGTAAAATTGGTCAGGGAAGTCAGGGAAAAGTCAGGGATTTTTAGTAAAAGTACTGGAAAAAATCAAATTTCAAAAATTCATGAAAAAACTCTAAATTTTGATGTTTTTTTCTTTTCCTTGTAAACTATAAAAATAACCACAAATTTTAATACATAACCTTTAATTTTTTTCTACTTCAGACAATCATTTCTTTTTAAATAACTTAATTTTTAATGAACTATCATAAAATTTAGAATTATAAATTATGTAATGAATAATTTTTACAATTTTCATAAATACTAGATTGATAAAAACATTTTAATTAAAAATACTAAAAAAATTTAATTTTTGGAAAAGTAACAAATAATTACAGAAATTCAATTATTTTCAAAAGTAATAACATTTTTCGAAAAAATTCAATTATATTCAAAAATTAAAAAAAATTCTGGTCATTTCAATTATATCTTTAAAAATAAAAAAATTCTTCTCCAAAATTCAATTATGTTCAAAATTTTTTTAAAAATTCTGGTTAAAATTTCAATTATCTTTATAAATAATACAATTAATCTTCGAATTTCAATTAATTTTGAAAACTTTAATAAAATTCGTGGAAAAATTTCACAGGAATTGCATAATTTATAAAAGTAATGAATTTCTTCTAAATAAACCAATTATTTTCATAAATAATAAAATTTTCACAGAAATTCAATTATTTAATATAAAAAATTTCAAATAGTTTTACGAAAAATATCAATTATTTAAAAAGAATTTTATGAAATTCGTCGCAAGAGTTGTTATTGAAAAAAATTTAACAAAGTTCTTTTTAAGAATTCAATTGTTTTTTGAAATAGTAAAATTCTTAACCGAAATTCAATTATTTTTATAAACTTGAATAAAATTTGTTGGAAGAATTAAATTATTTTCAAAAGTAATAAAATTCATCAATATTCAATTATTTCATAAAAATTTTCAAATTCTCGTCAAAATTTCAATTATTGTTATAAATAATACAATTCTTTTTCAAAATTCATATATATTTAAAAACTTGAATAAAATTCTTGTTAATTTTCACAGAAATTCAAATAATTTATGAAATTTTTAATAAATTTCTTTGAAATAATTTAATTATTTTCATAAATAATAAAATTTTCACGTGAGTTCAATTATTTAATATAGAAAATTTTATAAAATTTTTTAAAAAATATCAATTATTTAAAAAGATTTTTATAAAGTTCGTCGCATGAATCAATTATTTAAAAAAATTTAATTATGTTCTTTACAAGAATTGAATTATTCTTAGAAATAATAAAATTCTTTACCGAAATTTAATTCTTTTAGAAAAATTTTAATAACATTTTTGGAAATTTTTTAAAATTATTTTCATGAATAATAAAACTCATCGCCGGATTTTAATTAATTTTGGATACAATATTTTAATCAAATTTCTCGAAAAATGTCATTATTCTAAAACATTTTATTAAAATTTGTCGAAAGAATTCAATTATTTAAAAATTTGTTGATAAAATTTTTTATGAGAATTCAATTTTAACAAACTTTCAATTACTCAATAAATTATTTATTTTTCAATTTAAATAATTGAATTTTTCGAGAATTTTCTAATAAAAATGGTTAAAAAATGAAATTACCGAATAATCGATTTATTGGTTATGAAAATAATTAAATTATTGCAACGAATTTTATTATAATTTTTTCAAATAATTGAATTTTGTTGAGAAAATTTACTACTTTTAAAAATAATTGAATTCTTGCGAAGAATTTTATTAGGATTTTTGTAAATAATTAAATTTTTGTTGAAAAATTTCATGTTTATTTAAATTATAACAAAACTTAAATTAAATTTATAAAAAATAGTATTCTTATAAATTGTTAATTTTCAAGAAAGTTTGAATTTGAATGTTCTGAAGAATTTTAATTCCCGTGGAAATTGCAAATAAATTTAATAGAACATTTTTTTGAGTATCTAATAATTTTTAGCGTGAATCAGAATATTTTTTATGATCAGGGAAGAAGTGAGAATTTTGTCTGGAAATCAGGGAAAAGTCAGGGAAAAATAAAATTAAATATTTGTGGCAACCCTGAATTAGTCGTTGCAGTTAAAAATCGTCTGTATCGGAAGTACAAAAAACAAAAAAGTCAAGAGCCTAATTGTAATAATATTATTATAAACGATTAGAAATTGTACTCATTAGCATTACTGCTAACCAATCAAGTATTAATTAATAGTTCTAGTGCACTTCCAGTGACAGTGAATCTAATTGCCAATCATAATTATCTATTTATTTATTAGCTAATGATAGTATAATTAAGTTTCCAATTATCCTTTAAATAACTAATGGCAATAATTAGAAATACAATTTTCCATTTGTTGGAATAATTCGATACTTTTTCGTTTCATTTTCAATACTTCATTAATCAACAGATTTGGCTCTATCTTTGTAAATTTACACTAGTCGAGTAAATATCAGCTCTCTGTTTGTGTTTAGCTCGGCAAATCCTGAAAGAACGTTTGGTGGACTATTTCGATATGAATTATCTATCAAATCCCAATTAATGCTCTTTAAAGATTCAGAATTATCCGTAACTCGGTAAATTTTGATAGTTTCACCTTTATCGTATCATTTGCAGACGTTGCAATTTATAAACTTTTAGTTATAATATAAACTTGTTAATTTGATTTTTAATTTAATTCTTGTGAAATAAAGATAGAAAATGTTTTACTTCAAAAATATTGAAATTAATTCTTTACTTAATGTAACTTTACAACTTGTGTACAAACGTAAATGGCAATTTACGGATTTTTTAGTTAAATTAAAAATGAATTAAATTTGTAATTTAATTATGAAACGGAAATTATTTTGTCAAATCTTACTTTATGTTCTTTTTGGAAATTATTCCGTGTTTAAATAATTTACTGAAATTAATTAAGGAAAAAAGGTAATTTTAATTAAATGTGGGAAGTTTGACGAAACGTAAACTTTAGCGGAGTCTTATTATTTTTCTAAATTATAATTAATAATAATTAATAATAATTAATAATAATGAATAATAATTATAATTTAAAAGTTTTCTATCAACAATCCTTAGGGAAAGGTGTAATATAATTAATGGTACACGGAATATTTCTGTCACAATTATCTCCCAAAGTAATTATTTACAAATTTCGAATTAATTTTGCAATAATTATTATACATATAGAAGTTTATTTTGCATGATTAGTTTGAATATTTCGAAGTGGAGAATCTAATAAATCACTAATCCAGTCATACATGAGAGAATATTAATCAGAATTCTCTACAAGCCAGTGCATCACTGCACAATTTCTGAATATTAAATTTTAGACTGAATTAGCCACGTACTTTGATATCGTTGAATTATGTATAATTAATCATACGGGTTTCATTTCTAAATTACGAAGAATGCGAAACTTTTTATTTTTCTCGCTAGTTTAATAATAAAATTACATTAATTAAATAATTCCAGAGGAAAAATGAATGGAAGTGTTAATTATAAGACAAAAAAAAAATTTCGTAGTAAATGAAATGAATAATTTCTCCCAGACTTTTTTTTCACAAAAATATTTTGTAGTCGGAGAGTAATTTTTAAGTGTACGAAGGTTCTGTACGTCAGTTACTTTAATTCCTGAATGTGAAGGAAAAAAACTTTTTGTTTTGAGTGAAATAGTTTACAACTCCAAATATATTTTTTAACTGAAAAAGTTAATTCTGTTAAGTTTTCTTAATGTAGGGGAAAAATAATTTTTAATTCTGTACTTGAAGATTATGTGAGGTTGGAAAAAAATTAATGATCGAAATAAATAAATTTGCAGACTCGATATATTAAAACATGATCCATCTTCGGAAGCTGTTGTCGCTAATTATTCTGAAGTAAAGTTTTTAAAAATCCAAAACGTCGAATTTGGTATACTAACTTTAAATTTAATATATACATTACTTAGAATACAATATTTAATTAAATCCAAATAAAAAAGTTTAGCAATAAATACAAATAAAAATGTTTAGCAATAAATCCAAATAAAAATGTTTAGCAATAAATCCAAATGAAAATTGTAGCAATACAATTTTAAGTTACAATTTTTAAGAAAATTTGCTCCCCAAGAACAATAACTTGCAAAATAATACCACAAGATTTAAAGGCAGGGAATTTCTTTTTTTTTATTTGACAACTTGAAACATGAGATGAAAAAGACCTTCTTCTGGAGAATTTCCAGTAGTAAGAAATGAAAAAGTCACGTCTCATTATTTCAAGAATTTATTTTCCTGTTTTTTTTTTTTGCTTTGAAGAAATTATCTCGACAATAACAGAAACGAACTACAAATTATTGAACGACACGGTTACTATATATAGATAGCAAATAAAAAACTAGAAAAAAATTCAAAGCAGAATAATGATTAATAGAGGTCCTATCTTTCTGTTTCAGGTGAGTTGTCACTAGATATCTTTTTGAGCCAAAAAAAAAGTTTATCGATAAAAGAAGAGCAACGTACTTATCAGGTATTTCAACTACTCTTCCTTTTCCCGAATTGTTCACAAATTTTCCTCTTTTCTTCCCTCCTCAGGGCTTTTTATATTTATATAGACAAAAGAATCAGAAAAGTAACATCGATTCATTTTAACTCTCTTGATTCTCGATTTAGATCTATGTTTCCTGGCAAAATTCCAGGAAACTCCCGCAATTTCGCCATTGAAAATGAAATCGTCTATGTTTGCCCATGTATCATTCATTTGCTTTTAGAATCAAGGAAATTCAACGTGCGCGGGAAAATTCTCATAATTCCTATCTCTTAGAGAGCAATGTATTCAAAAACAAGCGGAATTCTCTTTCCATTCAAAAACCATCGTTGGGTTCATCCTTTTCAGTAATTTACTTTCGGCGCGATTCGATCTATTTTTAATCGTATCCAGAGTTCGTGTGTTGCCACGATTGAAATCGATGGAGACTCTGACAGACCATAGGTCTCGGGACAAATGAAAAAAAAATCCGGATAAAAATATACAAATAAAATGCATGAAATAGTGCAAATTGGAATGTGTTTCGAATAAGTTACTGTGGAATTGGAGATAAAGAGGTTTTTTTTAAATTCACTTCCTGTCAATGGAAAATATTTGAAATATCTGTAAAAAATTGTTTGCAATTTATTCAGGGTTGCCACAGGAAAGGAAAGTTAGGGAAAGTAAAATTGGTCAGAGAAGTCAGGGAAAAATCAGAGATTTTTAGTAAAAGTACTGGAAAAAATTAAATTTCAAAAATTCATGAAAAAACTCTAAATTTTGTTGTTTTTTTTTATTTGCCTTGTAAACTATAAAAATAACCAGGAATTTCAATACAAAACCTCGAATTTTTTCTATTTCAGACAATAATTTCTTTTTAAATAACTTAATTTTTAATGAACTATCATAAAATTACGACTTATAAATTATGTAATTAATAATTTTTACAATTTTCATAAATACTAGATTGATAAAAGAATTTTAATTAAAAATACTAAAACAATTTAATTTTGGAAAAGTAACAAACAAAAAGTTTAGTGTCTGAAATAGAAAAAATTACAGAAATTAAAATATTTTCGAAAGTAATAACATTTTTCGCAGAAATTCAATTATATTCAAAAATTTTAAAAAATTCTGGTCATTTCAATTATATCTTTAAAAAAAAAAAATTCTTCTCCAAAATTCAGTTATATGTTCAAAATTTTTAAAAAAATTCTCGTCAAAATTTCAATTATCTTGATACATAATACAATTCTTCTTCGAATTTTAATTATTTTTAAAAACTTTAATAAAATTCATGGAATAATTTCACAGGAATTTAATAATTTACAAAATTTTTTATGAATTTCTTCTAAATAAAGCAATTATTTTCATAAATAATAAAATATTCACAGGAATTCAATTATTTAATATAAAAAAAATGAAATAATTTTTGAAAAATATCAATTCTTTAAAAAGAATTTTATAAAATTCGTCGCAAGAGTTCAGTTATTGAAAAAAATTTAACAAAGTTCTTTTCAAGAGTTCAATTATTTTTAGAAATAGTAAAATTCCGCACCGAAATTCAATTTTTTTTTATAAACTTGAATAAAATTCGTTGGAAGAATTAAATTATTGTCAAAAGTAATAAAATTCTTCGCAGAAATTCAATTACGTTCAAAAATTTTTGTCAAAATTTCAATTATCTTTATAAATAATAAAATTCATCAATATTCAATTATTTCAAAAAAATTTTCAAATTCTCGTCAAAATTTCAATTATTGTTATAAATAATACAATTCTTCTTTAAAATTCAAATATATTAAAAAACTTGAATAAAATTCTGGTTAAAATTTCACAGAAATTCAAATAATTTATGAAATTTTTAATATTTTTTAAAATAATTTAATTATTTTCATAAATAATAAAATTTTCACGTGAGTTCAATTATTTAATATAGAAAATTTTATAAAATTTTTTCAAAAATATTAAATATTTAAAAAGATTTTTATAAAATTCGTCGCATGAATCAATTATATAAAAAAATTTAACAAAGTTCTTTACAAGAATTGAATTATGTTTAGAAATAATAAAATTCTTTACTGAAATTCAATTATTTTAGAAAAATTTTAATATCATTTTTGAAAATTTTTTAAAATTATTGTTATGTATAATAAAACTCCGCGCAGGATTTTAATTAATTTTACATACAATATTTTAATGAAATTTCTCGAAAAATGTCATTATTCTTAAAAATTTTATTAAAATTTGTCAACAGAATTGAATTATTTAAAAATTTGTTGATAAAATTCTTTATGAGAATTCAATTTTAACAAATATTAAATTTTTTAATAAATTATTTATTTTTCAATTTAAGTAACTGAATTTTTTTAGAACTTTCTAATAAAAATTGTTTATAAAATGAAATTACCCAATAATCGATTTATTATTTATGAAAATAATTGAATTATTGCAACGAATTTTATTACAATTTTTTCAAATAATTAAATTTTTTAAAGAAAATTGACTACTTTTAAAAATAATTGAATGCTTGCAAAGGATTTTATTAGGATTTTTGTAAATAATTCAATTTTCGTTGAAAAATTTCATGGTTATTTAAATTACAACAAAACATAAAGAAGGTGATCACTCCGAGTCGAAGAAGAATAATATTCTTATAAATTGTTGAGTTTCAAAAAGGTTTGAATTTGAATGTTCTGAAGAATTTTAATTCCTGTGGAAAAGTAGTAGCTAAATACTTATTTAAATATTTAGTTATTGATGTTTTTGAATAATTTTACAATTAATGAAATTTGTAAATAAATTTAATAGAAAATTTTTTTGTGTATCTAATAATTTTTAGAGTGAATCAGAATATTTTTTATGGCCAGGGAAAAATTGACAATTTTGTCTGGAAATCAGGGACAAGTCAGAGAAAAAGAAATTTTAATATTTGTGGCAACCCTGTTATTTTTTGTTGTTTTTGTATTGTTACGTCAAAATTGTGTTCCCTACGTTTGCTGATTTAAAT
Organism: Leptopilina drosophilae; assembly: GCA_032873175.1. NCBI lineage: Eukaryota > Metazoa > Arthropoda > Insecta > Hymenoptera > Figitidae > Leptopilina > Leptopilina drosophilae. Next base: position 7,278,953 of record CM065483.1, read on the forward strand.
TAAGACATGATTCATTAAAAGCAAAACGGGTTTGGTAAATAAAAAAAATATTTCTATATTCCCATTTTAGAACCATGTCATATATCTAATATCAAATCCAGAAAATTCATTCGGTTTCAAAAAAAATTTCATTCATTGTAGTTTTTTCTACACTGAATATGAACATTTCGTACAATCGCTTTACAATTTTTCCTCTTCTAACAATGCAATATATTAAATTCCGTATCGTATGAGACATGCCCGAGAGCGTTTATACAAATTTTGTGAAATAATGATCTAGAGTCTCCCAATAGTACCCTTAATATATGAACCTGTAACTCGCATTTTATATTCATAAATCTGTTTCTTAGGTCTATTTGCGTTTCGAGTTCTTTTGTTACTATAACTCACGTTCTCCTCAACCAACCCTCGAATCCGATATCAAGCATTTTTCTCGAACGCAACGAAAGAAAGCGGAAGCATTGCTTCCAACATATTCGCGTACGATTGAGGCTCGAAAATAAAATGAAATTCCTTTAGTAAGATCAAAGATCTTGAGTGAAGTTTATGAGTAAAAGAAAGAGAGAGGAAAAAATTTACTGCGATTTGAAAAATTCATGACTCCAGGTACTTTTTTCATGGGAATATTATTTATCGAATGTATAAGTAAAAATTTGCTTTTAAATTTCTTTTTAAACTATTCTTCAAAAAAAAAATCTTTATGATACGCTTTCATCATTTATGCAGAAAATAGAATAAAAAGAGATTCAATGTTTTGGTTGAATTAATTTGTCAATGTGTAGTTTATAGTTTTATTTACTAATCGTTTATAAATTGGTCGTTGGGTTTTTAAAATTAATAAAATAGTATTGACTTTTTTGTAAAAATTGGCTTAAAATTATTTCTAAATGAAAATTGTTAACAGTGTTTAACGTAAATTTGGTATAAACATTCGTTTGTAAATTTTCCTGAATTATAGACAAATTTAAAAAATTACTGAAAGTGAAGACCGTCGTATTCGTGTAACTCAAAAACAAATGCTAATTGGACGAGTTAGTTTTCGAGAATTACGAACTAAAAACAGTGAGTGTGAAACAACGGTTCTGTAAAAAAAAAAAAAAATTACATAAGCATAGCTGCGTCAATATAAACATTTTCTTCTGCCCTCCAACTAGGTAATTCTAATTAAACAAATCTTTCTAAATATTTTTGTTCATAAAACGAATTTTTTACTTTCCAATTTTTTTTGCAAGGTCTAATTATACCCTAAATGAATTTTTTACTTTAAAACTTTTTTTGCAAGGTTTAATTGCATCCTAAATGAATTTTTTACTTCAAAAATTTTTTGCGCTGTTTAATTGTACCCTAAAAGAAATTTTTACTTTAAAAATTTCTTGCAAGGTTTAATTGTACCCTAAATGAATTTTTCACTTTAAAAATTTGTTTGCAAAGATTAATTATACCCTAAAAGAATTGTTTACTTAAAAAATTTTTTTGGAAGGTTTAATTCTCCTCTAATTGCAATCAGGAAAAACTGCAGTGAATATTCTAAAGAGACAAAAATGCATGGATTTTGAAAATTAATTATTTCTTTTAATAGTCGAATTATTTTTCCAAAGTTATTTTTATTCTGGAACGAAAAATGATTTGCATACTAAAATTATTTTAATAGAAGAATTTTAATAATCCACTCATTCACGTTTTTGCATTGCAGTTCGCTATTTTTTGCTACATAGAAGATGAAAAAATTTTTAAAGTGCAATAAAAATTAAATTATTTTTTAATTTTCTGCATTTATAGTATTGTTGTCGAATTGATTCGGCGATATTGATATCTACGAAATTCTTTAAAGTGGAATTTATTAAATCGAATTTTTTTCCATTAGTGAAAAATAATTTTTAGAGATTTAATATGCTTCTGTTCAATCAATCATTATAATTTGTAATCTAAAAACATTACTACATTTATATATTTTAATAAATTTAAATGTGCCTTTCAGGGGTAAGATTTCGGAATATATGTTCGAATGCTAATTCTTAGCGAGTTCTTTAGCAAATTTACCAGGACGTGACTTTGTAAAAATTTCATTTGTTTGATTAGGAGATTGAGGGTTAATTTTTTATTGAGCTCTTGAAGAATCAGATACGAAAAATTAAATAAAATTTAATAAATTTCCATGGTAATAAATTATTTTTAAATTTTCTGCATTTAGTATTAAAAATAAAATTATTATTATATTATTAAATACTAATTGTATTTTAGTAAATTTAACAAAAATTTTCCAGATTTTATACAAGAATGAAAAAATAATTTAGAATTAAAATTAATTTTTAGAATGAAGACTAATTGTATTTTAGAATAAATTTAACAAAAATTTTCCAGAATTTATGCAAGAATGAAAAAATAATTGAGAGTTACAATTAATTTTTAGAATGAAGACTAATTTTATTTTAGTAAATTTAACAAAAATTTTCCAGATTTTATGCAAGAATGAAAAAATAATTTTAAATTGAGAATAAATTTTATAATGAAGACTAATTTTATTTCAGTAAATTTAACAAAATTTTTCTAGATTTTATGCAAAAATTAAAAAATAATTTTGAATTGAAAATAAATTTTAGAATGAAGACTAATTTTATTTCAGTAAATGTAACAAAAGTTTTCCAGATTTTATATAAGAAAGAAAGAAAGAATAATTTAGAATTGAAAATAATTTTTCGAATGAAGACTAACTTTATTTTAGTAAATTTAACAAAAATTTTCCAGATTTTATATAAGAATGAAAAAATAATTTAGAATTAAAAATAATTTTTAGAATATTATTATATTTATTTGATGTATTCGTGAAAAGTTTTCTGTCAAGAATTATTAAACTGCACTCGATTTAATTAAATTATTATTATTATTATTATTATTATTATTATTATTATTGCCAGAAGTGAATATTTGACTTAAAAAATCAACGTTTGGAAATTTTAATATTTAAAAATTTTAAGCGGTAGGAACAAAAATTAATTTTTTTGACTACTGAAATAGTATTTTGAATCGAAAAATTGTTTTTAACTGAAGTTGACATGGAAGATTAAAAAAAAAGGTCGAGGAATTACATAGTAATGATATTGTCTTCTTAAAAGTTTAAATGCACTTCTCGTGTGAAACTCAGTGTCTATTGTTGAAAAAAAAGAATAAAATAAAATTATAGTATTGAGTCATTTCCTTGGGTTGAAAAGAGTAGGAAATATTTCTCACGTACATTTCTTTTTTTATTTCTTTTTCTTATTTTTTTATTTTTGTAGAAAGACTATGACCTATTTTAAACAATCAGCTTGTTCAGCATGACTCGTTTCTTGAGGAATACTAAGAAAATTGTTCCTTACTTTCTAAATTGTACATCTTCATTTTCTTCTCATTCTTCTTTCCCTCCTGTTTTTCTACCAACTTGCAATTAAATCTGCGGAATCAATAAAATTTTAATTTACTTCCATATTTCATTTCATATTTAACAAAAGATTTTAAAAAAAATTTACAAAAAAAAATTTTTTTTAAATTTAAAAATTGTAATTAATAATTTTTGAAATTTTTTAATGTAAAAAACACTTATAATGAAAATTTTGCCATGACAAGTGACATTTAATAATCCTTAAGTTTTGAACGTTCAAATGAATGAAATATTTTTTATTGAAGATATTTTAATAAATTAATCATAAAAAAATTTAAAAACTGAAATTTTACGTTTAAAAATTCAGTAAATTAATTTTTTTGATAGTAACGCAAAATAGTTGCAATAAAAATTTAATTTTTAGAAGAAATAAATAAATTTTGTTCATTTGAACTTTCAGAACTTTAGGCTCTTGATATTTAGTCAATGAAAAATGAATCCAGTATACTAAATGTTGTTTAAAGTTTTTCGTACATTTCCCCCACTTTCCTTCTCTAAATACTCGGAAGTACTTTAAACTTTCGTTTTTATCTGGATTCGTAAAAGTCTGTGCAATTCCCAGTCACGTTTCTTTTACTCATGCTAAGCTAAGTTGGCCAGGGCTTTAGGGGAAGATAATAGAGGTTGTCTCATTTTTTTAATGAAAAAAAAGAACATAGAGTGACTGTTTAAAAAGTGTGCGTAAACTTTTTTCCACTAACATTACTTTTTTTTGTATCTCACTCTGCTTTACTCATTTGCCACTTTAGCAACAGGGGACTAAATTTAAAGAAGTAAAAACAATAATAAAAAATAGAAAAAAAAACAGTTTATTTAAAAAAAGAAAAAGTAAATTAAAGTGTGGAAAACTAAACGAAAATTAAACAACTGTAGAAGTATTATTATTATTATTATTATTATTATTATTATTATTATTATTATTATTATTATTATTATTATTATTATTATTATTAAAATTAGATAAACATTATTTATATGCAAAAATTAATTTTATTCTCAAGGAAGTTAATAGCAATTATTTAACACTAGTGCCGAGTCTGTCACGAAGTGCTTAATAATTAATATAATTTATCTTCTGAGACGTGAAACTCATATAATAATAATATAATTTACAAAGTTAATAATCCTTGGTAAACATTTCTCTTTGCTTCGAGAAAAGTTTTCTTCAAGTTTAGTTATAATATCGTAAAAATGATTCTTTCTTTAATTAAATTGTTCACTTTCTTTTTGCACATTGATTGTTTCCTAACTTTAATAATAGATAAAAAGGTTTACTTTTCAAATTCTAAAATAAAACTGTTGAATATGGTTTTACTTTTTAATCTATGCATTTTACTTTTTAATTTCCTCGCCTGTGACCTTCAAAGTTACCAAGTTTCATAAAAAAAGCAAATAGTTTTCTAAAATTTGTTCTACATTTTGATCTGCGAGCCAATCGAATGTATTTTTTTCTTTCATCGGCCGCCATATTGGATCCGCCATTTTGAATTTTTAAAAACAAATCAGATCAGTGCTTCTTTAATTAAATCTTATGTAACTTGAGCACAAGAGCATTTTGTTAAGAGAAAAATTATTTCCCAGTCATGAGAATTTGAGACGAAAAGATACTTATTAAAAAAGTATTTTTATTTTTTCGTTTAATAAATAATATTAAAAAACAAGAATATAAAAACTACAACAATAGATTAGAAAATGAAAAAGTAGAAGTAAAATGCAATTTTACAGAGAGTAAAAGCTAAAAGGAGAGTTGTTGTCTGAAAGATAGTCGTTTTATTCGAAGAAAAGTCATTTTTAGTAATATTCGCGCACATTGCAATGGCGCGAGATGAGCGCCAAAGGAAAGATTTTAAGCACCGGATGCTGGGCTTCTTTCCGTGGCTGTGTGACATTGCACAGCGAGAGAAAAGTTTCTTCGCAAAAGAGTTGTCATTGTTCTCTTACAATTTTAGCGACCAACGAGGAAGAGGAGAGCTTCCCATGAGACTTTATCGACGATGCTCACCTCTCTACTTTTTCCAGACTAATTAGAATAATGCGCTTATTAAAATAACTTGCAAGAAAAAAAAAGAAATCTGCCTCCCTGGAGAATGTGCTTTTTTTCTCTCATTTGTCTTCTTTTTCGAGATATTATTTCTTTTTTTCGTTTTTTTATTTTTTCTTCAGCTCCCTTGATGCTAGGATTAAGTATAAATATCACTCCATACCATTGCGATGGATTTCACACGCTCGTAAAAGTGATCCCAGCTTTCAGGTTTCTGTCGCCTATCGAAAATGAGCATCAGGTCGCAAAAGACAATCCTCTATGGGAATTGACCGATTGTTGTAATCTTTTGGGACAAAGGAAATTGTTTTGTCGAAAAGAAAATGTTGAACGATACATTTTGGAAGAAGGTTCATATTTTTTTAATTATTTGTTCTATTAAATGTTGGGTTTCTTCTACTGATTTTTAATACGATTCTATATTATAGTTTATAGTATTTTTTGTTTTCCTGGTTTACCATACTACATGCTTCGTGTTAGATAGTTAATTGAAATGAGTTGCAATTTTTTTTTATTTATTTTATTTTTAAAGTAAGTAGAAATTTTGATCCATGGAAGGTAAAAGTATAGACATATTGATTTTTGTGTCATATTTTTTAAGGATGTCAAATAATTAAAAAAGATAGCAACGTTTCGATGACTTGGTTTCTCATCATCATCAGACTAAATTCAAATAAATAAACAATACATTTACACCAAAAATAAGGACGAAAGAAAAATAATAAATTCGTTTAAAAGTTATAAAATATTTGCCTTGTAAACTATAAGAATAACCAGGAATTTCAATACAAATCCTCGAATTTTTTCTATTTCAGACAATAATTTCTTTTTAAATAACTTAATTTTTCAAAGAACTATCATAAAATTATGACTTATCAATTATGTAATGAATAATTTTTACAATTTTCATAAATACTAGATTGATAGAAGAATTTTAATTAATAGTACTACAAAAATTTAAATTTGGAAAAGTTACAAATAATTTCAGAAATTCAATTTTTTTTTTAAAAGTAATAACATTTTTCGCAGAAATTCAATTATATTAAAAAATTTTTTAAAAATTCTGGTCATTTCAATTATATCTTTAAGAATAAAAAAATTCTTCTCCAAAATTCAATTATGTGCAAAAATTTTTTGTTTAATTCTCGTCAAAATTTCAATTATCTTTATAAATAATACAATTCTTCTTCGAAATTTAATTATTTTTTAAAATTTTAATAAAATTCTTGGAAAAATTTCACAGGAATTCAATAATTTACCAAATTTTTGATGAATTTCTTCTAAATTAACCAATTATTTTCATAAATAATAAAATATTCACAGGAATTCAATTATTGAATATAAAAGATTTCAAATAATTTTTCAAAAAATATCAATTATTTAAAAAGAATTTTATAAAATTCGTCGCAAGAGTTCAGTTATTGAAAAAATGTAACAAAGTTCTTTTCAAGAATTCAATTATTTTTAGAAATAGTAAAATTCCGCACCGAAATTCAATTATTTTTATAAACTTAAATAAAATTCGTTAGAAGAATTAAATTAGTTTCGAAAGTAATAAAATTCTTCGCAGAAATTCAATTACGTTCAAAAATTTTTGTCAAAATTTCAATTATCTTTAGAAATAATAAAATTCATCAATATTCAATTATTTAAAAAAAATTTAATTCTCGTCAAAATTTCAATTATTGTTATAAATAATACAATTCTTCTTAAAAATTCAAATATATTTATAAACTTGAATAAAATTCGTTGGAAGAATTAAATTATTTTCCAATGTAATAAAATTTATTCAATTATTTCAAAAAAATTTCAAATTCTCGTCAAAATTTCAATTATTGTTATAAATAATACAATTCTTCTTCAAAATTCATATATATATTTAAAAACTTGAATAAAATTCTTGTTAAAATTTCACAGAAATTCAAATAATTTATGAAATTTTTAATAAATTTCTTTGAAATAATTTAATTATTTTCATAAATAATAAAATTTTCACGTGAGTTCAATTATTTAATATACAAAATTTTTAAAATTTTTTTGAAAAATATCAATTATTTAAAAAGATTTTTATAAAGTTCGTCGCATGAATTAATTATTTAAAAAAATTTAACAACGTTCTTTACAAGAATTGAATTATTCTTAGAAATAATAAAATTCTTTACTGTAATTTAATTCTTTTAGAAAAATTTTAATAACATTTTTGGAAATTTTTTAAAATTATTTTCATGAATAATAAAACTCATCGCCGGATTTTAATTAATTTTGGATACAATATTTTAATTAAATATCTCGAAAAATGTCATTATTCTAAAACATTTTATTAAAATTTGTCAAAAGAATTCAATTATTTAAACATTTGATGATAAAATTCTTTATGTGAATTCAATTTTAACAAGCATTCAATTATTCCATAAATTATTTTTTTTAAATTTAAAATTTGGACCGGGCAATGTCGACATTAATTGCCCACAAAAATTGAATGATATGAATATTTTTTTACCTTGCCCGGGCATTGTCGACAATGCCCAATAATCGACAATGACCGTAACATATATATTATATAAAAAAATTATATTTTATTTATTATATTTATTAATAAATTTAATTTAAATTAATTAATTTAATTATTTTTTTTATTTATTTATTTTTTTTATTTTATTTATTATATTTTTAATATTTTATTTTTTTATTTATTTTTTTTATATTTATTTTTTATTTTTTAATATTTATTTATTTTTTTTATTAATATTTAGTACTTTTAAAAATAATTAAATTCTTGCGAAGGATTTTATTAGGATTAAATACTTATTTAAAAATTTAGTTATTTATGTTTTTGAATAATTTTACAATTAATGAAACTTGTAAATAAATTTAATAGAAAACTTTTTTGAGTATCTAATAATTTTTAGAGTGAATCAGAATATTTTTCATGGTCAGGAAAATAGTGAGAATTTTGTCTGTAAATCAGGGAAAAGTCAGGGAAAAATAAAATTAAATATTTGTGGCAATCTTGTTATTAGGGATAAATAAATTTTATTTAAATATAAAATATAAAATAATTAATATCTTCTTTTTTATTAATTGTATGTTTGTTAATTTTCATGTGAAGTATTTCAGAAGAACATCGTTTATTGAAAGTTTCACGATTCTTCTAATGTTAAATGTTCTTTCTTCTACTGATTTTTAATACGTTTTTATATTGAGTTATTATTTATATCTTATTTCTGAATTCCCTCGCCGTTCTATCTGCTTCGTGTTAGATAGTCAACTGAAATGCGTTGTGACAACATCTGCATCTGCTCTATTATTAAAGGTATGAGATTTGGGTGGAAAAAAGTGAAACGAAAAAGATATTACGAAAAGAAGGTAAAGAGATAAGAATAGAGGGAGGATTGGATGAAAAAGAAAGGTGAGTGAAGGGAGGAAAAAAAATTGAAAGTGTGTGTCTCTATCAACAACATGAACAACAATATGGGTATCGCGTCGCAAGTGAGCGATACGACAGCAACACTGTGATATACGAGGAGTTTTCTCAATGCGGCTACGATGCTATTTTCAACAAACTGAGTAAGAGAGAGAGAGAGAGATGTTTGCACCATCTACATTTCTACGGTATACTTAAGGCGGGAAAAAAGGTTTCGTAACGATAAGCAGCCTTGAGGATATATGAACTCTGGTGGTTTTTCCCGCGGGAATGTAAGACGCCCGTCCTCGGGCATCTCGAGGATTTCACCGGCGAATTTGATTCACGAGGCAGCGACTTGGAATATAAACGATGATTTACGAGAATCTTAAAGCCTCCAACCTCACTCCGCCAAGTTGGGATCTATCGTCGTCTGTCCTATACCTTCCTTCCTAACATTTTTCCTTTTCCTTTCACTCATATCCGCTACTTTCCACTATACACCACATCGCATTATTCACTACGCCAGTCTTTGACGTGTCACTATACAACAACGACAGCAATGCATATTGCATCTCTATTTGCAAACAAGATGGATTTCTTGCCTTCCAATTCATAGAAAACAAAAAGAAAAAGATGATGAAGAAGAAATATATCTTTTTTCTTATCTAAGAAGAAAAACTTTCTTTTTATCAAGAAACGGAAGAAATTTTTTTTAACTTTATTTTACCAGGTGATGGAAATTTTATTTGACACGATCTTCTACTGAGATTAATTTTTTACTATTTATCATTTGGATTGTGTTCGTGATGCGAATGTTGTAGTTGTAGTATGTATTGAAAAATAATAATATTAAAAAATAATAATATTAAAAAATATAAAATCATATGTGACGCGATCTGAAGAAAGGGACCTAAGAAGAAAATCACTTTGAGGTTATGTTAGTGTTATATTTTTGTTGATTAAAAGTTTTTTTTCACTTTTTCCAAATTAAAATAAGTGTTTATTAAATATTTCAATTATAATGAAAACTTAAATATTAATTATTCACATTGACAGTTGATAATTTTTTTGTATTTTCGTTTAAAAAATTGCAAACATAACGTACTATTTTTTGCTTCTAAGGTCCCTTTCTTCAGATCGCGTCACATATTAAAGATACGTAGAAGAAAAATTAAAAAAGAGGTTTATACATAAATTAATTAGGCATTTGTTGCAGTTGTAACAGATCGAATATATTTGATTTGATCTTCTAGCAAAAGAATTGACAGAAACATATAAAAAAACATTAAAGATACGTAGAAGAAAATTAGAAAATCCATAAATTAATTATTTCTCTAACGGACAAGAGATCAAAAATATATTTGACCTCTTCACAGTAAATCGTGAGGTATTAAAAAGTATTGCAAATTAAATTAACACCGAAAAAAATTAAAATAATTAATTTTTGGTGTTATTTTTTACAATGAATGAAATTTTAGTTTATTGAATTTTTTTATAACTATAAAACATGAAGATATCGATAATGAAGTGTTCGATATCGATAGTGAAGTGACCGATATCGATACCACAAACATGAAGTGATCGATTTCTTCATATTTTATAATAATTAAAGATGTCCAAGTAATAAAATCATTATTTTATATTATAAGAATACTTCTACAAAGTTATTTTCATTATTTCAGTTCAATTATTATTTTCAAAAATTTATAACTACAATTTTACTTTATATCTACTATTTTTAATAATAATTAATTAATCAGTTTCACAAAATTCCAATTATTCCTAAATTCTTTAATTAAATGCATATTAGAAAATAAAAACATCAAATAATTTTTTTAAAAATTCGATTTAAACTCTTTCAAAAATATTAATTTCAAAATTCAATTATTTCCAAAAAGTTCACTCTATATTTCTTTTAATATTCAATTATAATCTAGAATTCTAACTAAAATTCATTTTTATGAAATGAAAATAAATTTGTATTAAAAAATTCTAAAAGAATTTAATTATTTATATGGAAAAGAAAATAATTTATTGAATAATTGAATGTTTCTCAAAATTCAATTCTCATAAAGAGTTTTAGTAACAAATTTTTTAATATTTCAATTCCTTTGTCGAATTTTATTAAAATTTGCATGAACACAATTATTTTTTCAAGAATTTCAATTATAATTGTATGAAAAATAATTGAAACGCTGCTATGAGTTTTATGACAATTTTCAAATTTATTCCTTTACAATTCAATTTTACAAACTTTGAATTATTCGGAAATTCTGCAATTAAATATATATTGAAAAATAAAAACTTGAAATAATTTCAATAAAAAATTCTATTAAACTTTTGAAAAGAATTAATTCTACTCAGAATTTTTCGTCAAAAATATGAAAAATTAAGAATTTCAATAATTCCAGTTTAAAACTTTTTGAAAATTTAATTATTTCTAAAAATTGACGTTATAATGCTTTTAATACTATAATCTAAAATTTTAACTAAAAATCATTTCTAAAACCATTTTTATTAGTAACTTCGACGAGAATACAATTATTTAAATACAAAAATAAAAAATTTATTAATGTCATGTTCTGTTGAAATTAAATTCTCAGAAAAAATGTTATCAACAAATTTTTTAAATCATTAAATTCCTTGGACTTTTAATAAGAATTTTAATACGATTTTTGAGAATAATTACATTTTTCGAGGAATTTGATTAAAATTGCATTAAAAATAATTGAAATTCTGCAATGAGTTTTATTATTTATAAAAATTATTAAATTCCTAAAAGAATTTTGTTATTTATAAAAAGAATTGAATCTTTGTAGAAAATTTATTATTTTTTTAAAAATAATTGAATTATTGCGAAGAAATTTACAAAAAAAATTTGTAAATAATTTGAATTTCTGTAAAAATTTGTATTATTTATGAAAATAATAATTGAATTTCTGTAAAAATTTTTATTGCTTATAAAAATAATTGAATTTCTATAAAAATTTTTATTATTTATGAAAATAATTGAATTACTGTAAAAATTTTTATTATTTATGAAAATAATTGAATTTCTGTAAAAATTTTTATCATTTATGAAAATAATTGAATTTCTGTAAAAAATTTTGTCATTTATGAAAATAATTGAATTTCTGTAAAAAACTTTATTATTTATGAAAATAATTGAATGTTTGTGTAGAATTATATTCAAATTGTTTTTAATAATTGAATTCTTTTGGAAAATTTTATTGAAATAGTAAATATTAAAAATTATCGAATTTTAGAAAACTTTTGAAAATAATTGAAATTTTGACAAGAATTTGATGAAAATTTTGTAAAATAATTGAATATCAGAGAAGAATTTTATTATTTATACAGAGAATTGAAATTTTGACGAAAATTTTTAGAAATTTTTTAACACAATTGAATTTAGTAACTATGTTACTAAGTTAGTTACACGGTAAATCGTTAGGTATTAAAATAACACCAAAATGGATTAAAATAACATTAAATTTGGATTGCCATTATCTTAAAAATTTATCGACCGAGTGACAACATCATTAATATACACAATTTTTTTTTAAATCTAAATTTTTTAAAATTCAAAGAAACTAAATATACGAATACTTGCGGATTTAAAAAATTCTTGTTGTAGCGATATTATTAACCAATTTTTAATATAACTAATTTTAATAAAACATTGTCAAGAAAACGATTTAATGTTTCCGTCTATTTTTTTGGTACTAATTCTTGCTTCTATTTTCGATGACAATAGAGTAGAATGTACGCTCCCTCTGTTTTATTGTGTGTTATATTGAATAATAAGCACTCTTTTGTACATATTGTTTTGTTTCAAAATTTTCACCGAAGAATAACGAAATTATGTAAAATAATAATCTCTTCTCTAAAGACCTGTTTCTTGATTTTCGCAATATTTACAAAAGTATGGAAATTTATTATAATTAGATGACTTCGTAGTAGGAATTTCTGAATGCAAAAAACTTGTTTCGTTTTTATGTAAGTAATTTCTTTTCAATAGCACAAAATATATGAAAAATAGATAACTTCTTTATAAAATAAAATTGATTAACGTTGTCACGTGCTTCTAAACGTATTTTTATTTAAAAAATTTTGAGAAAATAAATAAAAAAACATTGTTGATAAAAACTAGTTGTAGGGGAAAAATGCATCAATTTATGGTAATCATGTTTCTAGATTCAGTTACTTAAGGAAAATTTACATTCTCTACAGGAAGAGGGGTGATTGACATAAAGATTACATATCTCCACATACAGGATTCCCCTTATCTTTATGTTTCAATTAATCCGTTCTGACTCATTTATTTTTTCTAAAGAAGTATGCAATTTATGTCCGCTGCTTAATCGTTTTTTTTATTAGCAATTTTTGTTGAAAATACATTTCCTCAACAAAAGAAGATAAATGACGTAGTTTGAATAATTAAAATATTCAAAGTATTTTTTGTTTTTTGCATAAATTATGAGGAATTTTTCTTTAACCAAATATACAAGAATGTTTTTCCCCCCTCGATAGTGATAGTGTGAAAAATTTTCCCTCAAAATAAAATAAGTCATCAAAAGTTGAAATCTGATGAAACTTGTGAGTTTTCATCCGATTGAAAGTTTTCATGTCTCCTTTTATTCTGAGATAAAAAGTGTGTTGACTGGAAAAGAAAACTCAGGTTATGAACGTTTCGTTTAACTTTAAACTTCAATTGCAACTCTTCTGCTGCTGCTGTTTCTTCTAATACGATTCCCTTGCAAATGTTGGAAGATATTGAATTTATTTTTATTTGGAAAATGGTATTTTTATTTGGAAAATTGTATTTTTCTTTTGCTTTAATGTAAAATACATTTTATGCTCTTTGAGTTATTGAAACTGTTAAAAGCTCGAGAGCTGGGTGGAATAAATTCTGCAGCAGCGGTCTGACAACAGAGCGATTAGTACGTGTCGCTGCCCTCATATAAGCACACCAGTAACTTAAAAATGACTTCCTGTGATAAAAATAAAGTTTTATGTTCGCTATCTCGCTCTTTAGAGTTTTATGAAAAGCATTTATTTCTGGACAATATTGTAAATTTTATATAAATCGGGAAATTTTAATTTTTCTTCTACTGATCTTTAATATGTTTTTATAAGCTTAGAAACAAAAGTCTAGTCTTCTTTGCGGTTTGAGTCTTCGTGTTGGGTTACCTTTCCCCTCCAGCAAACTCTGAGAATTGTCTACAATGACATTTAGCTTATCTGACAAGTAGCCTATTATTATGTGACAAATGTTTTATAAACGATACGTTATTAAATAAAATTCTATAAAAGGAAAATTGAGATGTAAAGAGAAGTTATTTTTTTTGTATGAATTAATTTTCAAATGGGTCGTACTTATCGGACATGAGTCATTCTTAAACGAAGTGTCCGTTGGACGATGGAAGATACTGAAATGCAGGAAGCGAGAATTTCCCCTTTTCATTTAATGTGTCTTTAGTGCTCAAGGTCCCTGAAAATTCTAAACTAATCATGATTTTAATCTGCACACGTTACATTTCCTTCTGAATATACTAAAGTCACTTGGAATGAAACATTCTGGACTCTACTTTCCTCTATCCACTTCTCGCTTACTCGACAATTTTCCCCGACAATGTGAAACATATTCATAATTTTCCCGACACTCAAAATATTTTACCTAACATTGCAATTTACAAAGTTCTATTCATACTCCATGACCAGAAAAAAATGTTATTTTCTTAAAAAATAATTTTAACTTTCTCAAAAGTTTTTTGGAAACATGAAAATTAATATAACTATTCTAAATAATCAGTGGGGGAAACTAAATTTTACGAAAACGCTTCACTCACTCTCTCTTGAAATGAATTCCCTTGAAAGATTGTAATGAAAGAAGTCTATCCAATTCACTTCCACTCCAATCCTTATTTCCGGGCTAATAATTTTCAAAAGAAACTTCGCGAACAAAAGACAACAGTGGCAAGAAATCAGCGAAGGAAAAACGAAACTGAGATTCACGGCGGCTGTGCCAGAAGCAATCTAGGGCGCAAAGCGAGTCTATGAAACTCATATGCAGAGTTGCATATACTACCAAACGCTGCCAGTGCACTAAACGAGTTCATCTTTACCTCCCCAGTTCTTTGCTGCGCAGAGAATTTTTTTTCCTACTTTTTTCTTCTTCTTCTTTGGAAATCTCATACGATTCGCATTGCAGTGGATCTTATGAATAAAATGAGTTTTCAAGATTCGTTAAGAAGTCCCAGAAGCAAGAAACTTGGCGAGAAGTCGTGCTTTGCTCACATTTTGAGATAGCGAACATTGGGGGCTAGGATTAACTCTGAATTTCCCATCGATAATGTAACGAGAGATTGAGAAAAAGTTTTGATTTCCAACAGACAGCTTCATTGGATAACTTTGGCAAATTTGAGGGGAAAAAAAACTTAAGACTATTGACTCTAGTTTGTCTGGGGAGACGAAGAAAAAAAAGTTCAAATCCTTTTGATTATACTTAACTAACACAAGAGTTGGTATTTAAAGTTAAATTCCGTGTGAAAGTATTTGAAAAAATCGTCCAAAGTGGGAATTTCTTTTCTTACTTTGAAGTAGTCCTCGACACGACCTTCATGTCAGAGTTGGAGACGACTATTTTCCTTTTGTTTGAACACTTAAAACTTGCTTAACCGATGTTCATGAAACTCATGCTAAAGGAGCATTTGTTTTCTTATGAAACTCCAACTACTCTATGTCTTATTCTTAGAGAGATTCTTTTTTTTACTCCCAGTTAAATAACCTTTTAAATTCTGCTTTAAGAAATGTATTATGTTTATGAAAGTTTTCGGGAATATTTTTCTTATTTTAATGTTGATAAAAAATCGAATAAATAATATGGAGAGACGAATTTGAAACACGGAATTCAAATACTAACTGAATTTAAATACTAACTTGATGTTACATAAAAATGTTTCGTTTTTAAAAATAGGTGACTGCCTTGAAAAAAATTGTCCCTTAAAAGTATTTCTTCTACTGATTGTAAATAATTTTTTAACCGGATTTTTAATTCTTTTCTTAATAAAAAAAAAGAATTTTATTCTTTAAATATTTAAAATAATTTGAATTAATTTAATAAATATATTAATCACTAAAATTTAATTAAGACTATTTTAACATCGCTCGAGGGCGTCTGGTTGACGAATGACTGGTCAGTACGCTTGGAGCTCCTTTTATACCAGTAGACACTGGTCGACGCTCCGATTGGCTGGGACTGTCAGTGGTGGGGGGACGTGCGCGCGCATACCGCGTCCTACCGCTCCACTATAAAAGGGGCCTTCTCAGAAGGACCAGGTCATTCTTCCGCTGGTTGTTGCCTCAGAAAGAATAGTTTATAAGGAAAGCTATATTATTATTTATAATATTATATTATATAATTATAATATAGAAGTAAACATTTAAACAAAAAATATTTCATATATAAAAAATATAAATTAATATACATAATGAATATATAAAATATTTTACAATTTACAAATAGTAAAAAATTATTTACAATCAGTAGAAGAAAGTAGACATTTACTTGACAGTAGACATTTACTGTTAATAAACTAACCATTTTTTTTAACATAAAAAATGTTTGTACTGTAAAATAATATCAAACTTAGAATACATCTAATCATTGTCACTTTTTTTCTCGTTAGAAAGCTTCTACGTGATTTGAAATACAGACAATAGAAATACTATAGCAAAAAAAGAGCAACTTCTTTCCTCTTTTTTTTAAAGAACAAAGACGGACGAAATCAGGTTCTTGAAAAAAGCGGAAATAAAAGCTGTCTCGTAATGTCACAACTCCCTTGGTGTCCTGAAGCCTTGTAAAGAACGTCTCGCCCCTTATCTTTTTTAGAAGACGTCTACACAGTGAACCTCTAAAATATAACCACAAGGGATAAAAATCATTTTTTTCTCAATTTATGTATTTTTCGAAAAAAAGTGTCCTACCTCAATTTCACATGTTGATACAATTCACCATTAAATTTTTTGTAAATAGCAAATTTTCTTCAACGTAAAATCTGTTGGGAATCAATTTGCTTTTTAAACGAGAGAAATGCTATTATTTACTCAAAGCTATTATATCTCTCTCTCGAAAATATAACACGGAACACCCTGTAAATTGTATCGCAGCATTGACGATTTTCCTACTCCAGAGATCGCTCGACTCGTCGTTTTCAAAAGCAGACGTATCTTTCATCGCTAAATCCCTAGCCATCCACGTATTTTGTATCTCTAAAAAGCAGATAGTATATCGAATTTTTCCTGCTCGAAAAAAAGTGCAGAATGAACAATGAAGAAAAATTGAGACAATTATTTTTTTAACAAGAATAAAACAAAATTAATAAAAATATTCTCCAATTTTGTTTGAAGTAAAATTCAATTTAATAAAATCGGGATTATTTGTCGAAAAAAAAGAATGGTCTTACTTGG
Source organism: Leptopilina drosophilae (assembly GCA_032873175.1). Taxonomy (NCBI): domain Eukaryota; kingdom Metazoa; phylum Arthropoda; class Insecta; order Hymenoptera; family Figitidae; genus Leptopilina; species Leptopilina drosophilae. The sequence goes on from CM065483.1 coordinate 7,296,290, forward strand.
GAAAATATAAAAATTTTCTTCTTTCTGGAAAATGTTTTACCACAGGAATATAAAATCCATAAAATAGAAGAAATAAATGTAACAGAATTTCTCCTCACTGAATCTTAACAAAGAATAATGATAGCTAAGTGAACTTTAAGAGTTTTCATTTGTATAATTTTAATTTGTATCTGTACAACTCGAAATGAAGTAGTAGCACTACTACTAATATTATATGCAAACTTGAAGAGACATTTAGAATTTCTGTTTCGGTAAGATCTTTCAACATTTACTCTAGAGTTGATCAAATTATACAATTTCCACTGACAATGTATATTTGGAATGTTTGAAATTTAATCTTAGAAATTCGGAAGAAGTTTATTCTTCATTTTCTCACTTATTTGATTATAATTTCTGATAATGATCCTGTTCTGCATACCACCCTGCGGAAATTTCTTCACTCTTAAGAAACAATGCCTGAAAGGACTCGAGTGCAATCTTGGAAGGCCAATTAACTTTTCCAATTTCACTTCTAACTAAACTGGAAAGTTTCTAATTCATTCCTTCTCCATTATTTGAACATTAATTGAAAAAAAGGCCGATGGAAGGTATCATCGCGCGAAAAGTTTTAATTAATCTGAATTATTTGAAAAAGTGAATTTATTTAAATGTGATGTAATTTTTTGAAATCACAATGAGAAAACATTTTCTTCTAAAGAATTATTTTCTTCAAAATGACATAAAAAAGTGATTATTTAGTTGCCACTGGGAAAATATGGAGATATAAAAGATTCCCGTGCTAATTAGCTTATAGCCAACTTTTATTATTAATTAAAGCAAGACAAATATAAATATTTGTTTGTTAAAATTTTCCGCATTTATGATTCGTATTGTGAAAGGTAGCGAGATTATTAATTGTACGTTACGTTAATGAATAATTCAAACAACCTGTGAAATAAATTTGTGCAAAAGTTTTTTTTTCGGTTATTCAGTTAAAAACATTTTTGTTGCAGCTAGAAAAAATGATGAAAATTCGAAAACTATATTCCAGATTACAGGACAAAACAATAACAGTTTGGGTCGTAAACATTTAGTTTTGAGATAGTGTCGAGACAATTTATGTATAAATATTCACGAGAAAAGTTTCTCTCCTTTTTTTAAAATTGTTTACCCGAAGAAAACGCGGTTTGAATAATCCAGTTGTACGATAAATTTACAAAATTTCACCCTCTGTCATCCGTAAAGTTATATGAAAGAAATAAGGATGCGTCGCTGAGATATCGCGGCGAAAAATCGCTTCTTCTTAAAGAAAACTTTTCCTACTTCACGTTTGTCCTTACTAGAATCTCGTTTTCTGGGTTTATTTTTTCGCCCTTCGAACGTAAATTTTTTTTATCCCGCCCCCCGTTTTTTGAAAATGTTTTTTTTCCTGTTGAGACAAAGCCTCGTAGGTTTTTCAACTGTGGTAATAAAATCCAAAAACAATAATGTCTTCTTCTGTTGAAAGAATGTCAGCAAAGGATAGTACGAGGAGAAAAAATTGGGTTGGAAAAATAGAAGAGAGAAAATGACCAGAGGCTGCAATGACTTCGTATCGCTTGCAGCAAGAGTTGGTCATGTTCCCCTGGGAGATTGAGACTGAAGTCAAAGCACGAAGTGCACTTCCTTGTAAAACAGCGCGACCCGGAGTGGAAAAGAGTGCGGTGTTGGCGATACCTGATCAGGGAAAAGAGAGGAGAGTCCATCGGGACGGAAAGACCATGGAAAACTTTTCGTATGCTAGGAATCGCCGCTACCAACCTTTTTTCCCTTCTTTTATTGCGTACTCACCTTTTTTTAAGGTGGACACTCGGAAACGCCCCTTGAGATCTTTATTTTTGACCTAACTTTATAGCTCGAACGTTAACGTTGATCGAAAAGATTTTAGTACTAAAAGCATTCCAATTTAGGATGTTCTTTAACTTTACAATATGGTTCATTTGACATGTCATCTTTGGACAAACAAGAAAAGAGGTTTTTAAACTTTTTTTTATGGTTTTATTGGGAGATATGGTACACTTGTCTCTATTTCTGTTGTAGTCTGCAATATCCACTTTAGAATTCGAGGTAATTGTCAAAGAAGTCTAAAAGTATCATCTTTATCAAGTTGTGCTGTTCGTAATAGTCTAATTTTCACAAGTGGTGCTCTATGTCATAGTGTTCTTAACCCAGTATAATGGTTGACCTGATCTAACATAAATTTTTAAAATCAGTTCATCTTGACGCCAAATTTGCCGAAGCATTACCCCAAAGGTACTTCTGATTTTTACAATCGCTTATACTGACTTTCTGTTTTGGTTGTCCTTTAGTGAAAATCCCCGACATCATGACAAGATCTATGGAACATATCCATGATGTAAATGACGAAAACCTTGGACTAACATATTAACGACTTCGATGATGTTCGGTAGAGGACCCCAAAGGTACTCCTGATTTTTACAATCGCTTATACTGACTTTTTGTTTTTGTTGTACTTTGATGAAAATCCCTTATACTACAAAAAGGTCTATCCATAATTGACCTTATGTTTGGTCGAGGAAAACAGTTTCCCAACACGTCAAAGACATCGATGATGTTCGGCAGTGGACAACCATCAGTTTGGGTATTACTTTAAATTAATTTAAACATTGACCAGAAGATGGGTCTCTACTATCTCACCAATTGGTTGGAGCTCAGTTGATAAACAGATTGTAGCTCAGTTACCAAACGGATTGTGAGGGCGCACAATTTCTTGCAAAACCAAAGTTCATGTTGGAAAGGTTAGACAAAAGCAAATCATCTAGAAGAGCAAACACTTCATCCTTCTAGTCATTGCAAAAAGTTACTACACTCCAGTATCTTTAGACTTGCGTGTCTCAAGTTGAGAAAAGAAGGAAGGAAACAGTTTGCAAAGAATAGAAAGTCGCAAAAATGATCGATTCTTGCAAGATCCAAAAGAACCCCAACACGATTGTGAAAAAGCAATTAACAGATTTCCGACAAGAAAGCTTTGGACGAAACAGGAAGATGACAATCCAAGAACCCAACATCATCATAAATTTACAATCCACAAGTAAAAAATCTAACTCATTCGCAATTACCTTGTCAATTATTAATAAATTTGTAACTGACGCTGTATACTACATCTTTTAAAGTTAAACATTAGATATTTTATGGATTTCTCGCTTTCGATCGTAAAACCCGAGTATGTTTAGTCGGTAAATAAACTCGCATTTTGTAAATATAAACTACATCTTTTATTTTGTCATAAAGACCAAGGGACGTCACGTAATTACTTAAGAAATTTCCTTTCCCGTATGAAAGAAGGAAATAAATATTTTTTCATGATCTCTTTTCTTAATGTCCTTGCACATTATAGAGCACGTAAATTCCGCTTTTGTTTAATTAGCAGTCAATTAGGAAGCCTTCAGTCTTTGTTAGAAATGTTATCAAAGCGATTCTAATTCACCTCGAAAATCAAGTTCGCAAATTGAAATCTAGAGATGAATATCTTTAGACAGAATTATTCTAATCGACTATATAGGTACAGTGAAATTAATTCCCTGATATTAATTCACGAAAACAATTCAACTCCAAAAGCATATTTCGGTATTTAACTGGAAACACAATGTTGGCAATTGAAAATTGAAATACTTTTCAAGTTTACCTCTAATAATAATTAATAGTTATGAATTTTTGATTTAAAATTATCAAGTAGCATAAAAAGGGCTCTGTGACAGCATTGAATAAATTTAAATCAACCGATATGAGAATGTAATATACGTAATTCTTCATTAAACCAAATTCTTTTTTTTATTGTTTCAGGTGAGTTCAGTCATATCAAATATTCACCATTAATTTACCTTGGTGAGTTTTATCTGCTTTTCAATATTTCATGTATCAAATTTATGACTTTTGAAATGTACAAAAACGAAACTCTGTGAATGGAGATTTAAAATATATTTTAACGAATTTAATTTATTATATATATTTCAAATATAGTAGAGGAAATAGTAGAGTGTAAATGATTGGTAAAAGCAATCTGAATTCGACGTATTTTGTTCGCTCTCTCTTTTTTCCATGCCAATTAAGAATCAGAAGCACCTAGAATTTTATGGATAAAAATCGATAGTGCAGGGCTACTGTTCTAGACAAATTTATAGGGTAGAGTTATTGGATGCCCTTCGCGATTGTGTTTTATGTGCAATTTGCATGAACAGGGGATGAAACGTCAAAGAGCGAGAGAACGTAAGTTATGACTTTCGCATCTCTTTTTTTTCAGTTGCCCATGTCGATTGTAAAATACAAATTTAAGTCAAAATTGATGGATTTATTTTTTTAGTGGATTTGTTACAAATCTATGGTTATGAAAATTTGAAAAATGTAAGCAAACTTTATTATTACGGGTAGATGATTAAAAAAAAAAATAAATGACTATTAGCAGGGTGAATATTTTGAAATTGTGAATAAATTTATGCGCAAGTCGTTTGAGAGAGAAGGTGTTATGTAATCGGGGTGTTTGAAGACATAGGGTGAAATTATATGAAAATTTTAACTAAGTCTTGTTAAGTCGCAGTGCCGATCGTACACTTGAATACCTTAACGGGTGGGTTCCTGATTTTCCTTGGCATATTATGGAAACGCAGTCTCGAGGCATAGAGGGTGGCCGCATAGAAATGGGATTTTACGCTTCTAGCAAGTAATTATCACCTTGACTATATATATACATGGCAAGGTGCTTTCAAACTAAGCCAACGATAAAATTCGATCCTTTGAACGGGCGACACTTTATGGATGAAGCTACCAAATTTTCATTCTTCTGTGTCTCCCAAATCTTTGTAGACTCCAAATTATTCCTATTTATACTGAATTCTGTTTTGCTCTCAAAATTGTTGGCACTTTAGTCCTGGATCTGCTATTTTATTTTCTATTAAATAAACAAATAATTGCTATTAACATATTATTAATTTCAACAATAAATCATTATTAACAATGACAAAAATATATTTGTCAACAATAGGATTCTCTATAAAAGATTTTACTGTTTTCATAACCTTTCCAATTGAATTTATTCGGTTTTAAAGTAGATCTTAGCTACCCTTGCAGAAAGCAAACAAAAACGATAAATAATTAACTAATAACATAGCAAGTTACAATCAGAAATAATTAAATGGTAAAAACAAAATATTGAAAATATAATAAAATGACTAAAAATAATACATAGCGAACAATTTCTAAATTGTATGGACAGAATTTGGTATAAAAAGGGACCATCAACAGCAAAGGAGTCTAAAAAATGTTATCATCAATTAATGTCTCGTCATAAATCGACCACATGATTCTACAGAATAAAGTATTTTATTTTTTCTTCCGTAAATCACAATTAAAATGATCTTGGACTTGACACAGTAGACAATTGCCGGACACGAAAAAAACTAATAGCAGATTATCAGACAGCGTATTAAAAATTTAAACCACTTAAAGTCTTTCACTTAATCAGATAAATATCAATTTTTCACTTGTAATCAATTTTTCCGCGTTTAAATATTTTATTTTCAGAATTTCCCACTAAATGAGAAAATCCATCCAGATCCACTTGACGTGAGAAACAAGACAATAGGGAAATTACCTAATTGAAAATTAAAGTACTGTGGAGACGGTGACTAGGGAAAATTCCTGTTACGAAATCTATTCGACTATTTCCACCTGCTTCGACTCTCACCCTGTCTCGTAATATAAATTATTCTCATTAATAATTGAAATTCAATACAAATTCAATAAAACAAATAATATTAATTTTTCTCGTTTTTGAATTTCACTTTCTTTCTGAATAAAAACAGTATTTATAAGAATAGTAAAATAAATGTTTTTCTTCTCGAAGAAATTAGATATTTTACGGATTTTAAATCATTAGAAATAATTTTATTCAATAGATTACAACTTTGCAACAGCAAGTTTTTTAATTATGAAAGTTAAGCTTCATACTTTTTTCTCGGATCTGGGTTAGTATAATTTAATTAAATTTTCATGAAAATAGATTTTAGTCTGATATCGACCTAGTTTTAGTTCGAGGAGTATAAATTCATTCCCTCTGTAATCCTTTTCTTCTAGATGTTCAATCTCCAGTCTCGACGATTTTTCTTTGCCTCTGTTATGGTAGATGTACGTTATAAAATAAAAATAAAAAATAGTAAATGCCAATTAGTTACATTAAAAAAAAATTCTGTTTCTTATTCAATAAGTTGAATTAAAAATTGCCGTACTTGAGTGATAAGGATGTTATGAATTTTAAATTACTGTACTTCTTATTGTTGATTAGTTACAAATCGGCAGAAAAAGAAGAAGAAGAAGAAGAAGAGGATCTGTAGAAAAAGTTTATAAAAAATCCTAACTTTTGTAGGATGGGAAACTGATAAGCTTCGAGTAATTAATGTCAATTTGTTTGTTTCGCTAATTTATGTTATCTTAATTGTTTGATATAATCGTTAATTTTTTATCTCTTCTGTTCAATTTCATTGTAATGGGATGGACGAGAGTTTTGTATGAAATTGCAGGTTGCTTACTAATAAGAATGCATTACGCAAACAAGTCACTTGTAATTATCCTACTTTCAAACAACATACGACCTTGAGTAAATCGGTCATGCGTTTCTCAACTAGTCACACCGAGACACTCCAAAATTACGATATCAGATAAAAGTCGAACAATCAAATATTGTCGGGATTTTTTTATTTTGCAATTCCCATAATTATATTTTCGTTGTTCGGAAATTTTTTTTCTTGTACATCACTTTGGAGATTTATTCTCGAGTTGGTAGAGAAAGTATTCCTGCTTTTCCAATTATCTTTCTAAAGGTTTTTTTGTTGTTGTGAATTTCCCTACCCCCTAGCCTTTTGATTGTCAACCTAATTCGAGAATTGTTTTATTTGTTTGTTCTTAATTGCATAAACTTACAAAACAACTGGATATATAATTCTCGACGTAGACAAACTTCGTTTTGCCATGCGGGAATTCTGGCTGTGGTTTTCCGAACCACAACTACGATTAATCCTGCCGAAACTAATTTGCATAGGTGAATTCCCTTTATTCAGTCCTATAAGCATGACTTTGCCCAGCTAGAGAAGTAAGAGAGATGTTAATAATTAGCAGCTAGAGTCAAGCTCGTCGTTCAGGCACACCAATGGAAATGCTTCAATTCACGTGTGCGTTGGGTTTGTTTTACTCCCTTTGCCTCCCTTCGTACAAAAAACCGCTCCTTTCTATCTGCTTTTTCATTCTCATTCCACAACTTTTACTCTCTTTTATCTCTCACAACAACCCTCGTGGACATTGCTGAGTGAGGAACCTTGAAAGGCATCATTCTCAACCTCTTTTTGCTTTGTTCTTCTTCTAATCTTCCCTCGTTCCACCGCTGCCCTAATTTTCCTTTTAGTAATCATCCAAATGACATTCAACAATTCCATTGTCGAGTTTTAACAGACTTTAGTCTCTTCTGTTTTTGAAATTTTAGTTTTTCAACTTCCGCTCACGTGATTTAGTTTGCGGATTAATGTTACGAAAATATAAGTTTTTAAGGCTTCGGTAATTTTCTCATATGTCTAAACTACGTTTTGTAAATAATAATCCTTTCATAAGATTCTGTCACGTCAAAAACAAGAAACATTTTTAAAATATACCTAACGATCCTCGTTTTGAGTTTCATAAATGAATCTAATTTGGGATGCGGATAAGTCAATGAGTCTACTAAGTGTATTGGGAGAATAATTTATTTAAAAACGAAGAATGAAGAGAGTTAACAAAAATACAATGAGTATAATTAAAATTATAGATCTGACTTAAAGAATAATGATTACTGGTGGTGTGATGATTATCTGGTAATAAAATCTTAATGGTTGGGGACTGTTGTCCTTAATGGTTTGGTATTAATCCTCTTGTTTACTCGAATGAGATAGTGTATTGTATTGCGAAAATATCTGCTTTCTTCCAAACGGTTGTCGCCTCTTGACCAAATTTTGATGGTTCGAAATTTGGAATGTGTTGTTTCAATATTAGACCTTCGTTGATAGTTGAGTTGATTTCAAAATTTATATTTTTTAGAAATTGTTAAAATTTATACTTTGCAAATTGATGAATTATAAGAGATCGAATTAAAATTCACTTCAAATTTAATACTTGGAGAAATAGTTCACATTTAAAGATGTACGTTTAAAAATAATACTTGGGAATATACTGTTCACATTTAAAGATGTACGTTTAAAAATAATACTTGGGAATATACTGTTCACATTTAAAGATGTACTTTAAGTTTACTTGTAGACGATATGATGTGTACTGGTTGACTTCCAACAAATTACTCTCTGCTCTAATCAGAAAAGGTATCAATATAGGCAAAATTAGAAAAAATTAAACATGTAAATATTATAGTTCAATTAAGTATATGTAAAGAAGTTACGGACGTAACAATTCAAAGGAAAATTTAATTAATTCAAGAAGAGAGTGGAGACCCAGCTTGAAGGTCTCTTCATCCGAAAATTCAATTCTGAACCTAATTTATAACGAGGGAATCTCCACAAAATTTTTTTTTCAATATACTCAAATGGGGATTGGAAAAAAAATTTGCAGAAAAAAGTTAAATTTTCTAAGTGCGAGAGTTCGGAATGATACCATAAGTTTATATTATAATCACTCCATAAGACTGTATATGAGATGGAAAACGGGAACATTATGTTTAAGCTCTTTGACCCATTCCCTTAACTTTATTCAGTATACTATATTCTTCCACACTTTTTCTTTACTCTAAAAGAAGTTATTTTTGAAACAGGATTTTATTTTTCATAATTTAATAATTAATTCCGTCAAACTAAATCCCTAAAGTCCTTATTGTATTATGATCAATTATTAATGTACGTTTGTTTCTATGAAATGCATACTAAATTTCATACTAAATAATGGCCATTGTACGGATTATTTTGATACTATTTCACGAAACGTGATACATGTGAAATTCAATAATAATTAATAATAATATAATTGCTGGTTGACTTCCTAAATACTGTAAAATTGATTAGTGTCAAATGTTATTTGAATATTGAAACACTCGCATTTGCAATTTATTTTTATTTCAATTATAGCCCCTGTTGTCATTTTGATCGCACAATATTTTTATATAATTATTTTAAGGTGACTTTTATATCCGAAAGTATAAAAAAGTAGTTTGAATTTTTCCGGACCTAAAGGTTTAAAAGTTTATCAATCATAAAGTCTGGATTTATTTTTATCACGTTCATTTTTAAATAGAGGACGTTAAAGGGTAACATTTTAATTAAGGGTGGTATCAAATTTCAAAAAGGGGACTATTGAAAATAGTCACATCACGATAAAGCTAAAAAAATTAATTTTTTTCTCAAATATTTTTATCATCTCCAGGGTTTTTTCAGAATTAAATGATAGAAGCTGTAAAATCCCTAAAGTGTTTTGAACAATGAAAAAAACGTGAAATGAAATAATAGAAAAGCGATTGTCCACTTTGAAACTCCATTGGGCAATTTCCGGCAAACAAAAGGCTGGTACTGTGGTCTAAAAAGTCAGTTAAAATGAAAGTACGCGACTGTACATAGAGACAATTAAAAATTGCCTGAAAATTGGTTACGTAATAATTGAACGTCCCTATTCGGGTGGTACTCTTCCGGGGTACATTTTCACGCGAATGTACAAGCGTCTGTCTGTCTGCTGTGTTAATTGGCTTCCGGTTTTATATAGTGAGATGGTTCATGTAATGGATCCCAGTAGCTGTGATTCAGTAGCGGTGATAAGGGTAGAAACTACAAAGTGAGATATTTCTCTACCTCTCTTCTTCTCCCATTCCTACATAAACCTCCATCCACACTCGCTATCAAGTCTATTTTCTACTCTCTGTCTTCATCCAACTTTTTTTCCCGCTCTTTTTTTTTATTCTTTCATCAACTCTCGGAAAATAAAGTAAAAGCCATGTGTAGTGAAGCAAAGAGATTTCAGGCAACATGCCACATGAAGAAACTTTTATATTGCTAATATACCATTTTACACGCTTTGGGAATTAGACGATGAGGAAAAAAGTTACTAATACTTCTGCTTGTCAGATATTGTTAAATAGAAATTTAAACTTGTTGAATGAAATGGAATTATTTCTCGACAAGGGATTTTGGGTTTTTGTTTCAAGAAAAGAGTGATAATTAATAAAGTTTGGTTACTGAATTATTTTTTTAAGGTGTATGTATTTTGTAAGTTTTCTATTGGTTACGCACTTGGATGTAGTGAAGGTTTATGAATCGACCCAAAGGTGTGATGGGGTACCGTTTCCAAAGGAACATATAAAATGTGCCACTCTTGGCAAATTAGTCAGTGCTGGAACTGACTTCAAGTTCAGTAGTCCACAAGTCTGATCTTATCAACTTCGCATCTTCTCCGTATCAGTCTATCAACCGTGACCAAGTTAACTAGTCGTGTACTGTCATCAAGTTTATTCTTCGACTCCAGTCCAGAAAATCTCTTCAAGTGCCAAGTGCATTCTTCGACTCTTCTTCGATCCTCGATTCTGAATTCATTCAAGGAGATAATTTCTACTACGAGGCGCATTTCTATTTTTCTAAAGACTGCATTACTTCGACATCAACGTCAAATAAATAATTCGGTCACTCCTGAGCTGAGGGGAGCATACCTAATTTACATTCACACCTAGACCCAGGACCTTTCACTTTGGCTTGTCCGAAAACAATTTGAAGGAAATCTACTGCATTCTCTGTTTCCGCTTCGAGTCTCCTCCTAGACAAATTTGATTCAAGAAGATAATTTCTCCTACGAGGCACATTTCTATTTTTCTAAGGACTGCATTACTTCGACATCAACATTAAATCACTAATTAGGACACTGCTATGATGATGGGTAGTTTATCTAATTTACATCCACACCTGGACGCCAGGCCTTTCAGTTTGGATGATCTGAAAACAATTTGAAGGAAATCTACTGCATTTTCTGTTTCTGCTAGACAAAGTCATTTCTTGGACCACTGTTAGATCTACCTAAGAATAATTAAGTAACTTTAAAATTGTGCCTCCCTTTAAATTCTTGATTGATTCCACGAATTTCTAATTTTGTTTCAGTGACTCTGAAGACATTTGGATCTACTCTTCCTCTCTGATTCTAATTGTAAAGGTTTCAAATCTTGTTCCAGTATACCTAACACTATCTGGATCAACACTTTTTCCCTGATTCTAATTGTAAAGGTTTCAGTATCCCTAGAAACATTTAGATCTACTCTTTGGCTCTGATTTTAATTGTAAAAGATTCAAATCTAGGTTCAGTATCCCTAAGGTTTTTTGGGTCTTCTCTTCCTCCCTAATTCTAATTGTAATGGTTTTAAATCTTGTTCCAGTATCCCTAAAAACATCTGGATCAACTCTTTCTCCCTACTTCTAATTGTAATGTTTTCAAATCCTGTTTCAGTATCCCTAGAAACATTTGGATCTACTCTTCCTCTCTGATTCTAATTGTAAAGGTTTCAAATCTTGGTTCAGTATTCCTAAAGATATCTGGGTCAACTCTTCCTCTCTGATTCTAATTGTTAAGGATTGTAAAGGATTCAAAACTCGGTTCAGTATCCCTAGAGTTTTTTGGTTCTACTCTTCCTCCCTAATTCTAATTGTAATGGTTTTAAATCTTGTTCCAGTATCCCTAAAAACAACTGGATCAACTCTTTCTTCCTAATTCCAATTGTATAGTTTTCAAATCCTGTTTCAGTATCCCTAGAAACATTTGGATCTATTCTTCCTCTCTGATTCTAATTGTAAAGGTTTCAAATCTTGGTTCAGTATTCCTAAAGATATCTGGGTCAACTCTTCCTTTCTGATTCTAATTGTTAAGGATTGTAAAGGATTCAAAACTCTGTTCAGTATCCCTAAAGTTTTTTTGGGTCTACTCTTCCTTTCTGATTCTAATTGTATTAATGATTTTTTACCCCTACTAATAAATTTCGTTCTTTTCATTTACTCCACTGCTTTTTTACGTTGATTAGTGTGAAAATAGCTAAAACTTGAAAAGAAATTCATCAATAGAAGGCTATTACAAAAGCTGCGTGCTCGTCTCACGTAGTTCAATTTACGACGTGAGGTCTGTTAGGTAGATAAGCCAAGGTGGCTGGGAAAACGATGACGAAGACAAGAGCCCCAAGGACTATGGCAACAACATTTTCCTTCCCACCCTGAGAACGTAAAGCCACAAACTTACATTTACTTTCGCGTAAGTTCTCAAGAGTCGCGAATGGCTAAACTTCGTCGCCTTACGCGACAATCTGCACATCCCCTTCTTCTTCCTCCTTTCTTCTCATTCTATCTCCCCCGTGGTTTCGTAACTAGCAGTCGTTGTAATGGTGAGACGTATAAACAAATTTGCAAGGTTAGCACCAACTTGAGTCTTGACTCTCAACGTTTCCGTGGCACGATGCACCGGCTGGAATTGGATTTAATTTTCAGTGATATGTCTGTCGAGACGTCAGCCATCGTTCTAGAGTGTATGAGGCGTGCAGCGTCAAAACTTGTTAAGCGTAAAACTGCTGGAAAGATAAACGAGTCGAGTTAAACTCCTTTCTCATCTCTACAACCACAGTGAATTTCATTTTTGAAAAATGCACAACTTTTTACTTTTTTCGAAAGAGTGGAATAGTTTGCGTCATAGCCAAGTTGATGTATTTTTATTTTAAATATAGTTTTATTTCTCTCGACGAGAATCAAATTAGCATTAGAATTTTAACTTCGTACTTGAAGGTCCCTTTGGAGCGCGGTTGAAAGACTTTTCCATCCATATTCAAAATTGCTTTTTCCTTACATATTTCCTATTTTTATAAAAATTTATTTACCGAATAATTGAAACATTAAATTTTTAAAATGAATGTAAGTGATCCTTTACTAGGAAATAAAATTCTCCATTTCGAATTCTATTTTACTTTTATGGTTCGTATATTCGTGTCCAAGGACACATTATTTCCAATGGAAAATTTCACGACGGAATAAACTTAACATTTCGTAAAATTTTACGATTACTAAACAATTTAAAAATTTGTAACATTTAGAGACAGTTTTACTAACTTCCGATTAAACCTAATCAATAATTAAAGACAGTTTAAAGGCTTCTGATTGGTTAATGGAAGATTTAATTATTGATTAACTCGGTGTTGGTGAAATCGGCCCTTAGCCCTTTAGCGAAGTAAAAATATTAACTACTTTCTAATTTCGTTATTTTCTTTAAATCTTCGGGTGAAATGGTATATTTTCCTAAAGTTCGAATTAGTGGGAAATTTATATTTTCCGATCTTAAGTGAATTAAAGGGTACATGTACTTCGGAAAGAGTTAATTTTGGAACTTGTTCAAGAAAGTTGTCTTTTTAAGGACTTTAATGCTTGTCACGCTCGAGCGATAAAATATGCAATAAACTTTAGCGTGGAAGACTTGAAATTAAGCGGTTGAAATATGTGTAAATGTGAAAGCTTAGGGTAGAGTGCGATAGTCGATGATCGATTGAACTAGATCTTTTTGAGAGTTATAAAACTTTGCTTTCTTATGCAGGCAGGAGAGTCAGAATGTTAGAATATATTCCTTGGTGAAACTTTGTATCTTATGCCCCATCACGTACTTGAAACATTACGACACCGATGGTTTATGCAGAAGTACCCATAACCACATGTAGTACAAGAGCCTTGTCGTCAAGTAACTTCTACTTTGCCAAAGAGAAAATTTTGCTGACCTAAGATGAGAAGCTGTTGGTGTAATATAATTTATTATTAAACTGACGAACTTGTTACATTTTATTAATATTCTAGGTTTAATAAAAAGTTATTTGTCTTTTCTCTTCAAAGCAAGGGAGAAGTTTTTGGTTTTTATTTATTTTCAGACTTCGGACTCGATAGCTAATTTTAAAAAAGTAGCAAAAAGTAGCTTTCAGACTAAAAAAGAAGTAGATATGGAAACAATTAAAAACCACGACCGAAAACCAACGTTTTAGAAACTTTATAAAACTGACGAAAATTCGATTCTATATTTTATTTTCCTGACTTTTTCTCAATTTTTATAAAACATATTTACCTCTTTCTTATTCTAATGCTAATAAATTGAATTCCTGCAACGAATCATTATTATTCACGAAAGAATTTTAATATTTATAAAAATCATTTAATTCTTGTGAAGTATAAACATTTTTTTCTAAATACTTCATTCCTTTCGATTAATTTCATGCAAATTCTTATTTAAATAATTAATTTCCTGAGAATTCGTTATTATTCATGAAAAAAATTGAATTCATACGATGATTTTTAAAACAAAATTTTTAAGTAATTCAATTGTTTGCAAATTTTCTTAAATTATTGAAAATCGTTGAATTTAAAAATGTTTTTAAAACTAACTCAATTTTACAAAGAATTCTATTAAAATATTTCACAATAATTAAATATCTGCTTGGTATTTTATTAAAATTTAATAAAAAACAATTCAATTCCTAAAAAGCTTTTTATTATTTACAAATAAATATTCATTATTCATGAAAAAACTTGAATTCTAGTTAAGATTTTTACTAAAAATTCTATAAATAATTGAATTCTGTTGGAAAATTTCATAAAAATAATAGAAATTGAAAATCATTGAATTGTAAAAAGTTTTAAAAAAAAATTAAATTTTACAAAGAATTCTATTAAATTTTTTGACAATAATTGAATGTTTGTGTGGTGTTTTATTATTAGTTTTTTAATTAATTGAATTCTCGTGATAAATATTATTATTTATGAAAATTAAAAATAATTGAACTCTTGCGAACGATTTTGAATTGATTCTTTCGAAGAATATTATTTAGGTGAATAATTAAATTCTTAGGAAGAAATTTAATTACAATCTAAAAGAATAAATTAATTATTTTAAAAAAATTTAATTAAAACTAATAGAATTCCTGTGTAAAATTATAATATTTTTGTGAATAATTAAATTTTTCGAAAAAAAAAATTAAAAAATCAATCTTTTAAATAATAATTAATTTTTTCAAGCAAATGAAATTAAATTTTTAAGAATTATTACATTTTTTGAGAATTTGTTATTATTCATGAAAAAAATTCAATTCATACGATGATTTTTGCAATAAAATTTTTAAATAATTGAATTCTTTGCAAATTTTTTTTTAAATTATTGAAAATCGTTGAATTTAGAAATGTTTTTAAAAATTACTCAATTTTACAAAGAATTCTATTAAAATATTTCACAATAATTGAATATCTGCGGCGTATTTTATTAAAATTTATGTTAAAAAATTTCAATTCCTAAAAAGCTTTTTATTATTTACAAAAATAATTAAATTCTTGCTAAATGTTTTATTAGAATTTTTCAAAATAATTGAATAAACAAGATGAAATTTAATACTGTTAAAAATAATTGAATTTTTGTGATGAATATTGTTATCAATGCGAAAATAATTGAATTTTGCAATAAAATTTACTAAAGTGACTCAAAATAATTGAACTGTCGAGTATAATTTTGTTATTCATATTAAATAATTAAATTCTTTCGAAGAATTACTTATTCAGAAATAATTGAATTCTTAAGAAGAATTTTATTCACATCAAAAAGAATAATTCAATTATTTCATTAAAAATTTAATTGAAATTGTGTTTAAAAATAAGCGATTTCTGTCGAAGAATTTTATTAAAATATTTTTAAATAGTGGAATTCTGAAAACAATTAAATTTAAATTAATTAATTTTTAAATTAAATATAAAAATTCTATTTTAAATAATTCAATTCCTGTAAAATTTTGTATTTTCTTCGGGGAAAATTATTAAATCTTCGTGTAGAATATTATCAAAATGTTTCTTTAATAATTGAATTCTATTGGAACATTTTATTAAAATAGTAGAATATTGAAAATCATTGAATTAATAATAATTTTTTAGTAAAATTGAACTTTACCATGAATTTTATTGAGATTTTTTAAAATAATGGAACTCCTAAGAAGAATTTTAGTATTTATGAAAATAATTGAATTATCGACAGATAATCAACATAATTGAATTATTTTGAAAAATTTTATTAAAATATTTAAAGAAGAATTGAATTTCTGTGAAAAATTTTTGTTATCTTTGCAAATAGTTGACGTTTTTATAAGAATTTTATAAACATTGTTTTAAAGAATTAATTATTTCGAATTATAATAAATATTATGAAAATTTTATTTTAAATAATTGATTTTCTTGAAATTGTTATGAAAATATTATTCTAAATTAATTAAATTCTTGTGAAATTTTTATTATTTATAAAAATAATTGAATTTCGGACGAATTTTATCATTTTTTTTTCTTTTTTGTTAAATAATTGAATTTTGAAGGCGAAATTTGATGAAAATAATCGAATATTGAATGTTATTAAGATGGGAGTGGTTTTTAGTGAATCGACCAGAACAAAAGCACACAACATGGAATTCTTTACCCAGGTATCTGAATTCACGGATTTTTTTACTTCCGACTAGAAGATAAAATATTAACTAAATCCTTGTTGGTGCTTTAAATCCATTATTAGATTTTTTCAGTCTAGTCGTAACCGCAAATACTGCGACAATCTGTCAAGCACCTGAATGACGGTATTACACAAAGACGAAGTATAATTCCTGAAACAAGAACTTGGAGAGTCTAAAAGCAGGAAATTGACGATCCAAGTGCCTGACTGAGTTATTAACCGCATACAAAGTTCGTCTAATTGAAATATATTTTGCTTTTTTACAAGGACCTTTATTACCGATACGAAAAATTCCATCATATTCAATTGATTGCACTAAATCTAAAAATTGATCAATTGGCTCGAATTTCATTAACACAGCCTCTCGAAAATGTAATTCCTTAATTGAAGCAGAGATTCACTCAAACGAATGGAGATTGGCTCGATAGTAACTGTGAATCGAAATAGTCCATCAATGAAAAGGAGGTCTACAAATTAATTGATTTCTCTCAAAGGCTTTTTTAATACACATTGCAAAAGGCTTTTATTTACAAAATAAAAAAGTTTCCATTTGGCGTATTGTATCAATTCTGTTTTATTTTTTTTTTTATACAGAAAAATGTTTATTAAAGAAAGAAAAGTAAAGTGGTTCGAATTTGATAAAGTCCTCTAGATGAAAAGTTCTTTTTCTGAAATTGTTAGCAGAAAACTTGATAAGGTGATTTTCGCCAATTTGTGAAAGTTATTTTATTTCGACACTTCTGACATATCTTTAATCCCAAGTGTTATTTTGTCAATTTGTGTTCATGTGCTCTTTTCGGAAGGAATTTCTCAACTTTTTCAGTATCGAATGTCGGGGATTTGAAGTTATGTCGTTTATATTATAAACGTTAAACGTCGTTTTTTATTTAGCTCTTGAGGATTAAGAAGAAAATGTGTGATGGAACTAGGAGACAGTTGGGGGGAATAAATTTTTCAATTATTACGATTGAAAGAGCTAATTTTTTTTTTTTTTTTGAGAATGAAGAGTGGAGTAAAAAGACTCTTAGGTCTGGTAAGTGATGCAAAAGGTTCTGCCTCGAATTATTGGAGTTGGTTCCATGTGTGAGGGTTTCCGTAATTATCGCTCGTAACCGTCCATATGCGCTTCCGCTCTCTGCACCCCTTTTTCATTTTCTGAACCTTCTTCTGGCATCCACGAAAAAGCCCATTATGCACCCTGGAAACGCAAAGAGGGGTGACGCGACGCGGAATGCAGTACTGTACGCGGGGAAAATTGCAACGAGAAAAGTTATATCGCTTGGGTAATAGCGTTGGCGTCATATTGCTCTACAGTTTGCAGACAAGCGAACCGTCAAACATGTGCAATTTTATGTATATGCACTTTTTTTTTAATCCACTGGACGAAAACATCGTTGAAAGTATGGGCAAACAAACATTTGCTGCTGCTGCTGTTATTTCACTGTTAAGAGGGATCTACATTCAATTACTATTATCGTGTTCTATTTTCTGCTATTTACTCTTTTTTATAACTCAACTTGTACATTGTACAAATATATGTGACGTGCCGCGACAAAAGGGACCTTAGCTGCTTAGAATTTTAGGTTATGTTTAGAGTACTTTTAACTTCATTAAAAATTTATTATTGATTATTTAACATCAAAAGTATACTTTTCTGAAAATATTGCACATAATAATGAATTAAATATTAATAGTTTGTAAAGAAAATTGGTCATTTTTATTTATTTATACTTCTAATTTTAGTTCTGTCAAAAACAGCTAAGGTCCCTTTTGTCGCGGCACGTCACATATCATGATTAAACGAACCAAAATTCTTGGTACAAACTATCACCACAATTAGAAGATCCTAAAGTTCTGAACGTTCAAATGAACGAAATTTACTTATTTCATTTAAAGAATTAAATTTTTATTGCAATTATTTTGTGTCACTGACAAAAAAATTAATTAATGAGTTTGTCAATGTAAAATTTTAGTTTTTAAATTTTTTTATGATAAGTAATGTATTAAAATATCTTCAATAATAAATATTTCGTTCATTTGAACGTTCAAAACTTTGGGATCATACAATTAGGGTTTTTTTTAAGGTCCCTATAGGAGATGCTAATTTCTCCACCATGACAATTGGAATGAAATTAAATTAAACGAAATTCGATTGTATAAATTACAAATACTTTTTGTTACGATCGACTTCGAAACTAAATATGACTTCGTGATAATTAAATACAAACATAATTTTTGTAATAAAATTTTGACAAAACACAAATACCTGTGTTAAAAGTAATAATAAATCAAACATAGTTTATCTATTCGTTATTATCTCGGTTAAGAAGACTTAAAATGAAGTAATGAAGTAAATGAAGAATGTTTTCAACACTGAAATATCGATTAATAAAATTGATTGACACAGGGAAATCTAGGTATTTGCCCGTGGGTCTTCGCGATAATAAGTCGTGCACTGAAAAAAAAAATTTATTTGATTCAAATAACCGATTATTTGTCTATAATCAAATAAATATTTACTTGAATCAAATAATTTTTATCTGAATCAATTAATTAGTATTTGCTTCAAATACTGAAATATTTCATTCAAATAAAATTTATTTGATTCAAATAAAAATTATTTGATTCAAATAAAAATTATTTGATTCAAATAAAAATTATTTGATTCAAGTAAATATTTATTTGATTATAGACAAATAATCGGTTATTTGAATCAAATAAATTTTTTTTCAGTGTGGGACAATTTTCCGGTAATTTTGAGTATCAAGAAGTTCTCAACAATTATGATTGAAAAACATTTGTCAATTGTTAATGAAGTTTAAAGTGAAGAATAATAAAAGCGCTAAGTGAGAAATCGTGTTAGAAAAAGTTGATTTGAAAAAAATATTAGTGAACTACGAATGAATCGATTAATGAAAGATTATAATTGACGAAAACGAATTATAAGAAGTTTAAAGAAACAATGTCAAATAACGAATAGGTGAGTTAATTGTTTAAATACACTCAACATTTTACACACAAACAATCGTTATACTTTTGAAAAGATTGAGATTGTGTTCGAATCATACACGTATTGAACATAAATATATTATCGTTATAAAATAAAAGAATATCTCTTTCTTCTTCTCTTTAAAGAACGTTCGAAACTTTACGAACATTATTTTCCTGACTTTTTCCTAATTTTTATTAAAAATATTTAATTCTTTCTTATTTTAATGCTAATAAATTGAATTCCTGCAACGAATTTTATTATTCATGAAAGGATTTCAATATTTATAAAAATCAGTTAATTCTTGCGAAGTTAAAAATTTTTTTTTCAAATACTCCATTCCTTTCGACTAATTTCATGTAAATTCTTATTTAAATAATTAAATTCCTGAGAATTTGTTATTATTCATAAAAAAAATTGAATTCATACCATGATTTTTACAAAAAAAATTTTTTAATAATTGAATTGTTTGCACATTTTTTTTAAATTATTGAAAATCGTTGAATTTAGAAATGTTTTTAAAAATTACTCAATTTTACAAAGAATTCTATTAAAATATTTCACAATAATTGAATATCTGCGGCGTATTTTATTAAAATTTAAGTTTAAAAAATTTAATTCCTATAATGCTTTTTATTATTTATAAAAATAATTAAATTCTTGCTAAAGGTTTTAATAGAATTTTTAAAAATAATTAAATTAAAAAGATGAAATTTAATACTTTTAAAAATAATTGAATTTTTCTGATGAATATTGTTATCTATGCGAAAATAATTGAATTTTGCAAAAAATTATACTGAATTGCCTTAAAATAATTGAATTTTCGAGTATAATTTTGTTATTCATCTTTAATAATTGAATTCTTTCGAACAATTATTTATTCTGAAATAATTGAATTCTTTCGAACAATTATTTATTCTGAAATAATTGAATTCTTGAGATGAATTTTATTCATATCAAAAAGAATAATTCAATTATTACATAAAAATTTAATTAAAATTGTGCTTAAAAATAAGTGATTTTTGTCGAAGAATTTTATTAAAAATTTTTAAAAAATCGAATTCTGAAAACAATTGAATTTAAATTAATTAAATTTCAAAATAAATATAAAAATTCTATGTTAAATAATTCAATTACTGTAAAATTTTGTATTTTCTTCCCGGAAAATTATTAAATGTTCGTGTAAAATATTATCAAAATGTTTCTTTAATAATTAAATTCTAATGGAAAATTTTATTAAAATAGTAGAATATTGAAAATCATTGAATTAATAATAATTTTTTAGTAAAATTGAAACTTTACCATGAATTTTATTGATATTTTTTTAAATAATTGAACTCCCAAGAACAATTTTAGTATTTATGAAGACAAGTGAATTATTTTGAAAAATTTCATTAAAATATTTATAAAAGAATTGAATTTCTGTGAAAAATTTTTTGTTATCTTTGCAAATAATTGACGTTTTCATAAGGATTTTATAAACATTGTTTTAAAGAATTAATTTTTTCGGAATATAATAAATATTATGAAAATTTTATTTTAAATAATTGATAAGTGATTTTCTTGAAATTGTTATGAAAATTCTATTCTAAATTAATTAAAACCTTGTGAAATTTTCATTATTTATCAAAACAATTGAATTTTGGATGAATTTTATTCATATCAAAAAGAATAATTCAATTATTTCATAAAAATTTAATTGAAATTGTGTTTAAAAATAAGTGATTTCTTTTGAACCATTTTTTAAAGATATTTTTAAAAAATCGAATTCTAAAAATAATTAAATTTAAATTAATTAAAATTTAAATTAAATATAAATATTCTATTTCAAATAATTCAATTCTTATAAAATTTTTATTTTCTTCGGAAAAATTATTAAATTTTCGTGTAACTTTAAAGGTTACAAATTAATTTCTTTAACATTTACCTTTAATTTCATTATTTTAATAACAATAAAATTTGTTTATTTCACTTTTATTACCAAAAATAAGTAAATTTAATATTTAATTCTCATGCAAAAAAGAAGTAAAACTTTTACAGTACAGTCGCTCGACTTGCTGGCAAAGCAATCATAGAACTTTCATAAACTGACATTTTAAAACTACATCCAATATTTACAATCATTTTAATATTTTAATTTACTTGAAAAATGCTTTCCTAACTTTACAAAATATTTACAATTTTCATTTATTAATTAAAGGGAAAAAATTCCTTGAAACATTCATCAAGTTTTGAAATATTCACTTGGCTTTTAATTAAAATGTTTAGTTTAATCGAACCGTACATAAAATATAATCCTTTCATTATTAATCATCAAAGAAACGTGCATTTTAGTTGGTTAATTTTTTACTATTTTCCCATTTTATCAAAATCAAATAAACATGAATTGAAAACTTTTTCAGTTTATTACTTTCTTTTTTTTTATCTGTAAAGTATCTTTAAAGTAGTTTTTTGTTCCTCTCGAGGAAAAGAACGTTGTTAAATCTTTTCTTTGTGGTGACCTACACCTTGTGACAAGAAACGGAAGCAGTAAGTTCATGCGGTAAATTCACTTTGTTACTTTCAGGCTACATTTTCTTTATTAAAATTACCTTCTTGAGTGAGGAATAGTGCTCTAAAAAAATTAACGTAAATTGCTTCTGACACGTTGATTAGATTCATGAGATGTATTTTATTTTAGAAAAATTTCATTTTATTGGCTTCACACAAAACATGCATAAATGAATATTCATGAAGACTTATAATAACAGCAAGATGTTTTTCAATGTTTACATAAATATTGTGCAAAATTAATGTGATGAAAGTGAAAAATTAGCCACGAAGGGTTGTAACACTTAGGATTTTAATTACTGATTATTAATCTTTTTTTGTATTGTAAAATAACATTTTTTTGTATTTGGAAATAAATAACACTCACAAAATCTTGAATCTTGAAAATAAATTTTTGTTTAGTGGAAAAAATACTAAAAGTTTGCCAAATTGCGAACGAAGTCAATGTAGAATGACAACCGCGCACGCAAGTCGCGCAGCGTCTCTTCCCCCACCACTCGCTCTCGTCGAGCTGCCACTGGGCGTGGCTTTAAGCTCGCTCACAACCTGTTTTATTATTTTATTAAATAAAAAAAATTAATATCGCATATCATAAGCTTGTAAATCGAAATTCTTTTTTTTTTAAACTAAATGAAAATATTTCTCAATTTCTGTTTCCACAAATAATCATCATTCCTTTGAATTTAATAATACCGGAATTTTTAATTATTATTTATTTTAGTTGTACAATATTCAATATATATTGACGTGACGAGAGGAAAGTAAATCATTAATTTTTATCAAAGCCTTTGAAATTTTCATTTCAAAACAAATATAGTAATAAAATATTTTTAAATTCCGATATTTTGTGTGATATTTTATATATACATATATTCACTTTTTTTTATTTGACGATGGAACGAGACAAGTAAAACCAATATTTTTTCAAATACATAAAAAAAATTTTTGTCTATAAAATATGACATTTAATTTTCGTTATTGAAATTGAAAAATCCTGCAATAAGTAGAAACGGGATTTTCCCGTGTTAAAAATGACACATCTGACCGAAACATTTTCTATCAGCTGTGACTAATACACTGGCGGTTTTGTTGGCATATATAAAAAGAACTGGATTTCAAGTGAGAATGAAACTTGTCTCTGTGACAAGTGACAGAATTGATTATTTGGCGAGGTCGTGTACTCGGAAGTGAATTGAATGAACGAAACAGCTTCATAAAAGAAAAACCGATAAGAAAAAAAAAAATTTTCCATCACACATTTAAATTGAGTTTTTTTTCTCCCCGTTTTTATTATGTTAAGTCTATACATATGGGTTATCCATGCATAGAATTAACATAATATGAAATATTTTTTTTCGTGAATTCAGTTTTCATTTTATATACTAAGGATTTTCTTTTTTTTTGCATGTTTCATTTTTCAAATTATTCATATCGATTTTACGATATGAATGTGACAAACTTTTGCTGTTTATATCGTGAAACAATTTTCTTGGGGTAAAGAAAATATTTGCGTGGAATTTTGTAAAGTGGAACAATACGCAATTGTATAGGTAGCGGAAGTAAATGTCGATAGACACTTTTAGTCCAATCGGTGAGATCGTTTAAAGTGAGGGAAATACATAATTTGAATGAAATAAGTAAAAGTAGAATTAAATGGGTGTAAATGATACTTTCGTTTTATTTCGTGCTAATTTGAATCGTAAAAACTTTTACGGATGGAAAATAAAATACTTTCAATTAAGTAGACAAACAATTACATTTTAATTGTACTTGAAATTTGTTACTTTATTGGCAGTTTTTTTTCGCGAGCAACGTCTCTGTTTTAATGACAAGGGAAAATAAATTGTAAATTAGTTGTGTCTTAAAATGGGATGTAAAGTATTGTGTAAAAATTAAATGCAAAGAACGCATGAGATTAAACCTTTTTTTAAAGCTAAATAATTGCAGGATTTTTTGGGTGAGATTTTTCAAAAATATTTTATTTCAGTTTTGACTTGATCGTTGTATCAAAATGACTAAAAAAATTACTAAAAGCAACTATTTTAGTATTTTTTTAGTATTTTCACTACTTTAAATTCGCTAATACTAGAAAACAAAAAACTATTTTTGAAAATTATAATCAAATTCTTTGAAACGATTCAATTACTTTCCAAAAATATTCAATATTTAATTATTTTCATCAAATTTCGCCTTCGAAATTCAATTATTTAACAAAAAAGAAAAAAATTGATAAAATTCATCAAAAATTCAATTATTTTTATAAATAATAAAAATTCCACAAGGTTTTAATTAATTTAGAATAGTATTTTCAAAACAATTTTGGGAAAATCAATTATTTAAAATAAAATTTTCATAATATTTATTATATTTCGAAAAAATTAATTCTTTGAAACAATGTTTATAAAATTCTTATGAAAACGTCAATTATTTTCAAAGGTAACAAACATTTTTCACAGAAATTCAATTCTTTTTTTAAATATTTTAATAAAAATTTTTCAAAATAATTCAATTATTTTCATAAATACTAAAATTGTTCTTGGGAGTTCAATTATTTAAAAAAATATCAATAAAATTCATGGTAAAGTTTCAATTTTACTAAAAAATTATTATTAATTCAATGATTTTCAATATTCTACTATTTTAATAAAATTTTCCAATAGACTTCAATTATTAAAGAAACATTTTGATAATATTCTACACGAAGATTTAATAATTTTCCCCGAAGAAAATACAAAATTTTACAGGAATTGAATTATTTAAAATAGAATTTTTATATTTAATTGAAAATGTAATTAATTTAAATTTAATTATTTTTAGAATTCCACTATTTACAAATATTTTAATAAAATCTTTCCAAAAAGAAATCACTTATTTTCAAACACAATTTCAATTAAATTTTTATGAAATAATTGTATTATTCTTTATGATGTGAATAAAATACTTCTTAAGAATTCAATTACTTCTGAATAAGTAATTCTTCGAAAGAATTTATTTATTCAATATGAATAACAAAATTATACTCCGAAGTTCAATTATTTTTAGTCACTTTAGTAAATTTTATTGCAAAATTCAATTATTTTTGCATAGATAACAATATTCATCACAAAAATTCAATCATTTTTAAAAGTATTAAATTTCTTCTTGTTTATTCAATTATTTTTAAAAATTCTATTAAAACCTTCAGCAAGAATTTAATTATTTTTATAAATAATAAAAAGCTTCATAGAAATTGAATTTTTTTAACATAAATTTTAATAAAATACGCCGCAGATATTCAATTATTGTGAAATATTTTAATAGAATTCTTTGTAAAATTGAGTAATTTTTAAAAACATTTCTAAATTCAACGATTTTTCAATAATTATAAAAAAATTTGCAAACAATTCAATTATTTAAAAATTTTGTTGCAAAAATCATCGTATGAATTGAATTTTTTTCATGAATAATAACAAATTCTCCAAAAATGTAATAATTCTTAAAAATTTAATTTCAATTCCTCGAAAAAATTAATTATTATTTAAAAGATTGATTTTTTTTCGAAGAATTCAATCATTCACAAAAATATTATAATTTTACACAGGAATTCTATTAGTTTTAATTAAATTTTTTTGAAATAATTTATTTATTCTTTTAGATTGTAATAAAATTTCTTCCCAAGAATTCAATTATTCACCTAAATAATATTCCTCGAAAGAATTCAATAATATCAATATAATAGCAAAATTATTCCTGAAAGTTTAATTATTTTAAGGCATTTTAATAAAATTCTTTGTAAGATTCAAATATTCTTATCAATAAGTATATTCATCACAAGAAGTCAGTTATTTTTAAAAGTTATACATTTCCCTTTGTAAATTCAATTATTTATGTATAAAAATTTATTATTCAAAAGTAAACAAAAAATTCTTTACTCTATTTATTTAAAAAATTTCAATAAAATCGTTCGCAAGAATTCAATTATTTTTAATTTACATATATAATAATATTTATCACGAGAATTCAATTAATTAAAAAAATAATAATAAAACACCACACAAACATTCAATTATTGTCAAAAAATTTAGTAGAGTTCTTTGTAAAATTTATTTTTTTTTAAAAACTTTTCGCAATTTAATGATTTTCAATTTCTATTATTTTCATGAAATTTTCCAACAGAATTTAGTTATTTATAAAATTTTTGGTAAAAATCTTAAATAGAATTCAAGTTTTTTCATGAATAACGAATATTTATTAGTAAATTAATAAAGCTAAAGCTGGCACCTAGTTATTAGCTCCCGATTAATTTCTAAAAATTTTAAGTTGTCAATGAAACAAAAGAAAACGTATTGTCAAAAATTAAACCTTACGGAAAGCAGTGATTAAAAGGTTATTTATCAGAAAACAAATGAAAATACGAAATAGAAAAAAAAATTATATTTTTTTTAAATTGCATAATTATTTAAATTTGAATTCACATAAAATCAGTAAAAATAAATTCTACTATTCTGAAAATATGACAAAAGTCTTTTTATATTTTGTACCATTCCTATTATGATCGATTTTATTTTTTACAGAAAAATCGTCTTTGCATATATTATGATTTTTATGATTTATGTTTATGATTACATTTCTGAATGTAACTTTCTGAATTGAAAGGAAATTTCTGAATGCAGGAGAATTCTCGTGAAAACTAACGAATGTTTAATAGTAGATGTTACTAAAATTGCTTCCAGAAATGTTGTCGCCTTGTTCAAAATAAAAGTAGTATTTAAGTATTTGAATTCCATTCACTGTCAAGATTGAATGTCCAACATTTTCTCCATCTGAAAAGATACAAGATTGTTTTGTAAACATTTTATTAAACCTTGTAGTTGTTGCTCCCTCACCCTCTCTCCCCTTTTTTCACAAAAGAAATCTTGACACATTCCAAAAGCTGTTTTGGATCAGCCAATAGATGGAGTTTGTCCTTTGAATAGTTCCTTGAATGGAAAGCCACACTGTGAGGTTCGGTTTATATATATATATATATAAGATCGAGTTCCTTACGATGCTGTTAAATTAAATTACATACAGTCACCATAGTCACGAAGGCACACTTGGCACGAGTGTCGGGCCACCCTATGCATAATGCATACGGTATTTTGCGAAGTTGGTGTACCCTTCGGCGTGTGCGATCTAGTCTTGAAAGTCAACGCAGCGCATGTCCTTGCTTCCGTTTTGTGGTCATGAAGGTGTGGCGATGGGAGTTGCTAATAGAACCCGCAAATATCGACGATCTTCCATGTCCGGTTACTTATACAATATTCGCATATCTTGCAAATATTTAAAAAGTCTTCCTCAAAATACTGCCAATGGATCAAAATAAAATTAGTTTCCATTGTTTCTAACTGTATTACGATCGCTGATTAAACTTTGAAACCATTGTCCGCCATATTGATTCCGCCATTTTGCATTTTGAAAGTCCGACCTTTATTGCGTACCTATAACGATTTTTAATATGTTTCTAAATTTTTTTAATTCTGCCTAAAGGAAACAAGTATTTAGTTTCGAAGAAATAATTTTTTTATCGGATATTTTACTCTGTTTGGTCACAGAATAATAAAATTTGATATTTTTCAAACATTCTTTTTGTAATGTTTCCAACATTCAGATTTCACTTTTTTTTATTTTAGAACTTGTATTTTTTTTCCACATGTTTTCCGTAAATTTATGCTTTTCTCTGCACTGAATTGCATTCTGGATGGAAAAATGTCAAAAATATTCGACCGGCAATTTTAGAAAGTTGTTAACTTTAGTGGCATTGAAATTCGGATGGTTGGAAGTTGAAAAGAACACAAAATAAATAGGAAAAAGCTTATATTTTTTTTTATTATAAAACTGTACAAGACGTGAATGTTTTATTACTTTAGAGCTCAATAAAATTTTATTTCTTGTGAAAGTAAACAACGTTTCAATATTTACAAATATTACTATATATATATATATATATATATGAAGAAAAGTAGTTTTGAAACAGATTTCTTATATACATGGAGAGAAAGAGAGCAAAGAAGATTGATTTGCTTTTCTATTTTGTAAATAATTTTCATAATTTTGATGGAAAAGTTTTGCACATTAATTATTTTGAGTCTATTCCGAGATGATTGGGTGGAAAATTGACGGGAAATGAAAAAAGTTAAAGAAAGTTTTTCACATCGATAGGCTTCGCACTCTTCTACTAAAAGCTACTATTTGCTACTTTTTGGCTACTTTTTTGAGCCTAATGCTACTAAAAACTACTTTTCTGAACAAATAGTCAAATAGTCAAATTAAGATTTTTAGTTTTCACATTTTCATTTAAAAACAGTGTTAAAAACTAAAATCGTTAATGAAAAACGACCGCCAATAAGATAATAGAAAATAATTTTACCGATATTTACTCTATCAATATAGTGACTGATTATAAATTGTGTTTAACCTTTAAATTCCCCGTTTTTCCCGGCTTTGTTCCAATTTTTACCACTTTTATTTTCTTATCAAATTTAAATTTATTTCATTTCGAACATAAATCTACAATTTGGAAAATAATTGAATTAAACAAAGAATTTTTTTAATTTTCCAAAAAACGTCTTGTCTATTCATAATTATAGTGGAAAATTTGATTAATTCAATTTCATTGGAATTTATTGACACTAATTCAATTTCTGCAAAGAATTTTACTATTTATAAAAGCGAATTGAATCCTTCCAATGAATGTTATTACATATTTATGAAAATAATTCAATGTTTGCGAAGAATTTTATTAAAATTTTTGAAAATAATTGAATTGTAGAGAACAATTTAATTATTTATAAAGATAATTGAAATTTCGGAGAATTTCAAAAAAATTTTAAACATTGAATTTCTGCGGAGAATTTTATTACTTTTGAAAATAATTGAATTTTTTTTAATTTTATGGAAATTTATGAAAATAATTGAACTCTTGTTAAGAATATTTTTCAAAAATAATATTCAAAAGAATTTAGTAAATCGGAAAAATTTAGCTATTTATAAAAATAATTGAAATAATTGAATTCTTTAAACTAAATTTAATCAAATTTTTAAACATAATTGCATTTTTCGACGAATTAGTTTAAAATCGTATTAAACATAATTCCGTTTTTGTAATGAGTTTTATTATTTATAAAGTAATTGAATTATTGCGAGGATTTTATAAAAAAATGGTTCAAATAATTTATTTTTTTAAAAAAAATTTTTAATAAACTATTTTTAATAATTCAATTCCTATCAAATTTTCATTCTTTTAAAAAATAATTGAATATTTGTGTAGAATTTTGTCAAAATTGTTTTTAAATAATTGAATACTTTTTGGAAATTTTATTAAAATGGTAGACATACAAATTATTGAATTAAGAAAATTTTTTTGAAAATAATTGAATTCTTGAGAATATAAATGAATTTTTTGTTATTTATTGAAATAATTGAACTTTTACAGTTAATTTCAATAAAATTTCTAAAAGTAATTTAATTTTGTCAAAATTGTTTTTAAATAATTGAATTCTTGTGATGAATATAAATGAATTTTTGTTATTTATAAAAATAATTGAACTTTTACAATGAATTTCAATAGAATTTCTAAAAGTAATTTAATTTTGTCAAAATTGTTTTTAAATAATTGAATACTTTTTGGAAATTTTGTTAAAATAACAGAAATACAAATTATTGAATTCAGAAAAATTTTTGAAAATAATTGAATTCTTGTGGTGAATATAAATAAATTTTTGTTATTTATAAAAATAATTGAACTTTTACAATAAATGTTAGTTATTCATAAAAATAATTGAACTTTTACAATGAATTTTTGTTATTTATAAAAATAATTGAACTTTTGCAATGAATTTTAATAAAATTCCTAAAAGTAATTTAATTTTGTCGAAATTGTTTTTAAATAATTGAATACTTTTTGGAAATTTTGTTAAAATAACAGAAATACAAATTATTGAATTAAGAAAAATTTTTGAAAATAATAATTGAATTCTTGTGGTGAATATAAATGAATTTTTGTTATTTATAAAAATAATTGAACTTTTACAATGAATTTCAATAGAATTTCTAAAAGTAATTTAATTTTGTCCAAGTTTTACTATTTAAGAAAATAATTGAATGTGTTGCGAATAAATTTTCAAAAATAAAATTATAATTATACGACGACTAACTTTCATTGATTATTTAGAAAAATTGAAATAAAATTTTTTCAAAGAAGTAAATTATTTTCAATAGAATGTACAGAATTTCAATTACGTCAAAAATTTTCAATTATTTGTGTATAAAAATTCAATTATCTTGAAATAACAGAATTAAAAAAATATTATCTTTTAAAATTTTCAAAAAACTGCGAAAATTCAATTTTATTAAAAAATTTGAAGTGTGTATTTTTTTAAATTAAGTAATATAAATTTGAATTATTAATCTTCGCACTAAAAAACGTGAGTACATTAGAATATGACTCCTTATAAAATTTAATTATCTATCAATTATTAAATTAAAATACTTTGAAAATTAGATTTTAAAAATGTTTTTAATGAAATTCTTTAATTTTTTTTTGTCCACGAGACTACTATTTCTTACTTTTTTTTCTCATCGAGTCTACTTTTTCCTACTTTTTTTAAACTCATAATAGAGTGCGAAGCCTGCATCGAGAGCCTTTAGTCGTTAATGAAAATTCGTCGATTTGAAAATATTCTTTTCCTGTAAAAACACTATTCGAATAAAATAAAGAAACCTAGAGTGTAAAAATTTTGTTTTCAAGATAAAAACGAGAATTACTAATATCGTGGCAAGTATCGGCTATATCTGAAATGCGTGGAAATCTTAAAGAGTTTTTTTTTCCCTCCATTCTCCGAGTCTCTGGAAACCATTTCCTGGAAACGAGAAGGAAAAGCGCAGTACCAAGGCATTCGGTTTGAAAAACGTTGGTGAAAATATCTCGAGGTGCATTAGAAGCTTAAGGTATACACTAAAGCGATGAGACATTGTTGCAATTGCACACGTTAAGTGCACCAACCTTTCTTTTTTTTTTCTCGACCCATATTTTTTACGACTTCTTTACCACTGGACCCTTATAGGGATATAACTAGATGGCACTCTATTTACCTCCTCATTCATTTTTATAATCCCATATGTCATGAACCTTGATGGAAAAAAATAATATTCCTCCATCAAAATGTCGTGTATCATAGTTCATAGTTTAAAAATTCATTTTCTTTATGAGAAACACCGAGCGAGTTGTAATTTTCAATAAAAGTTGAATACCAGTAAAAATTGTAATGGACATATTTTATAGAGTAAAAACCATATAAAATTAGAATGGCTAAACATTAAAAGTCGTAATAATTATAAGAAGAATTCCCCCTTTTTTTTATTACTATTTTCCAGTAATAAAAATATAGTTGGAGATAAATTTTTCCATATTATGTGCACGGAAAATTTTCAGTCTATTAATGCCATTTATTAACCTAATGTAACAGAATCAAACATTTAAATTTCATTCCCTCTGTTTAAAAATTAAATAATTAACTAAATTTTCTGGGTGATAAACGTGTTTTACTTTGGTAATTATCAAAACAAAGTAAAGTTGAGTATAAAATACTTTACGATCATATAGTAAATAATGGAATTCTATTAATAATGGATGACTTCTTTAGTCATTTAATGAAAATAGAATTTGAATAGGACATTGATTGAATTCCTTTGCCAGTGGTACTTTAGTTTTAATAAATATATATATATATATATATTTTCACGTAAATGTAAAAGGACATCATTTATTACACACACTGTAAAGTACATTGCAATTGACCTGAATGTCACACAGACACACACACACAGAAATATATATTGGTAATTCAGCTTCTATTCAAAGCAAAGACCATTTTATCTAATTATTGTTTCACATGATGTAATAGCTTTTATTTTATACATTATAATCGACATGGCTATTTAATATCGCGTTGAAATTATCTTGTATTCATAACTCGATTTTCCAGGTAATAAAATTTTCCCTTCATTCAATCAATAATTTCTACTGTTGTGAAATGGATTTTTATTTTTGAAATTTATATGAATGAAATTTTATCGATCTGTGAAAATCATTACGAAGAATGATAAAATGTTATTGCTTCCTTTGGGAGGGAGAAAATCATTCTTTTTTTTTAGATAAGAGGCAACTTTGGTTTTCCTATGTGGCCAAATCGGAGGCACAAAATGCACTGAAAAAAAATTATTTGATTCAATTAATATGAAAAATATTTGATTCCATTAATTCAATTTATTTAAAAATTTTTGATTCAATTAATTCAATTTATTTAAAAATTTTTGATTCAATTAATTCAATTTATTTGAAATATATTTTATTCAAATATAAAATAAATAAATAATATAAATAATATAATAAATGATTATTTGAATGCAAATTTTATAAACAAATAAAAAATATTTCGATCAAATAATTATTAACTTATTGAAACCAAACTTATGAGTGAAACGAAACAATTTATTTATTTAATTTATTATATACATTGAATTAAATATTTGATTCAATTAATTCAATTTAGGTGAAAAATATTTTATTAAAATATAAAATAAATAAATAATAATATAAATAAAATAAATAATTATTTGACTATAAATTTTATAAACAGTTAAAAAATATTTCGATCAAATAATTAACTTATTGAAACCAATCTAACGAGTGAAACGAAACAATTAATTTATTTAATTAATTATATAAATTAAATTAATAGAATCAAATATTTTTCAAATAAATTGAATTAATTGAATTAAATATTTGATTCAATTAATTCAAATTATTTGAAAAATTTATTTATTTGATTGGAATAAATGGAATTATTTTTAATAACATTTATTTGAATCAAATAAATCTTAATTGAGACAATTATATTTATATAATTAATTGACTCTAATAAATGAATTTTTTTAATACAAATAAAGAATTATTTGAAACAATTAATTTCTTTATTTCACTCATCTAATTGGATATTTGTTATAAATATATATTATTTTTATTTTACGTCATCGCTTAAAGTAAAGGAAATTATTTAATTCAAATAATGCATAATTTAATGCAAATATATTATTTAATAGAAACAAAAAAAATCCATCAAATAATTAACTTATTGAAACCTAACTAATTAATTATTTGAAACAATTAATTTTTCTTATTTTTCTCAATTAATTGAATATTTAATTTCAATGAAAATTATTTGGCATAATTAATTCATTTTATGGCTTCAAGTGAACTGAATTATTTAATACAAATAATTAAATGTTTAATGATATTAAAGTATTCAATAATAAAAACAATTATTTCGATCAAATAAATCACTAATTGAAACGATAATAAAATCAGTTATTTGAAACTATTACTTTCTTTCATCAAAATAAATAGTTCTTAAATAAATACAAAAAAATTATTATAATTTTGTCTCAATTAATTACGATTTTGTTTTAACAACATAAAAATTTATTATATACATAATAAATATGTGTTAAATATATTAAATAATAATTTTAGAAAGATTCATAATAATTATAAATAATAAATAATTTTGTAAAAATATAAAAATAATAAGAAAGAATAGTATAAAAATGTTGAAAGTCCCTTAAAAGGTAGAATTGATGGCAGAAAATTTGATTTTTTATTATTTTTATAATTTTCATGTGTATTGTTACAAATTATTATTAACTTGTTATTGTTAATTATTATTGTTGTTACAATTTATTAGTATCTTATTAATTATTGTTATTTAGTTGTTATATTTTATTACTATCTTGTTATAATTTGTTACAATTAATTATTATTTTGTTGTTACATTTAATTACTATCTTGTTATTATTTGTTACAATTAATTATTATTATTTTGTTATTATTGTTCCAATTAATTATTATTTTTTTGTTATTATTGTTAAAATTAATTATTAACATTTGTTGTTACAAATTGTTATCATCTTGTTATTAATAATTATAATTGTTGTTACATTTATTACTACCTTGTTATTATTATTACAATTTATTATTATTTTATTATTATTGTTACAATAATTATTATTATTTTGTTATTATAAATTATTGTTCGTTGTTACACATTATTATTGGTTAAATTTAATTATTATTTTATTATTCTTATAATTACTATTTTCATTAATTAATAATTGTTTATAATTGTCAATAATATGTTAATAACAACTATTTGATGTTATTACCATTATTATTATTAATATTGAAAATATGTTACGACGTAACAGTCTGGAAGTGGAAAAAGTGAAATTTATTTAATACAAATAAATATTCATTTGAATCCAAATATGCTTTGTTTTGATGCAAATAAAATATGGAAATAATTAATAAAATATTATTACAATAATTAAAATAATTTAAATAATTAATTATGATGGATAATTAAATATGTACTACGAACAAATATTTAGTTATTTAAAAAAATAATAATATTTAAATAATGTTTTTCTCTGGGTGTGAATGAATTAATTTACATAATAGATTTAATGCAATCTTCATTAGAACCAATTATTATTTATTGTATAAATTATTTATATAAAAAAATGATTTTTATTATTTATTTGACTTAATTCGTATTCGGTACAAATAACTATTTATTTGATACGATAAAATAAAATACTCTAGTAAATATTTACTTGGTTCAAATACACATTTTACTCAACTACCATAATATTGATTCACTGTTACTTGAACCATAAAATTCCGCAAACAACTCGCCTCATATTGCCCTCCTATTCATATTTTAATTTTCACACAATTCATTTCCCGTAAACTGGAACTTGCACTTAATACAGAATTAAATGCAGGAAAAAAAACCCTCGTAGTCAGTGTTACATGCAGTATTATAACTCTTTTTTATCTTTTTTTTTTTGTTCACCATTCAAGGGAAAGGTGAAAAATGCAAATGTTTTAACATTTCATGCGAGTTACGAGAAAAGTAAATACTCGTAAACAGAACTGTTTCTTCTTTGATAATTTCTGAGTCCAAAACAAAAAAAAAATAAAAACAATAAAAGTGAAAAAGAGTCATAATACAGTGGAGAATTATGCGAGAAGGAAAAGTTTTAGTGTCGCTGAATGGTATAGGGTAAAAGATGAAGAGAACGAGAAGGAGGACAAGGGGGTGGTAAAGTTTCTCAATTAAAAAACTGACCTATAGCTGACCAGATGCCGCATTTTCCGAGTGTCCTTACGATTTATTGCACGCAGGGTGCACATTTATTCTGAGCTTTCCAGTTGGTAATTCGCTTTCCACGAGTGTGAATATATACAAACATCAGCAGAAGTACACAATTTTGCGGAAGGCGGTTTGCTAGACATGAAACGTTGATATTATTTTCATCACGATCTGCCCATACGGTACATTTGTTTTCAACAAATGTATTAGACATTTTTTTTTTAAATTTCCTTTTTTTGTTTATATAAGGAAAGTAAATATTCGTTATTATTCGATTCACGTGGGTGGAAAATTTTCAATTACTCTATGATCACGTACTTTTTGACTTTGAAAAAGAAATATTCAAATAGTTAGTAGTTTTCAAAATTTTTAATTTATGTCTTGTTGTAGTTGACGTATTTTACATTATCGGTTTGTAAACAATTATTAATTATAATTAAATTAAATTATTATTAATTATAATTAATTTTTATTTAAATTTAAATTACAATTAACTTCTATTTAAATTTGAATTACAATTAATTTTTAATTAAATTTGAATTGCAAATAATTTCTATTAAAATTTGAATTACAATTACTTTCTATTTAAATTTGAATTACAATAATTTTTAATTAAATTTTAATTCCAAATAATTTTTAATTACATTTGAATTCCAAATAATGTTTAAAGAAATTTGAATTACAATTAATTTTTATTTAAATTTTGATTCCAAATAATTTTTAATTATATTTGAATAACAATTAATTTTTAATTAAATTTGAATTACAATTAATTTCTATTTAAATTTGCATTATAATTAACTTTTAATTAAACTTTAATTCCAAATAATTTTTAATTATATTTTAATTACAATTAATTTTTAATTACAATTATTTTTTATTTAAATTTAAATTACAATTAATTTCTATTTAAATTTGAAATACAATTTATTTTTATTTAAATTTAAAGTACAATGAATTTCTATTAAAATTTGAATTACAATTAATTTTTGTTTAAATTTAAAGTACAATGAGTTTGTATTAAAATTTGAATTACAATTAATTTTCATTTAAATTTGAATTACAATTAATTTCTATTAAAATTTGAATTACAATTAATTTCTATTTAAATTTGCATTATAATTAATTTTTAATTAAATTATAATTCCAAATAATTTTAAATTACATTTGAATTACAATTAATTTCTATTTAAATTTGAATTATATTTAATTTATAATTAAATTTAAATTTCAAATATTTTTTAATTTCATTTGAATTACAATTAATTTTTATTTAAATTTTAATTATAATTAATTTCTATTTAAATTTGAATTACAATTAATTTTTAATTAAATTTTAATTCAAAAATAAAAATTTTTAATTGATTTAATTAAATTCTTGAAGATTACAAAAGGAGACTGGACACTTGAAATAATGCTGAAGATAAACATTTCACAATAATTATTGTGAAATATATGGAAAGGCATTGAACGTTACGGGAAGTAATGTTCCTAATTGTTGTTTAATCTCGCGATTTTTTTTTCAAGTCAACCATCCGTATTTTCTGTGTCAAGGTTTTTTTAGGAAGCAAATGAATTTAGATATAAAGTTTTTGTTCTCTCGAGAATTACTAATTGTAATAAGTTAATAATTGTATCAAATATCACTGGAAAAAAAATTTATTCGATTTAAATAACTGAGTATTCGACTATTATCAATTAAATATTTACTTGAAGCAAATAATTTTTATTTTAATTAAATAAATTGTATTTGAATCAAATATTTAAATAATTTGAGGCAAATATTGTTTGATTCAAATAAAAATTATTTGATTCAAGTAAATATTTATTTGATAATAGTCAATTAATCGGTTATTTCAATCATAAAATTTTTTTTCAGTGATAGTGACAAGTGTAAAATAATAGAATTGTAATAACAAGTTAATTATAAATTTGTATCAAATAATAGGAACTGTGAATAATTAATAAATAAGGTAACAAATTATGATGGCAAATGAGTCAAATTTCGTGATTAGTCTTCAAGTGCCAATTCTGACTTCGAATTCGGTTAGTTTGACGTAAAAAAAACTTAGTTTAAAATTAAGAAAATACAAATACTGCCTATGTTAGATAATAATTAATTTATTGTTTGTTACAGGTATGTTGGATAATAAACCTAACCAGAAATCAATAGAAGTGAGTCTTAAGATGTTTAAGAATTTTTAATTTTTTATACATCTCTATTAAAATATACTTACATAAAAAAATACGATATATAATGATTCAGCGATATTGATGTTACGCGAAACAAATAAGTGTAATTAAGAGAAAAATAATTACTGGTTTGGTAGATTTTCTCAATATCGTTATAGAATGATTATCATACTAATTGTTATTTAGAGTGGAAATTATTTTCTATTTTTTCTAAAAACAAATTTTTCCCCATTATGGAAACTAGTCGTGAATTTTATTCCTGACACATCGATCGGCTTTATCTGTGCTCTCAGGATAAGTCAGATAATGTTACGAAGAAGGAAAATGGCCAGGTCGTGCGAGATTGAAACAGGTAGAGACAGAGAAACCTTATCTTTTCTACTATAGCTTTCCTTCTTTTTTTTTTTTATCACAAGGGAATACTTTCTTGCTCCTTACGTCATTACCATGACGTGAAATGCACGTAAGTTCTTTTTTCTCGATATCCCCTATAGGTATTCGTCTTGAATCTCACCGTCAAGGAAATGCAAACCATAGAATTTAAAATTTCTGATTGATATCGTTGTCGTGGGAATGGGAGAAAAAAAATAGTATAACTTTTTCTCTTATTCTTCAATTCTCTTCTATTTTGTTTTTTTTTAATGTAGAAATGAAATGTTTTATTATCACGAAAAGTTTATTTTTGTGTACTACAATGGAATGAATGTCGAAATACTTAAATCAACAGTTTATCAATGAAAGTTAGTGTGCCTCATGTACAAGAAAGATTTATGTCGACATTTATTACTAAGATTATCCACGTCGTAAAAAACCGCTGTGCAATTCATTTCTATTCTTATCTATATAGTTAGACGAGGGTGGAGATAATTAGAGGACGTTTATGTTAATATAATTATTTCCGATTGTTAATTATCCCATAGGATCAATATATTGTAGTATCAAAAGTCGCAGACTGGATTTTTCTTTTTTTTTTGTAACTCAATCGAAATTTTTGACATAAGAATCGATAGTCAACAATTGACGACGAGACATGAAGATACATAAATTTTATTGAATAAATGAATGAAATTTAATTTAATTTAATTTAATTTTTTATAATGTTTCTTTAATAATTTTTCTATAATAATTTTTCTTTAATAATTTTTCTATAATAATGTTTCTATAATAATTTTTCTTTAATAATTTTTCTATAATAATTTTTCTATAATAATTTTTCTTTAATAATTTTTCTATAATAATTTTCAAAAAATTCATTTACTTCTCAACGGTAAGTTTTCATTCATGAGAAATAAATTTATCCCACTGTCTATATTTAAAATTACTGTATCGATGGTAGGAAAAAAAAGACAGTCGCGGTAATTATTATTGATCTCCATAATTATAAAGAATATTGTGCCAAGAATAATTCTGCAGATATATATTTGTTGTGATTTACGTAATTCCTGTTTTTCCTGCTTATTTCCCAAGAATAGAAGAAACGAAGATAACGTCCTTACAATAATAACCTTGCAAGAAAATATTATTGGAAAAAATGTTCAGGAACGCCGTATTACTGTGCTGGTACAAAATACAAAACATTCATTCTAATAACCGTTATTTTGTAACTCCATCTTTGTGTAGTTGATTTTATTCGTAATATGAAAAAGTCTGTAGATAACAGGAGAATTTGCTCTTTTTATAATAAAACCAAAAAAAGAGCATTTAAAAAAATTTTTTTTTTTATAATTGTCATATTTGTAGAATTACAATTATTATTTCATTCGCATTGAAAAATTCAACTATTCAGCAGAATTTTATTCAAAACTACTATAGTGGAAAAAAATTAATTGATTCAAATAACCGATTATTTGACTATTATCAAATAATTTGTATTTAAATCAAATAATTTGTATTTGAATTAAATATTTCAGTATTTCAAGCAAATATTATTTAATTGATTCAAATAAAAATTATTTGATTATCTTTAAAATTTCAAATGAAATTCAGTGAAAATTTAAATATTTAAATATCAAGTAAATATTTATTTGATAATAATCAAATAATCGGTTATTTGAATAAAATAAATTTTTTGTTTTAGTATTTTCAATAATAAAACGAAAAAAGAGCATTTAAAAAAATAATTTTTCTATAATTGTCATATTTGTATTATTACAATTATTATTTCATTAGAATTGAAAAATTCAATTATTCAGTAGAATTCTACTTAAAATCACTATTTTTCTAAATATATTCAGGAAAGTCGGGAAAAAGTCAGAAAATTTTGTCAAAAGTACTGAAAAAATATTCAATTTTAAAAATTCGTAAGAAAATTTTGAATATGTTTTTCATCATTTTCATCATTCAAAAAATTTTATTTTTTTCAAAATTTTCCTATTTTTAACAACAATTGGACTTTTCAGATTTTTATCAATTATTTTGGAATAATTTTTTATTTAAAAATTCCAAAAATAATTCAATTTTGTAAAATTTTGGTTATTTATTTAATTGGAATTTTATAAAATTTAAATTTTCAATGAATTTCATTAGAAATATTAAAGATAATTTAGGTTTATGATAAACTTTAATATTTCAAATTCTCATAAAATTTTTCAAATTTTTTAATATACATTTAATTCATTATTAAAAATAATAATGTATTTATGGATGAATTTTACTTAAAACACTAAAAAAATTGAATTCTGAAATAATTATAAACGATTGCAAAAACTCAATTATATTCCCATTTTTTTAATATTCTTGTCGAAGTTTCAATTATTTTAAAACTTGTTAACTAAATTTTTGTCAAAATTCAATTATTCAAAAAATTGGTAACTAAATTTTGGCGAAATTCAATTATTTAAAAATTTTTTAATAACATTCTATGCAAAAATTAAATTATTAAAAAAATTTTCCTCAATTTCATATGAATTCTATTATTTACAAATTTTTTTTATAAATTTCTTTCTAAAAAGTGTTATTAAAAATCGTCAAACGAAATCAATTATTTCGTATTATTCATGTGGTAAAAAGTAAATGTTTTTTTGAAAACCTAGAAAATTTCCATTTTTTAAACTGCACGGAGAAAAGTGAGTTTGCTGTTATATGGATAGCGAATTTTTAGCTATTACAACTAATAATTAGCTGTTTTAGCAAAATAAATTAGCTATTTTAGCTAATTATTAGCTGCATTAGCTAACAATAATTGCTATCCATATAATAGCAATTAAGGTTAGCTAAGGTAGCTAAAAATTAGCTGAAATAGCTAACTATTTTTCTCCGTGTGAAAAATCAGGAACTTTCCAATAAACAAATGCGTAAAAACCCAAATCAAGTGTTTAATAAATTTCTCAAGCAAAACAAATAATAAAATAAAAATATTTCTGCCCAAAAGTCAGAATAAGAATAATCGTAATATATTTAAATTATTTGAAAATAACTGAAAATATTATTGAAAATTGGGGCATCCAAAAATTGTTTTATAAAATAAAAATTATTTTATAAAATAAAAATTTGTTTTATTTATTTATTTCTTATTATTATTTCGATAATATAAATTTTAGCAAACAAATTCTGTAAATATTTTTTATCAAAATAAATATCAAATTTCTTAAAAGAAAATTTGATTTATAATTTTTTTTTTCTACTTAAAACTTGTATTTTGTTTATAAATTGTCATTGAGAAGCAGAAAATGTGCAAAATATTTTTTAATTTTAATTTTCCAACTGTTTTTTAATTTTTTTCTAGAAAAAATGAAAAGATTAATTCCTACCTAGTCCTAAAATGTTTGTTACAAAGTGCTAGTTTTTTTTGAAAGAAGAGAAATATTGAAAAATGACGTTAATAATTTTTGTAGATTAATAAAAATAATGTTGTATTATTTGAAAAATAAAAAGAATATTTCTAAATATAATTATTAAACAATCTAAATAATTAAACAAAATAAATATAATAAATAAATACCTATTATTAAATTTAAAAAGTAAGAGTGAAAAAATAATGAAAAATAATATTATCTATCAAAACATATCAAAGAAAAAAAAGAATAATCATGACTAACTTCAGGTGAGGACATAATGATTGAATGAATACGACGATTATTATAGTTAATAATAATAATTGTAATTGTAATATTTGTAATATTACAATTATTAAATATTGTAATTGTAATATTAAAACTATAGTACAAACAATATTAAAAAAAGTTGGAGCATTTTCTTTCTCTGATAAAAAAACTATTCTAGAATACTTGAGAAAGAAAATATTTTATATACTTTATTTATTTATTTTATATACATAATATTATAAGTTAATATTTTACTCCATATTTTTTACATATAATAAAACAGAGAATTTTTCATAACGAAAACTAATATAGGATTATTATTTTTCAATTTCGCCTTAAGGAAAGAATGAAAAAAATATTTCTACAAATATTTTATGAAATTTAAATTAATATTTTCTTTTTTGTAAATTATTTTTCTCTCCGTCAGAAATTTTAATATATAAACAATTTTTTTTTGCACCTATTTTCACGTTCATAAAATGCTATTCACTAAAAAAGAAGAATGAAATAAATATTTCCATAAAACTCACGAAGAAAGTTGAAGGAGAAAGAGAGAGAGAGAAAAAGAGAGAAAGAGTTACATTTTAAATAAAAAGTTCATAGTGTATTTGACGGTTTTCCTTGAGAAATGAAACGACATATTCAAGATTCTAAAGTGAGGGGAATTTTTGCGAAAAATTCTCAGAAAATTCTTTAGTTGGGCCATATCTTTTATAGATATTCATCCGCCGTGGAATTTACCTTAGTCAGCTAAACTCAGATCAGTTGTGCTGGATGTGCAAGAGTATTTCACTATAGAAGCATAGTATACGCGGCAACACGACAGGAAGTATTTCCGTAATTTATCAGGACTTCTTCTCCCACTCTTTCCCCCGTTCCCTTATAACGCTCACGCGAGAGATAAAGAGCACTTTATTTAACTTCACAGCGTCGCATTAAGATTCCTTATGGGGTGGAGGATGTAAAAGCTCCCTTGCAAAATTACGA
This sequence comes from Leptopilina drosophilae, assembly GCA_032873175.1. NCBI lineage: Eukaryota > Metazoa > Arthropoda > Insecta > Hymenoptera > Figitidae > Leptopilina > Leptopilina drosophilae. The sequence goes on from CM065483.1 coordinate 7,338,799, forward strand.
TCTCTCGAATTTTGTCCTCACCACGTGAGTAATTCTTCCCTCTATATAACCGAAATTGAGCAAAAAATTCCAACCGGAAACGGTGTAATCACACGTGATTCATTGGTTAAATCAAATCCTAAAGGGCTCCTTTTTACCTCCAAATGATCTAATTTTATTTATTTTTGCAACTACAGTCAATCTTCATTTGCGTTCTGACGAAGTGAAATTAAAAAACTCATTTTCACGTTTATGAAGAATTAAAAATTCATGTAAATTAATTGCCCATTCTGATTGATCAATTATAACCAAAATCCTTTTAAGAAAGTTTTTATATAGAAGCCAAAACAGCAGCCAGGTTTACTAATTTTTGTTTTAATGGATCTTTATTTGCTTTAAATGCTAAACGCTGTTTATTCATTTCTTCTTGATAAAATTCTGAAGCAAATTCAAAAATAAAATTTATAATTCCTTCCTTTCTTCATTACTAAATGGTACAACAAGTACTTTTCTAAAATTGGTTTTTCATTTTACTTCCCGACACAATGACTATTCGAAATTGCACTTTAGAAATAAATTTAAATTCTATAAAAAATTTTGTAAATTCTTTTGAACTAACTCCGCAATCTATATATTGAACTGGATCAGAGTTTAAGCGACTTGGAATTTAAAATTGAAATTAAGAAACGACGACTGGTAAAAGAAAACGATTAAACAATTATTCTATTGTGATTTTACAGTCACTAAGTTATTTTAAAAGTGAGTCTTTTGAGTTATCGCGAAACTTTAAATTCGTGACGAACTAAAATAATGTGGAAATTTTCAAAAAGATAATGTTGTTGAAGGTATTAGTTTGGATTTTCTTTAATAAAAATTAAATTTTTTTAACAAATGAAAGATTTTGCAAATACGAAAATATTTGATTGAGAAATATTTTTTAAAATATTGAGGACAAATTTTTTTGACAAAATAGTTATTTGATATAAAACCATTTAACTTAAAATTCACATAAAATAAACATTACTTGTCATAATATTCATTGCACAAAAAAATCCGTTTAACATAAATATCATTTGACATAAAATTCATTTAAGACAAATTTTATGTTTCATGAAACTCCTAAAACGTAGTTTCCATTTGACATAAAAATCATGTAACAGAAATTTCTTTGTAATAAAAATCATTTAGAATAAATTTCTGTTGACAAAAATTCATTTAAAGTAAATTAAATAAAAATATTTACATACTATGTAAATTGAAAATAAATCAAATTTATTTCACGTAAAATTCAATTGACAAAAATTTCATTTAGAATGGAAGTCATTTAACGTAATTCTCATTTGACACACAATACATTTGAAATAAATATCATTTTACATAAAATTAACCTGACGTAATTTTTATTTGACTTTACTGTCATTTAACATAATTCTTTTTAACATAAAATTCACTTGACACAAATTTCTTTTGACATAAAAATTATGCAACATAAATTTCTTTTGACAAAAAATTCAGTTAATGTAAATTTTAATTGTTATCAAACTTATTTCACATAAAATTCATTTGACAACAATTTTATTTGGAATAAAAGTCATTTAACGTAATTCTCATTTGACATAAAATTCACTTGAAATAAATATTATTTAACATAAAATTCACTTGACATGATTTTTATTTGACGTAAATATAGATTAACATCCATTTCTCTTTACAAAAAATTCATTTAAAATAAATTTTATTGAGCATAAATCCAATTTAACGGAATTCTCATTTGACATAAAATTCACTTGATATCAATTTTTTTGACATAAAAAACATTTATCATCAATTTTTTTGACAAAAAATTCATTTAACGTAAATTTTAATTCTTGTCAAATTTATTTCACTTAAAATTCATTTGACTGTCAATTTCATTTGGAATAAAAAATATTTAACGTAATTTTTATTTGACACACAATCCATTTAACATAAATATAAATTTACATAAAATTTACCTGACATAAATTTCATTCGATGTAAAAATCATTTAACAAAATTCTTATTTAACATAAAATTCACTTGATATCAATATCTTTTGACATAAAAATTTATTTAATATCAATTTCTTTTTTTAAAAAATTCATTTAACGTAAATTTCATTAACTTTAAATCCCATTTAAAGGAATTCTCATTTAAAAAAAAATTCACACAAATTTCTCTTGACATAAAAATCATTCAACATAAATTTCTTTTGACAAAAAATTCAGTTAATGTAAATTTCAATTGTTATCAAACTTATTTCACGTAAAATTCATTTGACAACAATTTTATTTGGAATAAAAGTCATTTAACGTATTTCTCAGTTGACACACAATCCATTTGACATAAATATCATTTTACATATACAATTTACCTGACACAACTATTATTTGACATAATTTAACATAATTCTTTAACATAATTCTTATTTAACATAAAATTCACTTGATATAAATTTCTTTTGACATAAAAATCATTTAACATAAATTTCTTTTGACATAAAAATAATTTAACATAAATTTCTTTTGGAAAAAAATTCATTTAACGTTAATTTCGTTTAGTATAAATCCCATTTCACGAAATTCTCATTTGACTTAAAATTCACATAATATGAATTTTGTTTTACATAAAAATCATTAAACATAAATTACTTTTGCCAAAAAATTCATTTAACGTAAATTTTAATTGCTATAAAATTTCTTTTGCCAAAAAATTCATTTGACGTAAATTTTAATTCCTATAAAATTTCTTTTGACAAACAATTTATTTAACGTAAATTGTAATTGCCGTAAAATTTGTTTCACATAAAATTCATTTGACTGTCAATTTCATTTGGAATAAAAAATATTTAACGTAATTCTCATTTGACATAAAATTCAGTTGACATAGATTACATTTTATATAAAAACCATTTGATATGAAAATATAAGCGCGAATTTCAAAATTACCGAATCACAATGTTGTTCATAATATCTACTTTGTTACTTTTAAAATTCGCGATGACAATTTTATGTAAAATGTATAATTATGTGTTAAATTAATTTTATGTCAAATGAGAATTTTATTGAATGAGTTTTATGTCAAATGATATTTATGTCAAATGACAGTTATGTCAAATAAGAAGTACGTTAAATAAAAATTATGTTAAATGTCTCTTATGTTAAATAAACTTTATGTCAAATGAAATTTATACCAAATGATAATTATACTAAATGACATTGATGCCAAATGAAATTTATGTCTAGTGAAATTTATGTCAAATGATAATTATACTAAATGACATTTATGCCAAATGAAATTTATGTCTAGTGAAATTTATGTCAAATGATAATTATACTAAATGACATTTATGCCAAATGAAATTTATGTCTAGTGAAATTTATTTCGAATAAAATTTATATCGAATGAAATTTTTTTTTTCGAATGAATTTTTTTTTTACATCGACAAGTGAATTTAGGACAAAATAAAATTTATATCAAATTATTATGTCAAATGGCATATGTTAAACAAATTTTACCTCAAATGACTTTTCTGTTAAATAAAATGTATGTTGTATTAATTCTATGTAAAATGACACTAATAATGTAAAAATTTTATATTTAATTAAGTAAATTGGATATCATATAAAATGCCATTTATTCAATAAAAATTGCAAATAAAAAATTATATTTAATAAATCCAAGTTAGCAAAACTTTCGCGAAAAGTCACTACTAGGAGATATTTTGATCTGACAATAAATGATGTCGTATTTTTGGAATAAATCACATAACTCTAAATGATAAGAATATAATTTTTAAAATTGAATATTAAAGTTCATTAAAAGAACATTGATTACACGCAAATAATCAAAATTTATTAGTTTCTCATTTCGTCTTTTTTTTTAAATGAAAATAATTGAAGAAAATGTTTTTTTTATCTTGAATCAATTTCAGTGTCACTCAATGTTGCATGTTTAATTAGAATTATTCGCTCGACGTATTCCTTCAACTGGTTAAATATTCGATTTTTTTTCTGATAGTGTATTTTTCATTTTGTTTTTATTTTAACATTCGTTACTGTAATTACGAGGTGTTAGCTTCACTTCTCGTCTCAACTTTTTTTTCCCCTCTTTTTGTTGTTTTTTTTCACAACGTCAATTTGAAATTGTTCGAGAGGATGTTCGATTAGATAGCTGTCCAAATACCGGACAATTGTGCCAACGATTATTCGACTAAATGCGCCTAACAGGTACCAGCAAATTTCTGACTCTGTTAAATTGGTCGTATTCTCAATTACATTCCGTGTGGTACATTTTTTATTTTTTTCTACTTTCGACAATTGGTGATTACTGGAAATTTTTGAATTGTGAATATTATTTAGAGTATTTAAAACAGTAAATTTATTTTCGAATTCACTTTGGTTGAAGTTTATTTTGAATATGTTTTTTAAATAAAGCGTATATAATTTGAAAAAATTTAATTTGAGGGAAAAATTGTGAAAGGGGAATAGGAGAATTTTTTGATTGGTTCATTCAAATAATGATGATCACAGAACGCAATCTTATCTTTGATGTCCGTTGATTTCAAACAAGATTCCAAATTACGTGAACCACTAATTCCAATGATCAAAGCGAATGAATTTTCCAGTATTCCAACATCAAAAGTTTCAAACAACATTCCACGATATTTTTTCTTTTTTCTTTTAGAATTTTTGTCTTTAAATTTTATCCAATTTATATTGAATTGATAAAATGAAAAAGTCTTCTTGTAAATTTATATATTTTTCTTTTAATTACAATATTCAAGTGATTCTGAAATGTAATTTCGTAAATTGTTTTCATAAAAACAAATCCAATTAATAATTTTTGTTCTAGAGTTGTAGTAAAATGAAATTAAATACTGTTTTCAAAAAAAAAAAAAAATGATAATAAAATAAAATTCGAAACAATTGCCGAGTGGAAGAAAATGGTCTGCGCGCAAAGAGATGGAAAAAATTGACGTTAGTAAAAACAAACGTGACTTCGATATTTATCAAGTTTTCCAGTGCAATTCGTTTATTTTAAAAAATGGTTATTGTGTTTTTAACACATTTTGCTCTGTATTTCATTCTATTGACGAAATATATTAAAAAATAAAAGAATAATAGGAGTTATTTTTCCAGGAGGAAAGCATAGAACTCAGCGGAATGTTTATTTTTCAATGTTACAAATTTAAAAATTGTATTTGTTCATTTTTTAATAAATATACTTTTCTCCTCGTTATCAAATAAATTTTTTTATTAAAGTTGAACAATAGTATTTCAATGTTTGATCCGAATTTATAAATAAATGATGTTTTGTAAAAAATGTCGGATATTGGATTCGTTATTTTGGAAATGTAACTTTTCTTCGTTGGATAATTATTTTAGTTTGTTTACAAATTTTTCGTTTGGGTTTCACTTCTCTATGGTTTTTTTTAAGTAATTAAAAAATTTAATTAAATCTAAAATAATTTTAGGTTTGTTGGTGTTTATTTTTATTATTCTGTTAGGGGTTTATTAATAAGAATATTTTTGTGGAAATTTGATTCTTTGTATTTTTATATTAAAGGCTGATATATTTTGCATAAATATTTGCCAAGTTTCTAGTTAGCTAATATGCATAATATAATAATATAACATTAGGGATTATATATATATATATATATATATATATATATATATATATATATATCTAAAGGTGATGGTGTTTATAACGCTAATTTTATCTGAGGGAAGATAGAATGCTTTTGAAATCCGATCCAACTTTCAGAAGATGGGATCTCGGTTTTAGAAACCTAATAGCTTCTGAGACGATATTGAGGTTAGCTTCAAAGTTTCTCAAGTATGGTCAGCCATTGAGGTGATTCTACAACTCTGTGAAATCTGTTGCCAACGTTGACCTTTTACCTCAAAATAAGAGAATCGACCGAAAAAAAATACTTTTGTCATAGAATCCCCTTTTGTATAATATATCACCGAGAATGTCGAGAGGTGTCTAATATGGATCAACAATATTGTATGGTAGAGTTTATGAAACACACCTCAAGCGACTAAACATTTTTTACTGATAAGAAAAAAGTAGTGTTTAATTTTATAATATATAATTATAATAATCGTTGTATTCATTCTGTCCAGTCTGTCTACACCTGAAGTTAGTCATGATTATGCTTTTCTTTTTTTTGTATATTTAGAATTTTAGATACATAATATTATTTTTCTTTCATTCTTAACTCTTACTTTTAACACTGAATAATCGATATTTATTTATTTTATTTAGAAATATTATTTTTATTCTTCAAATAATACAAAACTATTTTTATTAATTTAAAAAAAATTATATTAATGTTATTTTTCAACATTACTTTCATTTAAAAATAAATTTTCACTCAAAATTTATTTTCACTCCATTTTCACTTAATAATAATAATAATAATAATAATAATAATAATAATAATAATAATAATAATAATCGTAATAATCACTTTCTCCCAAAATTTAGTTTCAATCCATTTTCACTTCACTCAATTTTCACTTCACTTCCACTTAAAATTTAATTTCAAATAATTTTCACTTCAATTTCACTCAAAATTTAATTTCACTCAATTTTCACTTCAATTTCACTCAAAATTTATTTTCTATAAATTTTCACTTCATTCAAAATTTATTTTCCATCCATTTTCACTCAAAAATTTATTTTCCATCCATTTTCTCTCAAAAGTTTATTTTCCATCCATTTTCACTTCACTTTCACTCACAATTTATTTTCACTTAATTTTCACTTCACTTTCACTTCATTTTCACTTAATTTCTCTTCACTTTCTCTCAAAATTTAGTTTCAATCCATTTTCACTACACTTAAAATTTATTTTAACTCAATATTCACTTCACCTTCACTTAAAATTAATTTTCCCTCAATTTTCACTTGGAGTTCATTCAAAATTTAATTTCACTCAATTTTCACTTCACTCTAAATTTATTTTCCATTCATTTCACTTCACTCGAAATTTATTTTCCATCCATTTTCACTTAACTCAAAATTTATTTTCCATCCATTTTCACTTAACTCAAAATTTATTTTCTATCCATTTTCACTTCACTTTAACTCATAATTTATTTTCACTCAATTTTTTTTTCTTTTCTGCTTCTTAATGACAATTTATAAAAAAGTACAAGTTTTAAGTAGAAAAAAATAAATAATAAAAAATAAATAAATAAAATAGAAACAGTTTTTATTTTATAAAACAATTTTTGGATATGCCAATTTTTTAATAATATTTTCAGTTATTTTCAAATAATTTAAATATATTACGATTATTTTTATTCTGACTTTTGGACAGAAATATTTTTATTTTATTATTTGTTTTGCTTGAGAAATTTATTGAACAATTGATCAGGTTGATCATTTGAAAGTTCCTGATTTTTTCAATTTAAAAAAAAAATTCCAGGTTTTAAAAATAACATTTATTTTTTACCACATTAAATATATGATATACTTGATTTCGTTTGACGATTTTTAATAACATTTTTAAGAAGAAAGAAATTTATAGAAAAATTTGTAAATAATAGAATTCATATGAAATTGAGGAAAATTTTTGAAAACAATTGAATTTTTGCAAAGAATTTTATTAAAAAATTTTTAAATAATTGAATTTTGTCAAAAATTTTGTTAATAATTTTTTAAATAATTGAAATTTCAACGAGAATATTTAAAAAATGGGAATATAATTGAATTTTTGGAATCATTTATAATTTTTCGAAAATTCAATTTTTTAAAGTGTTTTAAGTTAAATTCATCCATAAATCCATTTTTGTTTTAACGATTGAAATGTTTATTAAAAAATCTAACAAATTTTATAAGAATTTGAATTATTAAAGTTTTTCATAAACCTAAATTTTATTTAAAATTTCTAATGAAATTCATTGAAATTTTAAATTTTATAAAATTCCAATTAAATTAAAAACCACAGTTTTACAAAATTAAATTATTTTTTTAATTTTTAAATAAAAAATTATTTCAAATTATTTGATAAACATCTGTATAGTTTAATTGTTGTTAAAAATAGGAAACGTTTGAAATAAATAAAATCTTTTTAATTATGAGAATGATGAGAAACATTCACACTGAAAAAAAATTTATTTGATTCAAATAACCGATTATTTGACTATTATCAAATAAATATTTACTTGAATCAAATAATTTTGATTTGAATCAATTAAATAGTATTTGAATCAAATATTTCAGTATTTGAAGCAAATATTATTTAATTGATTCAAATAAAAATTATTTGATTCCAGTAAATATTTATTTGATAATAGTCAAATAATCGGTTATTTGAATCAAATAAATTTTTTTTAGTGCAGAAGTTTCTTACAAATTTTCGAAATTGAATATTGTTTCATTACTTTTGACAAAATTTTCCGACTTTTTCCCGACTTTCCCGAATATATTTAGAAAAATAGTAATTTTGAGTTGAATTCTTCTGAATAATTGAATTTTTCAATGCTAATGAAAGAAAAAACTTCACGCCCGCGTTATTTTGGCTAGTACAAAATAATCGAATAGATCTTTAAAAATGCTAAATAAAGTGAAACATTAAATTATCATTAATTATTAATAATGAGTAAATTTCATTTATTAATCGTTTTACGAAAGAAATAATTAATTGTACGCTTTAAAATATTATGAATCGTAATTATGATAATTGATTTGAAAATTATTTACAGGTATACACGGTGAATAAATGATGAAATCGATGAAATAATGAATGTAATTATATCTCCCACTTTTGAATAATAATGATTATCGTATTATGTACCGCGTATTCAATAGTTCCAAATTTATTTAGTCTTTTATTATTTGGAAAATAATTCCCGCGGCAGGTTGTGATAAAATTAATAATTTTATTTACATCTCGAGTTAAAACAACAGTTCTGTTTCTTTATATTAATTTATAAAATGCTTTTTTCTATTCTGCGTCTGACAAAAAAAAAAAATTTTAATTTATCAAACAAAAAAGAAAAATAATTTCCCATAATTTTCCATAAAGCAGACTTTTTCCTCGCAATTTCTGCTTCATTTTTTCCTGTTCCTTTTTTCTTTCTTTGCATTTCAATGCATCTCTGTATTCACGTTTTACGGCGAGTGACTGCGAAACCATATAATATACAACAATGGACTTGCTGTTGTTCGTGGATGATGGCGTTTTTCAATTCCCGCGACGCGAAATTCTCAAATCGCGAATTAACGATTGAAGGAATTGGTGCATCGAAAAATCTCCATTCAGATCGTTTAACATATGTGCTAAAAGGAGAAAAAAAAGATGTAAAAACTGCAAAAAAAAGATGAGATAATCGTTGTCGGATAAATGGACTTAATTTTAAAAAAATTTTAATTTTTTTGCTGTACTATTTTTGTAAATTTTTTGTATCTTTTCATACAAAAAATTGACAAAAATAGTACATTAACTATTGTACGAAAATACAAAAACCAGGGCTCGAGCTAGGTCCGTAAATCCCGTAAAAGTCCGTAACTTTGCTTGAAGTCCGTAAAAGTCCGTTTTTTTGAAAAAAGGTCCGTAAAGTCTGTAATTCGGTTGAAAAAGATCCGTAAAGTACGTAAATTATACGATAAAATTTAGATAATTTTAGAGAAATCACAAATGATTGAAGGAATTCAATTATTTTCAAAAGTAATAAAATTCTTCGCAAAAATTCAATTATGTTCAAAATTTTTTAAAAATTCTCGTCAAAATTACAAGTATCTTTAGAAATAATTAAATTCTTCTTCGAAATATCAATTATTTTCAAAAATTTTAATAAAATACTTGGAAAAATTCCAATTATTTTCAAAATTTTTCCTCAATTCAATAATTTTTAATAGGTTTCTATACCATTCTAATAAAAATTTCCAAAAGAATTCAATTATTTACAAATTTTTTTTATAAATTTCTTCGCAATATTCAATTATTTTCATAAATAATAAAATTTTTACAGGTATTTAATTTTTTTGGCAAATAATAAAATGCTTATTAGGAATTCAATTATTTTGATGAATAATAAAGCTAATTGCAGAATCACAATTATTTTTAATACAATTTTAATCGAATTCCTCGAAAAATGTAATTATTCTTAAAAAATTTTATTAAAATTTATCAAAGAAATTTAATTATTTTAATAACCTTTGCTACAATTTATTTATTAGAATTTAAATATTATTTTTAATAAATTTTTGATTAAATTTCTTTAAAGAATAAAATTATTGCATTCAAAATTTTTAATGCAATTCTTTGCGTAATTTATCAATTATCTTTATAAATAATAAAATTCTTCTCTAAAATTGAATTATTTTCAAAAAATTTAATAAATTTCTTGGCAAAATTTCAATTATTTTCAAAAATTTTCCCTAATTTAATTATTAATTATTTTTAATATTTATTCTAATAAAATTTTGCAAAAGAATTCAAATTATTTGAAAATTGGTTGATACAATTCTTTAAAAGAATTCAATTTTAAGAAACATATGTAATTGAACCGCCGGCGACCAAAAGGGCATACGCATGACTTTCGTTGGCCCCGCGTACAGCGATTCTACGGCTGCGCGAGGGGTCAACGAAAACCGTGCGCACGCCCTTTTGGTCGCCGGCGGTTCAATTATTCAATAAATTGTTTTTTTTTGTATTTAAATAATGAAATTCTCGCAGAATTTTCTCATAAAAATTGATTTAAAAATGGATTTGAGTTAAAATTTTAGATTATAATTGAATATTAAAAGTATTAGAGCGTAAAATTTTAGAAATAATTAAATTTTGAAAAAGTTTCAGATTCAAATCTTTGAAAATTTGAATTTTTCATATTTTTAACTAAGTAACAATTCTGTGCACTGAAAAAAAAATTTATTTGATTTAAATAACCGATTATTTGTCTATAATCAAATAAATATTTACTTAAATCAAATAATTTTTATTTGAATTAAAAAAATTGTATTTGAATTAAATAAATTGTATTTGAATCAAATATTTTACTATTTGAAGCAAGTACTAATTAATTGATTCAAATAAAAATTATTTGATTCAAGTAAATATTTATTTGATTATAGACAAATAATCGGTTATTTGAATCAAATAAATTTTTTTTTCAGTGTGGAATAGGGAATTTGCATTTTTAAAAAATAGCGATTTTTTAAATATATAATGAAAATAGGGGCGATTATGATAAGATATAAAAAAAAATTTTTCATTTTCATACACAAATAACATTAAAAAATTAATTTAAACTTTAACATTATTAAATTTTTCTCAGCTGAGAGCAAACGATTTTGATTGGCTCTCAGGCTGATGACGTCACGGACATAAATGGAATAGTGTCTGCTGTGTATATCGACATGCGATGATTTTATATTATGCAATAATTGTTTAAAAAGTCCGTTGATTTCAAGTGAAAATGGTTAATAAATTAGATCCCGGATTTGAGAAAGCCGATACTACGAATTTACCGAAATTGAGTGTTTTTATGGTTTATGAGTATATCACAAATAATGAGCGGTATAATGCTCGAGGTTCGTGGAGTCAAAGCAACATTGTAAGTAAATTTTTAACGTTTGCATTATTAAAATCAATTAATTTATTAATTAAATACTATATAAGTTTACATAATTTAATATCATTTTATTATTTCCATATTGTTATAGATCTTTCAAGAGAAAATTATGGGGATTCGGCAATAGGTTATGTTTGTGTAAAACGTCAAGGGAAAATATGTACATTGAAAGGCAGAATTTGTCCTGAACACAGAGTAAGGAATAAAAAATTACACTGTGACGTTAAAAATAGATGAAGATAAAGAAACAGTAGAAAAAGTCGAATGTCTTGATTGTGCTGCATCATTGGGTGGATGTAAACATGGGATTGCTTTTTTAATGTGGGCAAACAAAAATACGAATCGCCATCTCCAACTGAAGTAGAATGCTACTGGAGAAAATCAGCCTTGTCGAAAGTCGGAGATTCACAAAAAATTTGTTATGGCTAGTGAATTAAAAAAAAAAGTCTAATGGTTCAGTTGAAGATTTCGGTGATAATTCGACGTTCTTAAACCAGGTAATTCAACAAGCTGCTGCTAAACAATTAGATAGCCAACTATCGAGACATTCATTTGATTTGGAAGAGAGAAAAGTTCATACATTATCAATACATCAACTTATATTTACTTTTATTCAATCCGAGGGATGAAACTTCAATTGATAATTTTCTAAATCATTCGAAACAATATTTTCTCAAGATTTATGTTCTCAAGCTGAAAAACAGACAAGAAATCAAGCAAATGATATTTTGTGGCACGAACTCAGATTTGGAAGGTAACTGCATCTAATATTTTTGAGGCTAGTAGATGTAAAACACCAGAAGGCAGTTTAGTCAATCGAATTATAGGAGCAGCGAAAGTTTATAACACTTTTGAAATGGAACGAGGAAAAAAATTGGAAGAAAAAGTTATAATTGAGGTTGAAAAACAATTAAAACTGTCAATAAACAAATGTGGTATGTTTTTAGTTCCATCTTTGCCTATGGTAGCAGCTTCACCAGACGGCATAAATTCAGAATTTGTGGTAGAGGTTAAGTGTCCAAGCTCCGAGAAGACAACAGAAAATTATTTAAAAAATGGTAATCTTAGTCAAAAATGCAAAGCTCAAATTAATTTACAAATGATGGCTGCTGAGAAGAAAAAAGGACTTTTTTGTGTCGCAGATCCGAAGTTTGAATACAACAAAAATTTCCAATTCGTATGGGTTGAAAGTGATGAAAATTTCACCAACAAAATAATACAAAATTCTGTGGAGTTCTGGAAGAAAAATATTTTTCCTACTTTATTGAGCTCTTTTGGCAACTGATTTTTTGCGATCATTAATAAATAAATATTTTACTGTATATGTATTGCTTTATTATTTCCTATAATTAATATCATTATAAATATATTTTATTTAAAAAAAAATTATACATGAAAAAATAATTATTAAAATTATTTTACAATTTTTACTGGCACTTAATTTGTCAAGAATTTTATTTTCTTATTATAGGCTTTTGTAAATTAATCAAACCTGTAACAACGTTTACAATACTGTCTAATTTGACCACTGTATTCAAATCAAGGCAAGAATGGGGTACTAATATTCGGAATTCTCGAAACTCTTCGAATGACTCTTTCGATGTGTATCCTTAAGCTTGCAATACTTTTGGTTTTTTAGAACTTCTGCTTTTGTTGATTTTGAAGTTGTCGTTACAGATGGCGACGAAGCAATTTACATTTTTTTTTTATTTAAAATTGATTGAATGTGCTTAAAACCTCGATCAGCTAAGACTCCACATCCGTCTGGTAACATATTTATTAAATTGCTCTCTTCAGATAATAAAGTATCACTTATTCTTCCTCCGTACCCGCGAGATATGAAAGTGATAAATCCATCGGGAGAGCATACAATCAAATATTTAATTGTGTTGCATTTCTTGTAATCTGACCACGTTAAAGCCTGATGGACTGGATTTTAAGGTTTCTCAATTTCTATTTCAAAAGCATCAAGTATAGCACATACATTACTATAATTAGCTCGAAATGCAATAGGTAAGTTTTTATTCTTATACTCTTTTGATCAGGAAAAAATACAAGTGTTTTTAAATAGTGAGCTAATCTATCAACAGTTTTATTTGAAAATTCTGCTTGCCTGCGAAGTTGAGATACCAAACTGATCAGCCAATCGACTATAAGTGTCATTCGTTTTAATTTTTTGCAAAGTCAGTTTGATATTATTGATACTGCAATTAGTAGAAGAACTCAACATAGGTAAAATCCATAACCAATCATTTTCAACACCAATATATTTTTTTAGAATCTAAACTGATTAAATATAGGGTAAATGTCAAGGACTGATTTCTTCATTGCTTTTTGTTTTTCAATTTTCTCCTCACTGCAAGTTGAAGATTTTTGATACTCGCTGGAAATTGACGAACATTTGTATTCGCCAGTATTGCTTGACGAAGAAAAACAATCGTGCTAGAATCGGGAAGTAATAACAGTAGATACTGTAGATTCTGTCTTATTGAATTTAATCGGTGAACACATTTTATTAACCATTTCAACTTCAGTTTCACAACTTGCTTCACGAGTATTAGGCTTGCACATGGTATGCTTACTTCGAACATTAGGTGTCATGCAACTTTTCCTTACTTGTACGCCAACACTTCTTTGATTTTTCTGTTCACAGTTTATTTTAGCAGGTGATGATTTTTCGGATGTCATTGATTCATTTTCTTTTTCTATTGAAAACTGTAAGTCAATCTGTGTAGAGGATGATTTAGTTGACAGTGGGACGTCAGGGTTTTTGTCAATTTCACTCGCCAAAGCTTTGTGAGAAGACACTTCATGATTTTGTTCTTGATTTGTTAAATCGGTTAATAATTCACCAGGAATATCACAGTTTTTTCTTATTTTTTGCTGTTGGTTGATCGTTCTGTTTCTGCTGGGAAATTTTCCTGATTTTCAGTTTTCTGATAAAAATGTCGTGAATTTGCCTCCTTTCTATTTAATTTTATGAACGCTGGTCGAGCTTCTTCATTTACTTTTATTCGATTAGGCTGACAAGAAAATTTGTGAGGAATCGCATCTTTTTTTCAATTTTTTTTGGTGCTCCCATAAGACAAATATCTGATATAATTATCCATGTCATCCTTTATCTACATTAAAAAACAAAGTCAACTTTAGGTTATGTTGTTCATATTTTTTGGTAATTACGGTTAATAATATAATATAATGAATTTTTTTTAATTAACATTATTTCTTTTTTATTAATAATACAATAAATATAAAATAAAAAGATACGTAATGACACTATACTTACACTAAAGTGATCATCGCAACAATAATAAGTATACTTAGCCTTCGGAGAATCATTGCGACGAGCAATTTTAAACCACTTTAATCGCATTACCTCATCTTTGGGAACACAGAAAAATAATTTATTCGGTGTTTTGACACTGCTGCTTCCCACACAATGGTACAAAACACGATTTAAATGTTTTACACTCGCTCATTTTTAAAAACAATATAAACCATCAGAACCCCTGATAAATATACAATCGGTTTATGCCCGTGACGTCACATGTAGTTCGGGAAGACTCGGCTCTTTCCGGAGCGTCTTTGATATTGTTTAAAATCCTAATTACTTTTTATTAATTTTAACGATAAAAATGACTTTTAAAAATTGTGCAATTAAAAATTATATTCAAATTTAAGCTTAACTATTCAAATAAAAAAATTTTTTTAGCTATGCAAATTCCCTATTAATTTTTTTGAGAAATTTTAATTTGGAATTTTTTTTATATTATTTGAAGTTTTTATTTTCTAATACACATTTAAATGAAGAATTTACAAATAATTGAAAATTCGAATATTGTAAAGAAATAGATTTGAAAATTGTCAAAGAACTTTTTCGAAAATTATTAAAAATAATCAATTTTAAGAAGAATTTTAGTTAAAAATTCTTGAAAATAATAATTGAATTGATAATAATTTTATCAATCTACCTTTAATTATTATAAAACATGAAGACTCAGGAGTTATCGATATCTTCATGTTTTTTTTTAGTTTTGAAAAAATCTAATTTATAGTTTTAAGTAAAATGTTCTCTTATATATTTTTGTCAGTAATTGATCCGTAAATGGTCCGTAATTTTTCATTTTTGGTCCGTAAAGTCCGTATTTTTAAATACTTTCACTGGTTCGAGCCCTGAAAAACGTATGTCACTAGCGAACGAATATTTTGAATAAAATAATTTTTGAAAAGTGGTTCTTGAAAACATTGTTCGAGAATCAAAAGTGACATTGAAGAAATGTAAAAAGGTTTTTCCGTGGTATTTTATCTGTACTCTTTCATCTCCTATGGAATGTGTACATACATACGTAAGAAGAAAACGAAAAAGAAGAAAAAGAAGAAGAAGAAGGTCTAAAAATAAGAAGGCAAACGCCAAGCTTTTCTGTAAAGAAAGAAAAGTTGCCAAATCTAATTTCGTCTCTCCTAATGCAAGAGGCAAGTCTCTCGCTGGAAACATATATATATAGCGATCAAGAGACGATACGGAAATCGTATAGAAATCGAACTGTATGTGGCTTAGCTGTGTCTTGGCTCTATCTTGGTTCTCAGAGAGCTACTGGATATTTTACGAAGGCAGTGGAGTATACGAATCGAGCTGAAAAGAAGAACGAGACGAACGGATAGAGAGCGAGGATGCAACAGGCTGCAGAGACAGATATATTGTCCCTGGAAGCACCCATGAGCCTTCCAGACGAACACTTAGGTTGGCAACCTTGCGAAATCGGAAAACGAACTGCAAATCACTTTAAAACTCCCTCTGCTTTCTGTAGAAACGATTCTGTTATTTCTTACTTCAAATATATATAAATGTAATCTTTCCATTTCACTTAAAGTAATTCATTTCCGTTGATTTTTTTTCATAAAGGGCGTCAACAAAATGTAAATTTTTACACTGAACGGTTGGAATCTGTAGTAAATTATTCGTAGAGAGTATTTTCAAAATTTTAATTATTATAGTTTTTAGAAATTTTTTTTGACATTTGTTTTTTATTTGCTTGTAAATTAATGTTTGATTGATGCTCTAGTTCTGGTCGACGCACTAAAAACCATCCTTGTGGTAAAATTGAATTTATTTTTAATTAATTTTCACTTCACTTCCATTCAAAATTTCTTTTCACTCCATTTTTACTTTATATTCACTCTACTTTCACTCGAAATTAATTTTCACCCAATTTTCACTTCACTTTCACTCCATTTTCACTCAAAATTTATTTTCACTCAATTTTCACTTCACTTTCACTCCATTTTCACTTAATTTCACTTCACTTTCTCTCAAAATTTAGTTTCAATCAATTTTCACTTCACTTAGAATTTATTTTCACTCGATTTTCACTTAATTTTCAATTAAAATTCTTTTTCACTCAAGTTTCACTTCAATTTCACTCAAAATTTCTTTTCCATCCATTTTCACTTCACTCAAAATTTATTTTCCATCCATTTTCACTTCAATTTCACTGATAATTTATTTTTACTCAATTTTCACTTTACTTTCACTCAAAACTTATTTTCACTCTATTTTCACTCCACTTTCACTCAAAATCGATTTTCACTCAATTTTCACTTCACTTTCACTGACAAATTATTTTCCATCCATTTTCACATTATTTTCACTTAATTTTCACTTCACTTCCACTCAAAAATTATTTTCACTCCAAATTTTGTTTTCACTTCACTTTCTCTGAAAATTTAGATTTAATATATTTTTACTTTACTCAAAATTTATTTTTACTCAATTTTCACTTCACTTTCATTCCAAAATTATTTTCAATTCATTTCCACTTCACTTAAAATTTATTTTTACTCAATTTTTAATTTAACTTGACTCAAAATTTATTTTCCCTTCATTTTCACATTATTTTCACTTAATTTTCATTTCAGCTTTACTCAAAAATTATTTTCATTCAATTTTCACTTCACTTTCACTCCAAAACTATTTTTACTTCATTTTCACTTCATTTTTACTCCAATTGCACACCAAATTTTGTTTTAACTCAATTTTCACTTCACTTTCTCTCAAAATTTAGTTTCAATTTATTTTTATTTCACTGAAAATATATTTTTACTCAATTTTTATTTCACTTTTACTCCATATTTGTTTTTAATCCATTTTCACTTCACTCAAAATTTATTTTCACTTAATTTTTAATTCAATTTCACTCCTCTTTTACTCAATATTTATTTTTAATCCATTTTTACTTCACATTCTCTTTTGAGTAAAAGTGATGTAAAACTGGAGTGAAAATAAATTTTTAGTGAAATTAGAGTAGAAGTGAAGTGACAATGTAATAAAAATAAATTTTGAGTCAAAGTTAACTGAAAATTGAGTAAAAGTAAAGTGAAAATTGAGTGTAAATTAATTTTGAGTGAAGGTGAAGTGAAAATGTAGTGGAAATAAATTTTGATTGAAAGTTAAGTGAAAATTTAGTGAAAGTAAAGTGAAAATTAAGTAAAAAAAATTTGAATGAAAGTAAAGGGAAAGTTAAGTGAAAATTTAATGAAAGTAAAGTGAAAATTGAGTAAAAAAACTTTTGTCTGAAAATAAAGTGAATGTTAAGTAAAAATAGAGTAAAAATTAAAGGGAAAATAAATTTGAGTGAAAGTAAAGTGAAAATTAAGTAAAAGAAAATTTGAATAAAAGTAAAGTGAAACTTAAGTGAAAAAACTTATTGAAAATAAAGTGAAAATAGGGTAAAATAAAACTATTGAGTGAAAGTAAAGTGAAATTTAAGTATAAATGGAGTAAAAATTAAAGGGAAAATAAATTTGAGTGAAAGTAAAGTGAAAATTGAGTAAAAATAAATTTTAAGTGAAAGTCGACTGAATTGTGAAGTGAAAATTGATTTTGAGTGAAAGTAGAATGAAAATGAAGTGAAAATAAATTTTGAGTGAAATTTAGGTGAAAATGAAGTGAAAATTGAGTGAAAATAAATTTTGTGTGAAATTGAAGTGAAAATTGAGTCAAAATAAATTTGTAATGAAAGCGGAGGGAAAGTGAAGTGAAAAGATGGACTGAAAATGAATTTTGAGTGATGGTAAAATATTTTTATATCAATAATTCTTTTTGCGATTATTTGTAGAAGATGATCAAAATTTAATCATATTTCAATTTACCAGTCAACTTAAGTTTAAATAAAATCCAATGTAACGCATTCCAATGTTTTTTATATTTTCTCCTCTCTTTCCCTCTCCTCTTCTTTATTTATTTATTTTTTTTTTTTTGCTCTTTGCAATAAAATCCCTTTGATCATTTTATTTCAAATTAAAGCAATCGATAAACTGAAAATGATTACATGTTGAATGAACAGGAAGGTTTAAAATTTCTGAACTGATACCCTTTTGACTTATTCCAATATTGAATTCGCGTTCGAGAGCTGAACTCTGTTTTGCAATCTGCATTACTAATAGTAATATGTTTAAAAAATACTTCTATTCATATAAACACAATATTATGTTTAAACAAATAAGCAAACTCTTTTTTTTGTGTTTCAGGTGAGAATTTTCGGTGACCAGTATTTTTACTAATATTTTTCGAATGAAAAACGTTGGTAAGTGACTTTTCCACAATTTTCGTATTTTACTGCGAAAGTCAAAATTCGTTGCTGCTATAATCTCGATGTTCATAGGAGATAAATCATATTGTGAATTCCATTTTGATTCTCGTTGTAATGACAATGCCATAGATTCACAGCTGCAGATAACGATTTTGTCCCAATACACGTTATTCTGATCTGAAAATTTTACATATATATATATATATATATATATATATATATATATATAATTTTTCTGCGTGAAAATAAAATATTCCTCTTCTATTTAA
The DNA here is from genome assembly GCA_032873175.1 of Leptopilina drosophilae. Taxonomy (NCBI): domain Eukaryota; kingdom Metazoa; phylum Arthropoda; class Insecta; order Hymenoptera; family Figitidae; genus Leptopilina; species Leptopilina drosophilae. Next base: position 7,358,248 of record CM065483.1, read on the forward strand.
AAAAAAAGTATTTCCTAGTTTGATGAACAAAAAAGTAATCAGTTGGTCCTGTTTATATGGTTAAAATTAGTAATGTACCATAATTTTTACTTCTGATGATAAAATTCTGTTTGAAAATTATTATTGACAAGATATTAAACTGTTTGATCGTTAATTTTAGCAATCGTTATTTTACGTCATTAAACTGAAATTTTGACTACAAAACGAAGTGAATTTAGAGAAGCATAAAATTTACTGGATTTTCGGATAGGATATATTCGCACCATTATTATGTGGAATTACAGTTGTTGCAGTGAAATATTATCGAAGAAAATTTATCTTTGTTAAAACATTTTTTTTTCTTCTTTTTTTTCGACAAGTGACTGAAAATCGATCGAAAGTAACTGTGCAGTAATAAACATGTCGGTTTCAATAAACAATGAAACTGTTGTTGGTATAGATACTGGTTTCCGTTATATAGAAAACGGAAACAATATCAAAATCAATTCATCAAGGGATTTTTTTTTGAACTTACAGCGTTGTTAAATTCTCTACATAATAAGACATATTGTTTATAATATTTAGAGAGGATGGGTTGAAAATGATTTATTTTTTTACTTTATTAAATTTCAGATGATTTTTGCGAAGCATCAATGCATAAAACAGTTGAATACTTTTTCTTTAATCATATTTAACTTTAATCGTATTAAATTAATCAATATTTTCCGTTTCAACTGATTTGCCTTTTCAATAATTGAGGATTATTTTAAAATTTTCAATTTATTGATAATCATTAATTATTTTCTAGCCGTGAATATAGTTCCTAATTAAAAGTAGCTTCAATGAATTGTTAAAAGTGCCAATTAAGCATTCTGTAAGTTTTCTCATGAAAATTGAATGTGCTGATTCGAGAGAGCATTTACTACATGAAAAGTTAGTTTAGGATGTTTGAAACTTGAAAATTTTTCTTCCTACGAGGGAATATTTTAATTTTTTTTCTCTCAATGATGAAGATGAATTGATTGTCAAGTAATTAGGGGAGTTATTATAGACGTGTGGAAAAAGAATGAATTCGTTGCCGTAAAAATTTCTTCATTATGTAGCATTTTTTCGCATGAAAAACGAATTCACTGCGATATTATAGGAAGATCCCGTTTCATCTCGTCTATAACGAGCTAATGTCACGTAATTCGAGTAAACTCTCCGTTATCAGAGCTCGTTAAGCTTCACGCAACACCTTCATCTAGTTATAATATACATTGAAACCACGTTGTATATGTACCAAAAATATGTTTTTTCTTGGCAGAAAGGAAAATGTTTTAATACATTTTTCTATTAACTATAATCAGAAGAAGTGTATTTTTCATTTTTGAATTTTTATCTACTTTCGAAAATCATTGAGAATCGTTTTTTATCACACAAAATCGTGAGGTATTAAAAAGTGTTGCAGATTAAATTAACAGCCAAAAAAGATTAAAATAATCTATTTTGGTCTTATTTTTTACAATACACTGTAAAAAAAAGGTTCTAAATTAGAGCTGATTTCTGTTCTAAAATAGAACAAAATTACGATTTAGTACCAAATTTGTTTCTAAATTATTACCTTTCTTTTTACAGTGTAAATGAAATTTTATTTTAAATGAAACACCAAAATCAAGGATTTGTAAAAATTCAACGAATTTAGCTTCTCCAGGGACAATAGTAAATTAGTTACTAACTTAGTTACTAACTAGTTTAATAACATAGTTACTAAATTCAATTGCGTTAAAATTTTTTTAAAACTTCTCGTCAAAATTTCAATTCTCTTAAAAAATAATAATATTCTTCTCTGATATTCAATTATTTTACAAAATTTTAATCAAATTTTTGTTAAAAATTCAATTGTTTTCAAAAGTTTTCTAAAATTCAATAATTTTCAATATCTACAATTTCAATAAAATTTCCCAAAAGAATTCTATTATTAAAAAAAATTTGAATACAATTCTACGTAAACATTTAATTATTTTCATAAATAATAAAATTTTTTACAGGAATTCAATTATTTACAATTTTTTTTATACATTTCTTCGCAATAATTCAATTATTTTCATAAATAATAAAATTTTTTACAGGAATTCAATTATTTACAAGTTTTTTATATATTTCTTCGCAATAATTCAATTATTTTCATAAATAATAAAACTCATTGCTGAATTTCAATTATTTTTAATACAATTTTAATCAAATTCCTCGAAATAATAAATTTTGATGTTATTTTTTACAATAAATGAAATTTTAGTTTATTATTAAAGATGACCAAGTAATAAAATAATTATTTTATATTATACAAAAATTATGCTTCTTCAAAATTATATTCATTATTTCAATTCAATTATTATTTTCAAAAGTTTTTAACTACAATTTTAGTTTTTATCTACTATTTTTAATAATAATTAATTAATCAATTTTACGAAATTGAAATAATTCCCAAATTCTTTAATTAAATGCATGTTAAAAAATAAAAACATCAAATAATATTTTAAAAAATTCGATTTAAACTCTTTCAAAAATATTAATTTCCAAATTCATTTATTTCTAAAAAAATCGTTCAATATTTCTTTCAATATTCAATTATAATCTAGAATTTTAACTGAAATTCATTTTTATGAAATGAAAATAAATTTTTATTAAAAAATTCTAAAAGAATTTAATTATTCATATTGAAAAGAAAATAATTTATTGAATAATTGAATGTTTCTCAAAATTTAATTCTCATAAAGAGTTTTAGTAACAAATTTTTTAATAATTCAATTCCTTTGTCGAATTTTATTAAAACTTGCATGAAAATAATTACTTCTTTCAAGGAATTCAATTACAATTGTATTAAAAATAATTGAAACGCTGCTATGAGTTTTATGAGAATTTTCAAATTTATTCCTTTACAATTCAATTTTACAAAATTTCAATTATTCGAAAATTCTGCTATTACATATATATTGAAAAATAGAAACCTTGAAATAATTTCAATAAAAATTCTATTAAACTTTTAAAGAGAATTAATTCTACAGAATTTTTTGTGAAAAATATGAAAAATTAAGAATTTAAATGATTTTAGTTTGAAACTTTTTCAAAATTTAATCATTCGTAAAAATCTACTTTATAATGCTTTTAATACTTAAGTATAAAGTAAAATTTTAACTGAAATTCATTTTTAAAACCATTTTTATTAAGAAATTCTACGAGAATTCAATTATTTAAATACAAAAATAAATAATTTATTAATTTCAAATTTCTTAAAATTAAATTCTCATAAAAAATGTTATCTACAGATTTTTTAAATCATTAAATTTTTTGGACTTTTAATATGAATTTTAATAAGATTTTTAAGAATAATTACATTTTTCGAGGAATTTGATTAAAGTTGCATTAAAAATAATTGAAATTAAGCAATTAGTTTTATTATTTATGAAAATAATTGAATTGCAAAGAGATTTTTATTATTTATAAAAATAATTGAATTCCTGTAGAAATGGTATTGTTTATGAACAGTATTGAAAAATATTGCGAAGAAACTTTAAAAAAAAATTGTAAATAATTCAATTCCTGTAAAAAATTTTATTATTTATGAAAATAATTGAATGTTTACGTAGAATTGTATTCAAATTTTTTTCTAATAATAGAATTCTTTTGGGAAATTTTATTGAAATTGTAGATATGGAAAATTATTGGATTTTAGAAAACTTTTGAAAATAATTGAAATTTTGCCAAGAATTTGATTAAAATTTTCTAAAATAATAGAATATCAGAGAAGAATTTTATTATTTATAAAGAGAATTGAAATTTTGACGAGAATTTTTTTTAATTTTTGAGCACAATTTAATATAGTAACTATGTTACTAAGTAATTAAGTTACTAAGTAACTAAGTTAACTAAGTTAGTAACTAATTTACTATTCTCCCTGAGGAAGCTACATTCGTTGAATTTTTCCAAATCGTTGACTTTGATGTTTAATTTAAAATGAAATTTCATTCATAGTTAAAAATAACACCAAAATAAATTATTTTAATCCTTTTTTGATGTTAATTTAATCCTAAACAGATTAAACTGTTTTAGTCTGTTTTAATCCATTCTGGTGTTATTTTAACACTAGCACGTTTTAATGTGATCGAATTATTCAAATTTTGAGTTTTATGTTTTAGTTTTAAAAACAATAAAATGTGTATCCTATTTTGAAAAGTGTAAACAAGATGTTTACAATTCATTTTAAGTATCAAAACTTGTAAAGTATTAGATGTTGAAGTTAAAAAAGTTTTGTAATGTTTCGACATAAAAGTTAAATTGAGCAAAGTTTTGATGCTTTGAAAATTTTAAGTATCATGAAGTTAATGGTGTATGTACAAAATTTGTTTCAAGAATATTGCTTCTAAACTTTATAAACATCAATTTTGTGCTTCAATTATATATGCAGAGAAAATAGAAAATTTGTTTTAAATGCATTTGACGTAGATTCAACTTAGAATATTATTTTTGGATATTAAAAATTTGGGTAATATTTCAGTGTTTAATAACTAAAATTCAATTACTTAAAAGTTAATTTTACCTTGAGTTGACTTAAAAGTTCACGGTAAATCGTTAGGTATTAAAATAACACCAAAAAGGATTAAAATAATCCAATTTAGTGTTATTTTAAACCATTTTGGTGTTGTTTTAATACCTAACGATTTACTGTGTTAATTTTAACTTGAGTTGACTTAAAAGTTAATTTTAGCTTGAGTTGACTTAAAAGTTAATTTTAATTTGAGTTGACTTAAAAGTTAATTTTAGCTTAAGTTGACTTAAAAGTTAAACGTGAAAAATTGCAAGCGTGAAATAACTCATTTCGTAAAAATGAAAAGTAAAGGAAAAAAATGGTACATTATCACTGAAATCAGGGATGAAAAGGAACAAAGATCCATGTAATGAGAAAAACCCAAGAAACAACGAGTTTTAATGTTTCTCGCTCACATTCAACATTTGAGATTATAATCCACGCCTGTTCTTTAATTTTTTTCCCCCCATCTTCTCCCTTCGATTTAACCATTTTTTCCTTCTTTTTTTCCTCCCTCGGTTTCATCTGCTATTTACAGTACGTTTAAGCGCGGAGAAAGCAAAGAGCGTCTAGGCGAGCATAAATAATGACAATATTACAAGGAAAGCTAATTAACGTTTGTTTCATCTTGCTTTCTCGTTGTTGCCTCATCATCAGGGATGCTGGGGCTCCTGAGGCCAGGTTATCAGACAGACAGCTCCACCGACTCCATTACGATCCAATGTTGTAAATTGGAGTTAGTACCATACGGGATTAGGATACAAAATGTCCTCATGAACTGTTACGTGCCTACGATACTCTACGGAAAATCTATATTATGTATACATGGGTAGTAAACATAATCTTTTTCCAAGTTTTTCTTAAAAAATTATTATTCTTACAAGTTATCTTAATTATTATTAATTATTATTAGTTATCGTCCTAATTATTCTAAATTTTTACCTTAATCCTTATTTATATAGTTTAAACTGTTTAATGAATGGTAAAAAATTACCCAAAGATCTGTTAATCATTTTCGGTTATTCGTCAGGAAGTAAAAGTTTAGTCAGACACCTGTTAATTGTTTATTGACAGACTAACAAAAACAATGGTCAAATCGTTAATTACGAGACGCGAATAATCCAAAATCAGTCCAGGTAATAAATTATTAAACTTACTTTGATATTTTGATTTCGACTTGAGGTCTGTTCAGGGCAGAAGGTCTGAAGGTTCTCAAAATTTAATAAACGGAGGATAACTTAATGACACAGAGAGAGAGGTTTGAAAACCCAAAGAACAAACTTGTAAACATGAAGCAAAAAGGAACGAATTTAATAATTTCTAAACATAATTAAATTTTGATTGAGAATTACTTTCACTTGTCTCTAGGATACTTTTCGCGAAATAAATTAAATGATCCACATAGTCAATCAACGCTTTCTTTTTGAAGTGATTCTAAATTTTGATTTTAAGTTAATCACTTAGGAAATTACAGATTTCAGTTATCCGCGATCGGTAATTATCCGCGGTCGATAAAGTAGAACACCCATTCATCCGTAGTACTATTCTTGGTATTTTTGGAAAATTGGGGACTTTTTTTAGACCCTCTTCAAAGCGTTGCAGAGATTAACTTCAATGTTCTGAAAAAAAACCTCCACGGCTGACTTTTAACAATTTCAATTCTCGTTTGGCTTCTTTAATCAAACCACTGAATCAAGAGAGCTAAATGTTTTTGAATTTTAAACTTTAGAAATTTATTGTATTCTACAGTTTGGCAACTCTCCAAGAGTCAATGTATTTATTCAATTTGAATTTTTGCACTCAGAGTGTCAGCCAAGTGAACGCGAATGCAAAATAAACGTCTATTACTATATAATCTTTTCACCTTGCAGCACTTTCAATTTAAAAGAATTCTTCTCCTATAACGAAAGTGGAGTTTTTTTTAACGAAATTATTAATAATAACTAAATTGATAACAATTATTAATAATAAATAAATTCATAATAATTATTAATGAATAAATAAATTTATAATTATTAATGATACATAAATTTTTAACGAAGTTTTTAACGGAGTTTTTTTAACGAAATTATTAATAATAACTAAATTGATAACAATTATTAATAATAAATAAATTCATAATAATTATTAATGAATAAAGAAATTTATAATTATTAATGATACATAAATTTTTAACGAAGTTTTTAACGGAGTTTTTTTAACGAAATTATTAATAATAACTAAATTGATAACAATTATTAATAATAAATAAATTCATAATAATTATTAATGAGTAAATATATTTATAATTATTAATGATACATAAATTTATAATAATTATTAATAATACTTAAATTTATAATAATTATTAATAATAAATAAGTTAATAATAATGATTAATAATACATAAAGTTTTAATAATTATTAATAATACTTAAAATACATAAAATTATAATAGTTTTTTATAATAAATAACTTAATAATAATTAATAAATAAAATATTCTCCTATGAAAACTTCTCTGTAAAACATTTTCCTCTAAATTCGAATTACTTGTTGAAATTTTTATTAATAATTTTTTTCCAAATTCATTTCAATATGAAATTCCCATTTAAATCTCTGCCTTCCTATACATTGTTAATATTAAAAATGGTTTGAAAGTAAAATTAAATTTTAACGGAATTTAAAAAATTTATTTAATATTTCATCGCAGTAGCTTGTAACTTTCCTTTCAAATAACATTGAAACTTTTAAAGTCTATAATCATGTATATTATTCATGATTTATATGAAATTATTAACATTAGAGAGAAATTCGACCTTTGGTATAATTCACTAGTGAGAGTCCGCTTTTGGCGATCATCGAGTTTCAACTCAGTTGAGTGTGGTTAGTTCTCAAATAGGTATTGTCGCCTCTATCCTAGCTCAAATTTTTTTTGCTACTTTCGAAATATATCAAACGGAAGGTTTCAAATAAATTCAAGGTTTTAAATTTCGTGAAGTTGGATGTCAGAATTAGAATTAGAGGAATCTGCTCCAATAAGTATTCGGTAATTCAACTTTTTATTCTTTTTAATTTATCCACTACTAAATAAGATAATTTGTTATCTTCTGTCCATAGGATAAAAATATAAAATATAAATAAATTAAAGTTAAATTAACACAATTTTTTTTCATAACTGTAAAGAAATCTTTTCTTATGATATAGTTTTTATAAATAAATAATTCTGTAAGTTCATTTCCTATGGCCTATATGAATTGACTCCGTATCAACAAAATTAAACAAAAGAATATTAAAGTTTATTCACCTTTGAAGTTTTCTTCTTTCACTCAATAATAGGAATAATTGCAATATTTTAATTTTTACAATCTGACAAATCGACAAACGAAAATTTAAATGAAATTTAATAAATCCTGCCTACAAGAGGTCAAGTTTTCCTATTCCCTGAATTAACTTTTTTACTCAAATAAATATTCTTCAATAATATAAATTTTGCAATTTTTGATATAATTTAGATTCTATAAATTATATAATTTCGAAAACTGATCAATATTACTTTTATTTATGTAGTGAAATCTATTTATTTCCCTGAAAAGTTAAGTAAATAATTAATTCAAATAAATTCTAAATAATTCAAATGAATTAATTATTTCCTATTATAAATAATAGTTTGGTGGTCTGGGATCAATATTTATTTTAATCTTTCAAACTGCCACTTCGATATAGCCTATTACTATATGAACGCAGCTCATAAGAATATTCAATAAACTTACGATTTGCTTTTGTTACCCCTTAAGGTTTCAGATTGTGAGTTAGTAAACCAATTTCTTGGTAAATTCCCCAACACTTTTACCAGGGCTTGACTTTGTAGATAAATTATTATTTAATTACGAGGCAATAAGTAGTAAAACAATAAATTCTTGAGTAATTTTTACGATTTGTAAAAGTTGTGTAAATTTGAATTATATATTGTAAATTTTAGGTGGTAAGTTGTAAAACAACGAATTCCTGTGTTACACAATAATGATGTGTGTAACTTTTTTTGTAAATTTTAGGTCGTAAGTTTTAAAACAACGAATTCCTGTGTTACACAATAATGATGTGTGTAAATTTGAATTATATATTGTAAATTTTAGGTCGTAAGTTGTAAAACAACGAATTCCTGTGTTACACAATAATGATGTGTGTAACTTTGAATTATATTTTGTAAATTTTAGGTCGTAAGTTGTAAAACAATGAATTCCTGTGTTGTACAATATTATAGCAATGTCAGTGTAATTGTTTAAACTTCAAACTAAAAACAATCTAACAACTGTGAATTAAAAAAAATTTCCGGTACAAATAATTTGTGTTTTTTGATGATGATGATGATGATGATGATGATAAAAGCACTACAACCTTGGTGAAATTTCCTATTATAATTAATATAAATTCATATTAGCGAATGAATTGGACCAGGTAACTCTGATCAAGCAACTTAGAACGAGATGTTTGATTATAGTCTAATGAGCAAACTTATTTTGGGTCCACTAATGAGTCTCTTATAGGCAAAGTTACCACTAATGAGTCAGACCGGCACTAAACGTACTACGAAGTCTTCTAAATTGCTCGTATCCCTATTCACCTTTGGAGAAAGCGGGAAAAATATTCCCAACCAAGTTTTTCATTTAATTTCATTTTGATTTTATTTACGAAAAATATTTTAATAAGGAAATAAGTGGGACTTTTTAAATTTCATAACCAAACATCCTGGTACCATAAGGTATGAAAAGTGTATGTTAATATTTTTCAAACCTACCACGAAGAGGATTTGGAAATGTTTATAAATAAGAATTAAGATCATCCTTTATGCTAAGCTTAGGGATTTAAGAATGAATGCCAAAAATAGTGAACGTACTGTAAAATTCTATTGTTATTGAGAAAACGTCTCGTATCTCAGTATTATCTGTCAAGTATATATTATATAGACTTGAAAAGGAGTTGAAGATGCTACAAAATCGTCTTGTGGAAATGTCTGGTATACTTAAAACTGTTCTAAGCAGAGAGAATAGATGCAACATGGAATCACCTGTGAGATATCTCATTTTATTTGATATTCATAGTTGAATAATAAAAGCACTATTCCAACATTAAGATCCAAGTACAAAGCAACGAGGCAGCAGCAACGTAGCACAACGTAGAGCAACGAAAATAGCATTCGTAAAAGGTATTTTGTACACTCGAAATGTATGGATACTCTCAACATCCTCGGGAATATAATGCACATAACTTGCCAGTAGAGGTACACAGTATTGCAGTTTCTTATTGCAATTCTTCAGTGAGGAATTAATTTGAAATCTTCTCCAAGGCTTTCCTTATGGTACACCTATTTCCTTTTATTCATTTTCAGTGAGCTTTTCTTGATTTCCCCACGTCAGCTTCTTGGGTTATATGCGCATTGAAATCAAGTCTCTCTCTCTCTGGATGTGGGGAAAATTTCTCCCTCTCGCATTTTACGTTAAGCGTTTCAATTTTATGTACACTATAACAATCACACTTCATGCATCGTGAAGAGGTAGTAGAAATATCTTGAATAACCAACAAAACTTGATGCAATATTTAATTACCTGCAATATTCATTTCTCACCTTCTTATTGCTTTAACGATTTATTAACTCGGTAGAGACTCTATAATATAGTTTCCTAATTGATATTGCAATTTGATGTTGAGTCAAAAGAAAGGTAAAACTGTTCGTGAAATAGAGACACTGTGATCAAAGGATTCCATTATTATTTACTTTTTGCCTGATGAAATTAATTTTGGAAAATACAAATTAGTTACTGGCACGTATGATGCGTGTTTATGAACTATCTTCTAAATTTTTAACTCTCAATATTTTTAAAATTGAATCTTTTACTAGTTCTAAGCTGAAGCATCATCAATCTTAAAGGGTTGTAGTGCAATCTCTTATAGTCGTTGATCAAACATTGCATAATTTTTTATCCGAAATCGAGTGTTCTACTAAAAATCATTTCATAAAAATTCTTTTCTCACTGATCAATTTTTGTTTCTATTGAATAGAAATTCCTGGGTACGTGATTTGAGAGCATTGCCTATGACAAGCTGAATAATAAGGATCCCAGGAAATTGTGTGTCTAAAGGGACTGTCTATGACAACTAGTTAATAGTGGGTGTGTCGAATGGGCGTTGATACAAACAAATTAGGCTTGTCAGTAACTGAAAATGATTTCTCTACACCGGTGAAAAAATGTATATTCATAATTACCACAAGTATTCTTTTCTCCAAAATGGAAATTAAAGTTTTCACAAAAATCCTTAAAAGTTTCATAAAAAATTCATATAAATTCATCATTTACTTATTACTTCCAACTATTTTTGAAAACTATATCAAAATCTTTTTTTGAAATTGAGAAAACAAATTCAAAGGAGGTTAATTTAAATTTTTTATTGATCCAAAAATTTTGCGAATAACATATATATTTTAAAATATGTAAATTATCTTTCATGCCATGTTTATCCCGGAGGAAATTCTAATTTGCATAATCATAATCGATTCATCTCCCGTGTAAACATTTCTCTTCTAATTATGTTACCGTTTATGATCGATCGCTCCGGACTCTTCGACAGGACTACAATGTAATCAGTCATGCCCTCCAACTTACATTATTCCCTTGCATCAAGTGAGATTAACTGAAGATAAAAAGAAAAACCCCAGGCTTTTAGAAATAAATGATCAGTACCCATGATTTTAAAATTCCTATCTTTACATTCTATAAATCGAAAATTAATTTTTACATCACATATTCAAATATCAATTTTATGAGGTCATTGAAGTTTTAAACGTTTAAACAACGAAACATATAAACGCTAACAGACCAATTTTTTTTTAATACAAACTTTTAGGATATGTCAGAAAATATTGGGCCTTATTACCCCAAGAAATATAAAAACTTCGTTTAAACACCCGTCACCAATTTATTTTTCAGCATTTTAGTGGCACAGGTGATAAAGACAGGTAAAAACGTCAGCTTACCATTGGGACAAACCAGAATATCATATCCTGAAAACAAAAAAAAAGTTATGGTCATTTAAGTTAAAAACACGATTTTTGAAAAAGCGTTTGTTCGTTTTCAAACTTCGATAACTTCACGCATTTTTGTCGGAAATTTTAGTGGCACAGGTGATAAAGATAGGTAGAAATGTCAGCTTTCCATTCGTTCAAACCAGAATATCTTATCTTGAAAAGAAAAAAAGTTATTGACATGAAAGTTAAAAAAACACGGATTTTGTAAAAAGCGTTTGTTCGTTTTCAAACTTTGTCTTCTGGATGTTGTTTAACAACATTCCAACAACAATTTATGAAGTTTGCAGTCCATTAAAAATAATAGAATTTAAAAGAATTTAGTTTAAACGGCTTTTTATGACAATTATGCTTTTCGGCCGCGGTTTCTACTATTAAAAGTAACTATAAAATTTTTTATTCTTCAAATTATTGTTCAGTAACATCTCAGCAACAATGTGAGTTGTAAGCAGTCCACAGAAAATAGTTAAATTGAATAGAATTTCATTTAAACTTCTTTTTATGATTATTATCAGCTTCGGCTATAGTGTTCGGCTGTTAAAAAGGGCTTAAAAATTGTTATAAAATTTTTTTCTTTTCAGGATATTATTTGCGCAAAAATCAAAATTATTGGCAGTTCGTAAAAAGTAGTTAAATTGAAGAAAATTTAGTTTAAACGTCTTTTTATGACAATTATGCTCTTCGGTTATAGTATTTGCTATTAAAATAGACCTAAAAGTTACTGCAAAATTTTTTATTCTTTTAAATATTGTTCAATAACATCCTTGCAACAATTTAAGTTGTAAGCAGTTCATAGAAAATAGTTGAATTGAAAAGAATTTAGTTTAAACGTCTTTTTATGACTAATATCATGTTCGGCTATAGCGTTCGGCTATTAAAAAGAGCTTAAAAGTTGTTTTAAATTTTTTTTCTTTTTAGGATATTGTTTAGCATTATTCTACAAACAATCTAAGTTGTAAGCAGTTCACAAAAAATAGTTGAATTGAATAGAATTTCATTTAAACTTCTTTTTATGATTATTATCAGCTTCGGCTATAGTGTTCGGCTGTTAAAAAGGGCTTAAAAATTGTTATAAAATTTTTTTCTTTTCAGGATATTATTTGCGCAAAAATCAAAATTATTAGCAGTTCGTAAAAAGTAGTTAAATTGAAGAAAATTTAGTTTAAACCCCTTTTTATGACAATTATGCTCTTCGGCTATAGTATTCGGCTATTAAAATAGACTTAAAAGTCACTATAAAATTTTTTATTCTTCTAAATATTGTTAAGTTACATCCCAGCAACAATGTGAGTTGTAAGCAGTTCACAGAAAATAGTTGAATTGAAAAGAATTGAGTTTAAACGTCTTTTCATGGCAATTATCATCTTCGGCTATAGTGTTCGGCTATTAAAAAGAGCTTAAAAGTTGTTTTAAAATTTTTTTCTTTTTAGGATATTGTTTAGCATTATTCTACAAACAATCTAAGTTGTAAGCAGTTCACAAAAAATAGTTGAATCATTATAATTGGAGTCTTTTGTGCCATTCATTATTTTGTAAAAATTAATTTTTACTTCACATTTTCAAATATCAATTTCATGAAATTTTTAGAAAAAAATAAAAGAACAATTCGTAACTCTCAAAAGTTTTTTGCCGTCTCTAAAGCAAGTGAATAAAAAAAATTCTTGTTTGGAAGAAAAACAAGAGTTAAAATCTCTTTGCTTAGCATCAGGGCAAAAAAAGTGAATGAAGAACAAATTGTGAGATTTAGTTCTCCAAACGGATATTAAAACCCACAAGTCGTCAGATAGGAGAAAATTGAAACTGACCTGCTTCGCTTTTCAGGATTTACTGTCAATCAATATACCCCTATACACAAAGGATGAATACTATTCGTGGTGAAGCTATTTTACCTCGAGGCAGTGCTATTCACTTCTTTGCCTATAGCTGTAAATAGACGATTGGTTTTTCTCCACATAATAGATACTCAAAAACTTGCAAGCTTGCAAACGACCGATTCAATATTTAAAATACTTTAACCAAAAGAAAGGAAAACGATGGTGGGTAGAGAGTTGTGAGGGGAAAGGGAGCTGAAAAACTTTTAGAAGTTTATAGCATTTAAAGTTTGGAAAATCCAGAAACTTTGATTCTTTGAAAATTAATAAAGTTTCTAACACCAACACTCTCAAGTTTACTGATGTGGAAAATTTTGCTTATGATTTTAGTATTAAAATGCAGATACGACACGACTGAGTTTTAATATTCAATTAGTATGAAAGACAAGCAAGGATTTTTGTAATTGAGACATTTTGGAAATATTTATTTCTTCTATAAATATCTCTTTTCTATAAATATCTCTTTTCTGTAAATATTTATTTTCTGTAAATATTATTCTTTTCTATAAATATTTTTCTCTATAAATATTTATCTCTATAAATATTTATCTCTATAAATATTGTTCTCTATAAATACTTTTCTCTATGAATATTTATCTCTATAAATATTTTTCTCTATAAATATTTCTTTTCTTTAAATCCTTTTTTGAAATGAAGTTCAATTTTGTTCGAAGAGAAAACATTTTGATAATGTAAAAATAGTAACTTTGCGGTTGGAGTTAATTAAAGGCAAGTTTTACCTCTTCTGCTCGATGAATAAAATCATTAAAAACTGCAAATGGCTTTATTGATTTTGGAAATTTAAATGAAGATACAGATAAAGTATTCTTTAGCTTTTTCAGTTGGAAAAATTCGTATTCTTTTCGGCATTCAACCTGTCGTGAGGATTTCAAAAAAAATTTGGATTAAAAATGAATTGAGCACAACCAGAGGACATCAATTTATTCGAATGACATTTGGTTTCAGAAATGCACCAGACACTTTTCAGGTGAATAGTGAATCGTGCTTTTCGAGAATTAACTGACATGTTTGGCATCTTAGGTGATGCTGTTATTTTTGGGGTCTCCATTAGAACATGAAAGTTTAATCAAATTCGGGAGTAAGAATTTTGGGATTGAAATTGCAAACCTTATTCTGAGATTCCTCGATCAGAATTAGAATATTTTGGACATGAATAAATAGGGGAGTAAAAGCAAATTCTTTAAAAATAGGAGCAGTTCAAAATTTACGGGAAAGGAAGAAGAGAAGTAGAATCATTTTTAGTAGTTGAAAATTTACAGAAAAGGAAAAATAGAAGTAGAATCATTTTTAGTAGTTGAAAATTTACAGGAAAGGAAAAACAAGTACAATCTTTAGCAGTTCAAAATTTACAGGAAAGGAAGAAGTTCAATCATCTTTAGCACTTGTTGGATATTAGAAAAAAATTATTAGTTACAGCAAAAGAAACATCTGCAAAAATCAAGTTTTAAAACTAACAACAAAGGGTTTTTAAACATTTCGAAAACAAGTTTAACAAGTTTAAGTTTTTTGTTTCTTTTGCATTTGTCTACAATTTATGATCTTCTTTTAGACCAAAAATTTCACCCTCTCGCATAATTTGGTTTAAATGAGCAGTTATTTTTTACATTCACAAAACTTGGGTTGTAAAGTCTTTGAACTTATGGATGTTTTTGCGAATGCCTTTTTTATGTGAGTTTACTTGTGGAAAATTCTGCTTGAACTGAAGTACACTTGGCCTTTATGTGAAATGTCGTCCCATGTGCTTCTATGGAAGTGCACGAAGGGCAGGCCTTCTACGACTCGAGAATATCGGTTAGCATAATGCTCATGTCGTCTGCAGATCTCCGGAATAATTTACTTAAAGCTGTTGGCATACTGCCCTGCTTTCCCAATCCTTTCAAGAATTTTTTTTTTTTTTGAGTAGTTCATCTTTAAAATGCCTCTTTTTAATCTTACATTTCATCATGGAACTTTTTTTTTATTTCGCAAGGAGACGAATTTAATAAAAGTAATGACAATTAAACAGATGGTAACTGAGAACCGAAATGCGCAAATTTTTGATAACCGAAAGTAGAAAGAATATTTTATTTCGAAATGTTTTGGAAAGATTCCGGATTTCCTTTTCTGATGTGAATTTTATTATAAACATTAATCATATTTACGTCATGGAATTGGGTATATTTTTGAAGAAGCGATGTTAAAAATGGATAAGAAGCTTCAAAAACGAAATTAAATTCATGAGAAATGATTAACATTGTACAATGTAAAAATTATGCAAATGAACAGACATTAGGATTTATTATTAAATTGTCATTTCTAAAGATAGAGTGATAATTGACTCGAGGCGGTTTAGACTTATAACTTTCGTAATTAAGTGTCATACAGAATAGAATGTTACACCTGCTACTGAATAGATTCGCGTATTAAGACATCAATTTCCATACTGCGAAGTTGGGAGACTTAAAAGCATTTGCAAACCAAATGGTCTGGTCTAAAAGTATTATGTCGAATGGAGGTTTATGAACTTTAAGCGAAAACTTTCCTCGAGATTTCACAATGAGGGAAATTAATCTTGAAAAAATGTTTGCAAAAATCGAAAAAAATTTGCCATGAAAACTTTTGATCTCTGAATTTACATTTCCATGTCCGTATCATCACATTACTTAATTTAGGTATTTAGTAAACTAAATTAAAAATTAAATAAAATTCAGTTCACTAGACTCGTCTTATTCTCATTTTCAATTCTGAAATTAATTCAAAAAACCGGAAAATAAAAATAACATTGTATAGACAATCCAATGCTGATAGTTGGAAAGTTTCGTATAATTATAGAATGTGAATCGGTTGACAGAGATGGAAATTGAATCTCAGAGACGGAATATGTGCTCATTGATTAAAGCAATCAAATGGCTCGGGGCTTTCAGAGCAGAACGATGCCAGTCAGTTGGAAGTCATTCTTGGAAACACAATGCTCAGAACTCGAGAGTAGCCATAAAATCTCAACTAAGGATAGAGAACAGGATTAGTACTTAGTCGCTTGCGCAGGAGTAATAGATGACCTAAGGAGATGTCCTTCGTGACATTAACTTTACTACATTCTCCCTTTATGTCCTGACTTTCAGTAATAATTTAACGCCACTCATACTGTATCAAGCAGAGTATTTTATTTAACAATCAATCATATTAGAGTACTAGTTTCAGCAATCAATAAGAGTGAATGGTACCTGTGTTTTAAAAATTTCACTAAATAAATAAAAGAATCTGGTAAAAATTTTTTTTTTAATTTTAAAAGAACAAAAATGTTTCCTCTTTTAAAGCAGTGTAAAATTTAGCTCTCAACGGAAATGGAATTTTAACACTAGTCGCTTCACTTCTCACTCACGTTTCCTGTGGACTTCGATAACCCTGTTGAGATCCCAAGTTACGTGTATCGCACCATCTATATATAATTAATGAATAACCACAGGCTGTTAACAGGGGATGCGTCATCGATTTTACCACAAATACCACCCTCTATGATGAAATTATTTCATTTCTGGCAATAATCATTGGGAAATTAGTTAACGGCTGACAATTTAGCGACATTAACAATTCTTATGTTTTGTCTAATCTGTTATTTTATTCCCTACAGTTGGTGATTAAATTTTTATGAATGAAAAAAAATTAGGACGCATGTTAGGTGAATGAAAAATGAAGGTTCTTTAAAAACATCATCATCATAATCATCAACATCATTATCATTTCTTTGTTCGGCTGTGTTACTATTAAAAAACGCTTAAAAGTTGTTTAAAAATTTTTATTCTCATTAAGATATTGTTTAGCAACATTCTAGCAATAATAAAAATTGTTAGCAGTCCATAAAAAAAAGTTAAATTGAAAATAATTTAGTTTAAACGTCTTTTTATTACTGTTATCATCTTCGGCAATAGCGTTCGGCTATTAAAAAGAGTTTAAAAGTAAGAATACAATTTTTTTATTCTTCTGGATGATGTATAACAACATTCTAGCAACAAACTAAGTTGTTAGCAGTCCATATAAAATAGTTGAATTAAAATGAATTTAGTTTCGATGTCTTTTTATGACTAATATAATTTTGGGCTATAGCGTTCGCTAATTAAAAAGAGCTTAAAAGTTGTTTACAAATTTTTTTCTCATTAAGATATTGTTTAGCAACATCCTAGCAATAATAAAAATTGTTAGCAGTTTCTAAAAGATTGTTAAATTGGAAAAAAATTTTGTTTAAACGTCTTTTTATGACTAAAATCATGTTCGGCTATAGCGTTCGGCAATTAAAAAGAGCTTAAAAGTTGTATAAAATTTTTTTCTCATTAAGATATTGTTTAGCAACATCCTAGCAATAATAAAAATTGTTATCAGTTTCTGAAAGATTGTTAAATTGAAGAAAATTTAGTTTAAACGTCTTTTTCTGACTATTATCATGTTCGGTTGTGGTTTCTACTATTAAAATACACTTAAAACTTACTGTAAAATTTTGTATTCTTCTAAATATTATTCAGTAACATTCCAGCAACATTCTAAGTTGTAAGCAGTCCATAAAACATAGTTAAATTGAATAGAATTTCATTAAAACGTCTTTTTATGATTATTATCAGCTTCGGCTATAGTGATCGGCTATTAAAAAGAGTTTAAAAGTAACAATACAATTTTTTTATTCTTCTCGATGATGTATATCAACACTCTAGCAACAATCTAAATTGTTAGCAGTTTCTAAAAGATTGTTAAATTGAAAAAATTAGTTTAAACGTCTTTTTATGACTAATATCATGTTCGGCTACAGCGTTCGGCTATTAAAAAGGGCTTAAAAGTTGTTATAAAATTTTTTTCTCTTTAGGATATTATTTAACAACATCCTAGCAATAATAAAAATTGTTAGCCGTTTTTAAAAGATTGTCAAATTGAAGAAAATTTAGTTTAAACGTCTTTTTATGACTATTGTCGTGTTCGGTTGTGGTTTCTACTATTAAAATAGACCTAAAACTTACTGTAAAATTTTTTATTCTTCTAAATATTGTTCAGTAACATCCCAGCAACATTGCAAGTTGTAAGCAGTTTATAAAAAATAGATGAATTGAAAAAAATTTATTTTAAATCTTTTTATAACAAATATCATCTTCGGCTACAGTGTTCGGCTATTAAAAAAAGCTTAAAAGTTGTTTAAAAAATTTTTTTCTTTTTAGGATATTGTTTAGTAATATCCTAGGAACAATCTAAGTTGTTAAGTTAAGTCGTTTAGTTTACAAAAAATAGTTGAATTGAAAAGAATTTATTGTTATTATACATATTATTATTGGTTATAGAAAGTACGTTTCGGTGACGTAACCCTTATTAAGGATAAGAATCCGTTTGAAATCATTTATAACTTTTTTAACATTTTTATTATAAAGAAATATTTCTTCTAGTCGATGAATGCAAATCTAAAGCCTGATTTTGAAAATTAAAAATGGCGGAATCAATATGGCGGAAGAACTCTTGAAATTTTTTCCAAACTTGCTAATAGTTATATTTGACTGCATATTTTATTTCATAAAAACTATTTTCGTACTACTCTACATTAATTTGAATATCATTTCAATAAGAGGCTTTTGTGCCATTTATTATTTCGTCAATAAATATTATTTGAAAGTAAAAATAATAATACAGCTCTGATCGTTAATTATAATGTAAAAGCGATGTAACAGTTTTATATATTATTCATTGGATTTATTAAAAGTAATAATTAATTACAATGCGAAAACGATGTAGCAATTTTATCTGTTTATTACATTTATTGGATTTATTAGAATAATGAATATATCGATTTTAGCTATGGTAATTGCATATTCTGTTTATTTTGCTTAATTCCGCGTATCATGTATTATTATTTATTCATATTCGAACATCATTGCAGTAACAATTTTCTCAGTAATACCACAAAAGCGACATCTAATTTATTTAATTTTAAATGAACCCATTTATAAAGCTATCAAGTAGAAGTGACCTAATTGTAGATGAATTAATATTAACGATTGGATTAAGTCTAAAAATACTATTAAAGTTAATTGACAAGTAGAGTTGAGGTACTTAAAGAGTAATCGACGATTCACATTGCAATTGTTGCGGATAATTAAAAAATGTGATTAAAAAGACGATGGCAATTTTAAATAGTGGCTCAGTTCTTCAAATTTGAAATAATCGTTGGCTTTTAATTTTTTTAATTGTAGATTTTGCTAGATTTAAATTTAGTTCGTTAATGATGACTTAAGGCGTGGGGAGAAATGTAAATTCCTCTTTATGTGACAAGTTTCTAACGACGTTTCGTTACAGCAAAAGATTTTTGCACTACATTTTTATCCTCTGATCAAAAATAAGATTCATAATTCGATGTTCCATATATTTGTACAAGGACATCAATAATGAAGTTAATTTAAAGAAGTCATAAAAGTGCTTAAATCTTTAAATTTGCAACTCTTTTAAACTCATTAAAAAGTTTTCCCAGTGAAGGAATTTCTTTTTGAGAAGTTTTAGAACTGTGATGAAAGATTTCTAGAGACAGTTTTCGAATAAATATATAAAAAAAAGAAAAAAAGTTGATCCAGTTGATGTTCAAGAGTGTCCGCTAATGTGTGGGTTAAAATTACCCTCTTGATGTTTAAGCAAAAGAGGCAGGAATGAAATTTTCTCTCGGTACCTTTAAAGAGAAAAGTTTCAGTATCCGCCCACTTCATCTTCTACATTGCGGCTTCAAATGCTTGGATGCGTTTCGAAGTCCGTTCGAATGTGCACGACCCATGGAAGCTGGTGTGCTTTCAGGTTTATCGCTTCCAGGCATCACCTCTGGCTTTCGGCCAAAGGTACTTTTAGACACGTCAAATACTGATAACGTTTTAAAAATTCATATTATCTTCTCATCCGATGAATTACTGATTGACGTTCATTCATATATTGCTTTACTACAAAACAAAGCAAAATTATTGGGGGGGAAAAAATAGTTCATCCAATAGGAAAAATGGATTTCATTTATATTGTATATGGAAGAAGAAAAAAAAAAGTTCAGCGGACGATTGTTTCGTGAAAAATAGAAATTGTTATTGCGTTTGTCAAAAACGGGAAGTGATTGTGAGAATTTAATATAAAAAAATTTGAACTAGTGAAATTGCCAATTGATTCAATTATACTCTTATTATTTGATACATATTGGAAATTGAAAATACCTTTGCTTTTATTGAAACTAAACCTGATTGAATCGAAAAACTGTTATGTTATATTGAAACTGTTATATTATGCAGGCTTCGCACTTTTCTACTAAAAGCTACTATTTACTACTTTTTTGATACAAGGCTACTTTTTGGCTACTTTTTTGAGCCTAATTCTACTAAAAGCTACTTTTCTGAACAAATAGTCAAATTTTAATTTTTAGTTTTCACATTTCCATTTAAAAAGAGTGTTAAAAACTAAAATCGTTAATGAAAAACGACCGCCAATAAGATAATAGGAAATAATTTTACCAATATTTACTCTATCAATAGTGACTGATTATAAATTGTGTTTAACCTTTAAATTCCCCGTTTTTCCCGGCTTTGTCCCAATTTTTACCGCTTTTATTTTCTCATGAAATTTTAATTTATTTCATTTCGAACATAAATCTACAATTTGGAAAATAATTGAATTAAACAAAGAATTTTTTCAATTTTCCAAAAAACATCTTGTCTGTTCATAATTATAGTGGAAAATTTTATTAATTCAATTTCATTAAAATTTATTAATACTAATTGAATTTCTGTAAAGAATTTTACTATTTATAAAAGTAATTGAATCTTTCCAATGAATGTTATTACATATTTAGGAAAATAATTAAATGTTTGCGAAGAATTTTATTAAAATTTTTGAAAATAATTGAATTGTAGAGAACAATTTAGTTTTTTATAAAGATAATTGAAATTTCGGAGAATTTCAAAAAAATTTTAAACATAATTGAATTTCTGCGGAGAATTTTATTACTTTTAAAAATAATTGAATTGTTTTTTTTAATTTTATGGTGAAAATAATTGAATTCTTGTGAAAAATATTCTTCAAAAATAATATTCAAAAGAATTTTGTAAATCAGAAAAATTTTGCTATTTATAATAATAATTGCAACAATTGAATTCTTTGGACAAAATTTAATCAAATTTTTCTAAATAATTGCAGTTTTCGGCGCATTTGATTAAAATTGTATTAAACATAATTCCGTTTCTGTAATGAGTTTTATTATTTGTGAAAGTAATTGAATTATTGCGAGGATTTTATAAAAAAAGGTTCAAATAATTGATTTTTAAAAAAAATTTAAATAAACTATTTTTAATAATTCAATTTCTATGAAATTTTCATTCTTTTAAAAAATAATTGAATATTTATGTAGAATTTTGTGAAAATTTTTTTTTAATAATCGAATACTTTTTGGAAATTTTATTAAAATAGTAGACACTCAAATTATTAAATTAAGAAAAATTTTTGAAAATAATTGAATTCTTGTGGTGAATATAAATGTATTTTTGTTATTTATAGAAATAATTGAACTTTTACCTGGAATTTTATTAAAATTTTTCAAAATAATTGAATTGTAGAGAACAATTTAATTATTTATAAAGATAATTGAAATTTCGGAATTGAATTTCTGCGGAGAATTTTATTACTTTTAAAAATAATTGAATTGTTTTTTTTAATTTTATGGTGAAAATAATTGAATTCTTGTGAAAAATATTCTTCAAAAATAATATCCAAAGAATTTTGTAAATCATAAAAATTTTGCTATTTATAAAAATAATTGAAATAATTGAATTATTGCGTGGATTTTATAAAAAAAGTTTAAATAATTGATTATTTTTTTAATTTTAAATAAACTATTTTTAATAATTCAATTCCTGTGAAATTTTCATTCTTTTAGAAAATAATTGAATTCTTGTGTAGAATATTTTTCAAAAATAATATTCAAAAGAATTTAGTAAATCAGAAAAATTTTGCTATTTATAAAAATAATTGAAATAATTGAATTATTGCGTGGATTTTATAAAAAAAGTTTAAATAATTGATTATTTTTTTAATTTTTAATAAACTATTTTTAATAATTCATTTCCTGTGAAATTTTCATTCTTTTAGAAAATAATTGAATTCTTGTGAAGAATGTTTTTCAAAAATAATATTCAAAAGAATTTAGTAAATCGGAAAAATTTTGCTATTTATAAAAATAATTGAAATAATTAAATTCTTTAGACAAAATTTAATCAAATTTTTAAAAATAATTGCATTTTTCGACGAATTTGATTAAAATTGTATTAAACATAATTCCATTTCTGTAATGAGTTTTATTATTTATGAAAGTAATTGAATTATTGCAAGGATTTTATAAAAAAAGGTTCAAATAATTGATTTTTAAAAAAAAATTAAATAAACTATTTTTAATAATTCAATTCCTGTGAAATTTTCATTCTTTTAGAAAATAATTGAATATTTGTGTAGAATTTTGTCAAAATTTTTTTTAAATAATCGAATACTTTTTGGAAATTTTATTAAAATAGTAGACACTCAAATTATTAAATTAAGAAAAATTTTTGAAAATAATTGAATTCTTGTGGTGAATATAAAAGAGTTTTTGTTATTTATAGAAATAATTGAACTTTTAAAATGAATTTTAATAAAGTTCCTAAAAGTAATTTAATTTTGTCCAAGTTTTACTATTTAAGAAAATAATTGAATGTGTTGCGAATAAATTTTAAAATATAAAATTATAATTATACGACGACTAACTTCCATTGCTTATTTAGAAAAAAAATAAAATTCTATAAAGGAAGTAAATTATTTTCAATAGAATGTACAGAAATTTCAATTACATCAAAAATTTCCAATTATTTGTTTATAAAAATTCAATTATCTTGACATAACAGAATTAAAAAATCTTATTTTTCAAAATTTTCATAAAAAACTGCGAAAATTCAATTTTATTAAAAAATTTGAAGTGTGTATTTTTTGAAAATTAACTAATAAAAATTTTAATTATTAATCTTCGCACTAAGAAACGTGAGTACATTCGAATGTGACTCCTTATAAAATTTAATTATTTATCAATTGTTAAATTAAAATACTTTGAGAATTCGATTTTAAAAAGGTTTTTAATGAAATTCTTTAAATCTTTTTTTTTGTCACCGAGGCTATTATTTCCTACTTTTTTTGTCACCGAGGCTATTATTTCCTACTTTTTTGTCATCGAGGCTATTTTTTCCTACTTTTTTTTTCATCGAGACTACTTTTTTCTACTTTTTTAAACTCATAATGGAGTACGAAGCCTGGTTATGTTAAAACTGTTATGTTTCTTGAAAAATTATTTTCTATATTATGCTTTTATTGTAATATTTTCTATTGTTAGCGTATTCTTTTTCTTTTTTCGGTCCTTCCTCTATCATCACCAATAACAGGGACGACTCGACACGTAAACTTACGCTCAACATCACAGATCGCGGCATTCCAACGACGTCTGACGTTTCCACACCGTCGAAAACGTCAGAGACGGAAATGCGCGAACCGGATTCCATTACTGAAAATTCTTTGGCTTCCTGCTACTCCCTAGCAGAAAGTTCCATGAAATCCAAAGCTTTCAGGAGATGCGTATTGAGAATTCTACTCGGGATGACTTTCCACCCAGTTGTACTCCCCTTCGTGTGTAACATCTGTCCACTCGGGCGGTTACAATGAATTCTGTGAATTTTTTAGTTACAAAAGGGACAAAAAATCTATTTCTCAACTTTCGGATTCAAAAAAGGAAAAAAAATAATAACATTCAGTGAAAATTAATCACTGAGCCGATTTTCAAATTGTTACTAACTTTCAAGAGTTTATTTATAAACCGTTTTTGAAATTGTGCACGAAGAAAAACCTTTAACTTAAACTTTATTTGTATTTTATCACAATCTGAGTTTTTTATTCTAAAATAGCGAAAGTATTCGTTGCAATAAATGAAAATTTCGCTAATGTGGTGAAATTTGTAGTTGTTCTAGGTGAAGATTTTTTTTCCGTGTGATAAAGAATAAAAATTTCGATGCATAATTCGATTGATTAATTTGGACTTTAATTTAATATTGCAAGTTAACGGGTCTGTTTTTATTATTTTTGAATTGAATTAAATTGTTTTTTTAGTACCTAAGCCATGTTTGAGGCGAGAGATAAACAGAGAATTAAGTAGACTACAAAATCAGCTTAGCCCTAAGCCAAGTTCATTCCACCTCTTCACCATTCTGCTTATGTTGGTCTGACAGAAAGGCTGTGTTTACTCCAGAGACAGTAACATGGCTGCTATTTACCCTGTCGTCGTATACTTGTAGAAGAAACAGTTTGAGCTTTTCTTGCAGTCTGCAAACTTGAGATCAGCCTTACCGCACGAAGAACATGCAGCCAATTTCCCCTCTGGTTTTAGCTTCGAAATTCTTCCTATTATGCGGTGGTAATGTTGACATCGATGATGTATTCATTCTGACCATACATGACCATTTTTTGGAACAAAATCAGTTTTTCATAATTGGTAGTAATGAAAAGTCATCCTAGCAACAATCTAAATTGTTAGCAGTTCGTAAAAAATAGTTGAATTGAAAAGAATTTAGTTTAAACGTCTTTTTATGACTAAAATTATGTTCGGCTATAGCGTTTTGCTATTAAAAAGAGCTTAAAAGATGTTTAAAATTGTTTTTCTCATTAGGATATTGTTTAGCAACATCCTAGCAATGATAAAAATTGTTAGTAGCTTCTAAAAGATTGTTAAATTGAAAAAAATTTAGTTTAAACGTTTTTTTATGACTAAAATCATGTTCGGCTATAGCGTTCTGCTATTAAAAAGAGCTTAAAAGATGTTTAAAAATTTTTTTCTCATTAAGATATTGTTTAGCAACATCCTAGCAATAATAAAAATTGTTAACAGCTTCTAAAAGATTGTCAAATTGAAGAAAATTTAGTTTAAACGTCTTTTTATGACTATTATCGTGTTCGGTTGTGGTTTCTACTATTAAAATAGACTTAAAACTTACTTAAAAGTTTTTTATTCTTATAAATATTGTTTAGCAAAATCCTAGCAATAATAAAAATTATTAGCAGTCCATAAAAGATAGTTAATTTGAAGGAAATTTAGTTTAAACGTCTTTTTATTACTATTATTATGTTCGGTTATGGTTTCTACTATTAAAATAGACTTGAAACTTACTTAAAAAATTTTTATTCTTCTAAATATTGTTTAGCAAAATCCTATCAATAATAAAAATTATTAGCAGTCCATAAAAGATAGTTAATTTGAAGAAAATTTAGTTTAAGCGTCTTTTTATGACTATTATCGTCTTCTGCTATAGCGTTCGTCTATTAAAAAGGGCTTAAAAGTTGTTATAAATTTTTTTTCTCTTTAGGATATTGTTTAGCAACATCCTAGTAATAATAAAAATTATTAGCAGTTTTTAAAAGATTGTCAAATTGAAGAAAATTTAGTTTAAACGTCTTTTTATTACTATTATTATGTTCGGTTATGGTTTCTACTATTAAAATAGACTTGAAACTTACTTAAAAAATTTTTATTCTTCTAAATATTGTTTAGCAAAATCCTAGCAATAATAAAAATTATTAGCAGTCCATAAAAGATAGTTAATTTGAAGAAAATTTAGTTTAAGCGTCTTTTTATGACTATTATCGTCTTCTGCTATAGCGTTCGTCTATTAAAAAGGGCTTAAAAGTTGTTATAAATTTTTTTTTCTCTTTAGGATATTGTTTAGCAACATCCTAGTAATAATAAAAATTATTAGCAGTTTTTAAAAGATTGTCAAATTGAAGAAAATTTAGTTTAAACGTCTTTTTATTACTATTATTATGTTCGGTTATGGTTTCTACTATTAAAATAGACTTGAAACTTACTTAAAAAATTTTTATTCTTCTAAATATTGTTTAGCAAAATCCTAGCAATAATAAAAATTATTAGCAGTCCATAAAAGATAGTTAATTTGAAGAAAATTTAGTTTAAGCGTCTTTTTATGACTATTATCGTCTTCTGCTATAGCGTTCGTCTATTAAAAAGGGCTTAAAAGTTGTTATAAATTTTTTTTTCTCTTTAGGATATTGTTTAGCAACATCCTAGTAATAATAAAAATTATTAGCAGTTTTTAAAAGATTGTCAAATTGAAGAAAATTTAGTTTAAACGTCTTTTTATTACTATTATTATGTTCGGTTATGGTTTCTACTATTAAAATAGACTTGAAACTTAAAAAATTTTTATTCTTCTAAATATTGTTTAGCAAAATCCTAGCAATAATAAAAATTATTAGCAGTCCATAAAAGATAGTTAATTTGAAGAAAATTTAGTTTAAGCGTCTTTTTATGACTATTATCGTCTTCTGCTATAGCGTTCGTCTATTAAAAAGGGCTTAAAAGTTGTTATAAATTTTTTTTTTCTCTTCAGGATATTGTTAAGCAACATCCTAGTAATAATAAAAATTATTAGCAGTTTTTAAAAGATTGTCAAATTGAAGAAAATTTAGTTTAAACGTCTTTTTATGACTATTATCATGTTCGGATGTGGTTTCTACTATTAAAATAGACTTAAAACTTACTGTAAAAGTTTTTTATTCTTATAAATATTGTTCAGTAACATTCCAGCAACATTCCAAGTTGTAAGCAGTCCATAAAAAATAGTTGAATTGAAAAGAATTTATTTTAAACGCCTTTTTATGTCTATTATCATCTTCGGCGATAGCGTTCGGTTATTAAAAAGGGCTTAAAAGTTGTTATAATTTTGTTTTCTCTTTAGGATATTGTTTAGCAATATCCTAGCAATAAAAAAAATTGTTAACAGTCTATAAAAGATAGTTAATTTGAAGAAAATTTTGTTTAAGCGTCTTTTTATGACTATTATCGTCTTCTGCTATAGCGTTCGTCTATTAAAAAGGGCTTAAAAGTTGTTATAATTTTTTTTTCTCTTTAGGATATTGTTTAGCAACATCCTAGTAATAATAAAAATTATTAGCAGTTTTTAAAAGATTGTCAAATTGAAGAAAATTTAGTTTAAACGTCTTTTTATGACTATTATCATGTTCGGATGTGGTTTCTACTATTAAAATAGACTTAAAACTTACTGTAAAAGTTTTTATTCTTCTAAATATTGTTCAGTAACATCCCAGCAACATTCCAAGTTGTAAGCAGTCCATAAAAAATAGTTGAATTGAAAAGAATTTATTTTAAACGCCTTTTTATGTCTATTATCGTCTTCGGCGATAGCGTTCGGCTATTAAAAAGGGCTTAAAAGTTGTTATAATTTTGTTTTCTCTTTAGGATATTGTTTAGCAACATCCTAGCAATAAAAAAAATTGTTAACAGTCTATAAAAGATAGTTAATTTGAAGAAAATTTTGTTTAAACGTCTTTTTATGACTATTATCGTCTTCGGCGATAGCGTTCGGCTATTAAAAAGGGCTTAAACGTTGTTATAAAAATTTTTTCTTTTCAGGATATTCTTTAGCAACATCCTAGCAACAATAAATTTATGAAATATTAATCTAAACAATTACAATCAACCCTGAATTGAAATTTTAAATTTTGATTCTAATTAGTAGAAAACTTTTTACCCGCGACGAACGATAAATTTCTCTCTGAAATGAAAATTTACTTTAAATTTTGAATTATGGACGTGAGCTGAGATGATAGTTAGTGTCTAATAAATTTGTAGCTTAGATACGAGGCTTATTGGAGTTACGCTACTCATATGTGACTAGAGCGTGTCCCGCATTTACTGTGCGAGACAACGGACAGGCGTCACTCTGTCGATAAGCTGGTTCACTGGAACGATTGGCCGTCCAATGCGTGGAATTATCGAGATTGCCCGCCTCGTATCGTCGTAAATTAATTTACGACCCAAGCGGTCCATCCCACATATCTACACGTAGGTAAATGCCTTCCTCTATGCATGTCACGCACAAAGCAATGCCGAAAATATTATTCAGAGAACTCCGCTAGGGATGGTGATAAAAAAAAAATGTTGCTTCAACGATTATATTCATCGTAACTCATTCGCTCGAAAACCTGAACGAAAACTTATTTTTTTTTTGTTTGGACGCTTCAAATTAGATTAAAACAAACGCCGAATTCGTTTTGTTTTTGTGAACGAACAAATTTAAAAAAAAAAATGATTATATTTTTATAAACATTTTTTTTTACTATAATAATACTTTTATTTGCTTTTCAATTCAGTGCTTTCTTTCATCTTTAATGAATACAATATCGAGTGTAAGCTATTTTAGTGTTTGCTTTTTTTCTGAATTCATGTTTTTGGAAACAAAGTGATTTAAAATTATTTTAAGTGTAAAATTTCTGATATTTTTTGCGGTGAGGGAAAAAAAAGGAATGTTGACAGAATAAATAAATTGCTGCTTTATTCAGTGCTAATTCGCCTGGGGAAATCACGAACAAAGTAGTGCCTTCTTTATTGCACTTTTATTGGACTGGTCAAAATCGATTGTTAGATATTTGATTTTTCTTTCCTCTATGTCCCTTTTTTTTAGTTTCTTTCCTTTGTCAGTTTATTTATTTGTACGCATTTTAATTTGTCTTTTTTTTAGTTTTCTCTTTGTCAATTTATTTATTGTAAGCATTTTAATTTGTCTTTTATGGTTGGAAATGTAAAATTTATGAAATGAATTTAGTATTTTTTTTTCCTCAGCAAAATATAAATCAGAAATAAAGAAAAAAAAACATTTTTCCTATTTCATATGTAAATGAAAAAAAAAGAATTTTTTTGCAATGAATTTTTTTTCCGGATTCGAGTATGGTATAAAATCCCATTTTTAGCCGAGCAGCCCTGGTAGTAAACTTAAAATCCTCGTGAATTTAACGCGAGCATGGAACGCATAAAAAAACAGAAAGTCGAGTTGCAATGTTTTACAAGTGAGAACGGAATGAACTGGTATTTTTTTTTTTATTTTCTTCATATCAAGAGCAGCTTTGTTTTGTGTGTCTAATAATTGGGCGTTTAGTTGAAGAATTGAAGGGTATGAAAAATCGCTATGAAAATCTAATCAATAATTTAGAGGGGAAATAAATTTTTGAAGGGGAATTAGTTTTTGCAATTGTTTTTCACTTGTAGGGTTCATAGAGTGTATAGTTGCGGTACGATGGTTCGTAATAGCCTTTATAAGCTCAGTCACTGATCGCTGGTCGCTAGCTTTAGAGTCTCGAGTTTGATGAAACGAACGGATTAGAACCCTATTGTATAAGCAAGCTCGTCCAGATATCTATGGATTATGCAAACGTGCCTTATCAAACTGCTTGATCGTCCTAAGTTTACGTCCTGTTGCAACTCGCTTTTAACTTGTCATTAAATCCTTAATATTATAAGTATAATTAAACACATTTCACTAACAAGATTTGAGAATTTTACCAAAAAATGATCCAAAAGCAAATTTTTAATTTTGCGAACCAAAAAAGGAGAACTTTTTTGGTTAAAAAAAAAGCTGATGCAATAACGAACTCCCTATAACTTATTTTTAATAAAATACAGAACAGTTTTAAATAATAAATTCTAAAAAATTTATCTTCATAAGCAATATTGGTGAAAAAAATATATTTTAACATTCAACCAAACAAATTTATTAATTTCCTGTTATTTAAAAGTTACGGAAAAAAGACTGTTACGTTACATGCTTCAAAAATGTTGACCATACGTATTTCTTTCAACAAAAAAAAATTTTTTTTTTAAATCTCTTATATACTTAAAAATTTTTCATGATTTTGTACATCAGATTTATCAGATGGTGGGCAAGCTTTTTTGTTCTTTTAAAGTCCATTGAAATATTCAGAATTACTGGCGTGTAGAATCAAGTCACGCAAACAGGTTTCAATCTGACAAGAGTGAACGTCAATCAAACAATGTATTTTATTTTTATTATTTTTTTTTTATTATTCCGAATGCTCTGTAAATTTCAGAATATTTTTGCTTTATTCCGGTGCGGCAATTTAATTGTGCCATGATGGACAAGGAAATTCTTTTTTTAACCTAATAGAACCGAATTAAATACACGTACATCTCATGTGAACAATTTACTTACATAATGTTAAAATTGTAAAAAGACAAATAAAAATAAAAATTAAAAAATAAAAATTAAAAAATAAAAAATAAAAATTAAAAAATAAAATAAAAATAAAATTATTAATACTTTTTTAAGTTTGATTGATCGGAAAATTTGTTATTCCTCTATTTAAAAACTTAGTTTTCAAACATTGATAGAGACAATATTTGTATTTTAGACTGTCGTGTAGAGTTCAATTTAATGTTGAAAATTTTAGACTTCTTAAAGTTTATTTTCATATTCTATTATTAATATCAAATTCAAACTAAAATTAATTTTCGAATCATTTTCTAAATCAGAAAATTCTACGAGAATTCAATTGATTTAAGGACAAATCTGACGTAGAGTCAAATCAAAATTAAGCGCAATGAAATGATTTCGTAATATAAAAGAAGAACACAAATTAAATTTTAAATTTCCCTCGGTGGAAAGGTGAAGAATTTGATTTGGAATATTTAAAACGATTAAAAATTGCATTTGAATAAAAAGGACAATTATTTTGTCAAAATAAGAAACATTTGTTAAAGTTTGGGTTATTTTACTGAAATCAGTTATTATTGACAAAAAAATTTTTATTTTTATTCAAAAATAACTTTAAAATGCTCAAAATGTGAAGAATTTAATTTCTAACGCTTTTACCAGAAGAAATAAAAATTTTAATTTGAGTTTTTAGAAAAAAACGAAATTGTGACATTGGATTAACTTTTGTTCCGCAATTGTTTTTCGGATTCTTCATTAAATACAAAAGTGAATTATTTATTGAATAATTGAATGATTCTTAAAATTTAATTCTCGT
Source organism: Leptopilina drosophilae (assembly GCA_032873175.1). Classification (NCBI taxonomy): domain Eukaryota; kingdom Metazoa; phylum Arthropoda; class Insecta; order Hymenoptera; family Figitidae; genus Leptopilina; species Leptopilina drosophilae. The sequence continues at coordinate 7,389,634 of CM065483.1, forward strand.
GACGAAATTTTATTTGAAAAATTTTTAAATAGTTTAATTATTTTGACGAATTTTAAGTAAAATTAGAAGAATAATTACATTTTTCAAGGAATAAAAATTTAATAATTAATAATTTAATAATTTCATAATTTCATATTTAATTTAATAATTTCATAATTTAATTTAATTTGATAAAAGTTGTATTAAATATAGTATTGAAATTCTGCGATGAATTTTTATTATTTCTGAAAATTATTGAATTATTGAAAAGAAATTAATAAAAAAAATTTTTGAATATTTAAATTTCTGTGCAATTTTTATTATTTATGAAAATCATTAAATGTTTGTGTAAAATTTTATTTTATTTGCGACAAAATTGATTACAATTGCCTTTAAATAATTGAATTCTTTGGGAAAATTTTATTAAAATAGTAAACTTTGAAAATCATTGAAGAAAATTATTGAATAAAATTGAAATTTTGAAAAGAAATTAAATTATTAAAGTTTTTAAAGAATAATTAAATTTTGAAGACGAATTTTATTGTTTTTAAAGATTATTGAGATTTCGACGAGAAAATAAAAAGATTTTTGAATAAAATTGCAATGTCGCCTAGAATTTTATTTAAATTTTTGAAAATAATTGAATTTTGGAGAAGAATTTAATTATTTTAACAGATAATTCAAATTTTGACGAGAAAATAAAAAGATTTTTTGAAAATAATTGAATTTTGGAGAAGAATTTTACTATTTTCAAAAATAATTTAAATTATAACGAAAAAATAAAAAGGGTTTTGTCCATATTTGTAATTTTGCCAAAAATTTTATTAAAATATTTAAAAATAATTGAATTTTGGAGAAGAATTTAATTATTTTTAAAGATAATTAAAATTTTGACAATGATATAAACATTTTTTTTTTAAATAATTAAAAATTTGACAAAAAATTTATTTCCTATAATTGCAAAAAATAATGAATTTCTGCAATAATTTTTAATGTCTTCAAAGTTTAATTTCTTTATCATTCTTAATTAAAATTCTTCTTGAAATCCATAATTTTGAATAATTAATTAAATATATATGGAAAAATATAATTTTAGATGAATATGAATTATTAATTTGTTTTAAAAATCTAATAAAATGTGTAATTAAATTCTTTTAAAATTAAAATTTTCCAATATTTCCCAATTGAAACCATTGGAAGTTAATTTATTTACGAAAATTGTAAATGCTACTCTTTTAAAAATTAAATTAATTTTGAAATATTTCAGTTAAATTATTCATTGAAAATTATTTAATTAATTAATTAATTAATTAATTAATTAATTAATTAATTAATTAATTAATAATTATGATTTATTATTTACATTAATTGATTTTTTTTTAAATTATTAAATTATTTTATATTTTTTTCTTTATTTATTTAAAATTTTTTATTTTCATATAGTTGTAATTTTTATAGTTTATGAGCCAACCAAAAAAATACAAAAAAATTTTGAATTTTCTTATGAATTTTAAAAAATTTAATTTCTTCAGTACTTTTAATAAAAATTCCCGAGTTTTCCCTAAATCCCCTATGTCAGAATATTATTATTATTATTATTATTATAGTAATATTAAAACTATATCTGCCAATTCATATTTTATTATTTTATTTATTTTATTTATTTTTAAAATTTTGACTTACTAATTTTGTCATTCTATTATTTTTAATTTGCCAATTGCATTTAAAAACAAGTAGAGTCAGTTTGTTTCTTTCATATCGTGTTTGTTTACATTTACCAATTATATTTGTGACCTAAATTTTTCCCCAAAAACAAACAAATTAATTAAATATTCCTGTTTGTTTTCATAATAATTCCACACCACCTTAAACTATGTGGTTAAAATTCATTATCCGTCAAAACTCGATGTTAAAGAAGAAGAAAAAAAAACTAATTCTACTTTATTTTCTTTCTGTTTCAGGTGAGCTAATGAATTATGCAGTTGTTTTTTTTCATGTTTTTACCTTTATTTTCTGAAATTCTTTTTAATTCCATTTGAAAAAGAAGTGAAATCATTCCACTGAATAGAAGTCTAGGACGCTAACTTTAAATACCCTCCTGGTGAGTAATATTTGCTTAATTAAACACAATGTAGAAGAACTTATATTCGTTCGTTATAACTCGGCTAATGATCAGTTTTGATTGGAATAATTATTGAGGAGACTTTAAAAGTGTCTCAAGGATGATAGTTAATTTGAGAAAAAAAACTGGATAAGTTGTACACTGAAAAAAAAATTTATTCGATTCAAATAACCGATTATTTGTCTATAATCAAATAAATATTTACTTGAATCAAATAATTTTTATTTCAATCAATTAATTAGTATTTGCTTCAAAGATTGAAATATTTGATTCAAATACAGTTTATTTGATTGAAATACAGTTTATTTGATTCAAATAAACATTTATTTGATTATAGACAAATAATCGGTTATTTGAATCAAATAAATTTTTTTTTTCAGTGTATAAAGTGTATAAATAAAATAATTGATAAATTGTATTTGTATAGATCGATATGTTCGTATAAGTAGGTAGTTAGCGAAATTAGTCGATCGTGATCGAACGAGTATGTGAAGGGGAAGGTTTCTCGTTGATTCAGAGTAGAATAATAGAGCTCGAGAGTCCCAAACCGTATGGACCATTATGTTCGATTACTATAGCTCTCTCTCTCACTTGTGTGTTGACTATCTACTGCCGTTATGCTGATGCCTAACATCACTACTCTCAATGCCGCCGAGACAAACGGATTAGATTTGTTTACTCGAGAGACGCCAGCATCATGATAATGCTTGTAAACGATATTAGATATCATAAGGAGATTCATATTCAAAATAATTATCCTACACACTCAAGCTTATGATAAACCGATTAATAATTTGTGTTTCATGAAGATTCATTCACCTCAAAAGAGGTATCACTAACAATTGTTACTGGTACAATCAAGTTTGCACTGAAAACAAAATTTATTTTCGTCCACAAAAAGTTATTTTCATCAAATAAATATTTTTCAACTAATTTCAATTGAATTGAATCAAATAAATATTTTTCAACTAATTTCAATTGAATTGAATGAAATAAATATTTTTCAACTAATTTCAATTGAATTGAATCAAATAAATATTTTTCAACTAATTTCAATTGAATTGAATCAAATAGTTTTTGTTTATCCATTTTTTTTGGATTCAATAAAAATTATTTCAATCAAATAAATACTAGCTAAAATAACGAGCTTAAAAAAATATTTTTCTATAATTGCCATTTTTTTAGTATTACAATAATTATTTCATTAAGATTGAAAAATTTAATTATTCGGCAGAATAATTCGGCACTCAAAATCACTATTTAATAATAAAACCAAAAAGAGCATTTAAAAAAATGTTTTTCTATAATTGTCATATTTGTAGTATTACAATTATTATTTCATTAGGATTGAAAAATTTAATTATTCAGCAGAATTCTCCTCAAAATCACTATTTTTCTAAATATAAATAATAATATATAAATATATTTTGTAAAAATAAATAAAAATAAATAAAAATAAGTAAAAATAAATAAATATAAATAAATATGAAAAAATAAAAAATACAAATAAATGAATAAATATAAATATATTTTATATTATATATAAATATTCAGGAAAGTCAGGAAAAAGTATGAAAATTTTGTCGAAAATACTGAAACAATATTCAATTTCGAAAATTCGTAAGAAAATTCTCAATGTTTCTCACAATTTTCATCATTGAAAAGATTTTATTTATTTCAAACTTTTCCTATTTTTTACAACAATTGAACTTTACAGATTTTTATCAATTATTTTGGAATAATTTTTTATGTAAAAATCCAAAAAAAAATTGAATTTTCTAAAATTTTGGTTTTTAATTTAATTGGAATTTTATAAAATTTCAATTTTCAATGAATTTCATTAGAAATTTTAAAGATAATTTAGGTTTATGAAAAATTTTAATAATTCAAATTCTTATATAAAATTAGTTATACTTTTAAATATACATTTCAATCATTATTAAAAACAATAATGGATTTATGGATAAATTTTACTTAAAACACTGAAAAAAATTGAATTTTCGAAAAATTATAAATGATTGCAAAAACTCAATTATATTCCCATTTTTTTTTAATATTCTCCTCGAAATTTTAATTACTTTAAAAATTTGTTAACAAAATTTTCTGCAAAATTCAATTATTTAACAAAATTTTTAATAAAATTCTTTGTAAAAATTTAATTGTTTGCAAAAATTTTCTTTAATTTCATCTGAAATCTATTATTTACAAATCTTTTATAAAATTCTTTCTTCTTAAAAATGTTTTTAAAAATCGTCAAACGAAATCAATTGTTTCGTATTATTAATGTGGTAAAAAATAAATGTTATTTTAAAAACCTAGAAAATTTCCATTTTTTAAACTGAAAAAATCAGAAACTTTCAAATGAATAAATGCCTGACAACACTAAGAAAACATTATACTTAATTTAAATAGAAAAATAATTTTAAGTGATTTTGTTTAATTGAAATTAGTTTGTGAGCTTAATTCCAATATATAGAAAGTATCTACTACTTTGATTTAAAAATATTACTTTTTTGAATAATTATATTTAATTCAAACATATTTTCTGTTTTTGATTTAAACAAAAAATATGTTTAAAAATTTTGTGTTTGTTTCAAACTTAAAAGTTTCAAACTTAAAACACTTTTAAGTTTGAATCAAACACAAAATAATTTAAAGATAATTTAAAATCAATCACAACTTATATTTGAATTAAATATATTATTTTTTTAAATAAACCAAAAAATATGTTTGAATTAAACTTAAATATGTTTGACTGTTGAAGAAAGATATTTTAAGTTTGATTTAAAGAAAATAGGTTTCGATAATAGTTTTTAACAAACAAATTCTGTAAATATTTTTTCCAAAATAAATATCAAATTTCTTAAAAGAAAATTTGATTTACAACTTTTTTTTCTACTTAAAACTTGCACTTTGTTTATAAATTGTCATTGAGAAGCAGAAAATGTGCAAAATATTTTCTAATTTTAATTTTCCAACTGTTTAAAAATTTTTTTTTTAGAAAAAATGAAAAGATTAATTACCCAGTCCTAAAATGTTTGTTACAAAGTGCTAATTTTTCTTGAAAGAAGAGAAATATTGAAAAATAATATTAATATAATTTTTTTTAGATTAATAAAAGTAAATTTTCAAAAAGTTTAAAAAAAGTTGAAAGGACTATCTATCAACTTCTTTTCGAAATATAAGGACTACCAACGGTATTTACCTAAATTCGTAACAAATCCAATTCAATTATTTAAAAATACCGAAATCTGTTCTTCGACACCGTGACAAACATTACACATTTATAAATAATATATTCAGCAATTTTCGATATTGATTATCCTTTGAGGCGATATATACCTCCTTCCAGAACTTAAGGAAACTACCTTCAGTCAAATCGGATCACAAGAGTGCTTTGTTAAAGTCAGCATAGTACAAAGTTAGCATACTCGGCAATGCATTTACATAAATATGAAGTCATGAAAAGTTATCCTTTGCAAAATAAAAATATCTATTCGTCGTTTAATAGAAAAAAAATAAAAAAAAAAATTTTTTATCATTGAAATACTTCTAAATACTATAAATAATGTTTTTTTTTCATTTGCTTCAGGGAATTTTTCATCAGCTCTCGTCGCAAAATCCTCAATAAATCGATGCAATTTTTCGAAATTAAAAATTCCACGCTCTCAATTTATATTTATTAAACATACGTTCGTCTGACTTTAAAATAAATGATAAATGTTTCTATATTAACAAAAAATAACTTTTTTGCAATATAAACTTTATCAGTTTTTATTAATCAAATTTTTTTAAACAAAAAAAAATTCTAAATGTGGCATTGAATGGTAAAATATTGAAAACAATTTTCATGATAATTTTCCATTAAAATTGGAAACGTTAATTTAATTTTTTAAAATCTGATAGCGATCTCAAAATATCTCGAGTAAAATAGTTTCAATCAAGATTTTGTCAATTTTTAAAATTACCTGCCTTCTTAGATTCGATATTTTGAATTTTTTAATTCAAATATAAAATTCAAATTCAGTGAACTAAATTACTAAAAGAATTCTAATTTCAAAGCGTTGTAAATTTTAAAGAAACCTATAATGAACTTGTAATTCGGTGATAAATCTATATTTCTGTAATAATTAATCAAGGAATATAAATAAAAGGATTTTATCAGAAAACGGAATTGAAAATCAACGTTAAAAATAATGTAATGCACATAAAATTTTAATTCACTTTACCTCTGCAAAAGATAGTCGTAATTAAAATTTTTCTTTTTTAAAAGCAATTTTACCTCGTACAATGGAAATTAAATTGCACTTTTTTTCAAAACAACAATTTTATAATATATTTTTTTAAATCCATACAGGAAACTTATTTAATTCAGTTACTAAGAAATTTTTACGAGAGTTCCTTTTTATTAAATAAAATTTCTTTTCCCGCTGAAAATGAAGATACTTTTATTTTTTTTGCCTATTCCGCGCTGAGAATTTCACATATTTCATTCGCGTTTTTAATCAAGATGAAGAAAAATCGTAAAAAAAATGAGATTGGTGTATTCAGAAAGCAGTAAACAACAGTAATAATTATATTAAAATCTGTAATTCCAGCGAGATTTTTTGTTTTCGTTGAAGAAAGTGGAATACAAATATTCAGAACGAAAATTGATAAAATATTTTTTTTGATACGGGGTCAGTTTTCCCAAACTCGTTTTCCCAAAAAATCACATTTCCAAAGTACTTTTTTCACAAATTTTTTTTTCCAAAGTCATATTTTCCCAACATGAAATTGTTCATTAGATAGAATGTAAATTATTTTTATTATTATTATTATGTCCAGTGCCTAAATATAAATAAAACAATTATAAAATAATAACGAACAAATGTAATTTCAATACAATAATATAAAAATGTGAAAATACGAAGAATTTAGAATTGTATGTTGCAGTCAATAATTTGCAAATAGCCAGTCATATAATTTCTATTTTAAGAAAATTTCACAAAACAATTCAGTTATTTAAAAAAAAAATTGTTTAGTTATTTAAAAAGAAATTTGTCTTAAAAATTCAATTATTTTTAAAAGTAATATAAATTCTTAGCAAAAATCTATAATTACTTTCAAAAAAATTTACAAAAATTGACGTCAAAATTTAAATTATCTTTATAAATAATAAAAAATTTTCTGTGAAATTTAATTATACTTTCGAAAATTTCCTTCTGTTTCATGATTTTTAATATTTTCTATTTTAATAAAGATTGTCCAAAAGAATTCAATTTTTTGTAATTATAAATCTAATAAAATTCTATGCAAACATTTAATTATTTTTATTAAAAAAAATTTGCAAAGGAATTCAATTTTTTTTATAAATTTAATAAAATTCTATGAAAACATTTAATTATTTTTATAAAATAAAATTTGCAAAGGAATTCAATTATTTACAAATTTTTTATAAATTTCTTTGCAATCATTCAGTTGCTTTCATATATAATAAAATTTTTTTTAGGAATTCAATTTTTATCATAAAACTCATTGCAGATTTTGAATTATTTGTAATAAAATTCCAACCGAATTCTTTGTCAAAATTTTAATTATCTTTATAATTAATATAATTTTTCTCCGAAATTAATTTATTTTCAAAAATTTTTATAAAATTCTTGTCAGAATTTCAATTACTAAATACATGTACAATTTTTTTCAATTTATCGAAAAATGGAAATTATTCTTAAAAAACTTTATTAAAATTTGTCAAGAGAATTAAATACTTGCACAAATATTTTTTGTTAGTTTGGGAAAATCTGGTTTTGGGAACAAAATATTTTTAGGAAAAATGTCCTTTGGAAACCACTATTTTTTGGGAAACTGAAAAAGTAGAAATAATAAAAATAGTAAAAATAATAAAAATAGTAAAAATATTAATAAAATATTATAGTAAAAATCGTATTTTGGGAACAAAGGACTACAATCTATTTTTTTACTTATAAGCTAATGTGAATTTAATAGAATTCATATTATTGTGTTTCAGAAAAATCAAGTAATATTTTAATTTAAAGAGAATTTTCGTTACAAAATTTTAATGAGTTATCAACTTGTCAGGATATTATTTTATCAATTTACACACGAACTAGCTCGACATACATCAAAAAAATTTCATTTTATTAAAACTTCCCTCTTCTTGACGTTAATTAATTTGTTAATTTAAAATAAAATTTTTTATTCTTTTTTTTTTGCATAAAAAGAATATTATTATGAAGGAAAAGTCAATAATTATAAGAATGAGTATTAAAAATTTAAAATAATAGAAGAAATCCTCTTATATTTAAATTTTATAATAAATTTATAGTAATGAACAGAAGAATTTTATATTTTCAAGTTAAACATTTAGTGATGTTCCCAATAAAAGAAATCCATGTGACAAGAAAAATAGATTTCGAAAAATTGAGAAGAATTACAGAAACGAAAATTGTATTGATTCTAAATTATCGAAAAAAATATCAAAATGATCTAAAAATGAAAATATTCTTTACGCAATTAAAAAGGTTAATTAAAATTTCGGTCTTGTATTCATTATATATATGTTGAAAGGGACAATTAAATAAGGACTGGTTTCTCGCTTAATTGAAATGAGGCATTGCGTGGAATACGTCAAGTTTCCAATTTACTGTCTCTTGTATTGTATTTGTGTCATTGAAAAGGGGTCGTTTCACGTTATAGTTGATTTGCAATGGAAATTAAATGATTTCGTCTAATTTTCGTGTAATTAAAGGTGTAACTAGTGAGCACATTAACAGTGTTTACACATTGAGAAGTATCGAAATGTCTACAATGTACAAAATGTACAACGTCAGGTGGAAATGGCATTACGATATCGGTTTATGTACCCATCTAATAGAAGCGTTCAGCTCTGCGGGAACGTCAGCGATATTCATATTGTGTTGAAACTCGCCCCGGGAAATGGGGAAGTAAAGTCTACCCAACGAGATACTGTGCAATTTCAAATAGTTAACGAACTGCCACTCTTGCCATAGAGGTTATGCAATGAGAATTTTTTTTCCCCAACTATCACTTCACTGCTTGAATTTGTTCAAACTTTCTTCTTTTTTTTATTTTTAAAAATAAAAGAGATTTCTCTTTTATTTCTATTCTTATAATAACTCTTTTTACAATCTGCTCGTTTCGTATTGAATTCTTTTTCCATTTTTTTGTTTGGTTTTATAACAGAACAGGTGTCTATTTTCGTGTATTTACTTAATTAATAAAAGTACATCAATTTTTTTGCTTATTTTCAGAAGAATGAAAAATTGGATTAGACTTTTCTGTTTATTCTTCGTATAGTGCTTTCCATTGGACGGTATTAAATTCAGCACCAATTTTTATGCGACTCGATGTTCTAAAAATACAACTATTTTGCTTTATTTTCCCTCCATATTGTATCCGCCATCTTGGATTTTGAAAATCCGACATCGGATTCGTAATCAGCGACCCTAAAAACTTCTGAATTCAAATTTTCATAAAAGTCCAACCAGTTTTTAAAAATTAGTCCGCCATATTGAATGCACCATTTTGAATTTTGAAAATCCGACATCAGATTCGTAATCAGCGACCTTACAAACTTTTAGAGGGCAATTATTATTAGAATCCAACAAGTTTTTAAAAATTTTGTCCGCCATATTGAATCCGCCATTTTGAATTTTGAAAATCCAACATCAGATTCGTAATCAGCGACCCTACAAACTTTAAAATTGTAATTTTTATTAAATTTGAACCAGTTTTAAAAAATTTGACCGCCATATTGGATCCGCCATTTTGAATTTAGAAAATCCGACATCAAATTCATAATCAGTGACCCTAAAAACTTCTAGATTCAAATTTTTATTAAAATCCATTTAGTTTTTAAAATTTTCTCCGCCATATTGGATCCGTCATTTTTAATTTTGAAAATCTTTCATTAGATTCGTAATCAACGACCCTAAAAACTTCTGGATTCAAATTTTTATAAAAACCTATTTAATTTTTCAAAATTTGTCCGCCACATTGTATCCGCCATTTTGAATTTTGAAAATCCGACAACAGATTCGTAATCAGCGACCCTAAACACTTGTAGATTGTAATTTTTATTAAACTTCAACTAGTTTTTAAAAATTTGTCAGCCATATTGCATCCGCCATTTTGAATTTTCAAAATCCGACCACAGATTCTCAATCAGGGCCCTAAATACTTGTAGATTGTAATTATATTATAATAATCGACATAATTAGTTGAATATTTATTTTACAAAAGTTATTAAAATTTGAAAAATTCAATTTGGAAATTTTTAAAAAATTAAGTTTTTTTAAAAAATAGTAATTAAAATTTTTTAAAGAAAAAGGTACTTGAATTCACAAAAATAATTTTAACAAATTGAAACAATTGAAAATTTTGTAAAATTTTATATTTAAAAGAATTTTATTTTTTCCTGTTTAAAAATTGACTGTAAATATAATTATATTTTTGAAATTATATCATTTTATGAATTTACAAAACTTATTCTATTTAAATAATATTCAATTCTCGTAGTTGAGTTCTGATAGTAATTGATTTAACGAAAATTTCAGTAAAAATTTTAGAAAATAATTGAATATTTAAACCGTTTTATAAAGAATTTTAGGAATTAATTAACTTTTAATAGGTTTTGTAAATTAAATTCCTTGAAAATTTAAAAAAAGAAAAAGTTTTTAAATTTTTCAATTGTTATATTTAAAAAATTCTTTGAATAAAATTATTTTTCTTAAAAAATTGTTAAAGTTTTTCAACAATTCTATTCAAAAATTCTAAAAAATAATTGAATTTTGGATGTACAGTTGTAAATTTTGGAAATAATTATATTTCAAGAGATTTTTCATTGAAATTATTTGAAAATTCTAAATCCTCGGGAAAAATAAATATGAATAAGTTTTTAAATTTTTGTTTAACAAAAAGTAATAAAGTTTAGAAAAATTTCATTCAGAAAATTCGTAAGATTGTTTCTTGAAAAAATGAAGCAACAATTTTCTAAAAATACTTCTATTTCCGAAAATAATTTTAAAAAATTGAAACAATCGAAAATTTTGCCAACTTTTATTGAAATAAATTTTGAATTTTAATTAATTCTGCAATTTCAATTAATTCTGTATTTCAATTATTTTCAAAGAATTTTAATAAACTTCTTGTCAGAATTTCAATTATTTATTTATTTTTGTACATTTTTAATTATCAAATTTATAAATAATAAAAATCATCCTAGAAATTCATTTATTTTTTGCATTTACTATATGAGTTGTTCAAATAATTATATTTAATGAAAGACCGTAAGAAAAATGATATTTTTTAGGAAATTCAGAATTTTGCTAGTTTCTGTTAAACTTCAGCTAGTGTTTAAAAATTTGTCCGCCATATTGAATCCGTCATCTTGAATTTTGAAAATCCAACATCAGATTCATAATTAGAAACCCCAAAAACTACTGGATTCAAATTTTTATAAAAATCCATTCAGTTCTTGAAACTTTGTCCGCCATATTGCATCCGCCATCTTGGATTTTTAAAATCCGACATCGGATTCGTAATCAGCGACCCTAAAAACTTCTGGATTCAAATTTTCATAAAAGTCCAACAAGTTTTTAAAAATTAGTCCGCCATATTGAATCCACCATTTTGAATGTTGAAAATCTGACTTCAAATGAATGTAATTTTTTGTTTCAATGCTATAAGTAGAAAATAGAAAGAAAAGGGAAGAATTCATTTTTAGATAATACGCAATAATTTCATCTTTACGATGATTATCGTACATTTAAATGGATTTTATAATCCCCGTCTATTTCACATGGAAAAGACATTAAAATTAATTGATTTATACATTACAGAAAAATGCATAATTTACTGTGCAAGTGCTTTATGTGCATTTTTATGACGAATTTTTTTATGTCTTTTCATGATTTAATACCATTTCGTACTTAAATGTCCGCTTTATTGTGAAATCTACTAATAAAACGCCAGAATATGTCTTCGAATAAAAAGCAAAGCTTTTGTGTGTGGTACAAAAATTTGTATTATAAAAGATGCGGGATAAAAATTTATTAATTCATTTTGATATATTTTATTATTAATTATTATTATTGCTTTTGGTAATTATTACTGTGTTGAAAAATATTAGTTGGGAAAAAAGAGTTTTTTAGTACTCACTATAAATATTTACCTATATTTGTAAGTTTTATTTTTTTTTACAGCGTGAACTTTTATTTTCTATTGTTATAGTCTTTTATATATAAAATTAGTATATAAAATTCTTCACGTTAAATTTTCTTTATTTTATTAAGAAAAATATTCGATATTAAATGCCAACTATAGTTTTCTTTAGTTCCTTTCGTCGAATATTCGGGCAGAAAGTTGAAGTGTTATTAGGACTAATTTCAGACTTCTAATGGTTTCATATTAAATTTAACCACCACTTTAATTTTAAGCGATGGTTGTTGAACCGATTCAAGAAATCACGACTATTTTCAACCTTTTTCTCAACAAAAAAAAAGAAAATGATATAACTTTTATTAAATTTTATTCATTTTGGCTAAGAATGAAATTTTGCAAAACTTGTTCCAATTAATATTTGAATTTTCGATAATTTTCTATGAATATTTTGTTCTAACAGCATGACAAATATTGGAAAAGTGTCACAATTATTTCTGAATTCTGATACTTTTAGAAATTAATTATAGTTGCATAACTTATTTTTTATATTGGTTATAAAACATAATTTATTTTTTATATTGGTTATAAAACATAAAATATAATATAACATAATTATATTATGTTATGGATTCATATAAATAAAATAAGGTAAGAATAAATGTTAGTAAGTCAATTAGTAAAACTCTTCTAAGAACATTGAGAGAAATAGTGAGAAAGAGAATGTGTGAGTAAAATTTTATGGTAATATTTAGAAGAATTTTTTTTTGAATTTTTCATGACATTCAAACGAAAAGAATACCATTACACGGTCGTAATTTTGATTTATTTTTTCAACATTCGCTGTACTAGTTTTAAAATTGTCTGCATTTTCCTCGACTTGAAATATTCCGTTTCTGCCATATAATGTCTTGTATGTAGAAAACAGATGGTAGCACTGTATTTCGACGAGAATTAGAGAGAGAGAGAGAGATTCTTGAGAGAAAATTCTCGCGCAAAATCTGCAACAATAAATGTTTCGAATGTGATATAATAAAAAATTTTGTCATCATAATTGTTTGCTTCCAAAAAGGGAATATTTTTCACTTATTTTAAATGTTGTTTGGTAAATGATGAAAAAAGTTGTTTCAAATTATTCCTTTAATTAACATATTCAGTGTGGTATTAAAAACAGTCGGTATTTTAGGATTTTTTTCTTGAACTTGATCGAAGGGAATAAAAAATCCGTATGATGAATCTTTAGCTTCTTCAGTATCTTTAGCATCTTTGGCATCTTTAACATCTTCTGTAGCATCTTCAGTATCTTTAGCATCTTCTGTAGCATCTTCAGTATCTTTAGCATCTTTAGCATCTTTAACATCTTCTGTAGCATCTTCTGTAGCATCTTCAGTATCTTTAGCATCTTCTGTAGCATCTTCAGTATCTTTAGCATCTTTAGCATCTTTAACATCTTCTGTAGCATCTTCAGTATCTTTAGCATCTTTAACATCTTCTGTATCTTCAACATCTTCTGTAGCATCTTTAGCATCTTTAACATCTTCTGTAGCATCTTCAGTATCTTCAACATCTTCTGTAGCATCTTCAGTATCTTTAGCATCTTTAACATCTTCTGTAGCATCTTCAGTATCTTTAGCATCTTTAACATCTTCTGTAGCATCTTCAGTATCTTTAGCATCTTTAACATCTTCTGTAGCATCTTCAGTATCTTTAGCATCTTTAGCATCTTTAACATCTTCTGTAGCATCTTCAGTATCTTTAGCATCATCAGTGTCTTTAGCATCTTTAGTATCTTTAGCATCTTCAGTATCTTTAGCATCTTCAGCATCTTTAGCATATTCAGTATCTTCAGCATCTTTAACATCTTCTGTAGCATCTTCAGCATCTTCTAGAACATCTTTTTGATCATGTTCCCTTTTTTGAAACAAAATCTTTAGTTTGGGCTTTCTAAAGACCCAAACATCCAAAAAGTATAACAGTTCAGAAATGATTTCAATGTTTACTAACAAAGTTCACGTGTAATGTAAATGTTAACGCAAAGTATCATACGGTTGACCCAAACAGTGAGCAAACAAACAAATATGATGATGTTAGTTGTCAGAAAAGTGTCGGATGTTGTGTCACAACATATATATTTTCTGCACACGTCTAAAATCTCTGCAACTGTGTAAATTTACAGTCTAAAGGTAGATACGTACAGCCAGTAGTATAAGCACATAATTCACTTGTATAGTGTGCATCATATTTTATGTATACGCCATCGTGCGTGGGAGTGCGAATTGCACATTGAGGAAATCCTTTCCATGTGTATATAATACACAAGGCACAGGCAGCAAGTTTACTCAGTCAGTGGTTATTAAGCAACTGATTTATTTGCAGCACATGAATTTCTTGCAGCCACTTTGTCACTAATGTTCCAAGTCTGAAATTAAAACAGGTGAAAAAAAAGAAAATAAATGTATACCTCAAAATTTTACTGTTTTCAAAAGAATTCTTCTAAATGATGATTTTCTGGTCAGTGTGACCAGAAATATAAAAATTCTAATTTTTTGGTCAGTGGAGTGACTGTTTGTTTAATTTACTATCCGTTTGTTTATTTACTATCCGTTTGTTAAATTTACTATCCGTTTGTTGAATTTACCATCCATTTGCTTATCCGTTTGTTAAAAAAGTCCAAATTTGTTCACTCTAAACGCGAAATTTTTAGATATATGTGAAAATATAAATAGTATTTGTGTTCTGTTTGTAGTTCGATACTCATTAAAACATTTCGAGTGTGTATACCAAGTTCTGTTAGTTTGGCTGACCATTCATTGATTACACTACTTAACTAGGAGTGTAAACGTTGTGCTGACTACTGTGATTGTGGAGAGTCTCAGACTGACTGAAACTCCTGGGTGCTCTCGAAAATCAACACGAATGGAGCTCATTATACCAGTTATAGAGATCTTCATCAAAAGTCAATAATTTAGATCTATACAGCGTCCAGCATATTTCATACTTCTCTCTCTCTCTCTCTCTATTTCTCTCTTCCATTAGAGATGACAAGAATATTCAGAGTTGGAAATTTGATTCATGCTAAGGTTAAGAAAAGAAAGTTTATTTCAAAATTCAATTAAAATGCTAATCCTCTTTTTACCACTCGGATGAATTCGGCTTTGCATATTTTTAGTGTCACTTGCATCTGAATGCAGATGATGGCAAATATTTTTACTTCTAATAATTTTTAATCTAAGAGATTAAATATTTTTGATGACTTGGATAACTTTAGGGAAATATTAATGTTAGCAAAAAATTCTAAACTGTTTCTTAATGCAGCTTTTGGTGACACAATGACACAACAAGGGAAAGTGATTACAAAAATGGTATGTAACTCGATGATGTAAGGTTCAAATGACGATTTTAATAAGTTTGAACTCTTCGTATAGAATACAGGTCTTGGATATTATGAATTTTACGACTTTTTTAGACTATTTTCAAATAATTCGACATTTATCGACTTTTATTAAAAAATTGGGACTTTTTCGACTTTTCTTCCAAATTTTGCGATAGTATACCATATTTTTAGTATAAAATGCAACATATTTCGATTTTTATTACTATAAAAAGTAAAATAGAGAAATCTTTGGAAATTTATTTATCAATAAGTTTTCTAATTAAGTTTTTCAAATATTACAATTAAAAAGATTTGGAATAATTGAAATTCTGTAAAATTTAATTCAAACTAAATTATCAATTCAAGCAATTTATTACAATTTTTCAAAATTAACTTTTACAGAATTTTGATTGAGAATTTTGAAAATAATATTAAATTCTTCAAAAATTTTAATGAATAATCGTCAAGTGTAAATTCAATAAAAATGAAAATTAACGAAAAATAGGTTTTAAAAATAATAAAAAAGTTTTGAAAAAAGTAATTCTCTAAATTGTTACGTTATAAATATTTTTTAAATTCTATTATTTTCAATATTTCCGAAAAATCCAATTTACAAACAAAATATTGATTAGGTATTTATAACATTTTTTAAAAAAATTTATTTAAAATTTAAATTTTTTTTATAAAATATAAAATTCTTTTCCAAAATTCAATTATTTAAAAACAATTTAATATAATGCCTGTCATAATTTCAATTATTTTCAAAAATAATAAAATTCTCAGCAGAATTTCAATTATTTTCAAATTTTTTAAAATTTCTCGTCAAATTATCATTATTTTCATGAATAAAAAAATTCATCAAGGAAATTAAATTATTTTCAAAAGTTCTAATAAAATTATTTGCAAAATCCAATTATCTTAAAAAATAAGAAAATACATCGCAGAAATTCAATTATTTTCAAATTTTTTTAAATTCTCCCTACAATTTCAACTATTTTTAAAAATATCAAAATTCTTCTTCAAAATTCAATTACTTTTAAACAATTTTAAAAAAATCTGTTCAAAAATTCAATTGTCTTTGTAATAATAAAATTCTCCTCTGTATTTCAATTATTTTCACAGAATAATAATAAACTTTTTGTCAGAATTTCAATTATTTATTTATGTACATTTGTAATAATCTTTATCTTTATAAATAATAAAATTCATCCTAGAAATTCATTTATTTTCAAAAGTAATAAAAATTCTTCTCAAAAATTCAATTATTTTCAACATTTTTTTTAAATTTCTCGCAAAAATTATCATTATCTTCATAAATAATAAAAATTGATCATGAAAATTTAATTATTTTCAAAAGTTCTGATAAAATTCTTTGCAAAATTCAATTATCTTAAAAAATATGAAAATTCATCGCAGAAATTTAATTGTTTAAAAAGTTTTTAAATTCTTCCCACAATTTCAACTATTTTTAAAAATATCAAAATTCTTCTTCAAAATTCAATTAGTTTATTTTATTTTTAAAGTAGTAAACGGGGTAGTTTTCAACAATTTTTAAAAGAATCTGTTTAAAATTTCAATTATCCTTATAAATAATAAAATTCTTCTCTGTAATTCAATTATTTGCAAAGAATTTTAATAAAATTATTGTCAAAATTTTAATTATCTTTATAAATAAAAAAATTCATCCTAGCAATTCAATTATTTTCAAATTCTTTTTTTTTATAAAATCTTAGAATATAAAATAATGATTTTATCACTTGGTCATGTTTTATAACAATTTTTTATAAGTATTTTAATTTCAAAAAGGTTTGAATTTGAATCTTTTGAAAAATTTTGATTCTTATGGAAAAATAATAATGAAATATTTATTTAAAAAATAAGTTATTCATGTTTTTTTGAAAAATTTGAAAGAAATCGGTAAATAAACTTAACAGAACATTTTTTTGTCGAAAACTTTTTCCTTTAACTTTAATTTTCTGAAAATTTAAAAAATTTCAGTCGCATTTTACTAAAAAAAATCTCGAAAAAGTCGATTAGTCGCATCCATTCGTAAAAAAGTCGAAAAAAGTTACATTTCCTTTAAAAGTCGAAAAAAGAAATATCCAAAAACAAAAATTTGATACAGAAGAACATTAAACACAACAATCCATTACGCTAATGTAGTTGGAGTTCACAACGTTTTTAAAAACGAAAAATTGGAAAAAGAATTCTATAAAAATTAAATTCATCTCTAATTTTCATGTGTCTTAATTTTTTTTAGAAATTGTCACCAAGGATACAATTATTAAAAAAAAGAACATGATTTAGGGAAAAGAATAAAATTTCCTGTACCGTCTTTTAAAACTTCATCCGGATCAAAATAATAAATATTCTTAAGCTATGCATTGGAGAAATTCACAGATGTACCATCATCACTTCCAATCACCTTCAAGAGCGACTAGAATGGAAATCCTCTTCGAATTAGTTTTCTCCATTCACGCTTCTATTCTCACGAGATCCTCCCTTTCCTCAGTACCATCCGACTCTTATAGATTCTAGCCGATGAGAAATATAAAGTTCCACCTGATTATACACGGAAATCCGAACTATTACACTTTACCAACATTATTGATTTTGCGCCTTTCTTCATTTCTCACTAGAGAAGAAAATAAATTTCAAATTATCGATTTATGTTTAAAAAATACTTTTTTTGTTGGGAAAAATTCATCCAGAAGGATGAGAAGAAAAGAAAAACTGAGAAACAAAAGCAAAAGGAGTTAAAAGGAACACAATATCGTGACATGATTCTAAAAGTGTTGATAGTTTGTTGTGATCGAGAAAAGAGTAGCGAATGATGCTGGCTGTAATTAATTTTGGCCTCGGGCCAACATTTACTATCGCGTGCCATCTAAACAGAAAGGAATTTCCGGATCGCGCCTGTCCCTCTGTCGCCTGTCCTACTCCACATTATACTCATTGAACTTCATTCTGCTCCCGTTTCGCTTTCACGTCCTTTCTGTCATTCCTCGAAAGCTTTTCCTTCCCTTTCTATAGTTCCAAAGTATTTCACAAGAAAATACCGGAGAGCAAAATTAACTCATTTCACTTCCTTCTTTTGTTTCTTCAAAACAAAGACGTTTGAAATTTTAATGAAAATATTTATTTCCTCAACTTACATTTATTTACCATTCCCGTTATTTACCTTCCCGTTTTTGGTCATAGTTTTCCTAAATTCCATACGCTAATTTCGAAATTTAGTCTCTATTTTGCAGCTTGGGGAAAAATTGGATCATTCTAGAAAGATTGGAGGATTAAAAATCGAAAATCAGAGACATGTCTGTTTGGGGATTCCAAAAAAAGTTACCCTTAATTCCAAAGCTATTTTCTGTATTTTTTCTTTCAAGAATACCAGTGGGGATTTATTACACGTCTTCTTTTGGAATTAACAAACATTTAGAATTACAAACATCTTTCAAAAGTAGTTTGGAAGTTTGACAAAGATTCCCAAAAGTTATGTTGTAAAATTAACGAATACAATTTCCATGACTAATGCTCAGTTGTGAATTGTTTCTAAATGAAGTAAATGCAAATTATTTCTATTTAAATATGTTCGTGTGGCTCTCTCTCTCTCTCTTTAGTTATGATTTGAAATTGTGGTCACAGTTTGAAAACGGAAGTCTGAAAATGTAAGAGAATTACAGGGAAACATAAAGCCACGTAGTAGCTCGCTAGCGGAGTTTCTGTCGTTTTCCAAAAGTTTCCTCGTGATTTACGCACTCAGCAACAGCCTCCATCTCTCGACTTAGCGGTTTAATCGTCTGCTTGCAAGAGTTGTTGTACCACCAACACTGATAATTTAGACATAAATCTTGTCGCAAAATTTCAGCATTTCATCTCTGGAAGGTCAGAACGTCAAAGTGAATTCTTGTTTACGAATGTTATTGACATCATTACTAATTTGGAGACAAATATTTGCTTTCGTGAACAAACATATGGAGTTGGTTCTAATTTCACTAAAATTTAACTACTCGGTTTTGTAAGTTTACAACTTTGGATCAAATTTACTTGAATTGGATTTTTTATTCGGAGATAAATTCGCAATATTACATTAGCAGGGCTCGAACTAGGTCCGTAAATCCCGTAAAAGTCCGTAACTTTGCTTGAAGTCCGTAAAAGTCCGTTTTTTTTTAAAAAAGGTCCGTAAAGTCCGTAATTCGGTTGAAAAAGATCCGTAAAGTACGTAAATTATACGATACAATTTGGATAATTTTAGAGAAATTACAAATGATTGAAGGAATTCAATTATTTTCAAAAGTAATAAAATTCTTCGCAAAAATTCAATTATGTTCAAAAAATTTTTTAAATTCTCGGCAATATTTCAATTATCTTTAGAAATAATTAAATTCTTCTTCGAAATATCAATTATTTTCAAGAATTTTAATAAAATACTTGGAAGAATTTCAATTATTTTCAAAATTTTTCTTCAATTCAATGATTTTTAATAGGTATTCTAATGATTCTAATGAAATTATTTATTAGTTATTCTAATGAAATTTTCCAAAAGAATTCAATTATTTAAAAAAGATCTACTTTAATTCTACACAAACCTTTAATTATTTTCAAAAAAATAATAACAATTTTACAGGGATTTAATTATTTACAAATTTTTTTTATAAATTTCTTCGCAATAATCAATTATTTTCATTAGTAATAAAATTTTTACAGGCATTTAATTTTTTTGGCAAGTAATAAAATTCTTATTAGGAATTCAATTATTTTGATGAATAATAAAGCTATTTGCAGAATTTCAATTACTTTTTAATACAATTTTAATCGAATTCCTCGAAAAATGTAATTATTCTTAAAAATTTTATTAAAATTTCTCAAAGAAATTTAATTATTTTAATAACCTTTGCTACAATTTATTTATTAGTATTTAACTATTATTTTTAATAAATTTTTGATTAAATTTCTTTAAAGAATAAAATTATTGCATTCAAAATTTTTAATGCAATTCTTTGCGTTAATTATCAATTATCTTTATAAATTATAAAATTCTTCTCTAAAATTGAGATATTTTCAAAAAATTTAATAAATTTCTTGTCAAAATTTCAATTATTTTCAAAAATTTTCCCTAATTTAATTATTTTTAATATCTATTTTTAATAAAATTTTGCAAAAGAATTCAAGTTATTTGAAAATTGATGGATACAATTCTTTAAAAGAATTCAATTTTAAGAAACATGTAATTATAAAGAATTCAACTTAAAAATTCAATTTAAAAAAATTCAATTTTAAGAAACATATGTAATTATTCAATAAATTATTTTTTTGTATTTAAATAATGAAATTCTCGTAGAATTTTCTCTTAAAAATTGATTTAAAAATGTATTTCAGTTAAAATTTTAGATTATAATTGAATATTAAAAGTATTAGAGTGTAAAGTTTTAGGAATAATTAAATTTTGAAAAGGTTTCAGATTCAAATTTTTGAAAATTTGAATCTTTCATATTTTTCACTAAGTAACAATTCTGTGGAATTAATTTTTTTGAGAAATTTTAATTGAAAAATCGAATATTGTAAAGAAATGGATTTGAAAATTGTCAAAGAACTTTTTCGAAAATTATTAAAAATAATCGATTTTAAGAAGAATTTTAGTTAAAAATTCTTGAAAATAATAATTGAATTGATATGAATATCTTCATGTTTTATTAGTTATGAAAAAATCTAATTTATAGTTTTAAGTAAAATGTTCTCATATATATTTTTGTCAGTTGGTCCGTAAATGGTCCGTAATTTTTCATTTTTGGTCCGTAAAGTCCGTATTTTTAAATACTTTCACTGGTTCGAGCCCTGCATTAGTTACATTATACAACATTCGTTTAAAAATATCTGACGTGTACAAAAAGGTCGAATTTTAACTTCCATTATAATTAACGAATTTTGAGGAAAAGTTTTGCTTTTGAAAAAGAAAATAAAGTCGTGACAAAAATATAAGGATGGAGACAAAGCTTTTTAGTTTGGGAGGAAATGCAACTTTTGTTAAAACCTTGTATCGTAAAATAAAGTAAGTATGTCTATACTTTTTATTCAGAGAACTCTTTTTAGGAACCAAGTTTCTCGTCATTAACAGAGTTATGTAGTTTTGTTTGTGGTCTTTCGCTTGGATTTATGAAGAGTTGTAAAACATGAAGTTGTGTTATTGTCAGTCACGTGAATTTTTATTTGAGTTTCTTCTTTAAAAAAAAAATAAAAATGTAAAACAGTGTGTGAATTTCTGGAAATTTTATTATAAACTTTTTTCTAAGCAAATAAGAATAAATTCAGACTTGTAAAATCTGGATCTATTTATATTTTAGTTTACGAAAAAAATATAAATTTGGCAAAAATAATTATGTTTCTAAATAATCAAGTTTTAAATAATTAATTTGTTAATAATTAATTTGTAAATAATTAATTTGTTAATAATTAATTTGTAAATAATTAATTTGTATATAATTAATTTGTAAATAAGTAATTTGTAAATAATTAATTTGTAAATAATTAATTTGTTAATAATTAATTTGTAAATAATTAATTTGTAAATAATTGATTTGTAAATAATAAATTTGTAAATAATTAATTTGTAAATAATTAAGTTTTAAATGGAAGGAAATGATAATATTTGGAAGAACAATATTTTGATTCATTGTGTTGTAAATATTGTCATTCGCTTTTGAGATCTTAGTTTGGGAATTTAACCTGCTATTTAATTATGACGTGGAAAGACGGGTGGAAGTAGATTCGAGAACAGAACCGTTGAATTTGTTACTCTCATCTCTGATGAATGTACACGATGCGCGCGAGAACATAAATTTCCTCTAGAATGTTCGTCTTACCATACTGGCTTATTCGAACCCGAACAACGCCTTCGTAATTTCGACGCTTCTGTCAGCTTAGTCAAGTCTTCACTTGTGCACATTCAGAGGCACGGTTCTCAAAATCCCCTTGCTCAAAGGAATAATTGAAAGCATTTTAAAACTTTAATCTTCAACTGGATTTAGTAGAAATTAATTGAAATCTTCACAAAACACATATTGTGCATGAATATATTTTTAATTGACTTAATACCTTGAAACTTGATATTACAATTTTTGTTATTTGTAATTATAATTTGGTATTTTATTTTGATTATTATTTGTAGTTGTTGCAATTTATTAAAATTTATTACAATTTGTTTAATTTTATTAAAATTTTTTGCAAATAATTGAATATCAGAGAAGAGTTTTATTATTCATAAGGATAATTGAAATTTTTAACAGACTTTTTTTAAAATTGTTTAAAAGTAATTGAATTTTAAAGGAGAATTTTGATATTTTTAAAAATAGTTTAAATTGTAGGGAGAATTTAAAAAAATTTGAAAATAATTAAATTTTTGCAAAGAATTTTCTTATTTTTTGAGATAATTGAATTTTGCAAAGAATTTTATCAGAACTTTTGAAAATAATTTAATTTCCATGATGAATTTTTATTATTTATGAAGATAATTAAAATTTTAACAATAATTTTATTAAAATTCTTTGCAAATAATTGAATTTCAGAAAAGAGTTTTATTATTTATAAGAAAAATTGAAATTTTTAACAGACTTTTTTTAAAATTGTTTAAAAGTAATTGAATTTTTAAGGAGAATTTTGATATTTTTAAAAATAGTTGAAATTGTGGGGTGAATTAAAAAAAAATTTGAAAATAATTGAATTTCTGCGATGAATTTTCTTATTTTTTAAGATAATTGAATTTTGCAAAGAATTTAATCAGAACTTTTGAAAATAATTAAATTTCCATGATGAATTTTATTATATATGAAGATAATTTAAATTTTGACGAGAAATTTAAAAAAATTCTTTTCAAATAATTGAATTTCAGAGAAGAGTTTTATTATTTATAAGGATAATTGAAATTTTGAACAGATGGTTTTTAAATTGGTTAAAAGTAATTCAATTTTTAAGAAGAATTTTGATATTTTAAAAATAGTTGAAATTGTGGGGTGAATTCAAAAAAAATTTGAAAATAATTGAATTTCTGCGATGAATTTTCTTATTTTTTAAGATAATTGAATTTTGCAAAGAATTTAATCAGAACTTTTGAAAATAATTAAATTTCCATGATGAATTTTTATTATTTATGAAGATAATGATAATTTTGACGAGAAATTTAAAAAAATTTTTGAAAATATTTGAATTTCTGCGAAGAATTTTATTACTTTTGAAAATAAATGAATTTCTAGGAAGATTGTTATTATTTATAAAGATAATTACAAATGTATAGAAATAAATATATAAATAATTGAAATTCTGATAAGAATTTTATTAAAATTCTTTGAAAATAATTGAAATACAGAGAAGAATTTTATTATTTATAAAGATAATTGAATTTTTAAACAGATTTTTTAAAATGTTTAAAAGTAATTAAAATACAGAGAAGAATTGTATTATTTATAAAGATAATTGAATTTTTGAACAAATTTTTTTAAAAATGTTTCAGAGTAATTTGATTTTGAAGAAGAATTTGGATATTTATAAAGATAAATAAATTTTTAAACAGATTTTTTTTAAATGTTTCAAAGTAATTAAATTTTAAAAAAGAATTTTGATATTTATAATGATAATTGAAATTTTGAGAATTTAAAAAAAAATTTGAAAATAATTGGATTTCTGCGAAGAATTTTCTTACTTTTTAAGATAATTGAATTTTTGCAAAGAATTTTATCAGGACTTTTGAAAATAATTAAATTTCTATGATGAATTTTTTTATTTATGAAGATAATGATAATTTGACGAGAAATTAAAAAAAATTGTTGATTGTAATTGAATTTTTGCGAAGAATTTCATTATTTTTTAAAATAAATGAATTTTAGAGAAGAATTTTATTATTTATAAAGATAATTGAAATTATGACAGGCACTTTATTACATTTTTTTTAAAGAATGGAATTTTGGAAAAGAATTTTATTATTTATAAAAAAAATTGAAATTTTGAACAGATTTTTTAAAAAAATGTTAAAAATACCTAATTAAAATTTTGCCATGTATTTTATTAAATTTTATTAAATATTATTCCAGAACTTTTGATGTTAAAGTATGTGTTGGCGAGAAATGTGATTTTTTTTACAATTTTGCCAATTTCGTGTTTTCTTTTCGGCGTTTTTTTCCTAAAATTTCATTCGACTTTTTCGAAAATTTTATGCGACTTTTCGTGACTTTTGTTGCGAATTAATGCGACTAAAGCGACTTTTTTTTAGTCTTAAAGACGATCCGAGCCCTGTAATTTATTACAATTTCTTACAATTTATTAAAATTTATTATAATTTATTGCCATTTATTATAATTTATTATCAATTTGTTATTAATATTACAATTATTATTTTGTTATTAGAATTCATAAAATTCAGAGACCGAAAGAGTCGTAAGCCCAAAATTCGGCTAGTGATAAATTGAAGTTCTGTTTTACCGGCCGTGGATAACTAAAATCTGAGCTTTAGTTCCCTTGGCACTCACTGTCGAAAAGCAAGCGCTGAGACAGTTAATCAAACTAACACGACCCTTTAATTAATTCTCGTTTCAATGGTAGGTTTTCCAAGCACCACGATAACGATAAAACACAAATATCAATAACAAAAAAATACTTTAACCATGTAACGCATCTTATGTAACTATAACAAGACGAAATTTATAGTTAAACGAAAAATATTCCGTGAAGAAAGCAGTTCAACTTCGGCAGGTTGATGAACTTCAAACGCTCTCCTCGTCTTCTTTAAAAAAAAAAAAGTTTTGAAGAACTTTTTTTTTCTCTCTCGTGTTTCTTGTTTGAGGTAGAGCTGCTTTATATGATTTGGCAGGGGATTTATGAAGTCTCGTTAGTAACTGTCAGTTGATTGAGACTGCCTCTCATCCTATTTGAAGGTTTTGGCTTTTGATCACAGTAGTTTCTGGTTTGATAATGGCTTTCCCAGGGCATCGATTAAGATGCGAATCTCGTGTCTCGGTAACCACTCGATTAATCGCACACCATTCGATTACGTGGTAATTTAACGCTTCCACGTGAAAATGTGGTGTGCATCTGTGGGCTTTCGTGTATCAAGATCTAAAGGCACTAATTTGAGTTTCTTGATTTATGGCCGCAAGTAACTCGATCAACGTCTTATTAGCGCTAAAACCATACAAGTTACAAACATTGTCAGGGATACTTAGTCAATTAATTTTGATAAAAGTGTTTTTTTCAATGAAAAATTAGAAATGTTTTCAAAAAATTAACGGAGAATGTGAAACGAGGGAATATGTTCGAAATAATTTACAATGCTTTAGTTAATTGAACTTAAATTGTTAAATACTCGTTTTCAGGGGTAATGTTACAGCAATGTTGTGTTATTGAATGTTTGGATTTCGAAGTTTTCAATATTCTCGTAAATGAATCTGTCAAAGGATAAAGCTTCGAAAAGCGTATAGTTTGGTAATTTCGATTTTAATAGAAGATTGCAGTTTGCAATTTCCGTAAGTGTGGTACTCTAGCGACGTTTGCATTATGCTTTCACGAATCCGAAGGTTTTTGATAGAAAATTCGGCTAATGACATAGTAACCGATTTTTCAGTTTAAAAAAAAGGACTACCAGTTAAAGCCCTTTTTTTAAACCACCGAAAATTTTGCAGTTTCCCTATAACATTTCTTACTTTGTTTGTTCTTACTTTTGTTTTTTTGTTACAAGTTACAAACTTTTATTTTTTTTGTTGCAGGTGAGTGAAACTTGGGAAAAAAATACTGAGCACATTCAAGGGTGGTAAGATTCATGTTATTTCTAATTCTATTGTGATTTAAGTACCTAAATGTTCTTCATACCATGTCATCAAATCATTACTGTATTTTTATACGTAAGCTCATTTACTGTATTATAATTATTCAATTGGAAAATAAAGATATTTTTCTAGCACTGTTTGCAGTGAATAAAATTCACATAAATAAATTTTTCATAAAATCCATTCACACCTTTAGATAAAATCCACGATCTCCTCAATTCCAGCATCACAAACCGAATAATCGGTTAAAAGTTCCTTTTCCCAAATTGGAACATTTGAATCATATTGATTAGGATTTCAGAAGTAATAATGCGGTTGGTTCGCACCATCTACTCGGTAAGCTGGAAACTCGAACGTGACATATACTCATTGAAATTAGTAACCACATCGTTTATAATTTAAAACCCACTATGTACTAAAATATGTTGTCCTTGGCAAAATTTAAGCAAAAAGAAATTATTGAAAATAAGAAAATAAAACTTTGCATTAGTTCAGTAATTTAAAAATTAGTTATTAATTTTTAAAAAAGGTTACAATGAAAGAATAAAAAAACGAAAACAAAAATAAGAAATAGAGAAGGGCAAATGAAAAATTTCCTATGTTAAATTATTTGTTAAGAGGTTTAGAATCACTTCATACGATTTATCAAAATTTTCCAAGTCACTAATTTTTTTGAAACTATTTTCTCCTTCTTTTTTAAAAAAAAAAACATTTCTGCAAAAAGTCTTTTAGTAAGATTATGTTCAACATGTAGAATTTCAAATTCATCCCACTAATTATTAATAATTGCAGTAAGTACCGGATAGTGGATTCTAATCTTGTTTTTTTAATATTTACCTGATAACTGCTTTTTGTTAAAGGAGAACATTTCAGTGTTGATTAAAATTCGATTGGGTAAATTACAAACTCTTTTTAATACGAACCTTAGATTTAAAAATTTATAATCCACCATCTTGGTTGGTGTTCCCTTCGGACTAAATAATAGTGATTTGACCGACAATCTCTTCTTTATTAATAACAGTTATTAGCGTTGCCATTGATGCGACGTCTATACAATTTTGACACCACTATTAAAGTCTATAATTAACTAGCAGAAAATTTCAATACGAAAACTCACCTACAAGCCTGGTAAAATCTTCACAGCTTATTGTCATTTAATTATTATTAATATTGTGCTCCACATCTATGGTTAATTTTTCCCTTGTCCGAAAATAAATTCATAGCGAAATATTGTAAAATTGTCGCTTTTAGCCGTGAATATCGATTCGATGCATCAATAACAGTCGTTATGAAAGTTTATAGCATTATACGGTGACGACGATATGAGTTTCGAACAGAAAACTTGAAGGCGTGTAAAAGTTGAAATGGAAGCGTCACTCTCCAATTACCATTTCTTATTCAAACCTTCGAAGCTGAACTCTGCCTTTGAAACGTATTTCGTTCCTCAATCTAATGATGCTTGAAAATAATAATAAAAATATTATTCATTCACTTCCAATGTGAACAAAACTTTTAGTTCACTTTAATGTTTTCAACAGCAAAGCTGCCCTCTTCAGAAACAATAAGATTTTTATTAAATAAATTTAGACAATTAGTTCATTTAAATATTAAATTAAAAAAAGGATGAGATAAACGATCACTCCGAGTCAGGATTTCAATAATAAAAGGCAAATTCTTTTTTAACATTTCAACAGCACGGCTCTCCTCTTCAGAAACGTGAGAAAAAAATTAAAAATTATGAAAGTCACACATTTTTAATTATATTGGACGAACGTCTTCATCCATTCGAGAACGATTAGACATTAAATATTAAAATAAAATAACGTTAATCAAATTATTATTGTAAAAATTGCGAAAAGAAAATTATAAATACATATTTAAAAAGAAATGAATGGAGGTGTGACGAACCGACTTCGTCACTAAATATCCCTTCGTGATAACAAAATATAAATATAATGTTTATAAGAAAATATTAATACAAACATAAATATCCATGTTAAACACAATAACGAAGCATACATAGTTCATCTTTTCGTTATAATCTCGGTTAAAAAGAGTTTGAATATTAATAAAATATAATATCTCTCTAAATTATTCGTTAGGGCTATAGTGCCAGATAAAGTTATTGTACGAAGCCCTTGTTTGTTTAATTAAATTGAAGGTCTGAATAATAGACCACAAGATAAAGATGAAGTAATAAAATAAGTAAATAAATGGTTATGAAATAAAGTGACAAAAGTAAGAAATGAAAAGTGAAATATTAAATAAAGTGCAAGCGAGTTAAAACACAAAGAAAATTAACTAAAGGAAATAAAACTTAAAGAAAATATATAAATATAAATGACAAACGTGAGCTGTTTTTCACACTAAAATACAAAACATGCACAGAAACACATTACGCATCAGAAAATAGATATTGTGTAGAATCACATACTTAAAAGAAAATAAAGATTGTAATCTGTAAAATAAAGTAAAAAAAAGTGAAATTTAGACAATTGTATTAGAATTTAGAAGTTACAATATATTCTCATTATATTGTAAATTTGTTTAACTTTATTAACATCTACACAACATTTCCAAAACCTTAAAATCCACTATTTCCACGTTGGTGAAGTTTACAACGTTTATATTCAACGATTTTTGATGAAAAATATTTTTTTAAGCAATGAAATGAAAAGTGAAATATTAAATAAAGTGCAAGCGAGTTAAAACACAAAGAAAATTAACTAAAGAAAATAAAACTTAAAGAAAATATATAAATTATTATTATTATTCCGTCCTCGAGGCAATTCTTATACCAAATCCTGGCAAGGGAATGTAAAATGTGTTACGTTCCAACTTCCGTCCTGTAATATCATTTTTTTTTTAATTTTTGTACAGAAAATGAAACGTTTAATTTTTTGAATAATGATTTACAAAAAAAAATATTTGTGAACAAAAATTTTTATTCTTTTTGGTAGGAAAATGTTTTTCTTTCTTTCAATCGTTGATCATAAACGTTTGCAAACTTCACCGACGTCTATTTCCAAACAGTAGAGATTCTCACCTCACTACTTGAACAATAAGTAGGAAGGAGGGGATCCACTACCAAACTTTAAAGTTTGCAAGTTTTCTTGTGTAATATTTTACCTTTAATTTTATTGTTAATTAATTAAATTATTATCCATAATTTTAATACATTACAGGAGGGAACGTCCCACAGCGTATACGATTAGACACTAATTCATATTCTAAGTTTTCAGAAGATACAAACGTGGATCGATAAAAATGAGGTGAATAAGCCATCAGTAAACAGAAAACGAAAAAAAACCAAAAGAAATGTCAAGGTAACCTAGACAAAAGAATCAAAGCATTTTCTTTTCCTCCAAAAAGTAAATTTAATGATTATTAAGAAATGTATCATCTTGTGTACCATCTTTTTTATTAACTGAATTATTTTGCAAATTAATATGAATCATCTCAGAAATTAGTCGTTTTTTATAATTAGATTTTTTGTCAAGTATTAAAAAATTATCCCAATCAAATGAATGGTTTAGTGAAATGCTATATGATTTGTAATAACCCCTCTTTTAGAATTTTTCCGTTCATTAATACGAACACCTACTATTCTCTTAGATTGACCAACATAAGAAGCAGAACAATTTCTAAAACTTATTTTGTAAACAGTGTTGACATTATCAGATTTTCTGTTTCTATCTTTAGCCTTGATGATTAAAGTATGACTCATTTTATTATTTAGGAATAGTTATTTTAGAAATAGTTAGAATATTGAAATATTTAAATTTTTTTTCCATCTGCTCGACTCGGAGTGATCGTTAACTTCAACACATAATTTGAAAACCGAGTGCTAGAATCATTATTATATCATTTAAATTTTTTAAATTTTTTAAATTTTCGTGCAATTTTCTAGCACACAATAGAATGATTGTGTTATAAATTAAAGTTTAGCTGTGCATGAAAATTTAAGTGTCTCGAGTAAAGCGCTTGAGGGGCAATTATTGCTCCTGTGAGGGAGGGAAAAAAAAGAGGCAATTCTTATACCAAATCCTGGCAAGGGAATGTAAAATGTGTTACGTTCCAACTTCCGTCCTGTAATCTGTATAACGGTACCCAAGAGTCGCGGTGTAGAATTGCGCCGTCGTTTAATAAATTACGATTATCTTCTTTAGATCGTTAACCTTCCTGTTAAGGTGGGTCCTCAGAAAAGTTTCCACCGATAAAACCCAGCAGTTAGTACTTCCTGTTCCTGAATAAAATAGTGAAAAAAAAGAAGAAGAAGAAGAAGAAGAAGAAAGTGTGTCGAACAAGATTGCCGATACTTAGTGGATCCTATAATGCTCGATCGCTACCGTCGAGTCGCGTTTTCGCTTCCCTAACATTATTCGAAGACTTTCCTTACGAACGATAAATCAGTTGAATTGCCGGCATTTAATGCATGCATGCTATTTTGTATCGACACGATAGATCGTGTAAATATATCGCGTGCGACCAGGGCAACCCATTCGTTTTCAGATATTATGAGTCAGGGGGGGGGCGATCTGTATTATATACGAATTCCTCACTACCAGACATGGCTGCTTATTTAGGACAAAGTTAAGTTATTTTAGTCAGGGAAATTTATCGTTTGCCATGTGTAGATAAGGGCCTTTGTCCTCGCTCGCTGAATTACCAGAGGTTACAAATTTCCCTCAAGTTTAGGAGACATTTTTATCTCAAAATGCTTAATCAATTACTTATGTCCCTCGAGGGAAATGGGAATTCCCAAAAAATATACATTTGAAATGAATTTCAAATGTATATTTTTTGCTAGTTTTTCGTCATTTGCAAATCTTAAACATCAGGTTCGTGATCAACGACCCCAAAAACTGGGTAGCATTGACTATCTGCCATATTGGATCCGCCATTTTGTTTTTTACAAAACAGTACAACATTTCCTAGAATCAGTAGAAAAAAATTAATTAAAAACTATAAATTTATTTAGTGATAAATTCTACTTCATATATAAAAATGGAGCTTGATTCAACAATGGTCAACGAAGCTAATGTCTAATGTTTTTTTAATTATATATGAGAATGTATTAACAAATTAAAATTTTTCTAAATAAATTATAGTTTCTGATGAGGACGATTGTTATCGTCGAAACGTCAAAAAGAATTTTTTCTTATTATTTGACTCGGAATGAATGATTTCTTCTCACATGCATAAATTTCGACCGAGTGATAAATTCTACTTCATATATAAAAATGGACCTTGATTCAACAATGGTCAACGAAGCTGATGTCTAATGTTTTTTTAATTATATATGAGAATATATTAACAAATTAAAATTTTTCTAAATAAATTATAGTTTCTGATGAGGACGATTGTTATCGTCGAAACGTCAAAAAGAATTTTTTCTTTTTATTTGACTCGGAAAGAATGATTTCTTCTCACATACATTAATTACAAACTATTTTTAACGGTTTAAAAATAAACAAATTCTTCGCAACCCTTTTTTCTAACAGGTGTATTGCAATTGTCGAGACAGAGAAGGTAGCGATTTTGGAGAAATCTAACAAAGATGGAGATATTTTCCAGGAAAGACGAGCAGTGTTCTTGGAATTTTCATCGTTTTTCTAAATTCATTCAAGTGGTAGCTCTCTAATTTTTTGGTCGCGTTTCGGAAGAGAGAACAATTTTGCAATTTTGGAGAAAAATTCCTTATCTTACTTTTCTATTAATTATTTTTGTTTTGTTAATTTTAGTTTATTTAATCTTAAAGTTTGAATAAATTTAAGTTTACTTTCATTATTCTTTTAATTGTGATTATTTATTTATTGAAATTGTTACTTGTTGGAGTTTGTTGGTTGAGTTTGTTTTCAAAAGAGACGCGAGGACAAGGTTTGTGACTTCGACAATTTTACAATTCGCAATTGGAGAATCAGCATTGGATTTATTTCTCAGCTTTGACATTTTTGACTTCTCCCCTTCCTTTGACATTATTTAATTTGGGTTTTTTGTGATTGATTATTTATTCTAGTTTGGATTTTTGTTGCAAATAGTGGTTTAAATTGTAAAATTGAAATCTTTGAAAATTATCCTTACAATTTCAAAGATCTAATATGAATGTAATGAATTTTTTTCCCCCTATGTTTGGCGTTGGAAAATTAATTTGAATCCAGTTGGTAGTAATTTGTGTACTTTATAACTCTTCACTACCTTGGATATCCTTTTGTTTTCCATCGTTTAATTTTCCTCGTATTTTTTTACACCTTTTTCTAGGTAACTCACAAGTTCTGCTTTTTAAAAATTTTTTTTATTTTTTTTTTTTGTTCGTTTTTGCTCACTAAGCTTCGCAGCTTGTACTAGTGTGCTTCACTCAACTCCACTTCATCCTTTTTGACCTCAACTTTTCATCCACTAACCCCTTGCTACTTGCCCTCCCATTTCTTTTCCCTTTTAATAACAAAAATGCACACGCTGATATTGTCGTAGCTGTTTTTTACTCGAAAGTCGTTGAATAAAACTCTTAAATCTAAACACAATTTGCTTATCCCATTTTCCTTGAGAATTTCTTTTTTCCAAAACAAAAAAATTCGATACTCGAAAAATAAAACTACGAATAGTTTCTTTATTTACGATAATGACTTGATCCAAAGTTGCCTCTGAGAAGTGCCAATATAGTTGGGACAAATACTCCATTGGATTTCATTATCTATTCATGACTAGACCATTGCTGCGCTTGTTTAAAGTTTTCTATTCAGAAAAAAAGTTTCTTTTTCGCTTTGTAACATTTTTGTACTTTATGAAGTAGAAATTTTTCCACAATTCAAGAAATAAACGAATTGAAAATAGCTGTAAATAATGAACAGTCTAGTGTTATTTTCCACATGCAAATATAATAACTAAAATTCAATTTTCATTACTGCGTTGTAAAATGATAAAAAAATTAATTAATTTATCAATTAATTTATTAATTTATTTATTAATTAATTTATTAATTAATAATCAATTGAATCAATTTGTATATTAATTTCAAATTTAATTAACTATTCTTTTCATTATTTTGACGTAATGAATTTTCAGTTTGTACTTGACCCGCTGTGTAGACATTAATTTTATTAAATTTTAATGAAATTGCTCTGACACGCTACGTTATATTTTGCTGGGGGAAAATAACCAAAATGAAAATAAGAAGTTAACTCGGATGAGTGAAAATAATTTCACAATTAAAACCAGCTCAGTGCTCATAAAATTATAGACCGCAAGAAGATCGGAGGCGGGGGGTGAGATATGAGCAATAACAAGTCATAAATAATACCAGAATTTAACAATTATAACTAAAGGGAGGGGAATTATTTTAAAAACTTGTTGCCGAGAAATATTGCATATTAAAACGGGAAGTATTTTAATAAAAAAAATAATTCCACTTTTAAATTATTGTATTCAGAGTTTTAACATATTTTAATTATTCGATTCTTGGTCTGATCGATCTTCTCATTCCTCAAGCTTGGAATTAGTTTATCTTTAAATGGATGAAAATAAATTATAATTTTTTTTTTTTTAAATGATTTTAGAGAATGTTGTAGTTTTCTAAAAATCAAAATGGCGGATCCAATATGGCGGATAATCACAGACATTTGGGATAGTGTGGTTTTAATGATTTATATTTTTGAATAAGTTGATTTTGTACAAAACTGTTTGTTCTGAATTTGTTTTTATTTCTAAATTAATATTTGAAAGTGACTAAAGTGTTGATAAGGACATTGGAGGTGCTATTTCGGAAAAGAAATTTGAATGCAATGGAAATGGAAGATTTTGCTAATTTTCGAGTGGAATAATATGTTCAAGATACACTGAGGAATGCGCATGATGGATGAATTCATTTGGGAGATTTCAAACTATTCCAGGGCGAACAGTTTAATCTTCTCGTAGATTATCAAAATTAGGAGTACTTAGCCAAGTCGAAATATAGTCCCTTCTTTAAACCTCGAAATTATTTATCTAATCTAAAAGGCTTTAAAGGAGATTTCAGAAGATTTTATTGCAACATAATTCATGTTCTCGTTAAATCTTCAAAGCCGGTAGTTATTTCCGTCTCTGCATGTTTTGTGGCTTAAGAGAGCAGAATGTTATGAGAAACTCCTTAAGAGCCTAATAGGTCCTCTCAGTGCAGCCTTACTTTATTGCACAGATATATATCTCTGATGCGCATCAAAGAGACGAAATTGGGTATTTTAAGTGACCTTTTGAATTTTTTTTTTGGGGGGGGGGGGAAATTCTAATTAAGATCCAATATTAAATGTTTGCTTCTTGAATCCCAAAATTCTGGCTTCATGTATTCAAAATGAATTGCGAAATGTTATAAATAAAGGATGGGAAAAAAGTGACAAGTCACTGACATATAGAGTGATGCGCGCTCTACTTTTCCACTAATTTTATTACGATTTTAATTATATTCTCCGCATCATGAGACTCACAACTTCCGCGTAAAATTAAGCTCAAAAGCTTTTTAAAAAGTTTTCCCGAACAAAAGCGGATTTTAGTTTTTTTTTTAATTTCTTTTTTAATTTCCAATGGACATCGCATCAAGTCTTTAAAAATCTTAGTGTCTTCGTTTAAACGGAAATGAGCTGCGCACTAATTGTGTCCGGTTTCATGAGGCGAATCTTTTTGCCAACTTTAAGAAAGAATGAAAGATTCCTATTCACTGCTCGAATTCTCTTTTTGATCTGTTATACGAAGCATATTCAATTTTGCGCACAACTGTTCAAGTTTTGAAACTTTATGACGAGCTTGCAAACTGAACAATAAAATTTTCCTCTACAGTGATGATCAATGGAATTTAATTTATATTATTCTATTATTCATGGCTTTTATTACTTTTGTGAAATCTTAGAAGCAAGAGGATTTTAATTCGCTCAGAAGAAGTTGTAATCACTTGAAAATGTTGAAGAAGTACTTTTATCCCCCCAAAGTATCTAGTCTTAAAGTTGTCTCGAGATACTTGAAAGCTATCAATGGACCAAGTCGGTCTTAGGGCAATTATTGAGTAAAATCTCCTCCTCCCCTCCTGTCTTGCATTGAGTCTCTTCGCTACTAGTTTTGCTATTACAATGGACTTTATATATTTTCCTCTTCTTATCGTTTCTTAATATCGAAACTTTTCAAGTATCATTGCTTTTCAAGTAGATGACTTTTCAATTTTCATATGTTCCATTTGTTTTATATCCCAGAGGTTCAATGTAGTGAACTTTAGGAGTATGTATATGATTTTTATTTTTTTTTTGACATCCTTGACTATATCTGAAAAAATAAAATATATTTTTTTAACATACTTGACTATTTGGAGAAATAATTTTATTTATTTTTTTTTTTTACCTATATTTATAAGTCAAATTGATATTTTCTAAATCTAAAACTCTTAAATCTTTATAGTATAGAAAAGCTTGAAAATGAGAAGGAGAAAAATTTAATTTACAACAAAGTGTCAACAAAACCAATGAGTTGCATTCAGTAAGTTATTTCTGAACTTTTTTTTTATCGTTGATATAAAAAGCACCTTCTTACTTTCCAGCAATGTATATTTCCAAGACTTATGAGCTATTTCACTAGCTTCCATTTCCTT
Source organism: Leptopilina drosophilae (assembly GCA_032873175.1). Lineage (NCBI taxonomy): Eukaryota > Metazoa > Arthropoda > Insecta > Hymenoptera > Figitidae > Leptopilina > Leptopilina drosophilae. The sequence goes on from CM065483.1 coordinate 7,425,702, forward strand.
GGGTTGTGTTTTTTTATTATATTCTTTTAGCATAAAACTATACAACTGCTGATAGTCATCAAATAAAAATTTATTTGGAAAAATTTACCACCGTAGCTACAAATATTGAATTTCGTTTTTTATTTATTTGATATCATAGTTCGGAGGAGAAATAAAACAAAAATATTTTTACTAATTTACAAGAATTTAAACTAAAATTAGTTAAGTTGCAACTAAAATTAGTTAAGTTGCAACTAAAGTTAGTTAAGTTGCAAGTAAAGTTGCAGTTCTGAAAATATTTTAAGTAGCAGAAGTAGAGATATATATGGAGTATTAGAAAAAACGATCGGGGGTAGCACAACTATATTTCATTTGGAAAGCCTCAGCGTGCACTTTAGTAGCAAATTTTCTAATTAATACCATATTTCACTTGAAATGTGCCATGACTTCCATACTGCACTTTTATTTTTTAACGTGTGAATATGCTATTTGTCACTTCAATCCCACTGTGAACCATTGTGCCTATGCAATTTCCACCTTCATCGCTTTTTTCCAATTTCCGTATGTAAATTGGCATATCCTCTTCTTTTGAATGTAGAGTCGTTAAAGTTCACTTCACATCTTGTTTTTTTTCATTTCATTTTCTTTTCTCCAGTTTCTCTAAAGCACACTTGGTGGCATTGATTTTTCATCGATGATGATAATAATAATAATAATCAATTAATGGAAATATAAGAGCTTTCCCACTAAAATTTTCCTTTACGCATTTAATTTAATATTAATTCAAATCATTTATAGAATAATAATTTATTATTTAATAAATATTAATTTTTTGAGTTCCTTAGTAAATTTAAATAATAATTATACTAATTTATTTTATTTATTACATATTTATTTTTTATAACTTTAAATTATTTTATTTATTTATTTATTTATTACATATTTGTTTTTTATAATTTGAATTTATTTTATTTATTTTATTTATTTTTTATAATTTCAATTTATATTCATTAAATACTACTACTACTACTATTTGGCTACTTTTTTTTAAATTTCATCTCCTAAAAGCTACTATTTATATTTTTTTTAAATTTTCACTACCTTAAATCCTCTAATTATTAGAGATGAAAGAAATACACACAAAAATTATTATGAAATTCTTTAAAACTTTTGAAAAAAATTCAATTATTTTCGTAAATAACAAAACTCATTGAAGAATTTCAATTAATTTTAGTACAATTTTAAATTAACTAATAGAAAAATTCAATTATTTTGACATATAACATTTTTCACTGTAGAATTGAATTATTTAACAAAAAATTTTCATAATATTTATAGAGTTTGGAAAAAATTAATTATTTAAAACAATGTTTGGAAAATTCTTAGAAACTATTCAATTACTTTTGCATAAGTAAGTAAAAAATTTTCATAATATTTATAGAGTTTGGAAAAAATTAATTATTTAAAACAATGTTTGTAAAATTCTTAGAAACTATTCAATTACTTTTGCATAAGTAATAAAATTTATCCCGGGGCTTCAATTTTTTTCTTTAAATACAATTTTACAGAAATTGACCAAAAACATGTAATTATTCTTAAAAATTGAATTTTTATTCCTGAAAATGCAATTAATTTGAGATATTTTTGTAAAATTCTTGGCAAAATTCAATTATTTTCATGTAAATTTTAATGGAATTTGAAATACAACAATTCAATTTCAATTTCAATTTTTTTTCACATAATTTTTTTATGGAATTTGAAATACAACAATTCAATTTCAATTTCAATTTTTTTTCACATAATTTTTTTATGGAATTTGAAATACAACAATTCAATTTCTTTTTGAAAAGTAATCATTTTTTTTTTGGAAATTCAAGTATTTTAATAAATTCTAATCAAATTGTTGGCAAAGATTCAGTTACTCTCAAAATTTTAATAGATTTTTTATTTTAATTTTAATAAAATTTTTTGTAAAATTTAATTATTTTTAAAAAATTTTCGCAATACGATGTTTTTTAATATCTACTATTTTCATAAAATTTGCAAACAGAAACAATCACAGAAACGCAATTCTTTTTAAATATTTTATTAAAAGTTTTCTCAATAATTCAATTACTTTCGTATAAATATTAAAATTCTCAGTAATTCAGTTAGTTTAAAAAATTTTTAACTAAATTCTTAGCAACTATTCAAGTGTTTAAGAAACATTCAATAATCTCGATAAATAAGAAACTTATTCACCAAAAATTAAATTATTTTACGGAATTTTAATAAAACTCTTTGAAAAATTCAACTATTTTCCTTTAAATTTTTGCTCAAATGTTTTATGTAATTTGAAAATTATCACAACAATTCAATTACTTTTTGAACAGTAATAATTTATTTTTTTTTGAAATTCGAGTATTTTAAAAAATTCCAATAAAATCTTTGGCAAAAATTCAGTTACTCTCAAAATTTTAATAGACTTTTATTTTTATTTTAATAGAATTCTTTCTAAAATTTAATAATTTTTAAAAACTTTTTAATCAGTTTTGAGAATTTTTTAATTAAATTCATAGCAACTATTAAAAGTGTTTTTAAAAAAAAATTCAATTATCTCGAAAAATAAGAAAATTATTCACCAAAAATTAAATTATTTTACGGAATTTTAATAAAATTCTTTGAAAAATTCAATTATTTTTAAATAGATTAAAACTTTTTGCAATAAAATGATTTTTAATTACTACTATTTTCATGAAATTTCCAAACAGAATTCAATTATTTAAAATTGTTTTTTTAAATCTTCAGATAGGAATTCAATTCTTTTCATGAATATTAAATATTTCTTATAGGAATTCTATTATTCGAATTAGAATTTGCATAAAATTAGTCGAAAGAAATGAATTAGCTACTTTTTAAAAATTTGAAAGCCACTTTTTTCAAATTTATTATCGAATGCGAAGTCTGTAATCGTTATCACTAAAACAATATCATCATTTAAACTCATTAGGAAAGTTTTAAATGTAAAACATTGTATCAAATATCGAAAGAAATTTAGGGACAACAATTTATTTATAAATTTATATTTAATTAATTAATATTTAAATTATTTATATTTAAATTATTTATTTTTAATTAATTTATATTTAATTAATTTATTTATAAATTTCGAGACTATCTTATGCAGTGATACGTAACAAAAATTTATTAATAATTAATAACATTGCAAAGTGTGACGTTATTATTTCTTCAATCCTTATGTCATCACTTTATAAAAAGTGTTACAATTTTCAAGGTTGAGAAATATTAATATACAAATAAAATACAGTTTCCTCATCTCGTTGCAGGAATCGATAAACTTTGTCGACTTGTATATCTAATCTAATTGACACGCTCTGCTAAAACCAACCTTGTTTTGTGCACATGTTATAATTGTAATACAGTTACTTTTACACAAGCATGTCACCACACATATAGAGTTTTCAACGCAATATTGAAATTCTTTTGTGTAATTAGCAAAACTATTCTCATTAAATACAAATGTTTAATATTTAATTTGAATTAATGCCTCAAAACAATAAAAAAATGTTTAGCAATTTTTTTTCGTAGGGAAAAAATTTTTATTAAATAAAAATATTGTTATTAACTACATTTAGAAATTTGGCAATTTCTCTTAAGGTAGAAAGTGGCCTGGGTGCGAAATCTCGGGGTTTTGTTTTTAGTAGTAATTTTCTAAAGTTCAAAAAGTTTTTTAGGATAATTTACAGCGAGTTTGCTTAAAAAACGAGGGGGGAGCAGAGAAGTTCATACGCTCCTGGCGGTCGTTCGCCGCTGACTCGTTTTCCGCGCAAGCGCACCCCCTCCACTTTTTGGCAGTCCCACTCGTGGCTATAAAAGGCGAGCGCGCAGCGTCTGAGCTCATTTCACCAGTGGCTGCTTCGTCAAGAGGGGCTAGAAATTTTTTTTTCCGAGATTTGTAATGTTTTTAGTAAAAAAACATATCGTAATTAAATGAACTCAATAAGGAATTATTAATGTCAATTTCTGAAGTGCCAATCTGTAACACATATCACAAACTTCAGAAAGGAATTTTTTATTAACAGACAAAAAATATTTGTTTTCTTAGAACATTGACGTTCCCTACGAGTTTGAAAATAAAATTCTAATAAAAATTAGAATACAGAGAAGTTGACAATTGCGACAAAAAAAAGTACAATATCTACCTGACAAGAGTGGAGAGAAAGGGGGGAAAATAAAGAAAAGGCGTGATTTTCAATAGAGCTTGCCTCTTTTAATTTACTGAACCATGAGTTGGATCGAAAATGCCACGACCATTGACGACAGTTGAGTCGAAATATCCAATATTCCAATTACTTTACTATCCAGAACGATCGAACGTGTCCCATGACGTGCGACAATCGTGCGAATTGGAATTTCATTTCGTTTTAATTGAACTTCGTGTCGGATTGGTCGTTTGTGCTCCAAACGCTCTCACTCTCTTATCTGCTGTAAATATAAGAAGCAAACCTCTTTCTGTTTTCATAGTCTTTTTATTTCCCAGACGTCTCAGTGTCGCCACTTGAAAATTCGGTTATTAAATTCTTTTCTCCCTGAAAACTCCTCCGTTTGTTAGCAATTACTTTTGTCTCGAGTTTTTTTTTCAGTGCAGAAAATGTTACACACGATATGCGCTCAAAGTCATAACCGACCTTTTACTGTGTTTAGTTGCAAGGTCGTGTGTGCCAAAGAAAATGAAGCATTTTCAGTTCAAGAGACTGTTATTGCCTGCTGTTTACTTTGACTCCCTAAAAAATAAAACATTAATGGAAATATCCCGCGTGCTTCGCCCTTTTTTCCTTTATGGACGACCTTCTTTTTCTCCCGCATTCTTTTCATGTTTATTATAATTGAGGAAATCCAATTTCAACAATTTCATTCTAACTGTATATTAAAAAAGGGAAAAATTAGAAAATGTTCAGGGTTGACACAGGTCAGGGAAAGAAAAATTGGTCAGGAATAAGTGAAGGATTTTTAATAAAAGTACTGGAAAAAATCGAAATTCAAAAATTCATTAAAAACTCTACATTTTCATTTTTTTCGTTTGCCTTGTAAACTATAAAAATAATCACGAATTTTAATACAAAACCTTGAATTTTTTCTATTTATGACAATAATTTCATTTTAAATAACTTAATTTTCAAAGAACTATCATAAAATTATAACTTATAAATTATGTAATAAATCATTTTTACAATTCTCATAAATACTAGATTGATAAAAGAATTTTAATTAAAAATACTAAAAAAATTTAATTTTGGTAAATCACTGTAAATAAAAGGTTCTAAATTAGGTTCTAATTTCGGTATTAAAATAGAACCAAATTACAATTTAATAACAAAAATTGATACTAAATTAGTACCTTTCTTTTTACAGTGAAGTTACAAATAATTACAAAAATTCAATTATTTTCAAAAGTAATAACATTTTTCTCTGAAATTCAATTATATTCAAAAATTCAAAGAAATTCTGGTCATGTCAATAATATCTTTAGAAATAAAAAAATTCTCCATGATTCAATTATGTTCAAAATTTTTTTAAAAATTCTTGTCAAAATTTCAATTATCTATATAAATAATACAATTCTTCTTCGAAATTCAATTATTTTAAAAAACTTTAATAAAATTCTTTGGAAAAATTTCACAGGAATTCAATAATTTACAAAATTTTTGATGAATTTCTTCTAAATAAACCAATTATTTTCATAAATAATAAAATTTTCACCGAAATTCAATTATTTAATATAAAAAATTTCAAATAATTTTACGAAAAATATCAATTATTTAAAAAAAAATTTTTTAATTCTCATCAAAATTTCAATGATTTTTATAATTAATACAATTCTTCTTCAAAATTTCAATTACCTTTATAAATAATAAAATTCAACATAATTCAATTATTTAAAAAAAAATTTTTAATTCTTATCAAACTTTCAATCATTTTTAGAAATAGTAAAATTCTTCACCGAAATTCAATTATATTTAAAAATTGAATAAAATTCGTTGGAAGAATTAAATTATTTTCAAAAGTAATAAATTTCTTCGCAGAAATCCAATTACGTTCAAAAATTTTTGTCAAAATTTCAATTATCCTTATAAATAATAAAATTCATCAATATTCAATTATTTTACAAAAATTTTTATTTCTCGTCAAAATTTTAATTATTGTTATTAATAATACAATTCTTCTTCAAAGTTCAAATATATTTAAAAATTGAATAAAATTCGTTGAAAGAATTAAATTATTTTTAAAAATAATAAAATTCCTCGCAGAAATTTTGAAATTCTCATCAAAATTTTAATTATTGTTATAAATAATACAATTCCTCTTCAAAATTCTAATATATTTAAAAACTTTAATAAAATTTGTTGGAAGAGTTAAATTATTTTTAAAAGTAATAAAATTTTTCGTAGAAATTCAATTATGTTCAAAAAATTTTGTCAAAATTTCAATTATCTTTATAAATAATAAAATTCATCAATATTAAATTATTTTAAAAAAATTTTTGAAATTCTCATCAAAATTTCAATTATTGTTATTAATAATACAATTTTTCTTCAAAATTCAAATATATTTAATAACTTGAATAAAATTCTTGTTAAAATATCACAGAAATTCAAATAATTTCCGAATTTTTTAAATAAATTTCTTTGAAATAATTCAATTATTTTCATAAATAATAAAATTTTCACGTGAGTTCAATTATTTAATATACAAAATTTTATAAAATTTTTTTGAAAATATCAATTATTTAAAAAGATTTTTATAAAATTTGTCGTATGAATCGATTATTTAAAAAAAATTTAACAAAGTTCTTTACAAGAATTGAATTATTTTTATAAATAATGAAATTTTTACCTAAATTCAATTATTTTAGAAAAGTTCCAATAACATTTTTTGGAAATTTTTTTAAAATTATTTTCATGAATAATAAAACTTATCGCAGGATTTTAATTAATTTTGGATACAATATTTTAATCAAATTCCTCGATAAATGTAATTATTCTTAGAAAATTTTATTAAAATTTGTCAAAAGAGTTCAAGTTTTTAAAAATTTGCTGATAAAATTCTTTATGAGAATTAAATTTTAACAAAGAACATTCAATTATTCAATAAATTATTTATTTTTCAATTTAAATAATTGAATTTTTCTAGAATTTTCTAATAAAAATTGATTTAAAAATAAAATTACTGAATAATCGATTTATTGTTTATGAAAATAATTTAATTATTGCAACGAAGTTTATAACAATTTTTTCAAATATAATTGAATTTCTTTTTAGAAAATTGACTACTTTTAAAAATAATTCAATTCTTTCGAAGGATTTTATTAGGATTAAATACTGATTTAACAATTTAGTTATTGATGTTTTTGAATAATTGTACACTTAATGAAATTTGTAAATAAATTCAATAGAACATTTTTTTGAGTATCTATTAATTTTTAGAGTGAATCAGAATATTTTTTATGGTCAGGGAAAAAGTGAGAATTTTGCCTGGAATTTAGGGAAAAATAAAATTAAATATTTATAACAACCCTGATGTTTAGAAAATTTTCTTTTTTTTTATAATTGAAACTTCGTGTTTTAATGTTTTTTTTCAAGAATCTTTAGTAACGTGACATTCATTTTTGATTTTGAGGAAAAATTTTAATCATCCCACGTGTGAAGTAATTATTTCGTTTTTTTGGAGAAGAAAAAATGTTATTTTCATCATTAAAGTTGTACGCTCGATTTCGTAGGACATTTTTGAGTATAAACAACGTTCATCGACCTCGTGTTGCTGATGGCAATGCAGCACTGAAACTCTCACCTCGCATATCATTTTCCTTCAGCCCCAGGGCGAATTTAATTTCAAAATATCTGCAACTTCTAGTTAGATTAACATTCAAAATAAGATGAGTCAAGACAATAGGAATATAATAAATAACCTTCATTTTCCGAGCAGATGTTGGCGACACTGCTGGAAATGGGATTAAAAACGATTTTGGTTAAACTCCGTTGACCTAGATTCGAAGTTTGTTGTAAAATTTATCTTGCATTTCTTTTGGAGTTATATATTTGAATGTTGCGCGAAGATAAAAATTCTTTTAATTTTTTTTTCCTTTTCGTCGCCGAATATGTTTTTAGTTCTTTTATTTTAGTCCTAAATGTTAATTTTAATTAAAAAATGTTGATTTTTTATCTAAACTACAAATGAAGGATTAAGTGCAAACACTAAAGCTATGTCGTATAATTATTTTAGTACCAGAAGTTTATTTTTCAAAATCTATTTCTGATCATGCTGAATGTATCAGGAAGTTACTGATGGCTTCGTCGATATCCATTACTGTAATTTGTTTTCTAGTGGAACTTTTTTTTTATAACTGTTGCTAATAGATTACTTCTGGCTATCAACTTGTCATTAAGAAGATTGTAACCTAAATATTCTATTTTTACAATTTTACACTAAAAAAAACACTTTTCCTCCCGATTTCCAATTTTTAAATTTAATCCATTTTGCCTATTATCAAATTTTTAGTTTTTAATTTTCAATTAAGTTAAACCAACACGGTAAATCGTTAAGTATTAAATTAACACCAAAAAGGATTAAAATAATCCAATTTAGTGTTATTTTAATCCATTTTGGTGTTATTTTAATACCTAACGATTTACCGTGAACTTAACAATTTTTGAACTTTGTTTAGTATCGGATTATACAAATTTTCCAATAATTATAAGCAAAAAATTAATTAATTAATTTCTTTAATTTTTTCTTTTTTTAAGACTGGATTAAAAGTACATAACTCAAGTTTAATAAATAAAATTCAATAAATTTTCCATCCTGTAGTTTGAAAAGTACCAAACCGTTAAAGTGAAAATAGAAAATTGCAGATTCTTGAAGAAAAAGGCAGCACATAATGTAGTCTCGAAATTTAAAAGGATTGGATATATCTAAATGAGACTGTACTTGTGGGATGTGGGAGAAATAGGTCAGTTCACTTCTTCTTGCTTGAACGGTTTGTTCACAAATAGAACTAAAGAAAGTTCAGCTGAACTCGTACTTTTAGAATATCCACTCGAACATTGTAAACGCGCAATCGTTTCAATTCGGCCTTTTTTTTTGACCACCAACGAGGAAAGATAAAATTTCCAATCCCTTTTTCTCCATTCTGAATATATATAGAGACACACACACATTTATTTGTCCTAGAGGTCTTCAATAATAGTTCGTCGATCCCGGTGAAAATAAACCAAAAAAAAAAAAACACAGCGGTTCTTTTTTTAAAAGAAATCAATTTTCGGTATTTCAAATACCGAAAAAGAAAAATGTTTTCAAGTCCTCCTTTTTTACCACCAATAAATTTTTGATGTATGAATTTCACAGTAAATCGTGAGGTATTAAAAAGTGTTGCAGATTAAATTAACTCCAATAAAGATTAAAATAATCAATTTTGGCGTTATTTTTTACAATTAATGAAATTTTGGTTAATTACATATTTTATAAGAATTACAGATGACCAAGTAATAAAATCATTATTATTTATTATAAGAATATTATACTTTTTCAATTATTTTCATTAACTCTAATCAATTATTATTTTCCAAAATTTTTACCCACAATTTTACTTTATGTCTATTATTTTTAATAATAATTAATTAATCAATTTCACGAAATTTCAATTATTCCTACATTCTTTAATTAAATGCATATTTGAAAATAAAAACATCGAATAACATTCAAAAAATTCAATTCAACTTTTTCAAAAATATTAATTTCAAAATTCAATTATTTCCAAAAAGTTCACTCTATATTTCTTTTAATATTAAATTATACTCTAAAATTTTAACTGAAATTCATTTTTATGAAATAACAATTAATTTTTATTAAAAAATTCTACAAGAATTTAATTATTTGAATGCAAAAGTAAATAATTTATCGAATAATTGAATGTTTCTCAAAACTCAATTCTCATAAAAAATTTTAGTAACAAATTTTTTAATAATTCAATTCCTTTGTCGAATTTTATTAAAATTTGCATGAACATAATTACTTTTTTCAAGGAATTCAATTATAATTGTATGAAAAATAATTGAAACGCTGCTATAAGTTTTATGACAATTTTCAAATTTATTCCTTTACAATTCAATTTTACAAAATTCCAATTATTCGTAAATTTTGCGATTAAATATATATTAAAAAATAAAAACATGAAATAATTTCAATAAAAATCCTATTAAACTATTAAAAAGAATTAATTCTACAGAATTTTTTATCAAAAATATATAAAAATTAAGAATTTCAATGATTTTAGTTTGAAACTTTTTGAAAATTTAATTATTTCTAAAAATCCATGTTATAATACTTGAAATACCGAAGTATAATCTAAAATTTTAACTAAAATTTATTTTTATATCAACATTTATTAGAAAATTCTACAAGAAATTAATTATTTATCTATAAAAATAAAGAATTTATTAAATAATAATGGAATGATTCTTAAATCTGAATTTTCATAAAGAATTTTATCAAAATTTAATTATTTCGATTTTTATTATTAAACATAACTAAAATTATTATTATTATTTATATTGTCAAGAGACAGATTTCAAAAAAATTTAGAAATAATTTCATTTTTCGAGAAATTTGATGAAAATTTTGTATTTAAAATTGTATTTATTTGTATTCGTATTTAATAAAATTGTATTTGCATTTTAAAAATAATTGAAATTTTGCCAAGAATTTTATTAAAATTTTGGAAAATAATTGAATATCGGAAAAAACTTTGTATTATTTATAAAGACAACTTTAAATTTTAATGAAAATTTTAAACTGTGACAAGAATTTTTGTAAATTTTCAAACATAAATGTATTTTTGCGATGAATCTAAAATTTTAACTGAAATTCTTTTTTAAAACCATTTTTAGTAGTAAATTCTACGAAAATTCAATTATTTAAATAGAAAAATAAATAATTTATCAATTTCATGTTTGTTGAAATTAAATTCTCGTAAAAAATTCTATAAACAAATTTTTTAAATCATTAAACTCTTTGGACAAATTTTAATAAGATTTTTATGAATAATTACATTTTTCGAGGAATTTAATTAAAATTGCATTTAAAATAATTGAAATTCTGCAATGAGTTTTATTATTTATGAAAATAATTGAATTCTTAAAAGAATTTTATTATTTATAAAAATAATTGAATCCCCGTAGAAATGTTATTATTTATGAAAATTATTGAAAAATATTGCGAAGAAACTTAAAAAAAAATTTGTTAATTATTGAATTCCTGAAAATTTTTTATTCTTTATGAAAATAATTGAATGTTTGCGTAGAATTATATTGAAATTTTTTTTAAAATAATGTAATTCTTTTGGAAAATTTGATTGAAATTGTAGGTATGGAAAATTATTGGATTCTAGAAAACTTTTGATAATAATTGAAATTTTAACAAGAATTTAATTAAAATTTTGTAAAATAATTGAAGACAAGAGAAGAATTTTATTATTAAAAAAGAGAATTGAAATTTGTAAAATTTTAAATTTTATATGTAAATTTTAACATTGTAAAATTTTATTTGTAAATCTTAAAATTGAAAAATTTTATTTGTAAAGTTTAAAGTTGTAAAATTTTATTTGTAAATTTTTAAATTGTAAAATTTGAATCCTTTTTGGTGTTAATTTAATTCTAGAGGGATTAAACTGTTGCAGATTATTTTAATCCATTCTGGTGTTATTTTAACACCTCACGTTTTATTGTGTTTGAAATAATCATTTTTTGACCACCAACGACGAAAGATTTTCGAATTTTTTGATGTGTGATTTTTGAAATAGTCTAACAGTCTAACAGAGTTTTTCTCATTGCTATATTTTACGAAAATTCTTTTTTCGAAAAAAAATTGATGAATCAGGAATAATAAATATTCTTATCTCAAATTGAATGGAGGTCTAAATTTTTTATTTCAATTTCATTCTAAAAAGTCCAAATCAACGAAATTTGAGATTGAATATATTTTCATACGAAGAAAGAAATGAAGAGAAGTAACTTAAGAAGAAATTTATTTGAAGAGTATTTTTATTTTGTTTTATAAAAAATTATTTTCGAGGGGAAAAAATTATTTTCGGGGGGGGGGGATTATTTTCGAGAGGAAAAATTTTTTTTGGGGGGGGGGAAATTATTTTCGAGGGGAAAAAATTATTTTCGATGGGAAAAAATTATTTTCGGGAGGGAAAAATTATTTTCGGGGAGGAAAAAATTATTTTCGAGGGAAAAAAATTATTTTCAAGAGGAAAAAATTATTTTCGTGAGGAAAAATTGGCACGTAAAAACGAAGAGGGAAAAGAGAATCACATAACATGAAGACTAGAAGGAGAGAAGGAGAGAAAGAGTGAGAGCCAGATTGATAGGGGTAAGATAGGGTTGAGGAAGGGTTGAAAGCGATAAAGTTTCAACTCTATCGTGTGTTCGATAAATCAAGTCCTATCCATTGCTAAGAGGCGTCTTCAATTACTTCGAACCAAGTACTATCGACGAAAATTTCGTCCCAAGTAATTCCGGCATCCATCAGTTGCACCAATGTCTGACCATTGCTCGACGTTCTTCACTTACGTCCTTTCGATTTTAATCGCGCAGTCTACAATCAATTTTTCCGTCATGTCATTTTCCTTTCCACTTTTTCTTTCCGTTTTATCAAAAAAAAAAAAAAAAAAAAAATCGAATTTCTTTACTTTTATTTATTGAAAATTTCACAAAAATTGTAAATTCTGCTACGTCACGGTAATTTATTTTCAATAACAAATAATATGTATAATTAATAATAATAATAGGGACAATAAGAAAAATTATAATTAACCATAATAATCGTCATATTTATTCATTCAATCTGTCCATACCTGAATTTAGTCATGATTATGCTTTCGTTTTTTATATGTTTTGATAAATAATATTATTTTTCTTTATTTTTTCACTTTTACTCTTTAAATTGAATAATAAGTATTTATTTATTTTATTTAGAAATATTATTTTTTTCAAATAATACAAAACTATTTTTATTAATTTAAAAAATTGAATTAATGTTATTTTTCAATATTTTTCTTCTTTCAAGAAAAATTAGCACTTTGTAACAAACATTTTAGGACTGGGTGATTAATATTTTCATTTTTTCTAAAAAATTAAAAAAACAGTTGGAAAATTAAAATTCGAAAATATTTTGCACATTTTCTGCTTCTCAATGACAATTCATAAACAAATTACAAGTTTTAAGTGGAAAAAAAAGTTATAAATCAATTTTTCTTTTTAAGAAATTTGATACTTATTTAGGAAAAAATATTTACAGAATTTGTTTGTTAAAAACTGAATTATCGAAATAATAATAAAAAATAAATAAAACGATTTTTATTTTATAAAACAATTTTTGGATGCCCCAATTTTCAATAATATTTTCAGTTATTTTCAGTTATTTTCAAATAATTTAAATATATTAGAATTATTCTTATTCTGACTTTTGGGCAAAAATATTTTTATTTTATTATTTGTTTTACTTGAGAAATTTATCGAACACCTGATTAGGGTTCTTACGCATTTGTTCATTGGAAAGTTCCTGATTTTTCAGTTTAAAAAATGAAAACTTTCCAGGTTTTTAAAATAAAATTTATTTTTTACTACATTAATAATACGAAATACTTGATTTCGTTTAACGATTGTTAATAACATTTTTATGAAGATAGAAATTTATAAAAAATTTGTAATTAATAGAATTCATATGAAATTAAAAAAAATTTTTGAAAATAATTGAATTTTGGCAAAGAATTTTATTAACATTTTTTTAAATAATTGAATTTTTACAAAGAATTTTATTAAAAATTTTGTTAAATAATTGAATTTTGCAGGAAATTTTGTTAACAAATTTTTAAAGTAATTAAAATTTCGACAAGAATATTAAAAAAATGGGAATATAATTGAGTTTTTGCAATCATTTATAATTTTTCGAAAATTCAATTTTTTTTAGTGTTTTAAGTAAAATTCATCCATAAATCCATTATTGTTTTTAATAATGATTGAAAAATATTAATTGACAATATTAAAAAATATAACAAATTTTTATAAGAATTTGAATTATTAAAGTTTTTCCTAAACCTAAATTATCTTTAAAATCTCTAATGAAATTCATTGAAAATTTAAATTTTATAAAATTCCAATTAAACTAAAAACCAAAATTTTACAAAATTCAATTATTTTTTAAATTTAAAATAAAAAATTATTCCAAAATAATTTATAAAAATCTGAAAAGTTCAATTGTTGTTAAAAATAGGAAAAGTTTGAAATAAATAAAATCTTTTCAATGACGAAAATAATGGGAAACATTCAGAATTTTCTTACGAATTTTCGAAATTGAATATTGTTTCAGTATTTTTGACAAAATTTTCATACTTTTTCCTGACTTTCCTGAATATATTTTGGAAAATAGTGATTTTCAGTAGAATTTTTTTGAATAATTGAATTTTTCAATACTAATGAAACAAGAAATTAATTAGTTTAAAATTTAATCTTTCTGTAATTGAAAAATAGATTCAGCATAAGTTAAAAAATTGTATGTAGTAAATGTATTTACATTAAAATATATATTTTACATTGAAAATGAAATATTAACAAGGCGTATTAGTTAATTACAACTATTCCATTTGTAAAACAATATTTTCAAGCCCTCTTTAGATATTTCATCGAAATTCCAAAAGTAATTTTCATCTAAATTCCGTCCCTTTTCCAAAAGAGAATTATTATCGGAATTCTGAATTAATCTCTAAAGAGGGCTTGTGTAGAATCCCAGCAAGTAAAACCCAAAGTATGAAGATAGAAAATTAATTATAAGACTCGTTAGAAAGAAAAAAAACCTAATTACATATTACTTACTTTCATCAGAAACATAAATAATAAATTATATTCGATTTCTAATTTAAAAAAAAGGGGGAGAGGAAATTAATTTTCAATCGCGCTATTAGTCAATTTTTAATTAATTCATATCGAAAAGAAAATTCTTTTTTTCCGAAAAGAAAATTCTTTTTTTCCGAAAAGAAAATTCTTTTCCTTCGAAAAGAAAATTAATTTTTTTCGAAAAAAATTTTTTTCTTTAAATTCTAAATTAATGATACTTGTTAATTTTATTTACCCCCGAAAAAATGGTCAATTGAAGAATAAAAAAAAAGCTTTACGAGTGGAAAATTATAGTGCAACGAAAGAGATTAAAGTTTATTTCTTTTGCCTTTTCGCAGGCGTTAAGATTGGTTTAATAAGCTCAGTTTACACATCTTATCCTTTAAACACCGCAATGGTGTTTCTCGGAAAAGTTGTAATGAGCTTCTGCTTCCTGAAGTGCACATCAGCTGGATGAACGACTCTCCACTCTATCTTTTCAAAATTGCGATATTGCACCCTCTTAGCTTCAAGTCAGTTGACTTTTATAGAGCTTCCCCTGTAATTGTGAAAAGTTCTAAGAGAGAGAGAAGCTCAAAGTTGCTTTCTAGATTTTTGTCAGTATCAGGCGGAAGAAAAATTTTTCACCAAAAAAGGTGGATTCACAAACTTTTCTCTTTTTTTTGTACAAACATTCTCGGAAATTTTTTTTTTCCACAAAAAAGAAAGAGAGTGTATATGTGTGTATATATATCTCGAGGAGTTTCCCCTTAAAAATTATCTCTACAACTTTTTTTTTCTTAAGTGATTCATTCTTTCTTTATTAAAAAAAATGTCTAAAAACAATATTCTTAAAGTATGTTTAAAAAAAAAACATTGCATTAAAATTATTATTTTTAATAACATTTTTATTTCACTTCTAGGAAAAGTGAATCCCCAAGTTTCCATTTTTAGACGAATTGGGTGAATTTTAAATTTTTTGGTCCGCCATATTGGATCCGCCATTTTGAATTTTTGAAATCTGGTCTCAGATTCGTATTGGACGGACTTTCAATTTTTGGATCCGCCATTTTGAATTTTTGCAATCTGATCTCATATTCGCATTGGACGAATTTTTATTCCTTTTTGTCCGCCATATTGGATCCGCCATTTTGAATTTTTTAAATCTGATCTCAGATTCGTACTGGACGAACTTTTATTTTCTTTGTCGGCAATATTGGTTCCGACATTTAAAATTTTTGATATCTGACCTCAGATTCGTCTTGAACGATCTTTTATTGTCTGTCCGCCATATTGAATCCGACATTTTGAATTTTTTGAATCAAAATCTTGACAATTTTTTTTTTTTATAAAACATCATCGATTAAAATTCGACTTAGAATTCTTCTGCACTTGGGTTAATGTGAAATATAATTAAAACGAATAGTAAAATTAAATATTAATTGGGATTTCACGAGTAACACTAGGAAGTCTCCTAATGAAATAGAGATATACAGCGATAAATGCATTGGAAGCCAGAAAATTGCCTATTCCTGTGAAAAACGTCAGTTCGTGATTTATATCCCCTAATGCTTTGGATTATGGCAAGTCAGGAGCACATCATAAATTTTCCAACTTTTCCTTGATTGTACTATGAGCCACCCTGCAGATGCTGTATTTTGATAAATAATTATTGTGAATATCTCCTTTCAAGAGAAAAATCTTTCGTATTATTAGCTTAATATTTTTTCACAATGACGAATTCACACTAATTATAATATTGGTTTTGCATTAATTTCCTACTATCATTATTCATTGATTGAATTTTTGACAATGTCATTTTTATTTTCTACTGTTTTAAAATTTTTTCTAATGTTTAAAAATTTTTTCTATTGTTCAAAAATTTTTTCTATTGTTTAAAAATGTTTTCTATTGTTTTAAAATTTTTTTCTACTTCTTACTACTGTTTTAAAAATACAAAAAATTGTCATCGCGGGAATTCTATATCCAGTGCTTACATTTCTTTTTTTCGAAAATATTAAATAAATGCAAAATTCAGAGACTTGACTATTCGAATAAGACAAAAGCTTCTTTTCCTATCATCTCTCTTATGTCACTTATGCGAAAATCCAGATAAACGATTTTTGTTCGTGCTTACGCTACGAAATGGAAGAAAATCCTGATACTCAGCGAGCCAATTGACAATTGCATCAGACAGATCTGCAAATATAGGTCGAGAAACAAGAAATTGTCTGTTCTGCTTTTGTGGAAAGGTGATACGAATACGAGTACACGACGAACGGTGTGATCGTGTCAAGAAACTAAGATGGATCTTGGGGATCCTTTGTAGGAAAACAAGCCACGTCCAGTTTTGAGAATAAGAGCCAGGGTATAAAACTTGAAGAGTATGTGTGAAAAGAGAAGAAGGTCTAGAGAGAAAGAAAGAAAGAGAAAGGAGAGAAGAAACAAGTGAGATTCAGCAACACTACTCTTATCGCCAGAGCCGTGGCATTCTCACTTTTATGGTTCACGTTCGAGAAGAACGACAATGGACAAAAAGTAGCTGTCTTTCCTTGACATCGTCCTAGTTTCTTGCATTCGACTTTTCCTCCTCCCTTTCTCCACGTTTCCCTCTTTCTTACTCTTTTGCACCTTACTCTTTCGAGAGCAGCTCGAAAACTCCCATAAATCAAAGAGAATCGCAGACAGCCTCCTGCTAAAAATATAGCTATAGCATGAAAACACAGCAGTCTCCTTTTAGTCGAGTTGTGCATTCCAGTTCCCCGCCGTCGCGGATGTAACGCTTCACGCTAGAAAACTAAAGTGGAAAAGTTGTCTCTCGCTAAGTCCGCCTCCAAGTTTTGGTAATACCGAAAAGATATCTTTGAGAATATTTGTCATCTTCATCCAATAGCGTAATTCTTGTCAAGAAACACGTCAACAATAGTAATTAAGAATAATTTCTACTTTATTTTTTTAAGCTCATTGTATGTCAGGGTTCGTTAAGACATTCGATATTAGAAATTAACAAGTTCAATTACAGAAACACGAAAAACATATATTTACAAGTATTTACGAATATCGAAAGAACAGTAAAAATCAAAATATACCACGCGAAGAACGTAAAGTACGACGGCAAATTAATAAACGGGAAGAACGTCGGCAACGTCGGCGTGGAGGGGCGATGCGCGCGCAACATTCAGTACCGTCACTATTATTTCGCGTGCCCACAGTTTTAAATGTTACGAAACAACTAGTTTACAATTAACTATCGTTACAAGCTTTCATTAATTATTATTTAATTTATCATTCGCTACAAGTGTCACGTGATCGTAACTTTTATTAAGACCACAGAAAATATATACATTGTCAATCAACAGTGTACCTCGGTCATCCACAGTATTGTTTTAATTTACCCTCGATTTTCTACAACGTTATTCTTCGTACAAAGTTCATCTTTAAGTAAAAGTCTAAAAATCATCTGTCCGTTCGAGTATACTACAAGGAATTTTAACAGCAGCTTCGAATACGCATACCTCTCAACAATTCGGGATCCCCTTGGAGTAACAACGGGCCAATAAATTAGTTGTCACCTGCTGAAATCTCTTCGGGTCAGGGAAACTCTTCAAATACTTCAAAGGAAACCTTACTGGTAAATAATCCTTCGTTTTCTTACTATTTTATGTTCCTACTTTACTGTTTCAAACCCGGTAATATTTTCTGCTTTCAGTGGAATTATTACAACTTCTCTCAACCTGCCAATTTCAACAGAGATTGTACATTTTTGAAGTTAAAATAAAGGACAAATTATCTCTAGATCTCAAGCATATGTTTTCTTCAGCCTCTTCTCTTAATTCAATGCTTTAGTCCTTCTAAACGAATCAGCCAAAAATATAAAATAATACCAGTACTGATCTCCTTCTTAAACCTGACATAAGTCTCAAATCGAAAAGAGCTTGGAATTAGTAAAAAAAATTATCGTATTTTCTTCGTCAGGATAAATTATAACCTCTCCAAAATTTACCTCCCTTTTTCAGTCATTTAAAGTGTTGCAACTTCTAAAGACTCACTTTAAAAATTAATTTCCCCCTGCATGTGACGTGAACGGAAATAAGACTCCTGTACAAATACCACTACTACCCTTTCGAATGGAGTATTTCCAGCGTATCAACGAACGACACTTCGCTTTTTGACGACAAACGCAATTATTTGTCTTTCTTCAGGACACTTTCAAAACTTACAACACTAACTAAAAAAAAAAATTCGACTTGAAAAATTTTTAATCTCTTTAAGTTTTTTTTCAACTTCTTTTTTCTATACCCATTTTCATTCACCAGCTGTTTGGTCTCCGACATTCGCAAATCGGCATCGCTTCTTGCCGGGGTAAAGTAAATGAAGTAGGATAGCGTGGTTGGAGAATGAGAGCGAGAAGACCCGTTGCTGGAATGTTTTTCCAGTCATTACGCTCTCACAGTCTGATCCAGCATTCCATCCAAGGTTCCCAAGTAATAAGAGAAAAACAGAGACCACTGAATCGTTAGGGATATTCTCACCGAGAACTATAAGACTTTTCGAGCAGAGACCCGATTCTCTCTCTATCTTCAGTTTAGCGCTTATTCTTCGATTTTCCAAAGTTTGTTATTGATCTTCTCTCACTGAACAATTCAGTTAAATTTATTTTTATATTAATGCAAACTTGCTATTTTTTTCACTAATTTAAAATCAAGTGGTGGAGAATTGTAAAAAACTTATTTAACTTGGTAAAGTACGTTTAATTTGAAAATCTGTAATTAAACCCAAAAGTAGAAATTATTTTTGAAATGTTTCTTTTAATTTAATTTCAGCCTTTAGTTATTGATTTTCAAATTTTATTTTTCACCTCTTAATGGAAATCTTAATTTTCTGAATCATAATCGACTTTAAATTTTAATTCCTTGACGTCCATTCAATTATTATTTTCTGTAACATAATCAGTTTTTAAATTTTAATTCTTCGATTTTCATTTTTATTTCATTCCTATGAGATATGTAAATTGAAATTGATTATTTTATATTCGTTGACTGATTAAGGTCAATTAAGCTTGTCTGCAATTTTATTTTAATTTTCCAGATATTTAAGAAAAGACGATTTAATTAGAAATATCGTGTTTGGTTACTCAGACTTACTATTAAAATTTTCTCTAACATTTAAGTAAAATTTAATGTTGATTAAAGCGTTCATAAAATCTTTTTTTAAACATTAAGAAGCATTTCAGTTGAGATAAATTATTGACCGGCAATTTTGGCACTATAAAACACTTTTATAATTATTATCCACGATTTTCACATCCTTACTAATTTCAATCTGTCCTAAAATTATTAAGAAGTTTTCTTATTTGTACCTTAAGTTGCTCTCCTCAAGGGATTTGCAACAAAAGCAGATGAAATTTTAAACTACGAAAAGCAGAACGAAAAATCCGAATCTGATGCCAGCGCCCCTGGAGTGACGCTACAGAACTAAATCCATTCGTTACTTGCAAAATCACTGCAAATAACATTTTAAAAAGGTATTTTCAATTAGTTTCTTTAGTTCTTACGTCTTTTGATCTCCAATGTAAACAAAGCGGAAAGTAATTAAAAGAGTTAGAATTGAGTCGCATTTCAAATTAAGCACTAAAAGTGTTTTCCCGATTTAGATTGCAAAAAACTCTGCACTCTCCGATTGCTCCATGACGTCTGGAATAATAAACAATTAATGAAATAATGTAAGGAACAAAATAACTATTAATTTTAAATTCCAAATCTTCGTCTTCAATTAGAAATAACCTTCATTTTAATAAGAAATAAGTTTAACCATTTTTTCCCCCTCAAATTTGATTTTACCATTTTATATAAATTCCTAAGAAGAAAATTTAGAATATTTACGATATTTTTCGCCACGTCTCGCTGTTATTTTAATCCTATAATCCGAGTTTAAAAGTTTTTTCGTTCCTGCTTTTTCATTGCATTTGAAAGTCAGTGTGGATTTGTGACCAGAATAAGATTTCCATCCTCATATTGTAAGTTACACTTAAAATTCTTTCCTTCTCGTATAAACTGAAAAGTGGAATAAAATATTGAAAATATAGGAGGCGACAGATATGCAGAAATTGGGAGGAAAATTTAAAAAAAAATCATCATAAAAAAGCGTAAATTATAATTTTAAAGTTTATGGATGTATTCGTTTTATGATAAAATTCGCATTCAGTCAAATTAAAGTCAATGGATTTGAAAATGAAGCGATTGGTCTCAGGAGCAACTGGTGCTGTTCTATCTTCCAGAAAGGAAGAGAGAGAGTTAGGGGTCAGTAATTAATCGAGAGATCAAGCCACAAAATGGTGGAAGGAAATTTATCGGCAAGTCGCCAAATGCGGGACGAGTACGGCTCAGAAGGCATACCTACAGATAGCTAGTTAAACGGAAAACGAGGCAGGAAGATAAGAGGGGCTTTCAAACAGCAGAAGGTAACACTAAATCAAAAAGGGAAAAAATATATTTTTTTTGTAGCAACGATAACCTTTGGGTTATAGTTGCAGTGTTTGGGTCATTGTAACACAAGACGCGACGACCAAGTGTCTGCGAATTTTCCACATTGTTCTTTACTCTCATGCCGTTCACGTCTAACCAATACCATTCTGTCTCAGAAGGGTATTCAATGTATCGTACATGCTGGAAATATCAGATAAAACCCCGGCCTCGAGTAACCTAACCGGACTTAGGTAAATGTCCGTATGGGGGCCAATTCGAGCGGAAAATGTTCATTCCGAAAGTGCACTCCTGGTGGACATCTCTCTTCTCTCATGTATATATGTGTGTGTGTGTGAAGGCAAACCACGTCGTTAAAGGAGTATGAGAATACTCCCTAGTGGTTCTCGGAGCCAACAAGTAATTGAGACAGTTTCACTGACGTTTGACGTAGTCATAAGAGCGACAGGGGCACTTATGATACTCATCGAGTATCAAACAATTTTATACTATTACTATCATCGTTTACTGCAGCATTTTTTTCTCATAAAATTGATTTGTGGTTGAATACTGGGCTAAAAGATTCAATCATCACCACATTAAAAGAATTACCATCATCCTTTGCAACATTATTTTTTTCCTATTAAATTGATTTGTGGTTGAATACTGGGCTAAAAGATTCAATGATCACCACAATTTAAAACATTTACATTCATCCTTTGCTACATCATCTTTACCCTATTAAATTGATTTGTGGTTGAATACTGGGCTAAAAGATTCAATGAAGAACACAATTCAAAACATTTACAATAATCCTTTACTGCTGTAGTTTATCCCTGTTAAATTGATTTGTGGTTGAATACTGGGCTAAAAGATTCAATCATCACCACATTAAAAGAATTACCATCATCCTTTGCAACATCATTTTTTCCCATTAAATTCATTTGTGGTTGAATACTGGGCTAAAAGATTCAATGATCACCACAATTCAAAACATTTACAATCATCCTTTACTACATCATCTTTACCCTATTAAAATGATTTGTGGTTCAATACTGGGCTAAAAGATTCAATGTTCACCACAATTCAAAACATTTACAACCATCCTCTGCAACATCATTTTTTTCCTATTAAATTGATTTGTGGTTGAATACTGGGCTAATAGATTCAATCATCACCACCCCCAACAATCTCTCCTGATTCTAACAAATCTTTCACTTCCCCTATCAAAATATTTACACACCTTTGAATATTACAAACATTAAATTAATTTATAATTCAAAAGATTAGCGATATGAAATTATAATTAATGATATTCAACAAGGGATAATGATGGTTCGATGACTGTGCATTTGATAGTTCTAGAAAACGTGTCTCCCTTACATATGTCGTTATTCAACGGCAAAATTTCATTAATTCATAATGCAATAAGGATTATATTCCAATCGAATGGCAAATGTCATTAGCTCTGTATTGAGAAATGAATGAATTATTCCAATTTAGATTCCCTATGTGAATCGTGAAACTAATTCATTATACCCGAAATGTTTGTGTATTCAATTGTCCGAGCGTGGTGCAAAATGATATTCATTACGCGAGCCTGTTGTATATCACGCCTGATTATTAATGTCAACCTGAAAAGTAAATGAGCATTGTTTTAATCATTGTTGACGATAACGATATACACAAAACCACAATTCAAACCCTATCGTTAATGAATAAAATAAGTTACTTATCATAAAAAGAAGATAATTTCAACAAATATACTCTGTACAT
Organism: Leptopilina drosophilae; assembly: GCA_032873175.1. Taxonomy (NCBI): domain Eukaryota; kingdom Metazoa; phylum Arthropoda; class Insecta; order Hymenoptera; family Figitidae; genus Leptopilina; species Leptopilina drosophilae. Next base: position 7,448,848 of record CM065483.1, read on the forward strand.
ATTATGCATAGCTCATATTGCAATGTTCGAAACGAACAAGTTTCTCAATATTTATTATTGTCATTAAAGCATAATGAAAATGTACCGATTTTTAAATTAAAATATGTTTATTAACGTATTTTTAAGAATGAATATAATATTTGATATTTAACGTCGAGATATATTTCAGTCTAGACTTTTTAAAAATATTCAACCTTTTGTGGTAATCACAAAAGTAATCACTTTTAATTATAATTTTATTATTCAGAGTAGAACGGTTGCTTATAATTTCATTTATTTATTTTTACCCACTAACTTAGAGGTAAAGTATATAAACCAAGGATAAACATTTAATTGCTATCGATTTTTAGAATTTTTTATAATCTTCATGAATAGTGGATAAATAAAATATTTATGAAAATATTAAAAGAATATTTCAAAGTTATTTGAAAAACGACCTTTTTATGGAGCGAAAAAAAGTTTCTACTCCAGGTGGACGACATGATGTTCATGAATTTAAAAATTAAGATTAAACGAGCGCAAAATGGAAGCTGTGAAACTTATATAAGCATAATGGAGTTGTTATCCCGTTTTCTTGAGTTTGTAACACGTATGGTAATCATGGCGTTTATCATACGATCCAATTATGGCTCGACTCGTCTATTAGGGTGCTTTTAGTGCGGCACTGTCGGTCTTCAGTAAAGTTAAGGGATGCCAACGGGGGCTCAAGTGGTACGGAAAATTGCTAGAGAAACTTGGAAATATGCGAGAAAGAGACTCGCGAGGTCCTCGAAGTTATATCGCTGTCGCTATAGTGAAACTAGCGAAGCATGTCCCATCACGATTAGAGTATATCTCAAGAGAGTGCGGAAGAGAGAAACCTTTCCGTCACACATGTTTTCACCAATCTTATCTTCCCTCCCCTCTGTCTCTTTCTCTCTCTATCTTACCCTCTTTCATTCTCAACACCTCTTGCAATCTTTATAAGTGTTAGCAAACGTCAAGAAGAAAATTTAATCTTCTAGACTCTCTTGGATGTATTGCGAGGTTGCAAACAGATATGTTATAATTTGATAATTCGTCTCATAATTTACTTCCCCAGACGAGGGGCATATAAAGAAAGATATAGAGCTTCATGACAGAGTATTTATTTTTCTCATTAATTTAATTTTAATACTCGAATAGTAAAATTCATTTTTACTTTACTAAAAAAATGATTTGTGGTTGAATACTGGGCTTAACTTTTTGAATGATCGAGATATTATTTAATACTAAATTTACGTAAACAGTAATCTGTGCACACGGTAATTAACACATTTTCCATACGTAAATAATCATTATTGTCGTAACAAAGCTACTGGCAGTTAAATTCTGTAAATCTCTTTCATAATTTATTCCCCTCTTGATAGAAATAATGATTGTCCGATAAATGTTAAATTAAAATAAACTTTGACATTGTTTCACGAAGGTAATCAACGAAGGTTAGTGGAAAAGTGGTATTTATTCTTGGAGTTATTAATAATTCAATATTTACTTTTGTTTCCGTTCTTTATCTACAATAATCATTATAGAGTACTCAGACAGGTTCGTGTCAATTAAAATCGTTTTCTTCAAAAATAACTTGGAGTTTAAAGCTTAATTTTCCTTTAAAGTTGCCTTTTAAAATTGAACTTAATACAGTGTAAAATAATTAAATTTCGTTACAGCAAAAAATTAAAGTAAAAGTTATAAAATCCTTGTTAAAAGAGTGAAAATATTCTTTTATTAAATAAAAAAATCTTATTCGTTAGAATTTTTTTTTAATTCCTGTTCTTTAATGACCTAGAGTTTTTCCCCGACGACATTTAAAACAAAGTGAAAAATATGAAATTGAATTAGGAGAACATTTTAACTAAATTGGACGACTTTACACGAAAGTAAAGCGAGACTGGGGAAAAAAACGGAAAAATGCTTAAAGTCTCACTATTTCGTTTAAGATTTTAAGAAAATTTGTTTCGCTAGTGTAAACTCGTGTGCCTTAGGAGACGACAGAGTCTCCATCTAAAAAGATTCGCTCAAGCGCAATTTCTGCACCGTTTGGAAAATTGCATTCGACCAAGTTGTTGCGTTAAGATTCTCCTGGGGATTTGAGTAGACGGTACAACTCTTTTCTGTACGCTGGTCGAATACAAAATATCCAACATCGTTCACTTAGAGTCGTACGTGTAATTAATACACAGATTACGAAAATTGTTACTGTATTGTAAAATGTATTTTGAGTAATATTCTTTATTTTATTTATTTTTAACATTATTAATTTTATAATAAATTTCTTAATATCTATAACTTGTAAAAAAATTGATTTGTGGTTGAATACTGGGCTATAATTTTCATCGAATCGAGAACTTACCCTACCCCCAAATTTTTCCCTACCCATTATATTTTTTTGTATAATTTGTTAGGAAATTAATTTGTGGTTGAATACTGGGCTTAAATTTTCAAAAAATTGAGAACCTTACCCTGGTCGAAAGTTATTACCTACCCATTATATTAGCTGGAAAATTATTAAGTTACAATAATTAGAAGCTGAAATTATAAATTTTTTCCCCAATTTGATAAAATAATTACAAAAAGAAAGATGCTTTAAAATTAAGAATTCCGATGAGAACAAATTCTATTCTTTGACGTTAATTTATCTGAAAGCCATGAAATCCTGATGATTCAAATGTAGATTTACGTGAAATTAAATTTTTCCAATTAAAACATAATTTTTTTTAATTTCTGTTTTAGATTGGCGCTTTGACCAACTACTTTCATTTATCTCATGAGCGGCTGAGGAAACGATCCCTTGCTCCAAGCGATTATCATAATAAAAAACTCAATGATGAGCCGGAGGTAAGTTTAATATTACATTAAGATTCTTTTTAATGTTCACGTTTTACTATTGTGATTATAATTTATTTAAAAGTTATTAAAAAACACATTTTCTTGAAAACGAGAAAATTTTACATAATAGTTTTTCAGTTTCTGTAAATAAAAATAATTATCTGTTCACTGTTTCGTTTTTATTTGATTTAAATTATTTTGAATCATTCTAAATATAGAAAATAGTATCCACTTAGTTCATCTTAAATTCTGTCAGCCTGGGTCTTAACTTATTTTCACTTTAAACTTTTTTTTAAAACGTTAATTAGGTTGAGTAAAATTGTTCATCAGTAATGGATATAGTTGAGAGAATTCTTTAAGAGAAGTAGAAAGAAACAGTAATTAAAAAGAATAGGAAGTTTTAATTGTAAAATCGAGGGTGAATATTTATAGTGAGTCACATGATAACGATAATGAATCGTTGAGACGTAAACTCTCTGAGTGGACGTCGATGTCATTAGACGGAAACTGATCGGGGGTGACTTATTACAAACATGGATGGATATTGATAAATTAATGGTTCGTTCAGAAAACACTTTAATTGGCTACTTGGTTAAGAAATTTTTTCCAAATACTTAAAAAGAAATGTACATTCCATTTTAATTGAAATTGAAATTATGTTTTACTATCTATTTTCGGAATTGAGAAAAATTACAAATTTTCTCCAGGGACTTTAGTATAATTATCTACGCTTCATCTTCTCATAGAAATCGGAAGTAGACAGAGAAAACTAGTTCACGATTCAAACGAGGTTTTGACTAAGTTAAAACTTATCCTACTCAAAATTCAATTTTCAAAGTTAACCCACGAAATCATGCGAACCGTTTATAGTTAGGCTCTCGTTAACATTCATATGCCACTAATTGCACGTTCACTAGCAAAGCACTGCGTTTCTACTTGAAAGAAAACCCCCGTGTGTCGGTTACATAAAGTACACAGTCAGTTATAATTCAAGATGAAGTCGTACATAACATAAACGAATCTAGGAAAGTCAATTAATTTTCCTAATACATCAAAACTCTAACTAACGGAAATGTTAATTGAAAATGAATTGACAAATCCTATTTCAATTGCATAAGTAATAGTTCCGTCTTTCAATATTGTATTCTTAAGCCAAAATAAGAAAGTTGTAGACATTCAAGTTTGATATGAATTGATAAAATATTTTATGTTGATTGGATTTATTTTTTATTTCAGGTGCATTGGGTGCAACAGCAACATGAAAAGAAACGAAAGAAGCGCGACTTTCACGGTACAACATATACATTTTCCGAGTATCCGCATTTCTTGGACCGATTTGGTTCGCAACAACGATCGTTTGCCCATCGACAAAGAAATCGAGAAATTTCTGTTCAAAATTTGTTTCCCGATCCCCTCTATAAAGAGGAATGGTACATGGTAAGGAAAAATTTTAAAAATACTTTATGCTTTAATCAACAATATTACAAATTGAATTTGAGATAAAATAATTTATAAAATTAATTCCAAACGATAAATTAGTCTACTAGAATACAGCATCACTACAATTTTATAATCCTTCGTGTACTTGTGATTCTTTTTACAAATAATCAACTTATTGATTAGTTAATCCCAACAAACCACAATTGGTTAGTTGTTAAAGATTTTTACTGATTCGAAAGTTTTCGTTGCTTTTGAAAGAAAATCGACATTACTGCTTGTAACTAAAGTTCGAAACTCTCAAGTTCGGCAACTCATACCTCTTCATTATTAATAGACTCTATATAAACTAACTTGATTAACACTTTAGGAAGTTAATCGTCTAAGGCTAGGTCACCCTAAACTCGAAACGTAAAGTCTGGATCTCCTTGGATACTAAAATGCGGTTACTTGAGTCCTGCAGCAGTTTACTTAGATTTAGAAGACCCGAATACTTTACACCTGTAGTCAGTCTCATACTTAACGACGTCTCGATTAATGGTCCCTCAAAAATCATCAATTTAATTCATTAGATTAGGGGTTTTTTATTCTTGAACGTACTTTTCAAAAGGGAAAAATTTAAGAGAGATAGATCTTTTAAGAGAACTTTTTAAATTTTGTATATAATGTTTAACTAGAGGTTTTATAATTTTTCCCCTGTTAAAATGATTTGTGGTTGAATACTGGGCTATAAAAATACTTGGACCTTATTTCCTGTATGAGCGATGTTAAACTTCTGAGTCCCTCCTTGATGAATTAAAAATATTACTATCGTTTACTGCATAATTTTTCCCGTGTTAAATTGATTTGTGGTTGAATACTGGGCTATAAAAATACTTGGACCTTATTTCCTGTATGAGCGATGTTAAACTTCTGAGTACCTGCTTGATAAATTACAAATATTACTATCGTTTACTGGATAATTTTTCCCTTGTTAAATTTATTTGTGGTCGAATACTGTGCTAATATACTACTGTCTGTAACAATCAAATTACTAGCAATGAGCCATGAAATAAAATTCTCCTTCAGCAAAAAAAGGATATTTCTAATAAACTTTATGTATAACAGTCCTACCGTTTCATATATTACTTTCCTAATATATCGCATTATCCACCTACGGAAGGTTATTATAAGATCATAATATATGATTCCAAATATATCGATGTGCGTGGTTTAGTTTAGGCGCAAAAAAGGTTAGAAGCACACTCCCCCTATCTAAGGTCACTTAATTCACGTGTGCGGTAGCTAACATATTTCTCTCTCTATATGTGGTTGTGTTAGTAGCGACGAAGTAAGAGATTCTCGAGGGCCTTTTAGGATTTATATTTGACACATAACGTTACGCCCTAGCTATATTTTCTTGTTCCAGACAATATCTTTCTTGTTTCACATCTTTCCTTTCAAAACATTTCTAACAAATTTTTTTTTCCAACTTGCAGAATATTTATGACTTTATCTTTCTCTCTTTTATTTTATTTAACGTTATAAGCCTCAAAAGGATGATTGTAAAAATCTTGAATTTAAGATGGAAAATTATTTTTTCTTTTTCCGCAAATCTCTCTCTCTCGCTTTCGCCAAAGGATATTATTCATGCCAAGACGGAGATTAATTTTCTCAATGAGAGTTTTCATTTAATTTTACGCTAAAGAAAAATTTTATTAGATTCAGAAAAATGTGAAAACCCCATTTAAACGTTGATAATATTCTGTAACTGGAAAGTATGATCTTAAATTCAAAACAAAAGTGACCCGCTCTTTGGGAATCTAATAAAGATTTAATCGGTTAGTTGAACAATATTAAAGAAGAACGGTCGAAATGAATAAACAGAGAAAGGATTGAATTGGAGTTGAATTTGGAAGCAGTAGTAATTTTCTAAAGAAAATGTTTGAAAAATTATATTTCAATGCAACTATTGATTTTAGTTGCTAATAGAATTTTCTCATGTTTCATCTTTTCCTTTCATGTTTCTTTTATTTTCTCAAACTGGTACGTTCAATGGATTCGTCTTTCATTTTCACATGATTTTCTTCTGTGTATTTTTCTTTGTATTTTTTCTTGCATTAAGACTAGTTGAAAAAAAACGATATATATATAGAAAAATATTCAAAGATAAAAGAGAAAATAAGCAAGAAAGAGTGAAAGCTCACCGACTGGATAGGACATTGTGTTTCGGACAATGCCACTCTATTGTCTCTTTCATCAACGCACGCGGTCGTCAACAATTGTACAAAAGGCGAAAAGTATTTCAAATTTTGCGGGAGTAGTATGTATATGTATATATTGACGAATACAGTTTGTCACAGTGACAATGAGTGAATGCAATAATTCCAACAGTCACGTATTCCATTAATACTAATTAGATCCCTAACTAGACATAAATATTGTTCTCAAATTTTTTTTCTACCACGTTAATTTATTGTTTTCTTTACTTCTATTTACATTTACAATCTATTATAATAAACAAGTAAATTATTTTAATGTTTTAAATTTTAATTGTAATGTTACAAAATATTCGCGATAATGATTAACTGAGACTAATGTGTAATTCCTCTGTTTGCAGAATGGAGGATCGAAGGATGGTTACGATATGAACGTGGCACCCGCCTGGGAGAGGGGTTACACTGGAAAAGGTGTTGTGGTTTCAATTTTGGATGATGGTATTCAAACAAACCATCCAGATCTTGCCGCGAATTACGATCAGAATGCAAGTTATGATATCAATGGGAATGATGATGATCCCATGCCAAGGGACAATGGTGACAACAAACATGGTACAAGATGTGCTGGTGAAGTTGCTGCCGTAGCCTTTAACCAATACTGTGGTGTTGGTGTTGCCTACAATGCCAGTATAGGAGGTATTGTCTCTCTCTCTCTCTCGGTTTCTCACCGAAACACTGTATTGATACTGGTGATAAATTACGAATTGTTTCCCTTCTAAATCGTAAAGAATAGAGTGGATCCCAATTTTTTGACCCTTTGCAACAAAAAAAGTCTATCTTTTATTCTCAATCACTTTACACCACAATACTTCGGTATTTTCAAATCTTGACAAAAGAGAGATATCGCACAATTTTATCCCAACTGAAAGCACTATTGAATTGCTTGTATTTTGTTCCCCCTATTTGGACCACTCAAAATCACTACAATTCAATTGCGATAGATCGCGAGCACTTATTTACAGTCTCTGCTTTTTGAAATAGATTATCAATTTCGTTCTATTTTATTTATTTATTTCCATCGGAAATAGAATTCACTTTTGAATGTATGTATAACGCTTTTATCGAGCAAGAATCACGGATGCATGAATCACTTTGGAAGACAATTAAATTCTTTTTACTAAATATTGCGAATCGCTCTAAATAATAATAGTTCAATTTTTTCGTTATCTTGTATATTCTTTGTAAATAATGGAATATAAAGGATATTTTAGCTTCTAAATAATTTTCTGTATCGATTTAATCTATTTTTTCAAAAAATTAAGAAGCTTTAGAAAGCATATACCACAAAGTTTGGTCCTCTAAATGAAACATCGATATAAAAAATACTGCATTGGGTAAAATCGATATTTGAATATTGATAACTCATCACTATTTTATACTGTTTGAAATGGTTTCAGGAGTTAGAATGCTGGACGGAACAGTAAACGACGCGGTAGAGGCAAAAGCCCTGGGATTGAATCCTGATCATATTGACATCTATAGTGCATCCTGGGGACCGGAAGACGACGGGAAAACTGTTGATGGCCCGGGTCCTCTTGCTAGACGTGCCTTCATTTATGGAGTCACAAGCGTAAGTTTCCGTCATGGATAAAAGTTACTTTTACCTTCAATATATATGCATTTGACAGTAAAACTTAACATTTCTAAGGATATTTTATTATCTACTTACAGCTTGATTCAATTTTCTACATTTTGAAAACATTTATGGGATGATAAATTCTTTACTTGAATACTTGGAGTGAAAATTCAAAGAAGTTAATTTAATATTTTAAATACCGGAGAATATCTTAAAATATGTTTTAAAAATATAATGTTACGACTACTCATTTTGTTAGCCCTAACAATGTCAGATTACAATTTTATATTCCATTTTATCTGTTTTTAGATTCTTTTTCTTCAGAATTACGTTTATTCACTCTTCCTCCACGCCCTTATTCATTTTCTGTTCAAAAAAATATTTTAGCATCAAAGAGTTTCTAACATTACTCCAACTTTGTTGTTTAACCAATTTCTAGTTTTCCTTATTCTATTTAAGGTTATACTGAATGATTTAAATCTTCAAATTATTATTTGACAGTTTCAATTGCGTAACTTGTATCACCTAAATGATTTAAATATACTAATTAATATTTGACAGTTTGAATTACGTAACTTGTATTTAAATCTACAATTTATTGTTTGACAGTTTGAGTTACGTAACTCGTATCTTCTGAATGATTTAAATTTATTATTTGACAATTTGCGTTACGTAACTTGTATCTTTTAAATGATTTTAAATTTATTATTTGACAGTTTGCGTTACGTAAATGTATCCCCTGAATGATTTAAATTTACAATTTATTGTTTGAAAATTTTAGTTACGTAAATTGTATCCCCTGAATGATTTAAATTTACAATTTATTGTTTGAAAATTTTAGTTACGTAACTTGTATCCCCTGAATGATTTAAATTTATAATATATTATTTGACAGTTTGAATTACGTAACTTGTATCACCTGAATGATTTAAATTTACTAATTAATATTCTGCAGTTTGAATTACTTAACTTATATTTGAATCTACAATTTATTGTTTGACAGTTTGAATTACGTGATTTGTATTTAAATCTACAATTTATTGTTTGACAGTTTGAGTTGCGTAATTTGTATTCAAATCAACAATTTAATATTTGACAGTTTGAGTTACGTAACTTGTATCACCTACATGATTTAAATCTTCTAATTATTATTTGACAGTTCAAATTAATTTGATTATGCTCATCAAAAAAAAATTTGTTATTCACAATATTATTACTTAACTGCATATCTATATTCAATTTCAATAGTCATGTATTTCTGGTATTTTAAATTAAATTCGGACTAAAACTTCATTTAATAGACTGTCAGTACGAACAATGAAATATGTTACGATTTACCACCCGCTTAAACGTGAACGATACAAATGTCAATTTTCTCACTAAAAGCATTTCTCATTGAAACATGTCATCACTTTACCATTTTTTTTAATCATAATTTTTTTATCGATATTTTCATGTCCGTGTGAATAATTTATAACGCGAAATGTATGTAAATATACAGAAATAGTAATAAAAAGAATTTTTCTATATTTCTTTTATTATTGAAATACTTTTTCTACAATATTTTACAGAATATGTGATTTTTTGTTTCACTTTTGAATTGTTGATACTAATGGATTTTGATATTTAACAAACTGGTCAGCTGTGACCAAATTGTTAGTGTAAAATTCTATATAAACTTTAAAACCCTTTTTAGAATTCATCCTCTAAATGCTCGTTTTATTTAACCGGTTAATATTTTAACATTCACGGTAGAATTTTTTTTATATGAAAAAAATTTTTAGAATGCTAGAGAATTATTTTTTTCTCTTCTATTTTAGTAGAAGAGAGAAAAAATAGAGAACAGAGATAGAAAGAGAAATGTAAAATTCTATATATGATGAAAAGATTGAATTTGTTTGTATGATGGAAAAAATGGGAAGAAGGTTATCAAATTATGTAGAATGGAATTTTTTTATTCCACAGGGTCGTCAGGGGAAGGGTTCAATATTCGTGTGGGCTTCAGGAAATGGAGGTAGACACACGGACTGTTGCAATTGTGATGGCTACACGAACAGCATCTTTACCCTCTCGATATCGAGTGCCACTCAGGGTGGCTACAAGCCTTGGTACTTAGAGGAATGTAGCTCAACATTGGCCTCGACCTATTCCTCTGGGTCACCCGGTAATGACAAGAGCATCGCAACCGTTGATATGGATGGCAAACTACGACCGGATCACATATGCACCGTCGAGCACACTGGTACATCAGCGTCGGCACCAATTGCCGCTGGCATCACCGCTTTGGCACTTGAGGCAAATCCCTCTCTAACTTGGAGGGATATGCAGTATCTTGTGGTACTGACATCAAGATCCGCGCCCCTTGAGAAAGAATCTGGCTGGGTTCTTAATGGGGTCAAGAGGAAAGTCTCTCATAAATTCGGTTACGGTCTGATGGACGCTGGTGCCATGGTTAATTTGGCTGAGCAATGGACCAACGTTCCGCCGCAGCATATTTGCAAGTCCCCTGAGCACATCAAGGAGCAGCCGATCGACCCGACCTACGGTTATTCACTTACTGTTTCCATGGACGTTAACGGATGCGCCGGGACGCCCAACGAGGTTCAATTCCTTGAGCACGTCCAGTGTAAGGTGAGATTTCTGCTTCTCATTATAATCTCATTACAAAACAGGATACGTGTCATCTCTGAGTTCTCGTCTCCATTTCTGCTCGGCCTGTAGCGATACTTTGACACTCAAAGGGATCAAAGGAGCAGGGGCAATTTATTTACATTGACGCTTATTCCGTTAGCCCCAACAATGTCAGATTAGAATTTTATAATCCGTTTCATCTGTTTTCAGAATTTTTTCTTAAAAATTACGTTTAGTCCCTCATCATCCGCGGCCTTATTTATTTCCTGTTCAGAAAAATATTTTAACATCAAAGAGTTTCTGACTTTACTCCAATTTTGTTGTTTAACCAATTTCCAGTTTTTTTATTCCATTTAATGTTATCCCCTGAATGATTTAGATCTAAAAATTATATTATTTGACAGTTTGAATTACGTAACTTGTATCTCATGAAAGATTTAGATCTACAATTCATTATTTGACAGTTTGAATTACGTAACTTGTATCTCATGAAAGATTTAAATCTACAATTTATTGCTTGACAGTCTGAGTTATGTAACTTGTATCTCCTGAATGATTTAAATCTACAAATTATATTATTTGACAGTTTGAATTACGTAACTTGTATCTCCTGAATGATTTAAATCTACAAATTATATTATTTGACAGTTTGAATTACGTAACTTGTATCTGATGAAAAATTAAAATCTACAATTAATTATTTGACAGTTTGAATTACGTAACTTGTATCTCATGAATGATTCAATTTCGACAGTGTTACAAGAAATCAAAAAATATAGTTTAGAAAAAATTAAGAATGTTGGTCACGATGCAATTTTAAAAGAGTCTTTAGAAAATAACCGTGTCTTGTCACAATACGGTGTTTAGGAGAAATGAGGATAAATGTAGATAGAGATCAAAAACGGGTTTAGTCGAAGTTGTTACATGACGGGCATTAACGAGAACGGATGAAGGTAATCAGCGAAAGACAAATGTATCTAGATGAAGAGAACAGAGAAGACGCGGATTTTTCTTATCTTTTGCAGGTCTCCCTCAGATTCTTCCCTCTAGGAAATCTCAAGCTCCTCCTGACATCGCCAATGGGTACAACATCAACTCTTCTCTTTGAGCGACCACGTGATATATTCAACTTCAAATTCGATGACTGGCCCTTCCTCAGCGTCCACTTCTGGGGTGAGAAGGCCGCCGGGCGTTGGACTTTACAAGTCATCAACGCCGGTAGACGTCACGTCCAGAAACCAGGCAAGTTACTTATTGATAATAATTCACCTAAACTTTATTTTCAATTTATTATTTTATTTCTCCCATTTTTCTATTTCATCTCATCACTTATGCTTTTCAGTTATATCCCAATTTTTCACTATGAAATTTTACTTTTTCCTTGTTTCATTTTTATTTTAAAAAGCAAAGAATTATTAGTTACAAAAGGGGAAACAAGTCTTCTGTAGAAGGAATTTTAATTTTCAATATAGAAGGTGGGATGATTTGTTATCAGAGGTAGAAAGTGAATTGAAGAATCATTCTGTGAATCACGGGTAAGATAAATAGATCATTGTTGACTGGTCAACAACAAACGGTCTGTTTTCTATTTATTTATAGTTTTACTAATATCACGTTGCTAAATAGCATCTCACCTAAAAGCACAAAATGTACATACCATCACATTTCACTTTTATATTTGCATCAATTTTTTGGTTCACCGCTTTAAATGCAAATTACCTAAGGTGCTAATTTCATTAAGTGGGTAAATACCGAAATTAAAGGGAATATACTTTTCCATAAAGCAATTAACTCTTTGCATTTTACCAATTTTTACAAATCAAACACGGCGTGAAATATTTTTTTCTCTATACTAGTGAACTAAAAATTAGAGAAAACTACACATACTTGTCAAATATTTTAGTGGTAAAGCGGAAAAATTATGAAGAATTTTGGGGATTAGAAATAGTTGAATTAATAAATAATACATTCACTAACTTAACTATAATTTTGAAACGAATTGAGAAATGGCAAATATTGATGAAAATTTGTTAATGGTTGTTACAGGAATTCTGCAGAGATGGCAACTGATCTTTTATGGAACGGCAACGAATCCGATAAGGATAAGATCTCATCAATTTAATCCGGTACAAACGGCTTCTCAAGCATATTCCTCCTCTGTAGAATATCCATTTTTCTTTGATCAACATCGCCCTGTGGACGAATTTCGCGATACCGACTTCTTTGCACGGTCTGGCTTTCAGGGATACCAGGGTCCATACACGGGTGCCGCCTCCAATGTTGAAGCCTCAGTGACGACTCTCGATGGCGCATCCAATCCACTTTTGACGAATCGACTGCCTGGAGATCTTTCTCCATCGGACGATTCCTTTGATTCGGGAAAGAAAATTCGACAGCACGACTGTGATCCACAGTGCGATAATCAAGGATGCTATGGTAAAGGGCCAACTCAATGCGTCGCCTGCAAAAGTTATCGACTCGACAAGTAAGTCAGAGATTATCATTTTTGAAAACAAATTCTCCTAGCATTATCCAACATGCTTCATCAGGAAGATTAGGACTAATTCCATCAACTTTCATTAAAAGTTAATCAGTGATTAAAGCCAGTTTAATGGCTGATGATTAGTTGATTGAGGATTTAATCGACGTTGGTGAAACTTTCCCTAAGACCTAAGCCATGTATTTTTGGGATACCATTGTTGTAAAAACACTTCTGTTGACTCAGCTATTAGATCGCACTCTCGTTTTATTTTTTTTTTAAATGTTAAAATCGTCATCGAGGAATCGATAGAAAATTCAATAACGAAAATTTAAAAAAAAATGTTCTTTCCACTAAATAACGAAGTAGCTTAGTGATATAACAGATTAACTCGAAAATATCAAATCTGACAAACTTTTTAATAAATTATTTACTTGAGTTTACATTAAAAAATACCTCCGATAGTAAGCTAAATTAATCCTGCCTGAGGGAGTTTAATTTAAAATGAATTAGTTCAACATAAAAATATTCGCTGAAATCACGTGACTTTTCAATGTGATATTAACAATTACTTGACAGCAGGAGTCCTCAATTTTTCATTAATTATAATAACTAAATTAAAATTTTCGTTTTTATTAGCACGCAACAATTGCTAAAATAATTACAAAACAAAATTTTCCTACCTTATTTTTGCGTTTCATATACCCACTCTTTTTAAACATTCTCCTCTATAATTAAATTATATACAAACTCTGCCTTGCTAACTTTATTGACATATTAAATGAATTCCGAACATAAACAACTTCAATTTATTGTGTTTTTTAAATTAATAAATATTTCATTTTAATTAAATGTATCCTATATAAAGTTTATATTTTTATTTAGTTTTGTTTATATGAAAGAGTTATTAATTAAACAGTGCATAACAATTATTTTTAAAGTAAAATAATATAAAAGTTGTAAATAATCATTTAATTGGGAATTTTGATGGATATTCTCCTTTTTATTGGATATTGTACAAATGTCAATTAAAACAAATATTTATGTAATTGAATTAATGTCTGATTTGTAAACAATTTCTTTCATTATTTAATAGATAATAACGTTTGGATTTTATTAAATGAAATGGAAATAATACGTTCTATAGAGAATAAAATATTTTTTAATTAACAAAACATGACTAGAGGCGAAGTATTCAATGATCCATTAGTCTAATGAATTTTTTCATGTTTGATAAAGATTAAATTTATATATTTTTTTCACCGAATGAAAGAAATGCACAAACTGTTACCATTTTTCATTAATTAGTTTGCTTTTAGTAGCTTCTTTTATAATTTAAAGATTAATTTAATCAGCGAGAATATTCTCTTATTCGCTTTATGAATTATAAGTATTATTTGACAGTTTGCGTTACGTAACTTGTATCTCCTACATGATTTTAAATTTATTATTTGACAGTTGGAGTTACGTAATTTGTAGCTCCTGAATGATTTTAATCTTTAATTTAATATTTCACAATTTGGGTTACATAACTTGTATCTTTTGAATGATTTTAATCTACAATTTATTATTTGACAGTTTGAATTACGTAACTTGTATCACCTGAATGATTTAAATCTACTAATTAATATTTTGCAGTTTGAATTACTTAACTTATATTTGAATCTACAATTTATTGTTTGACAGTTTGAATTACGTGACTTGTATTTAAATCTACAATTTATTGTTTGACAGTTTGAATTAAGTAATTTGTATTTACATCTACAATTTATTGTTTGACAGTTTGGGTTACATAACTTGTATCCTCCAAATGATTTTAAATTTATTATTTGACAGTTTGGGTTACATAACTTGTATCTTTTGAATGATTTAAAATTTATTATTTGACAGTTTGAGTTACGTAACTTGTATCTCCTGAATAATTCAGATCTTTTTCATGATAATGCATCTGATTTTAAGTATGATTTCATTAGCTCAAGAATAATTAAAAGAAAATCGAAACCAGAAGTGGTAGGTGTTTTTGGATAAGCGAAATTCACAACCAGTTATAAGCCCAGTGGTTTTTCTAATTGTGCAGCTTAAGATGACAAGACAATTTTTTTGTTTTCCCTTAAAGTAAATTGATTTATTACAGTATATCATGAGTTTTGGCGCAGTTGCCAGCAAATAATATTAGTGTATCTTTTTCATAGACGGTTCTTCATCTCCCAACGGATTTGATGGTCATTAAATTAATAATAAAATTAAAACTTTGCTGTATTTAATATTTTATCTAAATTAACTTTTCATTGTACTTACGTTGAACATGATGTTTTCTTATCATGTTTAATGATTAGAAATAATGTTGGGTCCATTTTTTTAAAGAAAACAATTCAAAAGAAACGATATTCGTAATGTATGTCATACAATTATTTTTCCTCACAATATTTCTCTATTGTAAATCTTTTTCCTTTTTGTTGAAAAATATTTCTGGACATTGCGCAAATAAATTTTTTTTTATGTCCAATATTGAGGGATAGAGTCTGTACCATGAGTTAATAGCGACGAATACAAGGAGCCTCGTTTCTTGCATTATAGTCCCAAGACCAATAGAGCCAAGCAATTTTGGCTTCTTTCTGAACCGATACAAAATATAATAAAAAGAAAAGGACTCTCTTGAAAAGTTATAAACTCTACTTGGCATCGCAACTGCGAATCTTGTCTTGGCTCATGAACGGAACACTTCCACAATGCCAGTCTGCCATTTCCTAATGACATTATTTTCTAAAGTGCTCATTCCGATTAATTTTAATGCTAAAAAATAATTTCACTTACAACTTTTGTATAAAAATTCATGAATAATTGAACGAATGTCATGTGGGATATTGTTTTTAATCTACTAATAGAGAGGAAATTATTTTACTTATTCTTATGCTTTTCTGTAATCTGAAAGTTTGAAATTGACTTTTGAAAAATCTATTTATATATTACTTTGGATTTCTATAAAAAAGTAAAAACTATAAACGAAAAGTAGCTTTACATAAATACGAATCTTACAAACCCTTGTGAATTTTTAAATGTTAATTCTTTAATTAGCAACTCTGGATATGGAAATAAACCTTAACAACCTATCTATAAAGGGGTCTTAATATAGATTTCTCTTAATCCTACAAATATAATTCGTCAACAAATTTCATTAAAAATTCTATATGACTTAAATAAGCGTATATTTTTGTTCACCGTAATTTAATTTAACATTTTAAGCCATAAATATTTTTAATTCAATTAATATTATATAAGAATTGGCGCATTCCCAAAAAGCTATTTTGTACGTGAATATCAAATATTCATGGTACAGTACATAATCCTTGAATTGCAGAAATAAATATACTTTATAATCTTTCTATTGTCAGCATATTAAATGTCATCGTTCGACAAAAATTATGGAAAGTGAAAAATTAATAAAAATGGAAACTGGATCTATTTTGCAAATATTTGATAATTTGAATGAATAATTTTTCAGTACATGCATAAGTCGATGTCCTCCGAGAAGTTTTCCAAATCAAGCCGGAGTCTGTTGGCCATGTCACGAGTCCTGTGAAACTTGCGCAGGTGCTGGACAGGATTCATGCCTGTCCTGTGCTCCGGCTCATCTTCGAGTTACAGATTTGGCCATTTGTCTACAACAATGTCCTGAGGGCTACTACGAAAGTAAGTGCTTCATTTATCAACTCAATTCCAAGAAATGGGAGACTTGAAATTTTGCCAATATTCCAGTTCTTTATCTTGATATTTATTTGACAGTCTCCATGTGCCAGGTAAATTTAGAAGAACATTATTCGTCTCTATGAGAAAAGTTAATGTCAACTGGGATCCATTACTTATTTAGTATGGAGTAATTTCACTTGCTCTTTTGTAGGACTATATTTTGAACAGATTTTCTCTAGTTTAACTCCAATTTATTATTTCAAACTCTTGTGTTTTGAATAAGAAGCTCCATTAAGATTAGATTGGCCCAGAATTATTAATTTTTATGATTAACTAAAGTTTACTTGTAAAATTCGAAAGGGATTTTAAAACATAGAAGATTTTCGGTGAATCTTCCTCTGCAGATGTGATTTGGTAAATCTTTTAAAACTTTATCAACAGATACTGAAAATAGTACATGTGTACCGTGCGAGGCAAATTGCGCGAGCTGTCAAGAAAGACCGGATCACTGCACCAGTTGTGAGAATCATCTCGTTATGTATGGGAATAAGTGCTTTGCAGCATGTCCCCTCTACACTTACGAAACACAAGATTACAACTGTGTTCCTTGTCATTCCACTTGCGAGACGTGTAATGGCACTGGGGAAAATCAATGCATCAGATGTCGTCCGGGACTCTACGTTCTCAATGGTATGTATTGAAGTCTACGTAAAAGCAAGCACTTATATCTTAATCAATAGAGAGGAAATATTTTTCATTCTTCAACGTCAGAAATTATTCTCCAAAATTAATTTCTACCATAGTCCTCCAAAGATATTATTCGCAACAGGAAGTAATTCACTTGAATTAATTATTCATTTAAGTATCCAGAGGAATAAATTTTCTAGTTAAGTTAAAAATATTTTTATCAATTTTTGGTATCATATGTTACTTAACTGTAAATTTGTAATTCAATACATTCCCTAAAATACCAAGTATATTATTCCAAAATACCACTAATTACATTCAACGCCACGTAAGGAGAACAAAAATACTTTTTACCTTAATAATAATTACCACTTTAGCAATTAATAAATATAAAAGCAAAATTTCAACATTTAAATATTAATTCTCGCCATTATTAACGCTCAAATAGATTATCGTCGTTCTATTTAAAAAGCTTTTCATTTCATAAATTTTCTTTTCAAGCTACTTAAAGCGTAAAAAGCTACTGCTTGGAAATTTATGATATGTACATAACGGAAATCCGGTCGGAATCTGCGATCAGAAACGGCAGTTAAAACCCGTAAAAGAATATAGAATGAAATTTATAGAAGTATCTCAACGATATATAAAATCTCGAGGTTGATTTCTCCTAACTCATTCTGATCGAATTCTCTTAAAATTTAAATTCGTATATCATAAGTATTTACTTTGTGCCACTTTAAATTTTTTACGGTCGATAAATAATAGACGTTAGAATCACAAACAGTCACTTATATTGTTGGGTTGTAGTTAATTATTTTTGAACTGTTAATCTTTTATCGGTATTCGAGTTAAATTTCTTTATTATTAATGCAAATGATGGATATTGGAGAAAATAGTCATTAATATTAAAAATGTTGGTTTGATAACTTGCATTAAGCTTTTAAAAGTCTGACTGCTTGATGTAAAATGTATAAATTCTTCTAATTGAAAAAGAGGTTGACAGATACAACTGGATAGGTATTTATTAATATCGACTTCGTAACATAAATTATAAGTATTATTTGACAGTTTGGGTTACGTAACTTGTTTCTCCTGAATGATTTTAATCTACAATTTATTATTTGACAGTTTGGGTTACATAGCTTGTATCTTCCGAATGATTTTAAATTTATTATTTGACAGTTTGCGTTACGTAACTTGTATCTTCTGAATGATTTTATTATTTGACAGTTTGAGTTATGTAACTTGTATCTTTTGAATGATTTAAATTTACAATTTATTGTTTGACAGTTTAAGTTACATAGCTTGCATCTTCCGAATGATTTTAAACTTATTATTTGACAATTTGCGTTACGTAACTTGTATCTTCTGAATGATTTAAAATTTATTATTTCACAGTTTGAGTTATGTAACTTGTATCTTCTGAATGATTTATATTTACAATTTATTGTTTGACAGTTTAAGTTACGTAACTTGTATCCCCTGAATGATTTAAATCCATAATATATTATTTGACAGTTTGAATTACGTAACTTGCATCACATGAATGATTTAAATCTACTAATTAATATTTTGCAGTTTGAATTACTTAACTTATATTTGAATCTACAATACAATTTATTATTTGACAGTTTGAATTACGTAACATGTATTTAAATCTACAATTCATTGTTTGACATTTTGAATTACTTAATTTGTATTTAAATCAACAATTTAATATTTGACAGTTTGAGTTACGTAACTTGTATCACCTGAATGATTTAAATCTAATTATTATTTGACAGTTTGGGTTACATAACTTGTATCTTTTGAATGATTTAAAATTATTATTTGACAGTGTGAGTTACGTAATTTATATCTTCTTAATTATTAAACTGTACATTTTATTATTTGACAGTTTGAATTACGTAACTTGTATCACCTGAATGATTTAAATCTACTAATTAATATTTTGCAGTTTGAATTACTTAACTTACATTTGAATCTACAATTTATTGTTTTACAGTTTGAATTACGTGACTTGTATTTAAATCTACAATTTATTGTTTGACAGTTTGAATTAAGTAATTTGTATTTACATCTACAATTTATTATTTGACAGTTTGGGTTACATAACTTGTATCTTTTGAATGATTTTAATCTACTATTTATTATTTGACAGTTTGGGTTACATAACTTGTATCTTCTGAATGAATTTAAATTTATTATTTGACAGTTTGGGTTACATAACTTGTATATTCTGAATGATTTTAAATTTATTATTTGACAGTTTGAGTTACGTAACTTATTTCTCCTGAATGATTTTAATCTACAATTTATTATTTGACAGTTTGGGTTACATAACTTGTATCTCCTGAATAATTCAAATCTTTTTAATGATTAGAAAAAAAACCCTTAGGGTATTGAAGACAGGGGAACCTGGAACACACATTAAATAATTATTAACTGACATGTGGCAAAAATTTGTGCTTTTCCAGGACGTTGCACTAATTCATGTCCCAATGGATACAGTGCGGATAAAAAGTATCGTGAATGTATTCCATGTCCGGCACATTGTGCAAGTTGTGATTCAACAAAATGCACGAGCTGTATTTCCGGATGGAGTTTTAACAAGAAAGAGGAATGCATACCAGACACTCGATCTCGTTGTGATAGTTCCGAGTTTTATGAAGCAGGACATTGCAAGCCTTGTCACTCGACGTGCGAGACTTGTGTCGGCCCTACGGAGGACTACTGCATTTCCTGTCAGAATCCTTTACTCCTTCAAGGTAGACGATGTGTCGCCCAATGTGACGACGGTTACTATTCCAAGGTGCAACCATCGGGACCAATTTGTGCTCCTTGTCTACAGACGTGTAAGACTTGCGTTTCCGAAATGAATTGTACAACTTGTCAGGAGTCCTTACAACTACAGAGCGGTGAATGCCGTTCCTCTTGTGCCGAAGGGTGAGTTATTTAACTCAGGTTTATACATAAATCTCCCATTTTTCCCTTTGCTGAATTTGAATACACAAATTTATTTAGTACAACATTCTTAATTATTCTTAATTCTTCTTTATTCTTCTTTATTCTTCTTTATTCTTAATTGTAAAAGATTGAAATCATATCAATTGGAAAATCGACATTAGTCTCAAATGTATTCATTTGAATTCAGGGAAATGGAAAAATTTAGATTAAAGAAAACTTGTAACAGTAGTGTTTGAAATTTATCATCTTGGGTACATTCCTATTTTTGGAATAGAGTTTTATTATGGTCAGCCATTATTGTAAATTATTGGAAGTCTTTATTAGTTTTTCTCTCACACGTAGAGAATTTCGATAGGGGAGAGAATTCGGCTCTTAAATCATAAATGGTTTTTTTGTTCCTCTGCAGTTATTACAGTGACAGGGGTCAATGTGCCAAATGTTATCTTTCGTGTAAAACTTGCTCGGGACCAAGGAGAGATCAATGCGTCAGCTGCCCCACGGCGTGGCAATTGGCATCGGGTGAATGTCACCCCGAATGTCCAGAGGGGGACTTCAAGAGTGAATTTGGATGTCGAAAGTGTCATCATTATTGCAGAACATGTAAAGGTAACATTAAACCCTGTTTTTCTTCATTTCTTGCAACAACTGATTGGCAAAGTTACCTTATCGCCATAATTTACAGTTGCAATGAAAACTTCTTTGAATTTTTCCAGGCGAGGGACCATTGGAATGCACATCATGTCCACCGCGTTCAATGCTGGAAGGCGGATTATGTATGGAGTGTCTTGGAGGGCAGTATTACGATTCACAAACTCAACTCTGTAAAACATGCCACGAGAGTTGTCGCACATGTACAGGTCCTGGAAAATACAACTGTGCATCGTGCGCAAAACCGCTGCATTTACACAAACTTAATAATCAATGTGTACTCTGTTGTGCGGCTAATGAAAAGAAAGCTGAAAATGATGAATGCTGCCTCTGCGATCCTGATACCGGTTAGCGCAAATATTTACCTTTTTTAATATTAAATATACATACTTCCCCCCCCCCATTCCTCTGATGTCTGTATTTAGATTGCTAATGATTACCTTAAAAGTTAACTAGCAACTTTGCATTAAATTTAATTAAGAAAAACGGATTCAATTTTCATTCATTCATTATTTAGTGGAAAAAAAAGAAAGTGTGACTTAATTAAAATATTCTACGCCCGTCTTTATGAGAACATAATTAGTACTACTTTAACCTTGTTAGTTTCATCAAAATAAAACATTGTTGAGACAATGGTTATTCATCGTCATAACAATGAGTGTTTCTATACATTTGTATAAAAATGCATATTTTTCAGCGTCCAATTAATAACAGAAAATTAATACCAGAATTGGAAAAAAGTTTAATTTACAAAACACTCTTTTTTAAATTTGGGTTTGCTTTTGAAATGTTGGAAACTGTTGTTGTACAACAGATTTACACAGAAAAAAAGAAGTGTTGTTTTAACACTAAAAGTAGTGTTAAAACAACACGCAACATTTTTAACCCATACGATGTGATTTTAACCTACATTTTGTGTTAAAATAACACCATGAGTGTGTTAAAATTAATGCATATTTTTAATGGCTGTTAAAATAACACCATCTTGAAAACTACACGCAACAAATTTAACACATATTTTTTTGTGTGTAGGTTCTTTTCCAAACTATCATAATGGGGTATTTTTTTTCTAAAAAATAATTTTATTATCTATTTCTTTAAAGGTGGCTGCAGGAACAGTTCGCCGGCGGGAAAAAGAAGAGTGCCAGGCACTGAATTGTCCTCGTTAGATACGTTAGAAGTGGAAAGTGCTGCGCAGTATGGCAACACTCACAATTTGGATGTTGATTCATTGAATACGTCCGCAATGACAGTCATGACCCTTGGGATTTTTATTTGTATGGCTTCAGTCACTCTATTTGTCAGCGTATTCGGCGTACTGCAGGTATTCATCTTTCTTCCACATTTCACCTTTATTAATCCATAGATTTCTAACCACAGCATTTTAGATCTAACCAGAGAAATATCCAATATGGTTTTTACTTTAATTGTACGGATTTTTCTCTGAAACTTAATCCGATTTGCATGGTTTTTGAGTTTACTTATTCAAATGATGAAATTGAATAATTCTTGTTTAACGAAAACTTTTTATGTTCCAGTTACTATCCAGAAGAAGAGAAGTCTCAATGGGATACACTCAGCTGGCCGTAAGAGTGGAACATTTAGACGACATAGACGTCGATGATACAACCGAGCTCATGACGTAGTTCTTTTAAAGAAAAAGTGTCGTATCATCCTATGCCGGAAGTAACGTCAATGATTGACACGAAAGAAAATACCAAGACAAAAAAAAACTCAAAAAAAATAAAGAATGTCCTACTCGAGAACAGGCTTTTCGGAACAATAGGGAGGCATTTCGTTTTAGAAAACTCCTTCTTCAAAACCTTAAGCCTTTACACTCCAGCTTCGAGTGAAAGTGATTGTTTCTTTTTTTAAGAAAAAAAGACTTCACATTACAAAAAAAGAACAAAAAAAAAATTTTTTCGAGTGATTGTGCTTCAAAAAAAAAAAAAAAATTGCGTCATATGTACAGAAGTGTGTATGAGTGAATAAAATATGTATGTCTGTAAATATTTTACTGCACTGCGTTCGAGCCAAGGAGAAAAAAAATTTTTTTTTTCACTTCAAAATCATTGAAAAGCTCGCACGAAGTGCAAAAAAATTTGTAAGTAGAAATAATTATCGGTCAGTGTTTATCTAACCGATTTTTACGAGTTAGGTAAATCGATGCACAGAAATGGATTTCAGTTCGTGATTTATTGAATTGGATCAACGAAAAACGATGAAGGCAGAAAAAGAAACAATTTTTTTGCTAAAACAAAAAAGAGGGTGAAAGACGGTGTTAAGTGCCTGATTAGTGACACCTTTTAAACCCTCCTTCCCCCTTTCCCGTCCTTCGATCGTCTTTTTATTCTGCCAAATAACCTTCCCCTAGTGAAAATATTAGCACGCGTACCTCTCATCGTGGAGAGTCTCTATCGGAATTGGAATTTTAAAAAAATGTCTGGCTTCCTTTTGTAATATTTCTCCTAATTTAAAAAAGTACCAACTTCTTTGCTTTATTGAAAAAATTATTTTATTAATTAAACTAATTAACTCAGTCTGAATCCGTAAGAAATTTTTTTTTTAAATTCCTGTATTTTTTCACTAAATTTAGTTAATATTAGGTGAAATATAATATAGGGGAAGCAATTATTTTGTTTCATTGACAAAATACGGGGAAAACTCTGAAATGATTAAAAAAAAGTGTGAATGAAAACGATTCTGGTCCTCCATCGCAATAATTGTAAAGTCATCGTCCCTTTGTATATTTGTATGAATGAACGTCGACGATGCTGAGAGAATTAATCTAGGGTTTAAAGGGAAGGATATCGAGCGTTTAAGAACTTTAAAAGAAGGTAAGGCAAGTAAGTCGGAATATTAAAATTTTATTTCTCTTTTTTCATGACTCTAGTTAATTTTTCTAATTTTTATTAATTTGACTTTCTATTTTATATTCCATAATTTTTCCAACCGACAATATTTTTAGTTTTTTTTATTAATATTTGATTTCTATATGTATTTTTTTTTTGTTTCAATTTAATTAACAATTTTTTTCCCCCTTTTTTCATATTACTAAAAAATTGTATAAAGTTTTCGCAAAAAAAAAATGTATTTTCCGTTGGGGTTTTTTATATTTTTTAAATAAATATATGAAAGTATTTTTTTTTTGCGACGAGCACGATATTCCGCAAAATCGATATTCTCGTAAAACAACCACCCACTATGTGAATATTGAACTTCTCGTGATTTTATATAATGCTATTATTGTACTTTTATGATGAATGCGATTATAAATATATACATATTATATAAAAAAAAGAATTGTTTTTCTATTTCTTTTGGTCCTTGGTGAATTCGAAATAGGAAAACAGAAATTTTTACTTCTAGAATGTTTGAAAATAAATTTTTAATTCCTTTTTTTTTAACTCGTCTTTAGAGAAACAATATGAGGGAAAAAGTTCCGGAAGGATTTGAAAAGAATCTGCAGACATCAACGTCGCAAAAGTTTTCGCTTGGCTGGTGCTTTTACAATTTTCTCCTTCTCTTATTTGGGGAATGAAACAAAACCTTTCATTTCATTTCTCTACGACACACTTCCGGTTTTGTGTGCTTTTGCAAAACCAAACGCCAAAGTTCCACGAGTCTCGTTCATTAACCGCTAATTTTCCGCGGCTCCAAGATGCCGCGGCGAAATTGAAAAGAAACTCTTTTGCTGTAACTATTTGACAAGACTTGACTGAATGCTGAGAGTTCTTATTAAGAGAAAAGGGAATACATAAAAACTCAAATAAAGTAATAAAAAAAAGCAAAGTTATGAAAAATTACAATTTTGGCGATTAGTCACAATTCGTAATGTAAAAAAAAATAAAATGTAATGTAATGTAAAATACAAGTATTTCGAAGTATAAAATTTGCACGAAAAATGATTTAAAAATTTTATTAATTTAAAAATTAATTAACTATATTTTGTAGTTTTATTATTGTTTTTTTTTAATTAAATAACGTGGATTCAACAGAAAACAATCATTTAACAATTATTGCTCCCATTGAATGAAAGTAGGCATTTTTAATTTAATGAAATTGAAGTTCTTTGTTGTGATCCCTTCTCAGGAAATGTAATCTGTCTTTGAATCAAAGTAAAAGAAGAATTGTAGAACGATTATATGCTTGTAATGCAATACGAGAGAAACTTCTATTCAATATTTTTCTTTGCAAGAAAATAAGCTGGTATTTTCTTTTGTTTCTGTCTTTTATGTTTTGATTAATTAGAGAAACAAAAATTTACTACTCCGAAGAAGGTAGATCTGATATTTTCCTTTTGCTCCATTTCATTTAGTGTCAAATTATATTATTTGTTTACAATCAAAAACCAAAGTAAGGAAACATGTTAATGCATTTATTTGACGCCTTCCCCTTCCCACATGGCACGAGCCAATCAGCGATCCGCGCCTGCGCGCTGTAACCTAACCTACAAACTTATATCTCTAATCTCTTCCTGATTTATTTTTCATTAGTATAATAATTAAAATTCTTGCAAGGTTTAGTAAACGATCAAAAAAAATAAATAAAAATAAAAAAAACGATCAAAAAATAATCTTTTTTGAATAAAATTGTACATTTGAAAATAAATATATTAGAAAATGGTATATTTAAAAATGAATATATTTAAAAAATTGTATATTTAAAAAATTGTATATTTAAAAAATTGTATATTTAAAAATAAATATATTAAGAACATAGAAAAGAAGGAACTGTGTATAGCCATTGATCTTGGCGTTTAAATTTCTTCGGTGAGTCATCGCAATTGCGGCTCTTTTCTTCTCTCGCAGTAGTTTTGAGTTGAAAACGAAAGAAAGCGAGAGAGAAAATAAGACATTTCTTTTATTTTTCTCTTTATGCCGCCAACGTCTTATTTATTTTCCGCGGTCTCGCAATCGAACATGTCTTGCATATATAGACTTTGAATTGCGCATATATGCAATTTTCTAGTGCACACATAAAGCATCCAGTGGCACGAAAATCGAAAAAGTCATGAATACTAAAAATTATCTGCTCCCTTTCAATGTTTGAAAAAAAAATTATCGAAAGAAGTTTATATTTTCAAGTAACAATAATAATATGTACAATTAGTGAAAATAATAATAATGATAATAATGGGAATGTTGACAATAACAATTAAAAGTACTAACAATATCAATAATAATAATAATAATAATAACAATATCAATAATAATAACAATATCAATAATAATAATAACAATATCAATAATAATAATAACAATATCAATAATAATAATAACAATATGAATAATAATAACAATATCAATAATAATAATAATAACAATATGAATAATAATAACAACAATATTAATAATAATATGTAAAAAAAAATAATTATTAATAATAATAATAATAATAATTATAATTAATAATAGAAATAATATTATAATTAAGAACAAATAATTGTTATTAATATCCTATTAATTCTAACAATTTGTGTGCAATCATTAGCAACAAATTATAATATCAAATAATTATTAATAAAGAATTGTAATAACAAAATAATAATAAATTGTAATCATTATAAATAATTAACTAATAACCTAACAAATTATAATTATAAAGAATTAAATTGTAAAAACGTAGCATAGTCTAATATAATAATAATAAAATAATAACAAATTGTAAAAACAAATTATTATAATTATAAATAATTAAATTGTAAAAACAAATTATTATAATTACATATAATTAAATTGTAAAAACGTAGCAAAGCTTAATATAATAATAACAAGATAATAACAAATTGTAATGACTATAAATAATTTACAAATAAAAACAAATTATAATTATAAATATATAAATTGTAAACATAAATTACAATTATAAAGAATTAAATAGTAATAACAAATTGTAATAACTACAAATAATTAACAAATAACATAACAAATTGTAATTATAAATAATTTAATTGTAAAAATAAATTATGATTATAAAGAATTTAATTGTAAAAACAAATTGTAATTATAAAGAATTAAATTCTAAAAACAAATTATAATTATCAATAATTAAATTGTAAAAATAAGTTACAATTATAAAGAATTAAATTGTAATAACAAATTGTAAGAACTATAAATAATTAACTAATAAAAACAAATTATAATTATAAATAATTAAATTGTAAAAATGAATTACAATTATAAAGAATTAAATTGTAATAACAAATTGTAAGAACTATAAATAATTAACTAATAAAAACAAATTATAATTATAAATAATTAAATTGTAAAAATGAATTACAATTATAAAGAATTAAATTGAAGTAACAAATTGTAATAACTATAAATAATTAATAAATATAAATAAATCATAAATAATTAAATTATAAAAACAAATTATAATTATTAAATTGTAAAAACGTATCATAGCTTAATATAATAAATAATAATAAGATAATAACAAATTGTAATAACTATAAATAATTAGCAAATGACATGACAAATTATATTTATAAATAATTAAATTGTAAAAATAAAAAACTATTGAAAATATAATAAAATGACTCGGAGGAAATGAGACAAGCGATCTAATAGCTGAGTCAACACAAGTATTCTTACAACAACGGATTTCAAAAAATTGAATGTCTCAGTAAACGTTTCGAAAAATACATTATTTTATCAAATTTTCAATAGATTTAAATATTTGGTGGTTCTAAAACTGGCATTCAATTATTTTGTAGATAAAAATAGAAGGGATAAGGTAACGCTCTTTTTTTGCGGGTAATTCATAAATTCATGAGGATTCCAAAGGCGTAAAACGTAAGTCTGCAATTTTCAGGATATTCACTTGAAAGCGTGCTTAGAGGAAAGGAAGAAATAGAGGCTGATTGAACTTGAGAGAAGCATTTGTAACCTCACGCTAACCCTCCGCTCATTCCTCAAAAAATAAAGAGGAGATATTTCTAGTCACACTCACACAATTACTATGCGATAAAAAGAAAACTTATTTAACTTATTTACACTTAGAATACTATTACAATATTAAAAATTATAATATTAAATTCAAACCATAGTTATAACATTAAAAACACATATATAATATTTTGCAGGCTCATTCCAAATTAGATTCCACTCTTAAAACAATATTTCAAAATTAAGTCCACGGATAATTAAATATTTATAGAAATAGAAAACCAATTCGTAACTATAAAGAACAATGTAGTAATTACTAAAAAAAAACTAAATAAAAAACTAGAGTAAATAAAAGATGGTCAATAATAATTGAAAAGAAAATAGCTCGAAACTTACCACAGGAAAGGCGAATTTAAAAAATTCCATACGCCTGTTAAGGGATTAGAGATGGAATTATAGGTTTTTAGTGGGGGCAACAAAAAAAAAAAATTGGAAGATTGACCTAACACCCACGAACTTTGTCGTTACAGGTTTTAACCCGATTACGTCCTTTTCTAGATTGGCGTATTGGTCGATAAATCGGGATAACGTACCATACCGTAAATTCGAGAACGATAATTCGAGCAGCTCGGTAGGAATCCACTTTTATCAGTTTCAACCCTGTCACGTAAGCGGATACCGTAAATTTGTAAAGGCAAATCCCTGCGTGAACAGGGATTTTACGATAATACATATATATACCTATATATAGATGGTTTAATTAGCCACGCGCGATATGTCTAAACCAAAACTGATTGCAATAAAGTCTCCCTTATTCTGACACAACAAAGTGAATATCAAAACTTCATTTCGTATCAATGTATAGAGAGGCAAGTGATCTCTTCAAACCAAGGGCTGCAATGTGAATATTGCAAAATCAAATTCCTATATCAAAATATTAATTCTCACCAAAAGGTTACAAAATAGTCGTTATGGATCTAAAATGTAAATTCACCAAAAATTTTTACATTCGGGAAATTTTAAATAAAAGTCAGAAAATTATTTCTATGCAATGAATTATGAGAACAACAATTTTCTATAATTACAGACTTCGCACTTTTCTACTAAAAACTACTTTTTGCTACTTTTTTGATACGAGGCTACTTTTTGACTACTTTTTTGAGCTTAATGCTACTAAAAGCTACTTTTCTGAACAAATAGTCAAATTTAGATTTTTAGTTTTCACGTTTCTATTTAAAAAGAGTGTTAAAAACTAAAATCGTAAATGAAAAACGATCGCCAATAAGATAATAGGAAATAATTTGTTACGTCGTCGTAACTTATTTTTCAATATTAATAATAAAAATAATAATAATAATAATAATAATAATAATAATAATAATAATAATAATAATAATAATAATAATAATAATAATAATGGGAATAACAATAAATCATTGTTATTAACATATTACTACCAATTATAAACAATTATTAATTAATGAAAATAGTAATAATAAGAACAATAAGAATAATAGGAATAATAAGATAATAATTAAATTTAAACAATAATAATGTTTTATAATAACGAAATAGTAATAATTATTGTAACAATAATAACAAATAAGAATAATAAGCAATTATAATAATAACAAGATAGTAATAAAAGTAACAACAATAATAGTTAATAATAACAAGATAATAACAATTTGTAGCAATAAATAATAATAATTAATGATAACAATAATATGAAAATAATAATAATTAATGGTAACAAATTTTACCGATATTTACCCTATCAATAGTGACCGATTATAAATTTTGTTTAACCTTTAAATTCCCCGTTTTTCCCGGCTTTGTCCCAATTTTTACCGCTTTTATTTTCTCATCAAATTTAAATTTATTTCATTTCAAACATAAATCTACAATTTGGAAAATAATTGAATTAAATAAAGAATTTTTTCAATTTTCCAAAAAACATCTTGTCTCTTCATAATTATAGTGGAAAATTTGATTAATTCAATTTCATTAAAATTTATTGATACTAATTGAATTTCTGCAAAGAATTTTACTATCTATAAAAGTAATTGAATCCTTCCAATGAATTTTATTACATATTTATGAAAATAATTAAATGTTTGCGAAGAATTTTATTCAAATTTTTCAAAATAATTGAATTGTAGAGAACAATTTAATTATTTGTAAAAATAATTGAAATTTTGGAGAATTTCAAAAAATTTTTAAACATAATTGAATTTCTGCGGAGAATTTTATTACTTTTGAAAATAATTGAATTGATTTTTTTTAATTTTATGGTGTAAATAATTGAATTCTTGTGAAGAATATTTTTCAAAAATAATATTCAAAAGAATTTAGTAAATGAGAAAAATTTTGCTATTTATAAAAATAATTGAAATAATTGAATTCTTTAGACAAAATTTAATCAAATTTTTAAAAATAATTGCATTTTTTGACGAATTCGATTAAAATCGTATTAAACATAATTCCATTTCTGTACTGAGTTTTATTATTTATGAAAGTAATTGAATTATTGCGAGGATTTTATAAAAAAGGTTTAAATAATTGGTACTTAAAAAAAATTTAAATAAACTATTTTTAACAATTCAATTCCTATGAAATTTTCATTCTTTTAGAAAATAATTGAATAGTTGTGTAGAATTTTGTCAAAATTGTTTTTAAATAATTCAATAATTTTTGGAAATTTTGTTCAAATAGTAGAAATGCAAATTATTGAATTAAGAAACATTTTTGAATATAATTGCATTCTTGTCGTGAATATAAATGAATTTTTGTTATTTATAGAAATAATTGAGCTTTTACAATCAATTTTAATAAAACCCCTAAAAGTAATTTAATTTTGTCGAAATTGTTTTTAAATAATTGAATAGTTTTTATAAAATTTTAATAAAATAGTAGACACACAAATTATTGAATTGAAAACAATTTTTGAAAATAATTGAATTCTTGTGGTGAATATAAATGAATTTTTGTTATTTATAGAAATAATTGAGCTTTTACAATCAATTTTAATAAAATTTCTAAAACTAATTTAATTTTGTCGAAATTATGTTTAAATAATTGAATATTTTATGGAAATTTTGTTAAAATAGTGGAAACACAAATTATTGGATTAAAAACATTTTTTGAAAATAATTCAATTCTTGTGGTGAAATTCATATAAATGAATTTTTGTTATTTATAGAAATAATTGAGGTTTTACAATGAATTTTAATAAAATCCCCAAAAGTAATTTAATTTTGTCGAAATTGTTTTTAAATAATTGAATACTTTTTGGAAATTTTATTAAAATAGTAGACATACAAATTATTAAATTAAGAAAAATTTTTGAAAACAATTCAATTCTTGTGGTGAAATTCATATAAATGAATTTTTGTTATTTATAGAAATAATTGAGGTTTTACAATGAATTTTAATAAAATCCCTAAAACTAATTTCATTTCGTCGAAATTGTTTTTAAAATAATTGAATACTTTCTGGAAATTTTGTTAAAATATTAGACATACAAATTATTGAATTAAAAATAATTTTTGAATATAATTCAAGTCTTGTGGTGAATATAAATGAATTTTTGTTATTTATAGAAATAATTGAACTTTCACAATGAATTTTAATAAAATCCCCAAAAGTAATTTAATTTTGTCGAAATTGTACTATTTAAGAAAATAATTGAATGCATTGCGAATAAATTTTTAAAAGTAAAATTATAATTATTCAGTGACTAACTTCCTTTGATTATTTAGAAAAATTTAAATAAAATTCTTTAAAAGAAGTAAATAATTTTTAATAGAATGTAAAGAAATTTCAATTTCATCAAAAATTTTCAATTATCTGTTTTTGAAAATTCAATTATCTTGATATAACAGAATTAAAAAGTCTTATTTTTCAAAATTTTCAAAAAAAACTGCGAAAATTTAATTTTATTAAAAAATTTAAAGTCTGTTTTTTTTAAGTTAACTAATAAAAATTTTAATTATTAATCTTCGCACTAAGAAACGTGAATATATTAGAATATGACTCCTTATAAAATTTAATTATTTATCAATTATGAAATTAAAATACTTTGAAAATTCGATTTTAAAAAGGTTTTTAATGAAATTTTTAAATCTTTTTTTTGTCACCGAGGCTATTATTTCCTACTTTTTTTTGTCATCGAGGCTACTTTTTCCTACTTTTCTCTGTCATCGAAGCTACTTTTTCCAACTTTTTTTAAACTCCTAATAAAGTACGAAGCCTGCGATAATACTTTCCGAAGATCTAATTAAATAAATCCTCAATTTTCCAAAAACACTTGAAGACAAATGCTATAGAAGCACGAATACCAAAATCAGAAATCCATAAATTATCAATCAGGAATAGTGCCCAACTGTACGAAAACATAATCAATTATATTTTGCAAAGTTGAAAGTGTTCGGGACAATTTGTTAATTGGAACTAACTATCAGAAAAGCAGAGAGTAATAGGTGTATACGTAACTAGGGAATATTGGTATATAAATTTATATTTGGAGTAGTTAGATAAATTCATAGTTCCCCTGACAAAGGGAGATAACACATGGGAGAGTAAAGCTACTCACCGGCAGAGTGCTGTGATTTGACCGATACTCCGCTGTAGGATTTATTTGCAGACTTTCGCTCGCGTTCGCCCTGCCCACAAACTATGAAAAATGGACGTGTTTTTTGTTCATAAACTAAATAGCATGGCTGCACACAGCTGAGCTTTTACGATTTTTCTGTCACTATATTATCTTCCATTCACAGTCAATGGACAATATTTTTTATATCCTCTCAAATTCAGGATTATTGCCAAGTTTCCTCTCTCTATTTTTTTTACAAACGAAACACGAAACTGTTTAGAATAAAGTCAAATTTTAAATGTTTTTATTTGAAACCTCTACAAATGGAATCAGAGAGAAAGAATAGATCCAGATGTCTTCAGATATACTGAAATGAATAAAGCCAAATAAAGCCACTAGGGGAATATTTATTCAAAAACCAACAAGGTTTGTCAATCATACAATGAGATAGCAAAATCATATTTTATTGCAGTTAAAAATTAAGACAAGAATTTTTTACAAGAATTTTTTACAAAACATTCAAAGTGTCTGCTAGTGTCTCCAAAGACGAAATCGCCTCAATGGAGTCAAGGGTTCATCAAACTTTACTACTTTATTGTTTGCCAAACTTTCATGAACGTAATGATAAATAAGTTCTCCAATGAATACAACAGTGGAGCAAGTGTATCCAACGACAAAAACGGAGACTATGCTTTCAGTTAATTTTGTCTCCGAATCCGAGGTCTCTGACGTTACCTTTTCAATTAGAGTCCCATCATCATCGCCAAAATACTTTTTGTTCCACTGAAGAAAAAATCCGGCTTCTGTTATTTTCAAAAAAACGTGTTCGAAACTCTGCACATACGGAGATCCTGGCTCAAAAAGAAGAAAACCTGGTTGGATATTGACAGTTTGTTTAATGGCTTTAACGGACGAATTCTTGTACTTAATTCTAGCGTCTCGAATCTGCATCGACACTAAATGACTCTGGATTATACATGTTATGTTTTTAAACTCCACCATCGTCTTAGTGCATTCTTCCGGAATAATAGGCATTTTAACAGCTCTTTTAAAAAACTTGACAGCATTGACTCCGTTATTATCAGCAACTGAGCTATAAACATTAGGATGTATTTGCAAAACAAGATCCGATGAGTACAATTCCTCGAGTGTATTTAATGTTGCAGTTGGAGTCGCAGGTATAACGGCGTGTGTGAACGTTGAATATATATCCGAGGAATAGATGAAGAATGTAATCAGCATCGTCCCCATGACAATTCTTTCGACCAACGATTTTGCCTCGTACGACATACTCATTCCAAGTGCCATTTTTATAATTTCCAATGTTTGCCAACATTCGGAATTGAATCGTAGCAGTCTGGTTGTAATTAACACTAAACTAATAAGACTGAAAACAATTATAACGTTCACAATTTTCCATTTGCCAAGGATCATCGATGATTCCTTCATGATTATAGGAACCATTGCGTAATAATTCATTGGCTCGTGATTTTGAACCATTTGCATCAATTTTTCAAAGCACCCTGAAGGCTTTACCGAATGACAACCAATCAATCGGATACTATTATTCATTAAGTCGAATACTAAACCCTTGTTCTTTTCCTTAACGCAGTGTCCACGATCCCAGGCACGTTTTTCTGAAACATGTATATCAAGTCGAAAATTTAAAACAGTCGCCAGAAGCTTCACTAGTTCAGCATCAGGACCATGAAGATTGGTCACCTGACCTGTTGCATTTCGCAAAGGAATGACAAAAGGCGAAATATTATAGAACCCAACAGCCAACGGAAATCCATGCAAATTTTTCAGTTTGTCCGGAAATAAGTTTACTTTCAATGATGCATTTGTTTTTACAAATTTATTTTGAAACGGAATGTAAAGGTGTTGTTTCGCTATTAGTTTCTCATTTACAGGTGAAAAATGGTTCTGCTCTTTTTTTCTGCTTCTCAATTCCAAAATCGTAACATCAAGAAAATGTTCCGCCCACATTGCTCTCAGTAATTCCTTATGTCCTCGATTCAATTCCACGTGTTCGACAAGTAAAACCTTTGATCGTATTTTTGCGGAACAAATCTTAGTAATGAAATTGATAAAATTTGTAAAATTTGTAATTCTCAATTTGTTCGAAATAGGGGAATCTGATGATCCAGTTGAGGGTACAACGTACAATGTTGACCGAGAATTGTTTAATTGTGCCCTGAGGTGCAAGTCAAGAGCACGATCGTCCGTTAAATTTCGATTATCAACTACAATCGTTGGCGTTGATCGAAATTTATTAATTTCCCGTAGGTTATCAGTTTTGTTGACGAAAATCAGTATTTGCCTTATTTGTGAATCGAGCTTTAAGTGATTTGTCACCATGTCAAATAGTGAATGTATTTTGCTGCTAGATTTCTCCCAGTGTGTAAATATTATCAGCAGTTTAAGGAAATGGTATTTTAACAGCATTTTGAGTCTGAAAGTAAAAATATTTTGTAAATAATATAAACGAATGATTTTGTTTTTTAATAATTTAAAATACAGTACCTTCTTATTTATCGAAGTTTGTCGAAGTCGAAGTGGTGTTACTTTCACATGTAATACAGTAATAAACGTTAGTAGGAAGAAAATAGAAAATAACTATGTTACATGTTAATCTTGATTCTATTATTGTTATCTGTGTGTTTCTATCTACGTAATGGATGTAAAACAAACATTTTCTTTCAATTTTCAAAATTGCTGATGCATTAAATAAGTAACAAATCAAGTTTGACCTACATTATAATAAATTTTTTTTGTAAAATAATAACTGAATTATAGTAAGAAAATAATAATAATAATAAATTGTAGCAATAATTACTAAAATGTAACAACAAATAATAATAACAAGATAATAACAAATTCTAATAACTAAAAATAATTAACAAATTGTAATAGCTATTAATAATTAACAAATAATGTAACAAATTATAATAACAAATTATTAAACTGTAAAAACGAAGCATCGTTTAATATAATAATAACAAGATAACAACAAATTGTAATAA
Organism: Leptopilina drosophilae; assembly: GCA_032873175.1. Classification (NCBI taxonomy): domain Eukaryota; kingdom Metazoa; phylum Arthropoda; class Insecta; order Hymenoptera; family Figitidae; genus Leptopilina; species Leptopilina drosophilae. Next base: position 7,484,575 of record CM065483.1, read on the forward strand.
CTATAAATAATTAACAAATAACAAAACAAATTATAATTATAAATAATTAAATTGTAAAAACAAACTAAAAATTATTAAATTGTGAAAACGAAGCATAGCTTAATACAATAATAACAAGATAATAACAAATTGTGACAACTATAAATAATTAACAAATAACATAACAAATAATAATTATAAATAATTAAATTATAAAAACAAATTAAAATTATAAATTATTAAATAGTAGAAACGTAGCATACTTTTAATAATAACAAGATAATAACAAATTGTAATAACTATAAATAATTAAGAAATAACATGACAAATTATATTTATAAATAATTAAATTGTAAAAACAAATTAAAATTATAAATTATTAAATAGTAAAAACGTAGCATAACTTATAATAATATTAACAAGATAATAAGAAATTGTAATAGCTTTAAATAATTAACAACTAACATAACAAATTATAATTATAAATAATTAAATTGTAAAAACAAATTAAAATTATAAATTATTAAATTTTTAAAACGTAGCATAGTTTAATATAATAATAAGATAATAACAAACAGTAATAACTATAAATAATGAGCAAATAACATGACAAATTATATTTATAAATGATTAAATTGTAATAACTATAAATAATTAACAAATTACATAACAAATTATAATTTATAAATAATTAAATTATAAAAACGTATCATAGTTTAATATAATAATAACAAGATAATAATAAATTGTAATAACTACAAATAATTAACAAATTACTTAACAAATTATAATTATAAATTATTAAATTGTAATAACTACAAATAATTAACAAATAACATAACAAATTATAATTAAAAATTATCAGATTGTAATAACTATTAATAATTAACAAATAACGTAACAAGTTATAATTCATAAATAATTAAATTATAAAAACAAAATATCATAAGAAGAAGTCATCCACAAAATAGTCTAAACCCCAATCATTAAGTATGAGACGAAGTGAATAGAAACTATAATTGGAGCAACAATCGTACTTCTTATGCTTGATTCCAAATTAAAAACTAATTGTACTTTCATTTCTTAAAAGCACGTTTAAAAATATTCTAGAGTTTATTTTTCATCTTTAAATGCGCAACAAATTTAAAACACTGTGATCGTACGGTTGTAAAAGATAAAGTCGCGAGAAATTTCGATATTATTATACCGAGTTTCATTACTTAAAATAATGAAGTACGATTTCAGAAAACATTTTATTTACCCACAGATATTACATTGCAAAAAACTTATCGATATTAAAAAATTATTGTTCGGATTATTTCTTAATTGAAACTATCTCAATTATCAATGTTCTCCTCTCTAAATTTGAATTAGTAAAAATGTTTACTAATTAAAATTAGTGACTGACTTCTTGCCTTTAAATTAGTAAAATTTACTAATAAATTAGTAAAAACTACTGTTTATTAGTGAAGTTTACTAATTCAAAAGCAAAAGGTCAGTCACTAATTCAAAGTAGTAAACATTTTTACTAATTCAGACATAAAGAGTAAAAATGCTTACTAATTTGAATTAGGGACTGACTTTTTGCTTTTGAATAAGTAAAATTTACTAATAAATTAGTTGAAATTACTATTTATTAGTAAATTTTACTAATAAATTAGTTAAAATTACTATTTATTAATCAATTTTACTAATAAATTAGTAGAAACTACTGTTCATTAGTGAAGTTTACTAATTCAAAAGCAAAAGGTCAGTAACTAATTCAAAGTAGTAAACATTTTTACTAATTCAGACTTAAAGAGTAAAAATGCTTACTAATTTGAATTAGGGATCGAGTTTTTGATTTTGAATTAGTAAAATTTACTAATAAATTAGTTGAAATTACTATTTATTAGTCAATTTTACGAAATCAAAAGCAAAAAGTCAGTCACTAATTTAAATTAATAAACATTTTTACTAATTCAAATTCGGAGAGTCCGAATATTAAAATGTAAAAAGTAATAAAAAATTCTATTCAATGTCGCAGTTTAAGAAGGTCAACATTGTAAAAAATACAGAAATACAATAGCGAGCAACATCTTTATGAAAAATCAATATCAACAAGATATGGGGAATTTTAGGAATTTGTTTATTTTTTTTTACCATTTCGACCACATTTTACTTGAGAAGATAAAAGAATTAGCTGAAGATATTAGCATTGTAGTGAAACTAAATTAGCATATTCATGACCAACTCGACGAGGTGGCGCGAATGTATGGTCGAGTAGGTGAATTATACTTTCTGAAGAAGTCGAGCTAAATCGCCTCACGCTTTGCGATTCTCCTCACCTAAGTACACTAGTAGTGCATAATATATACATATATGCAAGCCACTATATTAAACATGCTAATAATTAAAATTGAAAAGAATACGTTTTACATTTAGAGAATCGTAACTTTTGCCAAAAATAAGAAAACCAACGCAGTTTTCTTATTTTCCGGCAAAAATTATTCTCCCCGCTCTCATTGTCATGGATAGTTCTCGCTCAAATAACAAGGACATTCATCATTTGAATGCATAAATTTATTTTTTTTTGGAAAAAAAGTAATTTATTATTTATTTCCTTTCATGAGAATTATTACTAGAGCACTCAATTTTTGAAAAATTTATGTTACTGTTTGTCTTTTAGAAATTTGAATAGAATGACGATAATTCTACTTTATAGGATTTCAAGGTGCAATTTGAAATTTTTAACCATCGACTTCTTTTTTAATATTTTTGAAATTTTTCCTAGTAGGAAAATTCTATAAATTTATTCGTTATATTCTATCTAAATTTGAATTTGTATTACTAATTAGAATTGGTGACTGACTTTCTGCTATTGAATTAGTAAACTTTACTAATAAATAGTCATTTCTACTAATAAATAGTCATTTCTACTAATAAATAGTCATTTCCACTAAATTATTAGTAAAGTTTACTAATTCAAAAACAAAAACTCAGTCAGTAATTCTAATTAGTAAACATTTTTACTAATTCAAATTTAGAGAGTAATTCAAAATTAATCATTAAATTATATTTAAAAAATGACAATTCTATCAATTTTGGTAAATTTAATTAAAAATAGTAGATATTGAAAATAAATGAATTTGGAATTTTGTTTAAATAATGGAATTTTATTATTTTAAATAATTTTTTGTCTTTGAAAATTTTTAAAACCCATTTGTTTAAAATTTAAATTCATAAAATTTCGATTATTCGGGAATTCTATTCTAAATTGTTCTAATATAAAAAAAAAATAAATAATAAAAAATAGATAACAATAAATTTTGAATAAAAATTTGGACAATAAAAATTTCTGAATAAAAATTTGGACAATAAAAATTTTGAATAATTTAATAAAAATTTAATTACACTTTTTCAAAAAATAATTCCATACAGAATTGTTAGTTAAAAAAAAATGGAAAATGCAGATTTACAAATATTTTAATTCGAAATCTTTATAAAATTCGATTATTTCTAAAACAAAAAATTCACACAAATTATTGTGTGATATGAATGATAATCTAAAATTAAAACTGAAATTCATTTTTTAATCAATTTTCATTAGAAAATTCTACGAAAATTAATTACTTTTGTCTGACCGAAAAAACATTTTTCTACTTAAAAAATCAAACAAATAATTTAAAAACTGACTCACTAAGTTAATATTTACTTGTTAAACTTAAAAAACATTAATTTATAATTTACTGTCTGACCAAAGCAAATTTTCACTACTTAAAAGGTAAGAGTAATTGTCTGACCAAAGCCAATTTTCACTACTTAAAAAGTAAGAGTAATTGTCTGACTAAAACAGTGTTTTACTACTTAAACTTACGTTACAACAATTTGTCTGACTAAATCTGGTTTTTACTACTTTAAAATGCAATCGATTTTAATTTTTCGTCTGACTAATTTCGTGTTTTACTACTTTGAACGAATATTTATTAAAAATTTTCTAACTAAACCTAATGCATACTACTTAAGTCTAGAATATTTCAATTAATAATTTATTATTCGACTAAAACTATAATGTTTACAAATATTTAGTCAGGCAAAGGTTTTATAAATAGTTTTATAAATATTTTTATAAATATATTATATTATATTATAAATATATTTTTTAAATATAAAAATATTTATAAAACCTTTGCCTGACTAAATATGTTTTTTTACTACTTAAACATTTATTAGCAAGAGTTTTTAATAATTTTTATTTAACAAAAAATTTAATTTACATTCCTATTTTTAACGTTGCTTATTTTATCTTTGATTGAAATTAGCCCTCTTAAATTAAATCAAATTTATTTATTAATTTTATTATTTTATTTTATTATTTTTTTATTATTTTTTCAATTATTTTTTTTATTTTATTTTTTTTTATTTATTTATTTATTTTTTTTTATTTTTATTTATTTATTTTATTTTTACACGAAAGAAAAACCTTTAACCAGAACAGCAATAACTTTCGCTAAAATAGTTAAAATTTTCCTTGAAATAGCCAAAGAATTCGTTGCAATAACTAAAAAATTCGCCAATATAGTAAAATTCGTAATTGTTACAGGTGAAGATTTTTTTTCGTCTAATCATTAATGAAATAATAAAAACACTAAAATATTTTAAACCTGTTTTATTTTAAAATTTTCACATTTAAAAATTATGTTCTTCAATTTTCCTATTTTTCCTTCTTCCTATTTTTTCCTTTTTTCAATTTTAATTTTCCTATGTTTTTTCCAGTCTTTATTTGCAATTTTTAATTTAATTACATAATTAAAAGTAATTTCTCCTCAGATTTCCTAGAATGATGATTATTTTCATGATTCACGATTTACACAGGTATCCGATTTCTATTTCACGCTATACAAGCCGGAACATTTGATAATTTGATCTTACTGCATTCATTGAAGAATTTCAAAGAGAAATAATTAAAATCCATTATTCCACAGAAGTCAAAAACATTTTAAACGACAAAATGTAGGAAAGATTACATTTTCCTTCAAGAAACTTCTTACTCGCCATGACAAGTAAATTACTCACTAATGTAGAACATTCGTTTTTAAAATCTACTCTTCAGAAAAGAAATGAAAATAAAAAAAAATAAATAAAAAATAAAATAAAAATTTTCACGCAAGAAATGATAATTTAGAAACTTAATATGTTGGTTTTTCCTAGGGTCGTCTATAAAAATGAGATAAATTACCTTTAAGATGTTCCTTAAGGTGACGAGAGAGAGAGACGAGAGAGAGAGATCATAAAAAGGCATTTCTTTTGAAAATGACCAAGAGTCTTGGTAAAATCGATGCACTCGTAGGTAAACGATTTGTCGGATTCCGTCAGAACGACTACTTGTCGTGGGTTAGAATTTATTCTGGGGAAGTAAAAAATCCCCAATAATCGGTCGTACCGCAATTTATTCGGCGGACGACTATAAATCCTCGAATCTGACAGGATTACACCGTCTATAAATTATTGTGGCGCTACTTGACGTGGATATAGGAATGAGAAAGAAAAGCGTAAAAATTTATTATGGCCCACCACTAGACAAGTTCAACTAATTCCTGTTAAATCGAAATCAAAAAAACTCGGTATCGTTAATGAAGAAGACAAATTTACTAGTCATTCCTATATCTGAATTTTCGCTTAACTATAATCGTGCACCTTCTTCAAAATTAGTTTTTAAATTTCTCTACGTACTTGCAGAATAGAATGTCTACAAGCTACCCTAAATAGTTTCCACAACATACCAAATCTAAACTATATAGAAAATCGATAATCTTAACAGTCTTTAAATTTATTGAACCCGATAATTAAACTGACCTGTATAAGGAAAACAAATAAATCGTCTCGTAAAAATAGTGAATGAGTGCCCAAAAAGATTATTTCCTCAATCTTTATATGTGAAGGGAAAAATATTTTGTTTTTAGAAATTTCGCAATTAACTTAGTTTCTTTTTCAAAAAAAAATTTCTATTTTAAAGAAACGATACTCTAATGGTATTGATTGAAAAAGAAACTCTTTTTCTTCTCTTCACAACATTGAAAACGCAAAGAATGCCGCGAATGAATGCTTTTCAGCCAGACACTCTGAGAATTTTAACGATGCTCTTTGGCGAAAAGATAAGGTACTGCTTGGTGTAAATAAAGTCAAGTATGTATAGGATCATCCCTACGGAAGCACGATTTTCCACCCTGCTTTTCTTTTTCCTCTTTCTTTTCTTCACTTAACCAGAAACTTATTCGCAACAGTGGCAGAAAAATTTATCGACGAACTCTTCTTATACATTATTTTTAAAATTATTTTCAAATTAAAAGCATGTCGAGGATTTTAAAGGAGTTATCAGGATGAAATATGATCTTGAGAACATTCTTTTTTTAAAAAAAAAGGTTCTCGAAAAAAAGATGATCCAAAAAAAAGATGATCCAAAAAAAAGATGATCCAAAAAAAGATGCTCCAAAAAAAGATGATCCAAAAAAAGATGCTCCAAAAAAAGATGATCCAAAATAAAGATGCTCCAAAAAAAGACGATCCAAAGTAGAGATGCTTCAAAAACAGATGCTTTAAAAAAAGATGCTTCAAATAGTTTGTAAAGAATGTTTAAAAAAAGACTCAATAAACCCAAGTTCATAAAATTCAGAAGAAAATAATTCCCGATAAGAAACAATTCTTCCTAATATCCAAGTTCGGTTTAAATTTGAAACCGTATTCAAAAGTCCCAATTATTTTCCCTTCGAATAATTGTTTCCCCCTAGCCTCTCTACTTTTTACAATACTCATTATTTCAAATTAAAGACGGAGGATAGATCAAAACCGTTTTGAACTATCCTTTAAATTCACAATTCACATATAAATATAAATATTTCAAAATTTTATTTTAATTCAATTTAGCCTGGGAGCTATAATTTTATATCATCTCAATCTATGAAAAGCGTTTGAGATTTAATCAATTCACTAAAACTTCTGCTGCCCCATCATGCAAATTTCATGAAATTAATCCTGCACTTTGATCCCGAATATGTATTACTTAATGCAAGGTGCATTCAATGCCCACGTTTATGTTCGGGATACGTGTGCAGCATAAAGTGTACAAAACACTATCACTGAATTTATATTTGACGTCGTACAATCTCGTCTTTGTAGCTACGTGAAAGGTAAGAGAATTAAGCTCGATTATATTTTCTTGGTTTGCCATGGCAAAAACCTTCTTGCCTGAATCAGGCGTGAATTCTCAGCACGTCGAATTAGTTTTGCGAATTCCATTTACGCTTCTAGTTGGATTCAGCGGGAATCTATTTAAAAATTTATTTTATTACTGAAAGTTAAGTTTGTTTTTCCGCATTTTCTTTGTGAACACTGATTCAATACGCATCGTAGGTTACATGTATTTTGTGTTAGGAAAAAAAAATATTATGTTTTCTATAGAAAATGTGTCAAGGTTTAGAGTACCCTTTATGGGTAAATTGGATGTAACGATTCCTTGAATATTGGAATTTTTTGTCAAATGATGATTATTGGGAGAATTAATGGTGATTTTATTGATAAAATTATAAAATAGTTTTTTAAGGTTATGTTCCTACTTGATGGGAAAAGTCTATAAAAATTGTATTAATATTTAATGATGAATAATTTTTGCTATAATATTTTTATATAATGTACTTAAAACAATTCTAGTTTTTTAAGGTTATGTTCCTACTTGATGATAAATGTCTATATAAAAATTGTATTATTATTTAATGATGAATAATTTTTGGGTACAAAATTCTTATACAATGGACTAAAAACAATTTTAGTCTTTGAGGATTTTACCTACCTGACGATGCATATTTTTCAAAATTGTATTAATATTTGATGATGAATAATTTTTGGTATAATATTTTTATACAATGTACTTAAAACAATTTTAGTTTTTTAAGGTTATGTTCCTACTTGATGATAAATGTCTATATAAAAATTGTATTATAATTTAATGATGAATAAGTTTTGGGTATGACAATCTTATGGATTGTTCTTAAAATAGTTCTCGTTTTTGAAGGTTATGTTTCTACTTGAATGTCTATAAAAATTGTATTAATATTTAATGATGAATAATTTTTGGTTTTGCCATTCTAATGGATTGTTCTTAACCCTCCGTCACACACCTTGGAAAAAATTACGACTTTACACACGTTTAGAGGGAATCCCTCACCACATTGTAAAATAAGCGACATAACAACATAAACAAAGGAATCAATATAAATTTAATTTTAACACAAACTTATAAATATGTAGTAAATTATTCTAAATTATAAAATTAATAAAATTAATTTTCAGTCTCAAAAATAAAATTTAATTACACGAATGCACCATCTTTCAAGGAATTACACTCTACATGTAAAAATAATGTAACATTAACAAATAAGCAAAAAAACCATTAAATAATTTATTTTAATTACATTTATAATATAATTTTGCCATTAGCCAACAATGGAACAAAAAACATTTTGAAAACTTGATTTTTTTATTTAACATAACCTCACTTTTTCGAGTTTTTTCTGGCTTTGAAGCTTCATAATTAAATATTAATTATTTTTAAAATAAATGTTTTTTTAGAAATATGTTGAGGAGTAAATAGTCGAAAGGTATAGAGACTGATTTTATTTTGCAATGAGGAAAACAAAAGTTATTTAAAAATTACTGAAACCATAGAGGGAATCCCTCCCTAGGTGTATGACCGAGGGTTAAAATAGTTCTCGGTTTTGAAGGTTATGTTTCTACTTGATGAATGTCTATAAAAATTGTATTAATATTTGATGATGAATAATTTTTGATATTATATGAGTATACTATGCACTTAAAATAATTCTAGTCTTTGAAGGTTATGTTCCTATTTGATGATGAATGTCTGTAAAAATTATATTAATATTTAATGATGAATAATTTTTGGGTATAATATTCATATTCTATGTTCTTAAAATAGATCTATTTTTTGAAGGTTATGTTCCTACCTGACGATGAATGTCTATAAAAATTGTATTAATATTTAATGATGAATAATTTTTGGTATAATATTCTTATACTATGGACTTAAAAACGTCTTTAAAGATTGTTCCTACCTGACGAGGAATGTCTATAAAAATTGTATTAATATTTGATGATGAATAATTTTTGGTATAATATTCGTGTACTATCCCCTTAAAACAATTCTAGTCTTTAAAGATTGTTCCTACCTGGCGGTGAATGTCTACAAAAATTGTATTAATATTTAATGATGAATAATTTTTGGGTCTAATACTATTATATACTCAGATGCATTATTGCTGTCCTTCCGGTTTAAAGGAAATTTGGAAAGTTGTCTAGTCATTAAAGATTGTTCCTACTTAATGACAAATGTCCTTAAAAATGGTATTAATTCTTGTTCCACAGAAACTGTGTCAAGGCTTAAAGTACCATTTATGTGTCAATTGGATCTCAAATTATATGTAATAAATCCCTTAAATATTGGATTATTTTTATCAAATCAAACGATAATTATTGTTGAAAATCCACAGTAACTGTATTGATAAAATAGTAAAATATTAACGAATATTCGGTGAAGGGTCGAAGGGTAAATTTGTACGTGATCTATGTAGCTTCGACTCATCGGAGTCGCGTGGCGTGTTGCGGGCATTGCGCAATTTCAAAGTTTTATCAGCACGTAATCGCAAAACTTTTCGATTTAGTTGCAAACTCCCGTCGTTTCGCAAGCGGTTCTTACCTCGTACCGAAGCCACACCACGTTTCTACTTACACACACTAAAATACAGAATATATATATATATATATATATATATATATATATATATATATATATATATATATATATATATATTTACGTAGTTGCCACTATTACAGACCACTTGTTTTTGAAAGAGAGTCGAGAGAAGTATTTGCACCCACAAGTCACTATACCTAATAAGAGCTGAGAGCTCTTCTAACCTCATCCTGTACTTCTTTTCTAGTTATTTACCCGATTGAAACAATAACTTAAACTTGTGTTTCCTAAAGGAAAAACTGGAATCAAAACAGCTCTTTTGTCACTTAATATAGCTTAGTAGGGTACTTCAAAAAACAAGTATTAAACTTTTGGAATTTTTGGTTATTGTAGGGTTATAGGGAAAGGGTAGATATGCACTTTGCAAGCACGGTACAAACACGGTAGTAATGCAGTTCTAATGAAATTACTGTTTCCATTCAGACAAATAATTATAATGTGTTGATTATGGTACAATTACAAATAACCGAATAATAGAATGATGTTCCATTTTCAGTGACCTAGCTTTTATATCATACTTCAATACTGTTAATACATCATCACCGTATTATACCTTGATAATGCATCATCCTCGTTTTAATTTTAAACATTTTTTTTTAAAAAAAGTCAGAAATAAGCCCATTGTCCTATTTTTTTAAGAATAACCCAGTAAACAGATAAACAGCTAACACACATAAACAACTAATTTATCTCCATACCTTGAATAGCGGAATTTAATAATGCAACGTAATCTAAAAAAAAACTTTTTTTTAAAGCTTCCCTGTCACTCAGAAGCAAACTGTAAACGCGATGATAAATCCATTATCATATATATCAACAGAAAATATTTTCCCTGAATAGAGAATAGAACGTCAAGGAAAAAATCCGCAGAAAAGACACTGTACACAACAGTGTTTTTTGTAAATTTAACGGATTTAACGGAATCACTTTTCTATATACCGTGTACATTGTTGGAAACAAAAACGCTGCTGGAAATGCAGTAGCAGCAGCAGTGTGGTTATGTGTGGCGTCTCGTTAAAAATGCATCGAAGCGCATTTTCTCCAGCCGCAGGCAGACTCCATTTGCAAATGGACCCATTCGTCACATGAGAAAACAACGTTACTCCACACTGCACGTATGTGTACGGAAACACCTAAAGTATAAACTCGAACTTCTCCCCTTTATCCCATGCGCCATTTGCATATGTGTGAGTCCGTAAGTGACGTACTTAAGGACGGTAAAAGCTTAGCCGGAGAATTCACAATTTTCCTAACACCCTGTAAGCTTCTCTCTTGCCTAAAAGAGACGCATTACATTTTTAGACACTCCTTAATACGACCCATTGTTCACTCAGTCACTGAGTTACAATTAATATTGTCATAAAAATTTATCATAACTTAGAACTTAAAAATTTAGAACAAGGCGATGCTGTTCTTAAAATCATTATCGAATTCCAGTCTTATTAAAGGAACAACTTGTGAAATGTTTGGACGGGTCCAAACATTCCTGTCCTAATCTCTAAATCATTTTTGGTCTTGGCATCATCTGTAATGGACTTTTCTGATTTTTCATGATTGGACCAAAAATTTATTAAAACTTTAAAAGAATGTACAATATTGCAGAAAGGAAATAAAAGGGTACGTTAAAATGGTAAGTAAAAAAGAAATTATAAATATTAATGTTTCATTATGCAAAAAGCATCGCTAAAGTGCAAACAACAAAAGTATGAAACAAAAGCGAAAAACAGATCTCAAAGTATATTTCTTGATTTGCTATGAAGCTTTTACCGGAACTACTAAAATTATAAATGTCTCTTGTACTCAAAAGCACTCGCTAATATATATTATAAAGGTCAGCAAAGTCACATCTGCTGAAGAAAAAAAAATGGTATTCGGATGTCGTTTTCCAGTTATAACGTTTCATTAGTTGTCTTGCGCATCAAAGCTGGCTTTATAGAAATATTTAATACTTTTCTCAATATGAAGGAGGCGAAAATTTTCCAAATCATTCTATATTAAAAAAAGAAGCTCCCAACATTTGTTTCATTCTACAATTGATATCCTTCTTTTTCATAAGTTTCTTTTCATCTTCTCACTATTATAACGCAGTTACTATATAAGTAACGCAGTGTCATAACGTGCCAACGTCTCCAGTTCCAATATCAAAAAGTGATATATTCTTTATCGACAAGCTTTACTCATTTCATACACTCGAGTAATAAAAAGTCTACTAAAAAATCGCAAAGCTGTAAAATAAATAATTAAGTGACTGCAATAGAATACGAATGAATATTACCAGAGAGATATGAAATAAAATATTTCATGGGACAAATAATATTTTAATACAGATGGTTCCGCCATTCTTTTATGATTACTCATAAAACACGTCAATAGTTTTTTCTTGTTAATAGTTTATAACCCGGAAATATAAATTTTTAGTTATTTAATTAAAAAAACGAGTTCAGAACAATGGTTTTTAGAAATATAATATATTCAAGGTAATTCACGTAATACAGGTAATTCACGTAATACAGTCAATTCACGTTTTTGATATTCAACAGCACGTAAGGAAGAACATCAATAAGTGATATTTACAATTTCCAATTTACAATTCACAATTTTGTCCACTTTTAGATTAAAGCTCGAAATAATTGAATAATTTACGTATCTACGTATCAAAAGTAGAGGGCAATATTTTAACATTAAATCAGAGTCGAATTTTTTTTTGTCACGAAAAGCAAAGCATTATTAAAGAGACGACCTACTGGAATTTCCTGTTACTACGTTATTAGACGAACCTTATCTCTGGGGAAATACAGACTTTGTGGGACAGAGATGAGAATATAGAATTGGAGAGAGCTCTTCATCCGAATTCAACAAGGAGCAGAGACTCCACATCGTCATTGCGATAATTAATACTCATCCCACTGGACTCTAAAGGAGAGTAGGGCAGTGAACGAATTATGAACTGGGACTTGTAACCATTTCGAGTAATCAAGAACTCTATGTGTACTCTTTGTCGAAATGCAAACTTATGAATATTTTTAAATACTTTTCTACAATTTCAAAACTGTTTTTCGTTTTAAAGCAGTAATGAAAAATTGCTTATCACAAGTTTGCAAACTTTTTTCGCTTTTTTTTATTTGACTCGAGTTTGTCACTGTTTTACTTTTAATATATATTTGTGTACTTTTTGACACTTTTGACATATGAAGACAAAATGAAGTTGGTTCTACGGTTCTAGTTGATGATGCATTTCTATAAAAATTGTATTAATATTTACTGATGAATAATTTTTGGTATAATATTCTTATACTATGGACTTAAAAACGTTTTTGAAGGTTATGATCCTACCTGACGATAAATGTCAAAGAAATTGTATTAATATTTAATGATGAATAATTTTTTGTATAATATTATTATACTCTAGACTTAAAAAAACGTCTTTGAAGGTTATGTTCCTACCTGACGATGAATGTCTATAAAAATTGTATTAATATTTAATGATGAGTAATTGAAGATTGTTCCTACCTAACTATGAATGTCTATAAAAATTATATTAATATTTAATGATGAATAATAAATAAATTGTATTAATATTTAATGATGAATAATGTTTGGTATAATATTCTTATACTCTGGACTTAAAAACGTCTTTGAAGGTTATGTTCCTACCTGACGATGAATGTCAAAAAAATTGTATTAATATTTAATGATGAATAATTTTTTGTATAATATTTGTATACTTTGCACATAAAATAATTCTAGTCTGTGAAGGTTATGATCCTACTTGATGATGAATGTCTATAAAAATTGTATTAATATTTAATGATGAATAATAAATAAATTGTATTAATATTTAATGATGAATAATGTTTGGTATAATATTCTTATACTCTGGACTTAAAAATGTCTTTGAAGTTTATGTTCCTACCTAATGATAAATGTCAAAGAAATTGTATTAATATTTAATGATGAATAATTTTTTGTATAATATTCTTATACTATGGACTAAAAAACGTCTTTAAAGGTTATGTTCCTACCTAACTATGAATGTCTATAAAAATTGTATTAATATTTAATGATGAGTAATTTTTGGTATAATATTCTTATACTCTGGACTTTAAAACTTTATTGAATGTTATGTTCCTTCTTGATGAGGAATGTCTATAAAAATTATATTAATATTTAATGATGAATAATTGAAGATTGTTCCTACCTGACGATAAATGTCTATAAAAATTGTATTAATATTTAATGATGAATAATTTTTGGTATAATATTCTTATCCCATAAACTTAACAATTCCAATTTTTTAATCTTTATCAATAATTTGCCTGATCAAATAATATATCCAAAAGTTCAACTCACCCAATGACGTCTAATTCGCATCGTCCAATACGTGTCCATTTTCCTTTGCCCTTTTGCACTTAATTAACACACATATTGCTCGAATGCTCAACATTAGGAAACTTGCAAAATTTATAAAATTCAATCTGCGTCAGTTCCACATGTGTTTCATTGCACAAATAAAAAAAATTGATTCTACAAAAAAGTGTGTGACTCGGTATTGTTGCATTGTATCTGTGTTCATGAAACACGTGGTTAAAGAAAAGCAAGCTTCTCGTGTATGTGCCGATAAAAGAGCAAGCGTTTCGCATTGAATTGGTTTTGAGCAAGTTTGTCGCCACGCAATATCATCTCGCCTCCCAAGACTTGAATATTGCCAATATCGTGAATCCTTTATCGCTGGTATTTTTCTCGCGCCTTTCATTCGACTACAACGACAACGACGACGACGAGGAGAAAAATAAAAATCCACCCAAATAAACGAAACGTAAAGAAAAACGTTTTCAAATAAAGTGTATACCGTGGAATTTCGAGGAACGTATATTTTTCTTTCTATTGCCTCAAGAGAAAGAGAAGCGCAATGTTTCCACTTACTTATTTCCCCCCCAAGATTTATTACAAATACGAGTTTGTTTTGCGTGATACAATAATTTATTTTAATAACGCCATTACTCCATCTTAAATACAAGGTGTAAAATATGCATGAAATACAGAAATCTGATATAAATAAGTTATAGTCGATGAAAATTGTGTAATTTGATGCATCGTTGATAATAATTAAATAGCCTTAGGCATGTGTTTCTGCCAAAATGTACAAATTATTTTTTTTTTATATTAGATAAAAGTGTAAATACTACATTTTTAATATTAATATTTTCGACAGCCTTGTAACTCTATACACAATCTTTATTAAATTCCAGATGTGTAAAATATCTCAAAAGATCAGTACTTTTATTTTACTCTTCATTTATTATCACGGGAATCCAATCTCCCTTTTTATTTTCTAAAATATCTTAAACACACTTTCGAACACGCGATGCAAAATAAAGAAAGTAAAATTTTCCTTATAAATAACAAAATCACAAGAGAAAACATAAAATTATTAATTCGCTTTGCGAATTTGAAACTTAGGCCCATATATATATTTTTTTTAAATATGATGATGCATTGAAAAAGAAAATAGAGCTAAACATTTTTGTTTTTTATTCAGCGCACTGAATAATTATAAATTTTGATAGAGGAGAGAAAAGCGAGCAAATCGAAAGAGATAGTTACTAACAAATCAGACGAATTCTGAAACGTTTTACTATTTAATATAAGAGTAACTCTGTCTAACCTTCTGTTCGAAAGTGACGACCTATTTAACGGACATATATGATTCTTATAAAAACAAAGAGTGCTCCCGTCACATATTTATTTTTTATTAAATTGATTAAACTCGCGGGACCCTCTTTTTTTTCTTTACTGTCAAAGTGCTCACCATTCGTACCCTGTTAGATTCGAATAAATCAGACGTTGAAGTCCTTCAGCAATACTGAGAGCTTTTCCTTTTTCTCCATTATTTCACGGCAACTATCGTTCCACGGGCCGTAATTTAAGTTCATTATTTGCTCTGCACGATCAAGGAATCTGCGTGTCTTCTTTAGAGTATTTCTGAAATGGAATTTATTAAAATTAAAAAAATGTTTTCAGTAAAAGGGGGAGATTAAATACAACCTGCAAGGGGAGTTTAATTTTTGACAAGCTGAATTTGAATTGGAAAATGATTTTCGAAACATTTAATTGCATTTAACTTAGAACTTAATTTATTCTCTTTGAATTGATCTTGAATTGATCTCATTGACTTGATCTTTTAGTATCGAAGGAAACTTTTTCAATTGCGATTCAAAAGGAATAAACATTGTAAAACGTGTTTCCTGTTCGATAATGACAAAGGGATCTCAGATATATATTTTCAACTTGTGTCTTAGGGAATTGGACAGCGTGTCCTTCCAGTTGATATCCCATTTCATCTCTTTTGTTATCTTTGAACGAGTCTGCTTTAAACCTCTTTACGGATGGACACCCTTGATGCGTTCATTGTCCCGCTTTTCCTGAGCGAGTCGGGCACGATCTTTGTTGAACAGGAAGACCTTTTGTCGTTCCCTTGCCAATGAATCTATATTAGCAACTACGTTAGCAATAGATATAATAGTACTATACAGTATCGGGATATATCGAGTCCGTGTGACAACTTTCGACTTTCAAAGGTGGATATTTACTATGAAATGGTTATTTCAAATTATTATTTTACTCAATCCTTCGATAAAACATACCATAATGTGTAAAAAATCGTACACTAGTAACGTAATTTTTGTTATTACATAAAAAAGGATAACATCAAAAAAAAATGTTTTATCTTCTGCTGATTGTCGGCTACGGTTACTTTTTATTAATTCTGAACTAAATTAATTTTGTTAACCCAGATAATAATTGCCATTGTTTTAGCCGTAGTTAAAGACCAGTAAAGTAATTCTTTTATTACAAAAAAAGGATAAAATGAAGTAAAAAAAATAATTTTTCATCTTCTGAATCTTCTTTTCTATAAAATGATACGAATAAATTAGAAAAATGGTATCAAAAGCTAGAAAAATTGCTATCGAACTAAGAGAATCATTTCAGACTTACCTTGTTTTCGAAAAAGCTCTCTTAATATTTATAGGCTTCTAATTTTTAACGGGATGTCAAAGTCGATGGAATTTTCCCACTGTAGCGCAAAGTAAAAATTCAATCGCCTTCGACATTCCCTTAAATTTACCTTAGAAGCAAATTATTTTAAATTAAATTTATCCACTATTTTAAACTCTTTATAAATAATTTAAACGTTTTGTCAAAAAATTAAAGTTTCTCAAAAAATATTTCCAATTTTCAGGCCTCGGATCGACTTTAAAGAGTAAAAAAAGTCGCTTTAGTTGATTAAAAATTTTTAAAAGGTCGAAAAAGTCGTTTATTTAATTTAGTGATGTCACAAAAATTCATATTAATCAAAAATAATAATAATTATTATTATATTTGATTAATCAAAAATAATAATAATTATTATTATATTTGATTAATCAAAAATAAAAATAAAAATAATAAAAAAAATAACAAATAATAAAATAAAAATCAAAAATAAATATTTAAATACTTCTTATTTCTTTATTTACAGGAAATAAAATTTAACAAATTTCAACTTCTGACATTTAATAATTTCTAAAAATTAAAACTATAACTCTTTCAAAAATTCACTTATTTCCAACAATTTATAACTAAACTTCATCTCTAAATCAATAATTTAAATTTTTATTTAAATGAATTCAAATAAAATTATTTATGAATTTATGAATTTTTATGAATTTTTTGCAATTTCTTCGGAATTTTAATTATTAAGATACAAAAAATCTAATTTTTGTAATAATTTAACCCGTCAATTGTTTTTTTCAAAGATATTAAATTAAGGTACAATTTTTTCGAAACTTTAAAAAAGAATTTCGTAAAATTAGCTTTTTAAAAATATTTCTAAATAATTTGTCAAAATACAAAAGTTTTATAATTGAATATAATTAAAAAAATATCCAAAAAATTAAATTTGATAACATTTCTTTTAAAATAATTGAAATTCAGCAAAACTTTTGAAAAATAATTCAAAATTTGACAAGTACTTTTTAAAATAATTGACTTTTTAAAAATACGAAAAAAATTTATCAAATTTTCCCAAGAATTGTATTTCTAATGATTTCTGAAATATTCTATAGTAAAAAATTTTAATTTACTTTATTCGACGGTTATTGATTCTTGAAAAATTATGGTAAAGCAATTAGTTTTCTATAAATCTTATAATCTAATTTTTCTAAAATAGTGGAAGAATATTTTGATATTTAAAAAAAAAATATTTTTGTTTTGAAGAACTTTAATTGAAAAATTTTGAATATATGATTATTTACTCCAAAATGTTGAAAATAATACTGAAAAATTCTAAATTTGTGTACAAATTTTATTTTTTGGAAATATTAAAAATAATAGAATTTAAAAAAATTAGAACGTAACAATTTAGAGAATTACTTTTTTCAAAAATATTTTATTATTTTTAAAAACTATTTTTCGTTAATTTTCATTTTTATTAAATTTACACTTGACGATTATTCATTAAAATTTTTAAAAAATTTAATATTATTTCCAAAATTTTCAATTAAAATTCTTTAAAAGTTAATTTTGAAAAATTTTAATCAAATACTTGAATAGATGATTTGAGGAGTAATTTTTCAAAAGTTGATAAATCCATTTTTAAAAAAAATTAAGATAAACACATATTTAAAATATTAAAATCCTTAGAAATCCATTTATCACTGTTCAATTTAAGAAAAAAAATTTATTAATAAAGAATTTTCAGTTTAAAAAATATTTTGGCCTAACCTTGATGATTTTTCTTTTCTATCTTTTTATTAGAAAAAATTACCAAAACCTTTAAATTCCTTATTACAATAGAATTTAATTACAAATATAGCATTTTAAATAGAAAAATTTTTTAAAATAAATAATTTATTACAATTCTTCTACATTAAAGAAAATTTTAATGGTTATGTGAGAATTGTCATTTGTTTAAATTTCTTGAAATGACAAAATTTGGATTTATCAGGTTTTGAAAACTTACTCCTCATTTAGTTTGAATTAAATTTTACAGAATTTCAATTATTCAAAATCTTTTCAATTGTAATATTTGAAAAATTTAATTTGAAAACTTATTGAAAAATAAATTTTCAAAGATTTGTCTATTATACTTTTTATACTAATAAAAATTGAAAGAAGTTGCATATTTTATACTAAAAATATGGTATATTGTCGCAAAATTTGAAAGAAAAGTCGAAAAAGCCACAATTTTTTAATAAAAGTCGATAAAAGTCGAATTATTTTAAAATAGTCGATAAATGTCGAATTATTTGAAAATATCCGAAAAAAGTCGTAAAATTCATAATATCCAAGGCCTGAATTTCAAAAAATAAATTCCTCCCGACTCTATAAAAGCAAAAAAAAAAATTCCAAACACAATGAGCACATTGTTCATCCATTGATGACAAAATGCGAAGCAATTGTCACAAAATTTATATACACAGTCTAACAATTCATGTCTGAAATTCTCGTTATCTTACACGAGGATTGACCTATTGAAATTTCTGAAACTCAAATCACACGAGTTTTGAATAGAGAGATTTCGCAAAATTATTTACAGAAACTCAGTAAAAGCGTTGCGCGCATTGACATAGGAGTTGAATGAATAGGTGAAATTTGAAGGTGTATGTGTGAATTTGATATAGAGACAGAGAGACAGAGAGAGAGAGAGAGAGAAAGTCGAGCGCCAAATTGCCATTCCCTTCGGGACGTAAATTAGAATAGAATCGCTATCTGTTGTAAACCCAGGAAACTTACTTGTATTGTTTGGTGCTTGTGTTCGTCTCTTCGCGTAAGTACTGAATACAGATGTCCGTAATTTTGTTCAACTCGTTGGCAAGTTCTACGCTGTCGGGGCCAAATCTCTCTTCAACTGCTGCTATACTGTGTTCCAGATACGATATGGAATCCAGCCATCGACCTGAAATAATTACCGAAAACTTTTGTCTAAGTATTTTCACAACTCTCATTTACCATAAAAAAACTGAGAAACTATTCAAAATTTCCTCCAAAGTCCTCTTAAGGATGCTTTCTATCATTAACGCAACAGGAAAATTTTTTCTCTTCCCATTACATTAAATATAAAATAAATGAAAAAATAAAAACAATAAAAACAATTTTTTTTCTATTCCCATTACATTAAATATAAAATAAAAAAAAAAAATTTTCCTTGTTTCCATTTTATACTCTGTTGATAATATACATTTTGAGGGAAATTTAAATTTTGTTTTTTAATTCTCTGTTAATTGCAAATAGGAATAAAAGCGAAATAGAGATGGAAACTGACCCATAATTGCGTAGACTTTTCCGATTAAATCCAGTGTCACGGCAATGTCTTCATGATGTTTATAGAGTACGTTACGCCGGATGCATAAACACTGTTTCAATTTGTAGAGGGCCTCGTCAATTTTCTCATGATCGATGCAACCCTGCGCGGCGTCGTAAAGATCCTGAGCCTCCTTTAAATCAGCTCCATAAGTAACAATTGGAGTTGCTCCACAGTCAAGGCAATGCAATGAATAACTGTGAAGATTGTGCAAAGCTCCAGTACACTCGGGACACTTTAATGCGCTGAATCTCTCCTAAATTTCCCAAGCAACAAACGTTTAGAATTTTCCCTTATTTTCATAAAATAATTTCGCAAATTAAAAATTATAATACAACTAAAAATAACAATTATAAAAATGATAATACTACTAAAAATAATTATAAAAATAATAATACTACTAAAAATAATTATAAAAATAAACTAAAAATAATTATAGAAATAATAATACTACTAAAAATGATTATAAAAATAATAATAAGTTTTACTCAAATAGTTCATTAAACTTGTGGATAAATAGAAAAATAATTTTTTTCCATTTTCCGAAATGAAATAATAAATTAATTAAAATATTACGCACCAAAAAGTAGCGTAACTCTGGATTATTACACGCCTCACATTTGCAAATGAAACAATATTGATTCTTTAAAGTTTCCTGCCTGTCGTCTTTGGACATTCGACGAAAATGTGGTCCTGAAAATAAAACATTTATTTAATACTAAAAATAGTATTTTCTTCTCGCCCCCTTTTTTTAAGTAAAAGAAAAATAACACTAACCGTAACAATTTAGAACTTCCTCGCCAACTCCAATGTCCTTGGTCGCCTTCACAATCAAATGTTGATCCCAGAAGCTGAAAAATCAATTTAAATAATTAGCGAAAGAAAATAAATTCACTTTCAATAAAAAAAAGAAAAAATGAATAAATGCAATAGAAAATTCTATCTATTTTAATAAGCAACGGTAAAATTTTATTCTTTTCTTTGATTTTTTGTTGTATGCGTGTGTTTTTTTTTCGTGTTAGTTAAAACCTAACTGTTAAAATTTTGCTCACCTATTAATAATATTAGGATCACAGGCGTGATTCATCATGCTCGCTGAGAGATAAATTCCAGTTGCAACACGATCTTGATGCTCGGTTGACACTTTGTCCTTATCGGACGCTGTTAAATTCAGTCTTGTGATTGCATGTCCATTGCATATCAATTGCAGCATGTGCCTCAAAAGTAATGAACTTATGTAAAGCCTTTTGCCATCTTCAATCGTGAGATCGCACTCGAAACTCAAACTACTGTCGGCGAATTTACGAACGAAGCTCTCATTAATGTCGACGACTTTGAAAAAATCCGTGTACTTGTATAGATACAATGTTAACATTGTTGCCGTCTAAAAGGAAAAATGAACATTACTCAAAACAAAATAGTTTTCACTGATAATGAATTAGTTAAGCTAACAATTAATTAAGCTATTTTTCTAAAGTAGAAAAATATTTCCTCTCGAGAATTTAGAAATGAAATTTATGAATGAAAATAAATAAATGTTAAAATATGGACATTAAAATTTAATTATTCAGAAGAATAAAAAAGAATTCGAGAAGAATTTTAAGTAGAAAAATATTTTCTCTGGAGAATTTAGAAATTAAATTTATGAAAATAAATAAATGTTGAAATATGGACATTTAAAATTTAATTATTCAGAAGAATAAAAAAGAATTCGAGAAGAATTTTAAGTAGAAAAATATTTTCTCTGGAGAATTTAGAAATTAAATTTGTGAAAATAAATAAATGTTAAAATATGGAGATGAAAATATAATTATTCAGAAGAATAAAAAAAAATTCAAGAAGAATTCGAGAAGAAAAGAAGTTGTGAAAATCTTACAATTCCATAAACGATCAGATCCTCTGGCATTAATTTATCGATGTTTGTAACTAAGCACTGAACTTGATTAAACTTATCAACGTCTTGAGTTGTTGCGCAATTTAGAAGCAATTTCATTGCCAAGTGCGCGATTCCAATTTGCTGCCAAACTCCCATACGACTTCCTGGACATTCCCATTGATGATAAGTTGTCCATGCGTCATCCTGACACTTAACGTCACAGTACATTGCCTCCACGCACATTTTACATCTAAATTTAACAAAAAAAATAATTATTACCAATTTTTCTATCATAAAGTAAAGAAATATTCTCATATTTTACAATTTAATTTAATAGAATGAATTATTATTCCATTAATATTAAATTAATAATTAATAATATTATTAAATTATTATTATTCTTTTAATATTAAATTAATAATATTGGTAAATTAATATTATTATTCTATTAATATTAAATTAATATTATTAAATTAATATTATTCCATTTAATATTTACGTTTGGTTAAATTCCGAATTTCGAATTTTCAAAAATTGAAGAATTGTTAATGAGATCAAGATGTGTCTTTATAAAAATGTAATTTACTTTTCTTATGCTTTAGTTGTTATTGTTTTAAAATGATTAAAAATTTTTTTCTCACAAATATTAATTTGGGGGGAAAAAATTTGACTTACGGAAATGGAACGTCGCCCTGTGGTCGGCAGCAATGAGCGCAAAGCGATGACGACTGTTCGTGATCGAGCAAAACGAAAGCAAACGGTTTTTCAACAAAGAGAATTTGTCCCTTGTGTATGTCACGATTGGCAACAACATAACGCCCCTTGTCGGGTGCACATTTTTTCTCCAAAGCCGCAGATGCATAGGGGAAATTTGCATTAACTCCGAAAGCTGGCTCCGGCTTATTGCCCGACATCGAGTCGGAAGCCTCATTTTCATCATCGCATTCCATGCTTGACGCTGTTGCCATTAAACTCGCGACTTGTTGCTTGATACTTGCTGAAAATATTGAGGAAAAAGCAAAACAATTTAGTGAACTCTTAATGAATTTAGTGAACTCTTAATGAATTTAGTGCTCTTAATTAATTAGTTAACTCTAATTATTCACAATTTCGAATTTTGTCTCTAATTGTTTTTTTTAAACAACTAGAGTTTTTTTTAAAACAATTAGAGTTTTTTAAAAACAATTAGAGTTTTTTAAAAAATATTTTGATTGTATTAGCTAAATTATTGTCTATTATTGATAAAAATAAATAGTAATTTTCTAAAAAATCATTTCCCGTTTGTATAAAATACAGAAAATAGTGGAAATTTATACTTTTCTTAATTTCAGGAATCTCCTCGCAATTATTAACAATATCCTGAACTCTCATCAAAGATTCTTCCATCGATTTTCTTTTTCTCAATTTCCAAAAGCACTGGGCAGCTCGCAAGTGCAATTTGTAGCGCAAATTTTCCGGATATTCCCACATTACTGCTAAATCTATATCCTTGATACAATCCTGGAAGAAAAAAATCATAGCTTTAGCATTGTAGTAATTAACAATCATACTATCGAAAAAAACCAAAAATACTCAAGAAAATAAATAATTTTTAAACAAAAAAAAAAATGGAGACAGCAATGAATTAAATATTTCGATTACTATTAATTAACTTTTAAATTATTTTTAAATTATTTTAGATTATTTTAGATTTAGATTTAGCTTCAGATTTAATGAATGACAAAAAATGCAAAATTTATTGTTTGTACCTCAAATTTTTCGAGATAGAAAAGTGATGCTGATCTATTGGCAACGGCAAGTGCCAAATCCTCACTTCCCATTGGAGCATATTGTAAACTTTTTGTATAAAGATGAATACTCGCTGAATAATTTTTAGCTTGGAATTCTTTATTTCCAAGTTCACGTAGTTGTTTTGTTTTCTCTAAAGATTTTCCCTCCTTAGTTTTGTGCTGTTCATTTAGCCATAAAGACATGAGCCTCCTGCAGACGAGAAAATGCAATTTTTTTTCAGAAAAAAGAAAAAATATATATATTCCTATAAAAATTACCGAATTAAAATTAAATTAGCGACATTAAATCTAAATTAAGATAAAATTAAACAAATAAATAAAAAATAAATAGAAATTTAACTTAAATTAAAACAAACTGAAAATAGAATTAAATAAAAATTGAATCGAAATTAAGATCCTCAACTCCTGAACTTTCAAATGAACGAAATTTGTTTATTTTTTCTAAAAAAATAAATTTTCATCACAATTATTTTGCTTCACTATCAAAAAAATTAATTACTAAGTTTGTAAAAGTAAAATTTTAATTTTTAAATTTGTGATTAGTAATTTATGATTAGTAATTTATTAAAATATTTTCAATAAAAAATATTTCATTCATTTGAACGTTGAAAACTTGGTGATCATTAGAAATTTAGTTAAAAATGAATAAAAATGAAATAAAAATGAGATAGAAGTGAAATAAAAAACGAAGTTGAAGTCCACAACGTTGATCAACGAAAAAAATTTGTTTAATTTATTCCAAAATTATTTTTAATTTAATAATTATTCATTTAACAGTTATTATCATAACATAAACATCAATCTATTTTTTCCAAACATTTTTATGGCAATATTGCTGCTTTATTTTTTTTTAAATTTATTAAGTGAATAATTTTTTTCGTTGATAAACGTTGTGGACTTCAACGTCGTAATAAAAATTAAATAGAAATTAAATCAAATTACATAAATATTCAACACCTAGAAAAATTAATTTTTCTCTTTTAAAAAAGAAAAAAGAAAAGATAATTCTTAAATTATTGTATTAAAATTACAATAAACAAAAATTGAAAGCAAAGGAAACGAAATTCAAAAGTATTGCAAAGTATTGTTTTTTTCAATTTTTACTAAAATTAATGAGAATAAAATGCAAAATTATTAATAACTAAATTCTTATTTTCAAATTAAAAAAATAACAAGTAACTTTGACATTGAAATAAAAACACGTGACTTGAAAACAGATAGAATAAATTGTATAATTAGAAAGTACAAGAAATTAAAAATCAACGAGATAAATATTTAATTTAGATTCAATTCTAATTTACAATATAACAATTAAAGCGATAAATAAATATCCTCCATCAACGCAGGAATAATTATATACGTAAAATAATAAATTGTTCCCCTTTTTTTC
The DNA here is from genome assembly GCA_032873175.1 of Leptopilina drosophilae. Classification (NCBI taxonomy): domain Eukaryota; kingdom Metazoa; phylum Arthropoda; class Insecta; order Hymenoptera; family Figitidae; genus Leptopilina; species Leptopilina drosophilae. Next base: position 7,509,757 of record CM065483.1, read on the forward strand.
GTTTTAAAAAGAAAACAATTTTCTAGAAATAGCTTAATTTTTCTCTTTAACGGAATTTTAATATAATTTGCGCATGAAATAATTTACACACTCACGATGAAAATGACAAGAGGAAAATAGTATAGAAAGAAACATGAAAAATAAAAGCAAGAATGTTGCAGTTGAACAGGATTTTATATATATATATATATATATATATATACACACACAGTTTATATCTGTTTATGAAAACTAGGTTTCCATGTTTTTTCCACCTTATTGAAATTAAATCACAATTCCAATTTATTTAAAACTATTATAGGTGTAAAAATCAGAAAGAAACAAAATGAAAGGTTTTCTTTGTTTGAGAGAGGGAGAGAGAAAGAAATTGAACACAAGCCCTGACTCCCATTTTGATTCAAAGAAATTCTTCAATATCGGACTTTTCTTCTTTTTAATTTTTCTAACAAACGATACATTCTTTTTTATCTCCGCGAATAAATTTCGCCATTTAATTCTCCCCCCCTTCGTTTCTTTCTATTTCCCAGTCTTTTCTAGCGATTTTTACATAAAAATTTCCTGATCATGAAAAAAGACAATGACACAATGCAAATTCATACACAGAACAAAGGAATAAGATATTTTTTTTTTGAAAAAGAAATTAAAAATACAAAATAACGAATTTTATGTTGATAAAAGTAAATCTCCTACCTTACATCCGGATCTGCCAAAAGGCATAACATGACTTCGTTTTCGCATTTTTTCTTTGCCTTGATATCATAAGGCATACGAGAATTTCTCAATTTATTATTAACAGCTTCGAAGAATTTTTGCCACTGCATAATTAACAAATCTTATTTTAAACGTCTATTTATTAATTTCAACTGATTTTTAATGCACACAAATGAAAATTGTAACTAGGATTACAAAAAGGTATGTAATGAGCAATGGAGAAAAAAAACGACGATAGAATTGTCCGCAAAAATTTGTTTTGAGGTTATGGTTTAATTTTTGATTCACCACATAACCGGCATCGTAAATTGTAAACTCGTGGGACCTTTTAAAAGGCACTTGATTTTATTATTATCTTTAATGAAGCACGTTTATAAACAATAATAACGTTGACAATATTATGATTGTGAGAAATTATACGAATGATGGGATATTTAAAGGTTTAAAAAGCTCTTTAGGCGTCAAAGATTTTGTTGCACGGCAATCGCAAAACCAGTCTAACAACTTGACAGATTATCTATAAAGTTATCTTCACCTAGGAAACATTTGTCTACGCAATCATTGAAGGAATGTCATCTTAAATTATCTCATCATCTAGATTAAAGAAAACATATTCTAATGGTGAGTTCACATTTCATCTTTCTTTAAAATTTACTCTTTTTCCACTAATTCCAAAGGCGAAAACAAAAAAAAGGTACTTTATTAAATTAAATTTTACAATTATAGCCTCATTTTAAAAATTTGTTCTATAGAAAATAAATTTGTTTTTTTCTTTAGAAATTGAAATAAACAATTCGTTTCTGTTTCGCGCCGTAATCTAAAAATTTTATGCAATTTTTTATTAAAAAAGAAAGTAAAAAATAAATTATTTTTTGGTTTTTTGGAAGGCGAATAATTTATTAAATAATTGTGGAATAATTTTAAAAATGTTTATAAAATATGGAGAAAAAGAATGTTTTGGAAAACTAAGACCTTTCATAGAAAAGAGAGTTAATTATAAAAACATTTAATTGGAAAATTAGAAAAACACAATTGAATGATTGTATTAGATTTAATATTAATCTATCAATATTATAATAACGTATAGGCACAGTGTATAATATGTACAAGCAATAATTTAATATTCTAAATAGCAGACTTATAAAGAAATCACAAATATTTATCAAATTAAACACAATGATTTTTTTATACTCAAAAATCAAAGTTGTTCAAATTGATTCAATTTTCTTTTAAATATTATTACTATAACCATTCGCAACATCATGAAAAAAAACTTACACAAATACAGAATTTATTTTATTTCTTCATCAAAAACACACACACACACACTCTGCATTCTAAATAGTAAAGAAAGTTTTGTAAAAAAAAATAAAATAATAAGTACAATTTACACAAACAAAAATATAATTTTTCTCTTTATATAATTTTCTAACAACACTTCAATTCCGCCAAGAATTATAATTTTTCATTTCTTTCACTTGTTTCGCATATTAAACTCTTAAAACTTGAAAAAACATTTCCGTTATCGAGTCAAAATGAACAATTTTATTTTAATTATTTAAGGATTTTTTTTTCAAAATTCAGATCGAGGTTTAATTGAATTCGATTTAATAAATTCAAGAAATTATTTAAGAAACTGAACGAGGCGAAGAAATCAATTTTCTCGTACGTTTCAGAAAAAAAGCGTAACAAACTAAAATTTTTGAAATTTCTTTTCAGTCATTCACTTGATTATTTTCATCCCTTCAATAGTATTAACAATATAAATTAATTATCAAATGATGCAACAGTATCTTATTATCTTAGGATTCAGTTTTCAAAATTCAATCATTATGATATAAAAAAGCTTGATATGAGACATAGCTTAGACGAAGAAAGGGACCACGAGTCTTTTTTTCCAAATAAAAAAAAACACCGCGAGGTAGAATTTCATTTACTTCCAGAGAAGAGGAATTTTAATATTCTTTTCTCATGAAAGAATATTTAGTTCTTTCTCATTTTTTTTTCGATATTTCAATTATTATTCTCCGATTGATAGAGCGATGATAAAAGATCTTCATACCGTTGCATATCAGTTTCGAAAGTTTCGAGTTTTTTCGTCAAATCGCCCACTTGATCGGCCAATGTTAATTCCTCCGTGAAAGCTTGTAATTGCGGTGCACTTTGACATTCCCTGTAGAAAACTCCTAGATCGCTATTTGTATTTGTCCCTGCAAATGGCGTTTTCTGTAAAAGAAAAAAAGGCATTTATTTACCATTTTTTTTTATTAAATTGGTATCGTAGGCCTCGGATCGACTTTGACGAACCAAAAAATTCGTTTTAGTCGATTAAAAATAGAAAACAGTCGATTATTTTATTCGGCGCTGTCACAAAAATTCAAATTAATCAAAACTTGTACAATTTTGCAAAATAAATATTCAAATACTTCTTACTTCTTTATTCACAGGAAATAGAATTTTTTAAATTTCAACTTTTCAAATTTAATAATTTCTAAACATTAAAACTATGACCTTTTAAAAATTTAATTACTTTCTACAATAATTGTAGAAATTGCAAAAAATGATTAAAAATTCATATAGATAATTGATTTAGAGATGAATTTTTAATCATTTTTTGCAATTTCTTCAAAAATTCAATTATTTAAATAAAAGAAATCAAATTTTTTATAATAATTTCAACCGTCTATTTTTTTATTTAAATATATTAATTAAGGCAGAACATTTTCCAAAAGTTTTAATAAAGAAATTCGTAAAAATTAACTTTTTAAAAATATTTCTCAATCATTTGTTGAAAATACAAAAAGTTTTACAATTTACAATTGAAAAATGTCTAAAAACTTAAAATTTGGTCAAATCTTTTTAAAGATGATTTAAATTTAGTAAAACATTTTTAAAAAATACAAAATTTGTTAAAATCTTACGAAAAATACTGAGTTTTTTAAAAATATAAAAAGAATTAATGGAATTTTTCAAAGAATTTTAATAATAAACAAATGATTTCTGAAAAATTATAAAGAAGTGCTGTATAAAAAATCCAATTTTTTATAATAATTGAAACCTTACATTTTTCTAATTAAAGACATTAATTAATGTAGAACAATTTCAAAAATTTTAATAAAGAAATATTTCTAAATAATTTATTGAAAATACAAAAAAGTTTTACAATTTACAATTGAAAAATGTCTAAAAAACTGAAATTTGATCAAATCTTTTCAATTTTAATTTAAATTTACTAAAACATTTAAAAAATAATTCAAAATTTTTCAAAATCTTTTGAAAAATAATTAAGTTTTTTAAAAATATAGAAAAATAAATCAAATTTTCCAAAAAATTGTAATTATAAATAAATTATTTCTGAAAAATTCTTAAGTAATAAATTTAAAAAAAATTTATTTACTTTATTCGAAGGTAATTGAATTTTAAAAAATAGTAATATGTAAAAAAATTATAAGAATTAATTTTTTATAAATATTGTAATGTATAATTTTTCAAAAATAATTGAAGAATTTTTGTATAATTTAAAACAAAATTGTTTTCAAGAATTTTAATTAAAAATTTGGAATTTATAATTATTTTCTCCAAAATGTTGAAAATAATTTTGAACAATTTTAATTTTATTATTTTGTGTATGAATTTTAATGTTCGAAAATATTGAAAATAAATAAATAATTGAATTTTAAAAAATTAGAACGTAATAATTCAGAGAATTATTCTTTTCTAAACTATTTTAACATTATTTTTAAAACCTATTTATCATTAATTTACATGTTTATTGAATCTACACTTGAAGATTATTAATTATAATTTTCGATAATTTAATATTATTTCAAAAATTTTAAATTAAAATTCTTTAAAAGTTAATTTTCAAAAATTGAAATAAAACACTTGAAAAGATGATTTAGTTTTAATAAAATTTTACAGAATTTTAATTATTCAAAATCTTTTTAATTGTAATATTTTGAAACATTTAATTAGAAAACTGATTGAAAAATAATGTTCCAAAAGTTTGTCTATAATAAGTTATACTATGCACGGTATAAAAATCGAAATAAGTTGCATTTTATACCAAAAATATTGTATTTTGGCGCAAAATTTGGAAGAAAAGTCGAAAAAGTCGCAATTTTTTAATAAAAATCGATAAAAGTTGCATTATTTGAAAATAGTCGAGAAATGTCGAAAAAGTCATAATATCCGAGGCCTGACTATCGAAATAGATTTTCCATACAAATTAATGATAAGATTATTATTTTCTATTAATGTCATATCTGCGACAAATTTACTTTATCAACTTATAGATCGTTAATTTTCAAGTTTGTATTAAAAGAATTGATATTGATTTTCGATACCAATTAGTGATAAGTAGATTATTCTCTATTAATATATCTCAGAAATTATTATCAACTTCTAGTTCATAAATAAATGGAAATTCCCTCACGAACTACAAGTTTTTTTTTGCTACTTTACACTTCTTCCTAAAACTGATAAAAAGAACATAATATCATTATTATTTTTTTTCCATTATTATTTTTCATAATCATGGAAGGATAAAAACATTCCGATTCATCTAATATTTGCTTTTTTTCATTATTATTTTTCATAATCATGGAAGGATAAAAACATTCCGATTGATCTAATAATTGCTTCATCAAGAAAGTTTCGTATATTGAGTATATAAAAATAATGAAAATAAATTCTAACAAGTATATAGAATTACCAGGTCTACCATAATGAAGTCGTCGTTTGCACTGGTGATTGAACAACTGCTTCGTCTCGAGCCATTTTGTGAATTACATTTACAAGTTGCATTGTCATTTGATGTTTTCTCAGTGTTTCCATTACTACTGTCAGTCGCTGCTGTTTCGGTTGTTGTCCCCGTCGCTGGCCCCGTTGTCAATGTCGTTGAATCCGTGCCCGACGTTGGTAATGGTGGCGAATTTTGCCTCGAGCTCAACAACGAACTAAATGGAACATCCGGAATTACCAAGTCCTCCTCATTCACAACCACCTGTTTATTTAGAACAAATGCTCCAACCTTGATTGTATCGCTCAGCGACTTTGACGTCTCCTCACTATATTAAAAAAAAAGACAAAAATTCGTTAAAAAACAGTATTAAGGCAAAAAGACGAGTATATAAATAGTTAAATAAATAAATAAAATAAAAAATAAAATAATAATGATAATAATAATAATAATAATAATAATAATAAAATATATTAATTCAAAAATGAATTAATATAAAATTGATTTTATCCATTTTTCAAGAGTAGATTTTTTCCCCACCTCTGTTGATATCGAGCGTGCCTTGGACTCAGGTCCGAATGAAAATGATCACTCTTAAGCATTATTGAATCGCGTCCACTGTAAGTTGGCGAAATTGTCATTTTCGTTCGATATGAAACTGATAAATAGATTGTACCAACTGGAGTGCATAGTTGTCCAACTCGCACGCGTTTATAATTATCACCTGTAAAAAATGTGACAATTAAAAATCTCTTTTTCATTATTCAATCAATTTAATTTCATCGTTAATAGCGCAAAAAGTAAATACTTTTTTCGATATTTACAGGAAGGTTAAATCGTTTTCTAGAGAGTGAAAAAGAAGTTTTCTTTTTACCTAAAATATGAAGTTGAGGTTCTCCCATATAAATTCTGTAGCAAATAATATACGAATCGGGACCCTGTCTTCGACTTAATTTATAAGCGGGCGTCACTCTCGACACTGAGAGTAAGGATTTAAGTAAAATTCCCATTCTATTGTAAACCGTGTACGTCACTCGAATTGTGGGATCACTTTGTTCGGGCAAAACACCAAGTGTCCATGTTTCCAAAACCATCGTGTCACCCTCGACTGTTCGAAGTGAAATTTCAATGCACAATGGAATGGTTGAACTAATTATTTCGTTACACAAAACTTTTCTCGCTTCCATCAATACATCCGGCAGATCTTGAATTGCCAAATTGAACTGCAACGAAAGAAATTAATTAATCTAATTAAAATAAAGTGATTAAAAATTAAAATTAAAAAATTAGTATTTTTTAATTTTATTTAAAAAAAAACCCCGAATGTTTAATTTCGTAAAACAATTTTAGATCATAATTTAAAAAATTAAAAAGAAATCACTAATAGTTGAAATAAAAAAATTATTCTCATATTTTCGAAAATTAATCCAATTGAAAACGAAGTTGAAGTTCACAACGTTTATCAACGAAAAAAATTTATTAAATGAATCCAAATATTATTTTTAATTTAATATTTAATTGTAAAATAATTATTATCAAAATATAAACACATCAATTATTTAGAAACTTTAATTGTTGTAATAAGTATTAAAATATTTATCTTGAATTATTTCAATAATGAAAGTTTTGAATACTTTAATTTTAAAGTCAACAACAACAAAAAAATTTACTTTTAGAAGAATAACGACTGTAATTTTTTTAAAATAATTCAATTTCAAAAAGTTATTACTCTAAAATCATTCCAATATTGTAATTCTTGGGAAAATATCACAAATAAATTATTTAACAAAAATTATTCTAATTTTGAATGTAAAATATAAAACATGAAAATTATGAAGAAAAAATTAGTCCATTGGAAAATTGTAATTAAAATTTTTTGTTGGGTGTTCAAGTCACGTAAATAATTCAAAAAGATGAAATAATATTTCCAATTATTTGGAAATGTTGTCAAATTTAATAAAAACATAAATTTAAATGCGACTATTTTAAAACATTTAAAATTATTTTTAAAAATAACAGTATTTTCGAAGATAATATTAAAATTTCAAGAATAATTAAATTTTTCAAAATCTTTAAAATTGAAATCATTAGCAGCAAAATGGGAAAAAATAAATAGGTATTTTTAATGAAAATGGGAAAAATATCTAAAACGAGTTTTTTTAGTTGTTAAATTTAATTTTTCCATAAAGCAATTTTTTCACTACTCTTTAAAATTACTTTACTTAAAATTAATTGTCAAGCGCGAAACCTGGAGTCAGTCGCATTTAAAATCATGCGAAAAACAATAACATTCGTCAATAATATTTAAATATAGTAATGAAAATAAAAATAAAAATCGCAAAACAAAGAAATATTTACCCAATCAGTTCCCGATGAATTTGGTTTACATTTTGTATTAAATTTTTCACCAATTCTCGATTGCACAATAATTTGAGCAGCTTTTAATGCCAAAAATTTGGTAAATTTATCCAAGTCCTTTTTATCTTGCATACTTAATTTTAATGTTGACATTTTCTTTTTGCGAAAATTAATTTCCTCCTTTTTTTCAAGAATTCTCATAAAAACAAGTGAAAATATTGAATAAACTAGTATTTATCATCAAGTGTGACGCATATATTATTGACATTTTATAAATACCAAACATATTTTTCGCTGACATATGCAAAAGCTGTCAATAATCATGTAGAGAGAGAGAGAGAGATTGGAGAAAGAATACTCTAAATAATGACCTTTTTAATGTTATCTCAAACATTTGTGTTATTAAATCACTTATCACAAATAGACGTAGTAATTGATTATTTTTCTCCTATTGAATCACATTCCAATAATAGGTTTTATTTTTCTTTTCTCATCTGTCACTATTTCTAGTTGGGGGAAAAAATTGCAATAAAATTCCACACCGTAAACTGTTTATTACCAACAAATGAAAACAAAAACACTTGTCACAAATTTTTGACGGCGAAACTATTTTCCAATGTTATTAAAAAACTCGATTATAAATTTATTAAGGAAAATGAAAGAAATTTCCCTTCACAAACTGGTGGGCCTGGTGGGCAATCGCCATCATTGTCGTGAATCGTGTAACATAACCTCACATTCTCTAAATCCCAAAATGTCAACTTTTTAATAATTGTCTTATAGTTTGAAATTTTTCACTAATTTTGCTATTTTAGAATTAGACAATTTTCTATCAAAAAGTGTAATTTATTTCTTATTTAATTAATTATTTTTCAAAAACAGAAAACAGGACAAATAATGTTTTCCACAGTACACGCCTTGTTTTTGATTGGTCCATTCTCACGTGACTGCCACATTTTTCGCGGGATTTTCGAATTGGCGGAATTTTAAAACGATGGGTTTATTATTTTTTGTTGCTATTATTAACAACTTAAAAGGGGGAATTTTTAGAAAATACGATGTCAAATTTTGTTGTTTACATAATGTTGTAGTGAAGAAATTAAAATTTGGGGAAAATGGGATGTTATTTGGTTGTAAAGGAAAAAAGGTGTCGCTAGTGTCGGGTGTAACTACCAGTAATAATCGATTATTGCCACTCCCCACCAATTCAATTTCATTGTTTCCGTTTTTTTTTATAATGGCGTCATTCCACATTCCAGTCTTTCTTGTTCAGTTTGGCGTCGTCTGCCTGCTAGTCATTACACTATTTAATTTAGTGTAGAGAAGAGAAAGAGAGAAAGAAAAAGAGAGAGAGGGAGGAATTTCCGGTGTGTGTGCGATCATTTTCAGAGAGAACTACGTGTAATTGTAGCGTCTCTTCCATAATATCAATGTAAGTAAAAATCCACTTTTATCCATCGTATATTATTACCATCCTCTAAGTTTAAACGGATAGAAAAAATATAAATGCATACAAAAATAGACGATGCACTTTAGTTTTTTTCCATTCTGTTAATTTACCTCTCTTGTTGTTTAAATAAAAAAGTCACTCATTTTTTCATATTTAGCTTCTCGATTTTTTTCAATAATAAATCAATATTTAGGTTAGAATATTTGTTTCTATAACGAAAATGTTTTTCTCTAATAATTCTTTCTTTATCGATTATTATAATTTATAAATGGAGTAATGGCGTCTTTAGCATCACGCTTATATTTCGCCGGATGTTTTCATTTTACATTTTATTGCTTGTTTTACTACATCTGTACTTTATTTTTTTCTCTCCTTTTTAATTTTGAGTATTTTTTTTTTGTTATTTCAAAATAGCGTCAAAATGGGTTACAAAAAAAGGGGGGCAAAAAAAACCGTTTTTGTGTAAAATGGCGGATTTTTCCTTGAATTTCGTGATCGGAGGGATTTTATTTCGTACGTGGCATTAAATGAATTATGTAATTTTATTTGCTTATCAAATTTTTCGGTGAATTTGTCGATAAAAAGTGTGTAAACGAGAGAAGATAATTTTTTTTCTCTATTGTAGATAATTTGAAGGTTATAGGAAAGATTTGAATAATTTTGATTGGTTGGAAACTTTCCATAAAATTGGGAAATTTTCTTTTCAATGGTCGAATTTGTTCAGTTGTAAATTATAAATTCAGAGTTTATTCAATGTAAATGAAAATTTTTTTTTTTGAACTTATTAAAATTTCGGAGAAATCATGGTTATGGTTATAATTAAAATTCTTCAAAAATTTTATTATTTTTATTTATATTTTTTTGAAAATTTAATTAGTTTTAAAAAATTTAAGCAAATTTTAATTACTTTAAAAAATTTGTATCTGGTTCCAATTATTTTTTAAAGATTTTATTAAATTTCAATTATTTTTTAAAGATTTTATCAAATTTCAATTATTTTTGAAATATGTTATCAATTATCAATTTTTTTAAAAATGATTTTATCAAATTTGAAATATTTTTAAAAGATTTAACCAAATTTTAATTACTATTTATAAAAATTGTTATTAAATTTCAATTATTTTTAAAATGATTTCATCAAATTTCAATTATTTTTAAAATGATTTCATCAAATTTTAATTATTTTTTAAAGATTTTATCCAATTTCAATTATTTTTTAAAGATTTTATCAAATTTCAAGTATTTTTTTAAAATGTTATCAATCATCATGTTTTTACGAAGATTTTATCAAATTTCAATTATTTTTAAAAAATTTAACCAAATTTTAATTATTATTTACGAAATTGTTATTAAATTTCAATTATTTTTAAAAGATTGTATCAAATTAAATTATTATTTATAAAAATTGTTATTAAATTTCAATTATTTTTTAAAGATTTTATCAAATTTCAATTATTTTTGAAATATGTTATCAAATATCAATTTTTTTAAAAAGATTTTATCAAATTTCAATTAGTTTTAACAGATTTAATCAAATTTTAGTTATTGCTTATAAAAATTGTTATTAAAGTTTAATTATTTTTTAAAGATTTTATCAAATATCAATTATTTTTAAAAGATTTAGGTTTTATATTTAAATAATTGAATTCTGCTGGAACTTTCGGAAAATTATTTTAAATAATTAATTTGCACATAAAGTTTATTTGAAAATTGTGAAAGATAATTAAATTTCGTAAACTTTTGTATTTTTTCTAATAAAAGGAATTTTGTCGGGGAAATTGATAAACTGAAACCTTAAAAATTAATTTCAGTTTTAATATTGTAGAAGATAGTTTTTTTTTGTTATGACTTGAAAAACGGAAAATTTTTTTAAACAAAAAAAATAGGAAAGATATTTTTTTTAAAAAATTGCAAAAAATTTTAGAACAAAAATGATGAGTCTAACAGATAGGGACATCAGATTTTTCTGTGAATGAATTATATCTGTTCTGAATGTATAATTTCATTTTATATTTATTTTTGTCATTGGAATTTCTTTGTGGAGATTAATTATTTGTTTTTATTTGCAGAAATTAAAAAACAAATAAAGAAGAAAAATGGCCGATAACGACGATCTTTTGGATTACGAGGATGAGGAACAAACCGAGCAGGTTGTCGATGGAAGTGGTGATGCTCCTGCAAAGAAGGAAGTTAAAGGTACATATGTGTCAATCCATAGCAGTGGATTCAGAGACTTCCTTCTCAAGCCGGAAATCCTGCGAGCCATCGTCGATTGCGGTTTTGAACATCCTTCTGAAGGTATATACTTTCATTTAATTGTATAAATTATCATTAATTTTTATTTCGAAACAAATTGTTTTATTCTATGAATTTTTATTTCGAAGTAAATTGTTTTATTTTATGAATTTTTATATCGAAGTAAATTGTTTTATTTTATGAATTTTTATTTCGAAGCAAATTGTTTATTATGAATTTTTATTTCGAAACAAATTGTTTTATTTTATGAATTTTTATTTCGAAGCAAATTGTTTTATTTTATAAATATTCATAAATAGTAATTGGAGATTCGGATGATGAATTTACAGATAGGGACAACTGATTTTTTGTCATGATCGATTTATATCTGTTCTGATTTTTATTCACGTAGGAAATAATACTTTCGTTTCGTTTAAAATTAGAGAGGAGCTTATGGTTCTTTTTTTTCATTTCCAGTTCAACACGAATGCATTCCACAGGCAGTTCTTGGCATGGATATTCTTTGCCAAGCGAAATCCGGTATGGGAAAAACTGCCGTGTTTGTTCTCGCGACACTTCAACAACTTGAACTCACAGAAAATCAAGTCTATGTACTTGTAATGTGCCACACGCGAGAACTTGCATTCCAAATTAGCAAAGAGTACGAGAGGTTCAGTAAATACATGCCCCAAGTTAAGGTGAGAAATATTTACTTTTGTTATTTTATTTTTTTCTTACTATTGTCATTTTATTATTATTATTATTATTATTATTTTTGTTTTTATTATTATTATTATTATTATTATTGTTGTTATTGTTTATTTTTATGTTCTTTTGAGGATTTCAAATGATGTAAAACTTCTCTTAGCCAAAGAATGATGACAACCTTTTTACCACTACCCACTACTGATGAATCCTCGAAATAATTTTCTTTTACATAATTTTCTTCATTTTCATTTCATTTCGAGCGAGATTTTAATGTTCTTCGTCTTTTTCAAGGTGGCTGTATTCTTTGGTGGCTTGCCCATTCAGAAGGATGAGGAGGTTTTGAAAAGTTCTTGTCCTCACATCGTAGTCGGAACACCAGGTCGTATTTTGGCGCTAGTCCGGAGCAAGAAACTCAATTTGAAGCATTTGAAACATTTTATTCTGGACGAATGTGACAAAATGCTCGAACTATTAGGTGGGTTTGGTTTCCTTTCGTTTCGCGTTTTGCTTTTTGAGATCCAAATGATGTAAAATTTCTCTTAGCCAAAGAATGATGACATCCTTTCTACCACTACCCACTACTGATGGATCTTTGAGAATAAAAAAAAAAGGAAAAGTTAACTATTTGTAATTTTCTAAATCTTTTTTTTTTCTTTACAGATATGCGAAGAGACGTACAAGAAATATTCCGAAGTACACCACACGGCAAACAAGTGATGATGTTCAGCGCCACTTTATCAAAGGACATACGACCAGTCTGCAAGAAATTCATGCAAGATGTAATTAGTCAAAAATCTTCCCGTTCTCTTCGATCTCCGTTCGTCCTCACTTGGTCCCAGGACAAAGCTCATAAATCTCGATCGAGGCGCACCCGCGGTTTAGGATAGTTTCCGCTTTCAAGAACGCTATTCTTTGAACGAAAAAACTAGTTTTCTGGGGAAATAATGCCTTAAAAAAAATTCCCAAACTTCCTCGATTTGAACAAAAATTTCCAAACGAACAAATTCCTACGAAAAATAACTTCCTTTGAGATAAAACTATCCCCCTGCAGAAATCCATCAATATTATACTATACTATCAAAATCCGATATCCATCAAATATCTCTCCATATCAACAAAAATCCCATTTTTTTCCTAGACCGAAAAAAAAACCTTCCAAGTAGGAAACAATTCCTTGTTTATAAAATCAAAAATAAACCTTCAATGATAGAAAAAAAAGAGTACGAGAAGCCAAGAAAATGTATGGGTTACAAAATTAGAATTTATCACAAAAAAAAAAAAAAAAAAATTAGTCGAGCATGTTCGATACAAGTTAAACAAGACTTGGATGTGAGAGAGAGAAAGAGAGGAATATATCGAGAAGTCTGGAGTGGCTGTTCAATTTCTGGGGTGCGCCGAGTTTATTCTCTGTCAGGGTGACTGCAGACCGTTTACATTGAGTGTTGGCACTACCGAGAGGTGGAATTCGCCGAACCGTATGTAACAAACAGTTAGACAAAACAAAAATAACCCAATCAACGATTGAACATACCTCCTGAAAAAAAATAATAATAGAGAAGTGGTGGCACGCCTTTAGATTATAGAGATCGATTCCTGGGTTCCTAGTGTCATTGAGACGGTTTTTTTTCTTTTTTCTTTTTAAATTAAATTAACGGAAATTAATTAATTTAACTAAATAACTAAAAAAACTAAATTCCCTTTTGAAGAATTAAAAACTTTTTTTATTCTAATTTTGTATTTCGATTTTTTTTTTAATGAAATTTTCCTGATTTTTTATTTGATTCTCAGGGTGTCTACTAACCGGGATTTTTATACAAAACCGGAAATTTTTTCACAAAAATTAAAAAAAGTTTTATTATTTTAATTTGTTTTTTAAAAAATTACTTTTTATTTCAATTTTTATAGATATTTATACTCTTCTCTAACTTTCAATTAGGTAAAAAAAATTAATTTGATAGTAAAAGTCATGCACTAATTCAAACAGATTATGTAAATAAATTTTAAAAAATTATGGACTGTGAATATGTAATTGAATTTGTTAAAGAATTTCTTTAGGAAACTTTTTAACAAATAAAAATTTTCAAAGTATTTTAATTTAATAACTAATATTTGGATTTTATAGTCTCATTTTAATGAATTCATGTTTCTTAGTGCGAAGATTAATAATTAAAATTTTTATTAGTTAATTTAAAAAAAAATGATATGCACTTCAAATTTTCTATTAAAATTGAATTCTCGCAATTTTTTTAATTCTGGAAAATAAAATTGTCGGAATTTTTCAAATCCATTGTTTCAAGATAATTTAATTTTTCTAAACAAATAATTGAAAATTTTTGAAATAATTGAAATTTCTTTACATTTTTTTAAAATAATTTAATTCTTTGAAAGATTTTTAATTTAAATTTTTCGAAAATAATCAAGGGAAGTTAGTAACCGTAATTATAATTTTATTTTTAAAATATAAAGTCACTCTTAAAGTTTTAAATCAATTTTTTATTTCTAAAAATTATATTATTCAATAGTTATTCTCAGGAATTAAATTATTTTCATAAATAATATCATTCTTTGGAAGGATTTCAATTATTTTTGTAAATAGTAAAATTCTTTGCAGAAATTCAATTATTATCAATAGAATTGTAATAAACTTGGAAAAGAAAATTTCCAATTTTAATTATAAAAAGACAAGATTATTTTTAAAAAATTGAAAATATTTTCCAAATTTTCAATTAGAACTATTATTTATTTATGTTCGAAATCAAATTTAAATTTTACGAGAAAAGAAAACCGGGAAAAAATTAGGCCATAACCGGGAATTTTGTTGAATGAAAATAGTAGACACCCTGGATTCTGAATTTTTTTTTAAGTTTGTTTTTTAAAAAGTGAAAAAATGGAGGAATTGTCGAGGTAAAGTTATTTTTTTTCCTTTAAAAACAACAATCTATTTGTCTACAGCCCATGGAAGTCTACGTGGATGATGAAGCGAAACTCACGTTACATGGTTTGCAGCAGCATTACGTGAAATTGAAAGAAAACGAGAAGAACAAAAAATTATTTGAACTTCTTGATGTTCTTGAATTCAATCAGGTTGTGATTTTTGTTAAGTCCGTACAAAGGTGTATGGCATTGGCGACGCTATTGACCGATCAAAATTTCCCGGCTATTGGAATTCATCGTGGAATGACGCAAGAAGAGAGACTGTCGCGTTATCAACAATTCAAGGATTTTCAGAAGGTATTGTCCTACTTTTTTTTCCCTTAATATTCTTTGTTTTTTTATTTATTTTTAAAGTTATTTTTAGAAAGTTTGTTTATTTTTACATTTTTTGAGACGTTTTTCAAAATTTGAAAAGTTTGGCTACTTGTATTTTGACAATCTTACGGATATTTGGAATTTATTATTACAGGGATCACAGTCCCCTTTTTACCTTTTTCATCCCCTTAAATTATTAATATTCCCGAAAACACCCGAATTTACTAATTTTCTCCCCTTTTCCCCTTATTTAAAAAAAACTCGAGAAAAATTGTAATTTTTTGTAAGGTAGAAGAATTTTTAGTCAAATGCTTAGAAAAAAAAAATTGCTACCTTTCGCAAAGTTTAGAAAAACTTCAGTTCTTTGAAACTTAAAAGTTCAAAAACCTAAAACTTCTTTATATTTTTTCTCGGAGTCTTTAAACTTTGAAATTATTTTTAGAGTCAATTTTATTAATTTTTGCAGTTAATTTTTATCAATTTTCATTCATTTTTGATCAATTTTCATCCATTTTTTATCAATTTATCATATAAAAAATAATTTTCTTCGAAAACAGTAAAAGTAATTCTGAAAAATGATAATTTTTTATAATATAAAATTTTACTACTTTTTAAAGGAAATTTTTCCATGTTCCAAATTAATTTTTCTAGTTTTTCTCCACATTCTACTTCGAATGTAATAAAATTTACGGAGTTCTAGAACAAAAGTAGCGTTGTAATAAAAAAGACATTGCGAAAAAAAATTACAGCCTGCGGAAAAAGATAACAAAATAACAACTCACAGATAAAATTTAGCATAAAAAAAAGAATTTGATTTGAAAAAGGAACGTTCAGTGCCTTTTCGTATTGAATTTGTTTCTTGAGATCCAAATGATGTAAAATTTCTCTTAGCCAAAGAATGATGACAACATTTTTACCACTACCCACTACTGATGGATCTTTGGAAAATCAAAATAAATGAAAAGTCAGCTATTTGTCCTTTTTTTTGTTAAATTTCTTTTTTTTTTCTTTAGAAATATGCGGAGAAAAGTACAAGAACAAAAAAAAAGTCAGGTCCTAATGTTCTGAACGTTCAAATGAAGGAAATTTATTTATTTCCTCTAAAAATTGTAATTTATATTTTTATTATTTTGCCTCACTTTCCAAATAATTAATTACTGAGTTTGTAAACGTAAAATTTTAGTTTTTAGATTTTTTATGATTAGTAATTTATTAAAATATTTTCAATAAAAAATATTTCGTTCATTTGAACGTTCAAAACTTTGGGATCATCAAAAAGTTACTTTTACGTCTAAGAAATATCCAAATTGTTTGCAATTTTTGACAAATTTTATTATTTCCAGAATGAATTTTTCTAAATTTAAAGCATATTTTGCTAATCAGTAAAATTTACTATTACTAAAATTTACCCTTATAAGATTTACTCTGGAAATTGCGATTGTTAGTAGCAAAATTATTTGCAATTTTTGACAAATTGTATTATTTCCAGAATGAATTTTACTAAATTTACAGCATATTTTGCTAATTAGTAAAATTTACTCTTATAAGATTTACTCTGGAAATTGCGATTTTTAATAGCAAAATTATTCAAATTTTCCTCGAACATTAAAATTACCAATTTAAAAAAATATAAATAATTTGATTTTTAATAGTTTAAAAAAATTTTTAAAATAAATTTTTACTTAATTTGAAAATCCTCCATTTTTAAAAACTGAATCCTGTTTTGAAAAATTAAATCCCTCTTTTTTTGCCGAAAAATCCACTGTGATTCTTTTTATTATTATATCGACTTTGAAAGTACGATTTTTATTTTACTATTGAAATTGGAAATTTTGGCAATTTTGAAGTATTTTTTTAATTTTTAGATTGGGTTGTATAGTGATTTTTTAATACAAAGGTCCGACCTTTCGGATATTATGATTTTTTTCTACTATTTTCAAAAAATGACAATTTCAACTTTCAAAAATTGCGACTTCGACTTTTTTTCAAAGATTGCAACAAAATACCACATTTTTGGTTTAAAATGCAACTTTTTTCGATTTTCATCCCGCGTGAATAATTTTTTAAATATCTATAATAATATAGAATATTTTCAATAGCATATTTGAACTCAAGTTTTTAATTTGAATTTTTTAATTTGAAGTCTTTGATTTGAATGCGTAGAAAAAAATTGTTTGTGAAAATGGGACCTTTATGAATGAGTGTGCGTAAGTATTGTGAAATTTGGCTTTTTAAATTTGTGTGAGTATAATTTTTGACTGATGGTGTATGAATCTGAAAGTAGATGAGACAAGTTTTTGTTCTCATTTCTTTAAATTTATAAATTTTTCCTTCCGAATTGCAGAGAATTTTAGTGGCTACAAATTTATTCGGCAGAGGAATGGATATTGAACGAGTAAATATTGTCTTCAATTACGACATGCCTGAGGATTCAGACACTTATTTACACAGAGTAGCAAGAGCTGGACGTTTCGGCACAAAGGTATTTATTTTATTTGAAAAGTAACAATTTTAATTTGATGATTTTTTTATTTCCAATTATTTTTATATAATTTATTTCAGATAATTTTTTAAAATAATTTCTTTAAAAAAATTTTTTAAATATTTTTTGTAAATAATTTATTGTTCAATCGATTTTATTTTGCATTTTTTATTTATTCATTTTCGTGTTTTATTCTATTTTGTATTGATTTCTTTTTATTTTATATTCATTTTGCTTTCTCATAGGAAACTTTATAGTTATTTTATTTTAAGTTTATTTGTTTTTTAAATTTATTTTTAACTTTAATAATAAAAAAAATAATAAATTTTCTATTTTAGGGTTTAGCCATTACTTTCGTGAGTGACGAGAGTGACGCCAAAATTTTGAACGATGTTCAAGAACGATTTGACGTGAATATTACGGAATTACCTGATGAAATTGATCTCGCCTCTTATAGTAAGTTTTTAAAAAATATTATTATTTATTACTAAATTTCTCAGTTAGGTATTTTATTTCTGAACATTTAATTACTTTTTCCCCCTATTATTTTATAAAATTAATTTATAATTTATATTATAAATAATACATTTTATTTTCTTTATTACTTAAAAACTTTAACGTAAATTTATCTTCTTTCGGAAATTTGTTTCCTATTCTAGATATTTAATTAAAAATGTTTGAAATCTGATTAAAAACTTATTTGAAACAATTTTTTTTTGCAGTTGAGGGACGGTAGATTTTAAGCACCTTGAAATTACAATTAATCAAGAAGAATATTCCATTGAATGTTGAAATTGGAACTTGAGAATTCTCGTCGTATGTAAAGGACTAAAATGGAAACTCATCATTTTTATATTCTGCAATCGACTCTCGTTTATGAAGTAATATTTTTTAAGAGTGACTTGTGAAGTTTAATTACAATAATTAAGGAAAAGCAGAAAATTCAATTCCTTTTTTTATCATTATTATTGTATTAACGGCAAAAAAGAAAACATTTAAATTCAATTAAATGAGAATATTGTTCCTTTAGTATTAAAAAAAATAACACACACACACAAAACTAAATAAACGGTAAATTCTAAAATCTAGAAGTTACCGCATGAATTTTGAAACTTTGTAGTACGAAAATTGTAGTACTATATGTAATATCTACAATACAGTACAAAAAAAATGTGGTGAAAAGAAACAAGGAAAAAAAAACTCGTATTTTGATAACAATTTTTCATTGTCCATTCTGTTGCATTTTTTTGTCCAATATTATTTATAATTGGTATCAATTATTTTATAATTGATAAGTAATTTAGGATAAATTTGTAAATGTTAAGTACTTACTATTGTATTTAGTTTTTCTTTTTTCGAAAATCATTGGAAAATCATTCATTCAACTTTCTCTTTTTTTTTACTCTAAAAAAAAAACAATTTCATAGAGTATGTAAATAAGTATTTTTTCAGTAGTTTAATAAAATAATGTCTACCCACACATTTTTTTGGTTATTTATTTATTTTTGCCAAAAAAAACATCTTTTTTGTACAAACGTTGAAAATTTTTTAAAAATTTTTTAACCCTGTTTTATAAAAAGTTCTTTAAGTGAAACTTTAAGGAACATTCTTTTTTTTACAATTTATCTATACTCTTAGAAGTATTATATTTTTTATACTCATTTAATGTACATTTTTTTTATAAAAAAATAAATTTCAAAAACTTGTCACTAAAATATAATTTGTTTTTATTCTACTTTTTGGAATTTGAATGTAAACTGTCGTAGCTTAATTGCAAAAAAAATTCTTAAAATTAAAAGATCAAAAACTTGTCACTAAAATAGAATTTGTTTTTACTCAACAAAAGTAAAGTTTCATCGCTAAAAAATAATATGCTTAATTCTACTTTTTGGAATTTGAATATAAACTGTAGAATAATAGAAAAAAATTGTCTTAGAATTAAAATTTTAAAAATTTGTCGCTAAAATATAATTTGTTTTAATTCTACTTTTTGGAATTTGAATATAAACTGTAGAATAATAGAAAAAAATTGTCTTAGAATTAAAATTTTTAAAATTTGTCGCTAAAATATAATTTGTTTTAATTCTACTTTTTGGAATTTGAATCTAAACTGTAGAATAATAGAAAAAATTGTATTAAAATGTAATTGCTTTGTAAGAACTAAAATTCAGGCCTCGGATAATAAATTTTCTAATTTGTTTCAATTTTAAGAATATTTTATCAATTTTAGAAAATTTGTACCAAATTTCAATTGTTTAAAAAAAATCTATCAAATTTCAATTATTGAATTTAAAAATCTGAAACGTCAGGTAAAAAATATAATTTTTGTTAAAACAATTAATTAAACGACTTTTTACACATTTTTTTGTATCTTAATAATTAATTTCGATCCGAGGCCTGAAAATATTTTTTGAATACTTTTGAAGATTCAATCTTCAAGTTCAATTTTAACATCTTCTATTTCAATATCGTAACTTTCGAACATTTCGCTATATTCCTCTTTTACGACAATATCAACAAAATTCTTATTCATTAAATTTGCGTCGAAATTATTTTTTGGTTCAATAGTAAAAATTTGCGAACTTCCACAAACTTTCACCTTATCTTTGTCTCGACGAATACTGTCATTATTGCACAATAAATTTTTATTATCAATCAAATTATTGATTTCTTTGACATTAGCTTTTTCGATTTTCGAGCTTTTGCGCTCCGCTTTTTTCGAATTATGCTCGCGTACTTTATGCAGGAGCATTGAATGTTTATGTTTATATTTCTTAAGACAAATATCACATTCAAATGGCTTTTCATTAGAATGACTACCCACGTGAACAATAAGATCGGATTTGGCGTAAAATTTCTTTCCACACGCATCGCATTCGTAGAATTTCTTCAACGAATGCACAAGATTCTCGTGTTTTATTAAATGTGATATTTTTACAAATTGTTTATGACAAATTTTACACGACAAATGTTTCTTCAATTCGTGAACATCTCTGATGTGTATCATTAGATAACTTTTTTGTAAATAACTCTTATTGCAAATATCGCAGACAAATGGTTTTGCGCCAACGTGCGTTAAAATATGTGCATTCATTTGACGTTGACGCGAAAAGCTTTTCTCACAAATTGGACAATCGTAAACGTCGAAACATTTCATGTGCATTTTAATATGACGTTCGATATTACGATATGTTGAATAGCAATTTTTACAAATATCACATTCGTAGGAATTTGGTTGGATATTATTTTTGTTATTGTCATTTTGATAATGAATTCTCATGTGATTGTTGAGATAGACTTTTCTCTTGAATTTCTCCTTGCATTGTGTGCATTTAAAGATGCGTTTTGAATTATTGTGAAATTTCTCTTCGTGTAGGAGGACGTCGGTTATTTTTGCAAAACTTTGCGAACAAATTTTACAGTTTAGTGAATTTTTATGCACGTGCAAATGTGACTCGAGATCGTTGAAATTATCGTAAGCACGTTTACAAAATTGACAGCGAAATAATTGTTTTTTCGAATGTGTTTGCATGTGAAGTGCAAGACGATCGGCGCGACGAAATGTTTTTGGACAAATTTTACATTTATGTGGCTTACAATCGTCTTTCAAGTGAATCATTTTATGTGCTTTCATATTGGTGAGACGATTGAAGCTCTTCTTGCAGATATTACATTGAAATGGTTTTTTATTTGTGTGACAGATTTTGTGCATTTTTAAATGATAATTTGTACGAAATCTCTTGTCGCATTTGTCGCAGGGAAATGAGCGTTCGGATTGATGATAGCGTTCGTGATTTTTTAAATCCGATTTCCAAACGAACACTTTTGAACATGTTTTACAAACAAGTGGTTTTAAATCATCGCGATGTGTCCAGAGATGTGCCGATAAATCGCGTTTTGTTGAACAATTCTTTTTGCAAATGTGACATTGTGTTAATTTCCGTTTTTGAGAGTTACATTTGTGACGTTTCAAACCTGATGGTTTTTGAAATGTTCTCGAACAATTTTCACACTTGAATTCATCTTGATTGTCTGCATTTTCATTTTTAATTAATTTCCCTGCCCTCGTTCTACTTATTTTCTGAAATAGATTTAAAAAATGTTCAGATCAAAAAGAGCGTTTTTGAAGAAAGATGAATACTTTTAGGTTATGTTCATAATCATTTATATAAAAATACGAAAAAGAGGGGGGTCACTTTTTATATAAATTAGCGAAGATCAAATCTTCATTGCATCCAAAATAATGAATAAGAACTTATTTTAGTTTGAAATCAAACAGAAAATTTTAATTAAGCTAAAAATAAAACAAACATAACCTAGAAAGGATAATTGCTTCTAAACCTTCTTTTGGAGTCACAGTTTTTGTTATTTTTTATTAAAAACAAGATTTAAATTTATCAAAACTATAGAACTTTTCTCCTTTTTTAGAAAAAGAAAAAATCTCCCTACAATCGCTTAGAAAAATTCGTAACATTCCATTCGTATCAGGTTCAACTCATATCAAATTTCAAATTTCTCTCATTTTATAAAATGTGAATTATTTTTTGCAACTTTGTCAAATTATCAAATGATTACTAATTCCATTAGGATATTTTTTATTCTTTTTAATATTTTTAATAATAAAAGTAATTTGTTATAATAATAATGCATTTACAGGAAAAAATATATTTTGTTTCAAGAACTCACCTTTTTAGCATTGTCTTCCATCTTTATTTGCAATTACAGTAATTATTTTGTTTACGTGTGATTTGATTATCGAATATAAAGGACAATAACAAATTATTTATTTAATTGATCTGATTGATTCGAAATTAAGAATCAATTGTAAATATTTCATTTTCTATTAAAGCACTTTTTGTTTAAGTAATTATTAAAGAAAAACAATACATTTTCTTTATTTTGTCAGCTGATTAATCAGCACGGTGTCGGTAAAAGAAATTCCTAAGTTTTCATATTTTATACGCTTGCGTAGAAGAGTAAGATGAAAGTTTAGTGTTTTAAATTCAAACAATATTCCCGCTTAAATTATTTTTAACCCTCCGTCACACACCTTAGAAAAAATTAGGACTTTACACAGGTTTAGAGGGAATCCCTCACCACATTGTAAAATAAGCGACATTACAACATAAACAAAGGAATCAACAAAAATTTAATTTAAACACAAACTTACAAATATGTAGTAAATTATTCTAAATTATAAAATTAATAAAATTAATTTTCGGTCTCAAAAATAATAATTAATTACACGAATGCACATCTTCGAAGGAATTACACTTTACATGTAAAAATAATGTAACATTAACAAATAAGCAAAAAAATCATAAAATAGTTTATTTTAATTATATTTAGAATATAATTTTGCCATTAACCAACAGTGGAACAAAAAATGTTTTGAAAACTTGATTTTTTTTTATTCGACATAACCTCACTTTTTCGACTTTTTTTCTAGCTTTGAAGCTTCATAATTAAATATTAATTATGTTTAAACTAAATGTTTTTTTAGAAATGTGTTGAGGAGTAAATTGTCGAAAGGTATAGAAACTGATTTTATTTTGCAATGAGGAAAACAAAAGTTATTTTAAAAATACTAAAACCGTAGAGAGAATCCCTCCCTAGGTGTGTGACGGAGGGTTAACACTAAATTACTAAAAATTAGTCCATGTTACTAATTTACTAAATAGTATTTCTTTATACTATAGCAGAAAATTACTAATTCATATTTAAAAATTAGAGAATTTCCAAAATATTATTCTTACCACATTCTTAGTAAAATTCAAAAGTATGTTATATAACGTATGTTATTTGCAGAAATATTGTTTGCACACTGTGAGAAAATAATTTTCACTATTATAACATTTTCTGTAAAGAGAAGCGGGTATATTATAAAAATGTAAATGCATAATGTGCACGTGCCTTAGAATTACAAGCAAAATTATATGCCCCCAGGTGATAATAAAATGAGCGTATTTGCGTTTTGCCATGCAAAATTTAAATTTCTATTCACTTATATAGGAAGGTCATATTTGTTGTTGGAAAAATATCAGGCAAGCTTATTTCTAAGTTTTCCTATACCTCTCCAATGTTTATATAAAGATTGTTTTAAAATTTAAATTCTTCCGGGAATTTTCACCTTATGCGGGAAAAATTAGAAATAATACCTTCAATCTACTCTCTAAATTTGAATTAGTAAAACTGTTTACTAATTTGACTTATTGGTATAGTGACTGACTTTTTGCTTTTGCAGGGCTCGGATTGTGCGACTTTTTCGACTTTTTTCGACTTTTCTAAGGAAACGTGACTTTTTTCGACTTTTTTTATAAAAAGATGCGACTAATCGACTTTTTCGAATTTTTTTTAGTAAAATGCGACTGAAATTTTTTAAATTTTCAGAAAATTAAAGTTAAAGAAAAAAGTTTTAGTAAAAAAAAATGTTTTGTTAAGTTTATTTACATATTTCTTTCAAATTATTCAAAAAAACATCAATAACTTCT
The DNA here is from genome assembly GCA_032873175.1 of Leptopilina drosophilae. NCBI lineage: Eukaryota > Metazoa > Arthropoda > Insecta > Hymenoptera > Figitidae > Leptopilina > Leptopilina drosophilae. The sequence continues at coordinate 7,534,182 of CM065483.1, forward strand.
TTTTTAAATAAATATTTAAATATTATTTTTCCATAAGAATTAAAATTCTTCAAAAGATTCAAATTCAGACGTTTTTGAAATTAAACTACTTATAAAAAATTGTTATAAAACACGAAGAAATCGATCACTCAGAGTCTTCAACTCGGAGCAATCGATGTCTTCATGTTTTATAATAATTAAAGATGACCGAGTGATAAAATCATTATTTTATATTATAAGATTTTATAAAAAAAAGAATTTGAAAATAATTGAATTTCTAGGATGAATTTTTTTATTTATAAAGATAATTTAAATTTTAACAATAATTTTATTAAAATTCATTGCAAATAATTGAATTTCAGAGAAGAATTTTATTATTTATAGAGATAATTGAATTTTTGAACAGATTTTTTTTAAATGTTTAAAAGTAATTAAATTTTGAAGAAGAATTTTGATATTTTTAAAAATAGTTGAAATTGTGGGGAGAATTTAAAAAAATTTGAAAACAATTGAATTTCTGCGATGAATTTTCTTATTTTTTAAAATATTTGAATTTGGCAAAGAATTTTATCGAAACTCTTGAAAATAATTAAATTTTCATGATGAATTTTATTATTTATGAAGATAATTACAAATTTACAGAAATAAATAAATAATTGAAATTCTGACAAGAGTTTTATTAAAATTGTTTAAAAATAATTTAATTATAGAGAAGAATTTTATTATTTATAAAGATAATTGAAGTTTTTAACAGATTTTTTTTAAATATTTAAAAGTAATTGAATTTCAGAGAAGAATTTTGATAATTATAAAGATAATTGAATTTTTGAACAGACATTTTAAAAAATGTTTAAAAGTAATTGAATTTTGAAGAATTTTGATATTTATAAAGATAATTGAATTTTTGAAGAGATTTTTTAAAAAAATTGTTAAAAGTAATTGAATTTTGAAGAATTGAATTTCTGCCATGAATTTTCTTATTTTTTAAGATAATTGAATTTTGCAAAGAATTTTATCAGAACTTTTGAAAATAATTAAATTTCCATGATAAATGTAATAACATTATTATTACATTATTATTATTATTATTATTATTATTATTACATTATTATTATTATTATTATTATTATTATTATTATTATTACATTATTATTATTATTATTATTATTATTATTACATTATTATTATTATTATTATTATTATGTAATAACTTTTGAAAATAAATGAATTTCTAGGATGAATTTTATTATTTATAAAGATAATTGAATTTTTGAACAGATTTTTTTTTAAATGTTTAAAAGTTATTAAATTTTGAAGAAGAATTTTTATATTTATAAAGATAATTGAAATTTTGAGAGTTTAAAAAAAAATTCTGAAAATAATTGAATTTCAGCGAAGAATTTTCTTACTTTTGAAGATATATGAATTTCGCAAAGAATTTTATGAGAACTTTTGAAAATAATTAAATTTCCATGATGAATTTTTTTATTTATAAAGATAATGATAATTTGACGAGAAATTAAAAAAATGTGAAAATAATTGAATTTCCATGATGAATTTTATTATTTATAAAATTTTGACTAAAAAATTTAAAAAAATGTTTTGAATCCAATTGATTTTTTGCGAAGAATTTCATTATTTTTGAAAATAAATGAATTTTAGAGAAGAATTTTATTATTTATAAAGATAATTGAAATTATGACAGGCATTTTATTAAATTTTTTTAAAATAATTGAATTTTGGAAAAGAATTTTATTATTTGTAAAAATAATTGAAATTTTGAACAGATTTTTAAAAAAGAATGTTAAAAATACCTAATTTAAATTTTTGCCATGCATTTTTTTAAATTTATTTAAATATTATTCCAGATTGTTTGATGTCAAAGTATGTGTTGGCGTGAATGTGATTTTTTTCAATTTTGACAATTTCGTGTTTCCTTTTTGGCATTTTTTTCCTAAAATTTCATTCGACTTTTACTAATTTGAATTAGTGACTGACTTTTTGCTGTTGAATTAGTAAACTTTACTAATTAATTAGTAGAAATTACTATTTATTAGTAAACTTTACTAATTAATTAGTAGAAATTACTATTTATTAGTAAAGTTTACTAATAAATTAGTAGAAATGACTTTTTGAATTAGTAAACTTTACTAATTAATTAGTAGAAATTACTATTTATTAGTAAACTTTACATATTAATTAGTAGAAATTACTATTTATTAGTAAAGTTTACTAATAAATTAGTAGAAATGACTATTTATTATTAAAGTTTACTAATTCAAAAGCAAAAAGTCTGCCACTAATTCAAATTAGTAAACACTTTTACTAATTCAAATTTATAGAGTAGCCTTTTTTTAATCTTTTTATATTTATATATCACAACTATTATATAGGGTGGAAATTCTATATACAAAAAAATATTTATTTTTTTGTCACTAATTTGTTAGAATTGTGACACAACATAATTATTTTACGACTCTATATTTGATATCTTAGGGAACAATAATGAATGTCAAAGTCATATAGTCTTAAAGTGTTTTGAAAGTTTCTCGGAAGTGTGGGTAAAAAGTTTGTAAGATTTTGATAGCGTTCGCGCGAGATTTAGCGCGCATGCTTCTTTACTATCTCGTGTCTGGGGCAACCTTCTACCTCTTCTCACCCTTCTCTCGTGTGTCTCTCTCTCTCTCTCTCTGCCATTTATTTGTGTGCGTAAGCCATTCCTCCTCGTGAAATATATATCCCAAGTATTTGAAATGAGAAAAAGTGAGAAGGGAAGAAAATCGAAAAGAGAGATGGTGGACCAGTAGACGAGGCCAGTTCTGGTCAGGCAGCCTCACACGACCTCTCGTACGGTGACTGACTCCTGTCCACCGATCATTCAAGATCGATTCCATCGACAGATAGCAATATCAATTTTTTTATTTCGAGATTCTCTGTGCACGACAATTTTTATTCTCGCGACAATTACTTTTTCGAATATTTAAAAAAAAAAAAATCTATTTTTCCTAGTGCGGTTGTAACAATCAAATTTTTTTGGATTATACCCATTCTCGCGGTAAGTATTTTCAAAAAAATTTTTTACATTTCTTCGAAGCTTTTGTTTAATTTCTCTCACACAGAAAACTTTGTGGTAAAAATTGTAAAGTACTACTAGTTAGAAAATTTATTTATCAAAAAGGCCAAAAATGAATCTTCATTAATTAATTTATGGCCCCGAGACTTGCACGAATATTTATTATTTTTTAACTTCCTATTTCTTAGTTTGTTTATCAAAGAGACCAAAAATTAATCTTCATTAATTAAGAATTATTTTTGACCCCGAAACTTGCACCAATATTTATTAATTTTTAACTTCCTGTTTCTTACTTTATTTATCAAAGAGGTCAAAAATTATTCTTAATTAATTAATTAAGATTAATTTTTGGCCTTTTTCTTCGAATTTTGAACTTCTTATTTCTTAGTTTGTTTATCAAAAAGGCCAAAAGTTAATCTTCATTAATTAAGAAGCCTTTTCGGCCTTTTTGATAAATAAACGAAGAAATAGGAAGTTAATTAATAAATGGTGCGAGTCTCGGGGATAGTAAAGAAAAATCTATATTCACAGTCAAATTGATACCAAACTGGATCTTATTGATGACAAAAATTAGGATCCTTTATTCAAACCACATTTTTGGTATCAATTTGTTAAACATTGATACTTTTAAGCTAACAGTGAATTTTACTATAAATTTGGAGTACATTTTGTTATAACATTATAACATTATAACATTATATTATTATTATTATTATAACATTATTATTATTATTATTATTATTATTATTATTGTTTGTTAACATTATATTTTGAGAAAAGTTGAAAGTACGAGTTAGAATTTATTAGAAAATTTTCCCCTTTTGAAGAAAAAATGTAAATTTTCGAGATGAAGAGATTTTTGTCCAGGTTGAATAGTTTCTATTGTGTATAAACATTTCCTACTTTCGAGTTTGACATTTACCCCAGACTGACATTACAGCCTCTGACAAATCAAATCCAGTGAAACATGAGTGGGAAACTTATTCATAATTCCGATCGTAACAGCTGTAATATCCATTTATTAAAATGACATGCAAACTTTATAATTCCTGTCTGACATATTCGATAATGATATAGATTTTCATGCGCACTTATATCAATGAATTAATTTCTAACTTACACTTTCCCTCCACTGCCTTTCGGTTTCTTTTTGAACCCAAATATTATATTTTTAAAAAAACTAGTCTCCAAAAAAATATTTTTCGAATTCGGAACTTTTTTTAGTTCGTTGCTCAAGAACAGTAGTAGTAGTAGTAGTAGCAGAAGAATTAATGAATCGATTAAAATTACAAATATTTCGTAAAAATTTCAATGAAATCATTTTGAAACAGAGTTGACTCTTTAAATTCAAAGTGGGCAATGTGCCAAAGACACCGACTCTCGAGAAAATTGTGGCGCTGACGCCTCCACCCAAGTCCAACACGGCCGAAAATATCTTTTTAGATTAACAACACAATATTTATCTATAGAGATGATTTTTTACAGGCATTTCTTTTCTTTCTTTCTTTTTTTTTGTTTTACGACCGACACTATATTGACAAATTCTCCGTAAAAACCATTTTTACAATTCTTGAGGCCAAAATTAAGAATCTTACTCATCAGTTCTTAATTTATTTGAGCCATTATACTATTTATACTTAAATATTATATGTTTGCATATTGACGCACTTGCGAGGATCGAAAAGAAAGAATGTTTTTTAATATTGTACCGAATGTTTGATATTTTAACCTTTTTTTTATTAGTTTTTATTTTTATATAAATTTTTCTTCAGAAATCATTAGGGAAAATCATTTCAGAAAAAATAGAAGAAACTGTTAATTAGCCTTTGTTATTTTGTTTATCGAATTTCCTTTCGAAACATGATCCCCAAATTTTGAACGTTCAAATGAATGAAATATTTTTTATTGAAGATATTTTTCAAATTAAATTTAACAAACAAATTTAAAAACTGAAATATTTACTCTTAGGAACTGAGTAATAAACTTTTTTGGTAGTTTTGCAAAATAATTGCATTAAAAATTTAATTTGTAAGAAGAAATAAATAAATTTCTTTCATTTGAACGTTCAGAACTTTAGACTCTTTTCGAAACAAGTTCTTCAGCGATTAAAAAAATTTGTTTCATTGTAAAAGGAATCATTTAAATTGAAGAAAAATTTCTTTAACAAAATTTATAAATAACTAAAGAGTAAAATATCAAACAAGTAAAAATCTCATTCGTGCGCGCGTAAAATTTCCAATTCCAAAAATGAACTCTTCTTGAAATGAAGAATGAAAATGATCGCTTCCATTTTTGGTGAGCTCGCCAGTTTTTATATTATGACAGGATCGCCTAATTTGTTAAATTTGATATGCCCACTTGACGTCAGGAACATTCTGTCAAACCTACATAGGTCTTCAATATTCCAAAAGGAATAATAATCAGTACCATGAAAAGTTGATTTCACGCACTTATTATTTCATTTCCTCTTTATAACATTCTGTGAATTAATAATTATTCATTTTCGTATTTTTGTTTTCGTTAGTCGAAAAAATAGGAAAAAAAAATTCTTATATAGTCAATATTAATATTTCAGGTTTCTTACATCACCGGGAGCAGTGAAATAATAATAATAGAAAAATGTAAAAATCTTTAAGAAAATATATTTAAAAATAGCTAATTCGTTGTCATTGCGTGGGATTTAAATATTTTGTAAGCGATTACCATATATGAAGTAAGTGTTTAGAAAATCGTTTATATGAAGATTTAGGAATTTAGTTTCATTTAAAGGTGATTTTTCAAAAATGTTTCTTGTAATTTAAATTCTCTCTGTTTATAGTTGCGGAAAACAAATGATCTTCAAATATAACTTTGCAAAAAGGCTCCTTATGTTTATTCCGGTAATATAACATTGCGTCTAGTAGCGATTGGTGCCAAGAGGCCAAGGAGAATGTATTCCAAGAAACACCATGGGTTATGTAGAGCTAAAATCTTTTTTCTTTCTGCAAATTCAAATAACGTATTTTTAGATTCAAAATTAAAATTTCGTTTCTTGCCTCATTGTTAACTGAAAATTGTCAAATAGCAACGAATTGGTACCAAAAATTTGCGATCAAATTGCAACGAATTGATAACAAATATTTGGGATCAAATTACAACGAATTGATAAGAAAAATTTGGATCAAATGGCAATGAATTGATACCGAAAATTTGGATTAAATTACAACGAATTGATACCAAAAATTTAGATCAAATAGCAACGAATCGATACCCAAAATTTGGACCAAATTAAAAATTGATCCAAATTTTTGGACTATGCTTTTAAAAATATGCGAACTGTAGTGTTTTTGATTTCCAACTACAAAATTTTTCCAACGATATCAAATTAAAATAAAAAACGTCCATCAAAAATTCGAAGTTACGATTTTGATAAATTTTTTCGCCTCAATTTGATATCCGTAGAAAAAGTATATTAGTTTCTTCCTTTATTAATCAAAAACAAAGTTATTGCGTATTTCCAAAATGAACAATTTTATTCCAACGATCAATTAGTATAAAACGTAAAACGAAAAAATCTTTTTAATACCATAGGAAATGTATTCATATAATGAAGTCGTATTTTGCAATCGACTTAATTGAAAACACTTGACTTACGAGAACATGCACGTTAATTTTTTTTGTTAATTTTTCATCGCTTACAATAACTCGTTTCAGGAAACGAACAGTAGTGTGCTTTATTCATATATAAACGATACGAGAGTGAGTGTAGCAAAAAAAAGTGGAGTACCATATACTTATAAGAAATCCTAAACGATTTATAAATTTGCATACATAAAAGGATGTGTATAATTTTCCTTAATTATATAATAATAAATTATATAATCATAAATAATAAATAATAATTAAATTGTTCGCTTGTCAATATTAAATTTTAGATTCACGAAAAACATACATGCGATTTATAGTGTCCTTGATCTACATTTTTATGGCAAGGCTATAAGTGCTGACGAATTTTTTTTTATTATGAACTCCCATATTAGGTCGGATTCAAAGAAGATGAAAATAAAAGTAAAATAAAATGAGAAGAGTTGTGGATCCTTGCAAAGTAAAAGGTTTTTTTTCTCTGCAAACAATACGTGACATTGACATCGAATTTTCAAATATATGCGCGACTATTGTTCATGACGAAAGGGGAATTTAAAATTTAAATTGTGCGAAGAAAAAAGTAGAATCAAAAATTTTGGAATTAATATTGGTTGTTATTCAATTTGGAACAAAAAACCAAGGGGGCGAATTTAATAACTCGAGCAACATTTATTAACTCTAGAATTACTATTATTAACATCATTAACTCTTCTATTAAATTTAAAACTTTCAATATTTCTCAAAATACGTATTTTGGGGCAAAATGTTTGAAACCAAAGACTGAAAAACATTGTTTAGTAAAATGTATTGTTTTATATAATGTAAAATGACTTTTCAAAGCCCAACAGCTTTCGAAAAATTTGCCCCAAAATAAGTCGAATAAATTTCCCATGTATGATACTTGTGTTATCCAAAATTTTTAAAAATTTTCTTTAAGAATTGGTGCGAGAGGGTTGCAAAGTGGTCGTCGCAATGCCATCGACAACGAGGGAAAGCTCACACATGAGTAAAAAGATCGTGACTCACAGTGGTCCTATATCGGGACAGAGCCACTCAGCAGCCACGGCCAGCAACCTCGAGAGCAACTTAGGTAAACTTCATATATTATCGATGTGGCAACAGGCCTAATTTTATTTTTCCTTTTGAATTTAATCGCCATTCTCGCACTTCGAATCGAGGAGAAAAAAAAGAACCCTATAAATCGCAAACAAAAATCTTGAATCTTTGGTGAATTTAAAAGAATTAAATATTTACTTTCGTCATTTTTATTGGGTACCCATATGGTTATAGATCCGAAAACGTTTTTATACAACGTTTTTTAGGAACAGTTTTCTAAAAAGTATCAATTTGATACTAAAGTCGATCATTACTGTAAAAATTAGGTATGTCTTAAAAGTGACTACAAAGTTATACTCAAAAAAATATCTTATATAGATGTTTGGACCAAAATCTTAATATAAAATGTTTTAGGTAACTTTGTAATAACACGAACATGAATTATTTTAATCCTGTTTGGTGTTAATATGATCTCCAACGTTTTCTAATCAAGAAGAAACAAACCCTATAATTTCAAACAAAAATCTCGAATCTAGTGAATTTAAAAAAATTAAATATTTACTTTCGTCATTTTGATACCCGTATGGTTATAGTTCAAAAAACGTTTTTATAGAACGTTTTTTAGGAACAGCATTCTTAAAAGTAAGAAATTGTTACTAAAGTGGATCATGTTATTGTAAAAATTAAGTTTATCTTAAAAGTAACTACAAAGTTACTTAAAATATCTTACATAGATGTTTGGACCAAAATCTTAATCTATAACATTTTAAGTAACTTTGTAATAACACGAACATGAATTATTTTAATCCTTTTTGGTGTTAATATCATCTACAAAGCTTTCTAATCAAGGAGAAAAAAAAACCCATAAATCGCAAACAAAAATCTTGAATCTAGTGTATTTAAAAAAAATTAAATATTTACTTTCGTCATTTTTATAAAAATGACGAATAGGGGTACCCAATATATTAGGTATGGTTATAGTTCCAAAAACGTTTTTATACAACGTCTTTTACGAACAGTTTTCTTAAAAGTATCAAATTCATACTAAAGTCGATCATGTTCATGTAAAAATAAAGTTTATCTCAAAACTTACCACAAAGTTATACTTAAAATTTCTTCAATAGATGTTTGGACCAAAATCTTAATCTAAAACCTTTTAAGTAACTTTGTAATAACACGAACATGAATTATTTTTATCCTTTTTGGTGCTAATATGATATGCAACGCTTTTTTAATAGAAAAGCCAAATTTTCATTAATAAAAAATCGCAAAGAAAGTCCGAAAAATCGGTAATTAGGATCACTGCTAATGCCAAAAAAATTAATACTTCTATCCTATAGTAAAATTAAGTGATATTGAAAATTCTTTATCGATGATTTCAAGGCCATGTGTTTGATTTAAGAATCCGCCTGTATGCATTTAAATGATAAATTAAAAATGCCGTGTGGGAGTGCGCACGTTACGTCAGTAAAAATGTACTGCCTACGTATTCGAACTATACGTATATACGTATGCATGATACATATGTTACGACACGATATACATATACACAAATACGAAATAAAAAATTCAAAAAATTGTCGATTATAGATCACAACTTTCAAATTTTTAATTGTGTTGTATTTTCAAATACAATGATTCCTTCTGGAATAATCTTCTTCGTAATTTTCATACGGGTCAAGAAGAGACTTCTTTGGCTTGAATCATTTTTAAGTCCTTAAGGTTTTTTTAAGTTCTTAAGGTGCTGTTTAAGTTCTTTGCGCACTGTAAAAAGAAAGGTACAAATTTAGTACCAGTTTTGGTACTAATACACTGTAAAAAGAGGCATCTTATTTTAAGATACTTTTTCTTTTTTTTAAATTTTTTTTGATACTTTTAAGTTGTTTCCAAAAAGTTATCCAAAGCATAATCTTAAAATACATTCGTTTCTAAGATAGAAGATGGAAAAATAAGATTTTTTAATCGTTTTAAAAGTGATTACAATGTATTTTAAGAGACTTGTTTTTGCAGTGTTTTTACAGTGGAAATCGTAATTTGATTCTATTCTAATACTGAAATCAGCTCTAATTTAGAACCTTTTTTTTACAATGTGCTAATATAAAAATTAATGTTTTCTTGTTGTTACAATTTGCATTTTGCAATTTTCAATTAGCTTTTTCCCGTTGGCAAAGAAGGCAATTTAAAGAGTTTCGAAACAGGGTTTAAAAAATTGCAGATTAGGAACCTACGAAGGTATATAGTTACAAACCTATTATAAAACCGTTTATTTTCCAAGTTGACAATTTAATTTGAAAGGAGTCGAATTATTGTATCGGAAAAAGCAGACGCTCCCGCTTAATTTCCGGCATACTAACACAAAGATTCTTGGTCAAATATATAGCATATCCTATATAATATGTATATTAGTATATCCTTGTTTGTAACAAGATGTACATCATCAGAATCTCGATGCGATCTGTGCAATTTGCAAAGACTTTATTTATGGGATGACGCTACCACTCTGCCATTGTTGTATATTTAAAATTTCCAGGTCGATTTCATGCACTTGATAATTGTTTTCAAACACGCAGACATGTTTATTCAAAAATTTAAACGAAATGTTAATTTAAAAAACTTTTTTTTGAAAATTATCTATCATACGAATTTAGAATGGTATTTTTGAAGTAGGAATGCTTCATACTTCTATCAAACGAATTTAGAATGGTATTTTTGAAGTAGGAATGCTTCATACTTCTATCAAACGAATTTAGAATGGTATTTTTGAAGTATAGGAATGCTTCATACTTCTATCATACGAATTATTAGTTTGGTATTTTAGAAGTAGGAATGCTTGAAAAATACCGAACCGAAACACTGATTACAAGAACTAAAAACTGTTGAAATAATAAATAAATCGGCAAAATTTAAGAAACTGGATTTCTGAAGAAAAAATTTATTTATAATATTGAAGAAAGAAGGACGTAAAAATAATCGAGTTTCGTGTATCAAGAGCGGTTGTTTGGATTTCTGTGAATGACGTTCCTTTCATGCACCCACGCTTCTTTTTTTTAATGGCGTGTCCTTGTAACATTTTTCTTCTATAGCTTCATTAATAACAAAAAAAGAAAAAGAAGCAAGAGGAGGGCGGTAAAAATTCTCAAATTAAAACGAAACTCTAAAGGAACTCTAATGGAACCCTAAGGGAACTGTTAAGAAACTGTTAAGGAATTCTAAGGAACTCTAAAGGAACCCTAAGGGAACTGTTAAGAAACTGTTAAGGAATTCTAAGGAACTCTAAGGAACTCTAAGGAACTCTAGGATATTCCTCTTTTTTCTTCCATTTACAGCCTTATTCCTCTATTATTGAATTTAGCCTATTCTGCAAATATCGATGAGAGAAGAGGCATTTCAAAAGAAGTAGATAAAGAATTTTCAAAAAAAAAGGTGTTAATTAATTTTTGACACGGTCAAATGTAAACTTTATGTGAAAAGTACACACACATCCTCTAACTCAATGTCTGACTAAACTGGAAATTATAAATTTCACAGTAGTAAGCGTGCGCTTGAATCAGACTGAAACATAAAAGTGTCAGTGATATTGTATTTCAACAGGAAGGCTATATTATTTCTTGGCAGCCTAATTCTAATTTTACGCACGCGTAAAGAATGAACAATTTATGACATATTGTGCAATTCATTTTTTTTTTCAACTAAGATTTAATCATTTTTAAGCTTGGTGTATTTTTAATGATGAAAAATTTATAGATTGTAAAAGGATTTAATAATAAGGAAGTAGTGTGGTATAAAAATTGCAAGAATAATAACTCTTAATTGGGAGCAGGGATGTAGCAAATCACATAAACATTCAGATTTCCTTCTTAGACTTTAGTTTTCTCCACGTTAAATCGTTAGGTATTAAAATTATACCAAAAAGGATTAAAATAATCCAATTTAGTGTTATTTTAATCCATTTTGGTATTATTTTAATACCTAACGATTTACCGTGTCGATAGTATCAACTTGAAACTAAAGTGGATGTTAATGCCAAAAGTTAGGATCAATTTTTGATTTCATCCAGATTTTTTGTCCGTTGCAATTTGATACTTTTATGAATTAAAACAAAAAACTTAAGTTACCTTTTAAGTTTTTTGTTTTAAATTCTTGTGTTCGGAGGTATTTGGTAAAATCTTTGTTACTAATGAAAATGCTGTTGAAGTAACTCCTAAACATGCAGATTGGGGTCCATCTGGAGATGAAGTTACTCGACAGGAGATAAAATTTTAAAAGAGTTTAAGTGACTACATCTGTGCAACAGTTCTTGAAAGTCGACCTGGTATTGCAGTTATTCAAATTCCGCGAATAATTTCTAGATTGTGATTATGCACTGTAAAAACACTGCAAAAACAAGCATCTTAAAAAACACTATAATCACTTTTAAAACGATTAAAAAACATCTTATTTTTCCATCTTCTATCTTAGAAACTAATGCATTTTAAGATGTGACGCGATCTGAAGAAAGGGACCCTAGAAGCAAATTATTTTAAGGTTATATTAATGTTACTTTTTTCCAGATTGAAAGATTCTTTTTACTTAGTGCAAATTAAAATTAGTGTTTATTAAATACTTCAGTTGCAATAAAGACTTAAACATCAATAATTTATATTTACAGTTGATTCATTTTTTGTATTTTAATTTAAAAAATTGCAAACATAACCTATAATTCTTAGCTTCTAAGGTCCCTTTCTTCAGATCGCGTCACAGATTCTTTTGATAACTTTTTGGAAACAACTTAAAAGTGCGACTACCAAAGTATCTTAAAATTAGTATTTAAATTAGTATCTTAAATACCTTCTTTTTACAGTGTGGTACCAATCTGGTACCTAATGCTAATATGATTATCAGATAAAGATCAAAGTTTTTAATTTTTAATTTAAAAAACAAAATTTTTTTAATTTCTGTAAGAGACAACAAATCAAAAATATCTATATTCATCAAATGAAACTTTCTTTAGATGCACTATTAGAGGATCTTCAAACGACCGTTTCAAAACCAGAAACGAAGACAACGACAATCAATCGAACTATTCGTTCAAGTTCGCCATTGGTGGAATACCGGTCAGCTGCCAATTCAAGCAAAACAGTTTCTGAAAGTACAAGGTAATGGTTGTCTTAAATTTATTTATCTAAATTCTAAAGGATTTCGTTCCTTTCTTTTCGAGAACATTTATACCTTTCATTAAGTACTTTATTTACACATTAAGTACACATTTCACTTACTTTAAACTAATTTTTGTTAAGGAATGTAAAAATCTCCCGGTAAATAATAATAAAAAGAAAACAACTGATTTTAAATAGTGGGTTAAGTTTTTTCAAACTGAAATAATATAAATTTTGTTTTTAGAACTGTTTCGCCCACGCGGGGCACGACTACGACAACTGAAAAATATATTACGACAGGTCCTGCTGGCGCGCCGTCCGGTATTCCAGGTTTAGAATTGCTAGATAAGGAACTTCAAGATGTAAGTAGAAAAAAATTTGTATTAATTGTTGATTGTAATGACATTTAAAAAGAAATTCTTAATATAAGGATTGCTTTCTTTTTTTAAATTTGAAAAAAGTGCTTCAAGCCTTAAAGAATGTATTCTGATTCACTCCAAAAATTATGTACTGAAAAAATATTCTATTACATTTATTTATTTTAATTTATTTAACGTCTTCAAAACTACTTTCATCATTTTAATTCAATTTTCTAGAATTTTCAACAAAAATTTTTTTCTTAAATCAATCATTATTTTCGAGAATTTTTAACAAAAATTTTTCCCCAAATCAATTATTTTTAATAATTTTTTAAAAATTTCTTAGAAACTTTTTCAATCCATTTCATTACAATTCAGTTGTGCTATGAACTTTCAATTATTCGAAAGTTCTTCAATTAAATTTATATTAAAAAATAAGAAAATTAAATAATTTTAAAAAAATGTAATTAAACTTTTCGACAAAAAGCAATTAAACAGAATTTGTTGATTAAAAGTATATGAAAAATTTATATATTCAATAATTTTAATTTAAAACCTTTTCAAAATTCAATTTTTTCATCCATGTCATAATGCTTTCAAATTTTAATATTTAATTACTTATTATCTTAAATTTTATCTAAAATTGAATTTTTAATCAATTTTTCAATAGAAAATTCTATGAGAATTTAATTATTTAATTAAAAAAATAAATAATTTTGTTGTTTAATTTAATTTTAACAACAAATTTTTAAAAAATGTATTTTTTAATGAATTTTAATAAAATTTTTAAGAATAATTACATTTTTCGTTAAAAATTGTATTAAAAAGTAATTTACGGCTTATCTGATGAATTTATAAGTTATAAAAAAATTGTGTTCTTGCAACGAATTTTATTAAAATTTAAAAAATAATTGAAAAATTTTGAGATGAAGAACTTTATTCAATTCTTTTAAATAATTGAATTCTTTTCATAAATTTTATTTGAAAATATTAAGTAATTGAATTGTAACAAAAAAATTTCATTCAAATCTTTCACAAATAAAATTCATTTAAGTAATTTAATTAAAAATGTACTAAAAAATAAAATAATGTACACTGAATAATTGAATGTTTCTTAAAATTGAATTTTCAAAAAGAGTTTTATTAACAAACATTTAAAATTTAAATAATTAAATTTTTTTGACGAATTTTGATAAAACTTTAAAGATCTAAATTATTAAATTCTATAACAAGCAAAATGTATAAGATTGTTTTATAATAATTGATTGTCACAAATTAAATGATTTATTTAATGATTCATTTTTTAATGAATTTTTTAATTTTCAATAAAATTTTCAAGAATAATTGCATTTTTTGACTAATTCACTTAAAATTGTACTAATAATTGAAATTTCTCGCTAAATTTATAAGTTATGAAAATAATTTAATTCTTGCAATGTAGTAAACAAAAAAAAAACAAAAAATTTTGTGTATTAATGATACCGACTCGAATTTTGTAAAATTTTTTAAAAACTAATTAAATTACTGAAAAAAATTTTATTTTTTTTATAGAAACAATTAAGTTTTTGAGAAGAAATTTATTACAAAAATTTTGTTAATAATTGAATTCCTGTGAAGTTTTTTTATTAATAAAATATAACTGAAAAATATTATTTACATGAGTAATTGAATTAATAAGAAATTTTTTTTTAATTTGCAAATAATTGAATTTCTATGAAATTTTTATTATTTACATGATAATTGAATTTCTATAAAATTTCTATTATTTATATGAAAATAATTGAATTCCTGTGAAATTTTCATCATTTATAAAAAGAATTGAATGATTAGAAAAGAATTTATGAAAAAATTTGTAAATAATTTAGTCGTTTTAAAACTTTTATAAGATTATATATTTATCATTTTAATCAAAATAAATAATTGTTTGTGTAGAAGTCTATTAATTTTTTTTATTGTTAAATAATTGAATTCTTCTGGAACATTTTATTAAAATAGCAGATATTGAAAATCATTTGCATCAAGAAAAAAATATTTGTATAAATAATGAAAATTTTCACAAGATTTTTATTAAATTTTTTGAAAATAATTGAATTTTGGAGTAGAAGAATTGTAATATTCTTAAATATAATTGAAATTTTGAAGAGAACTTTACTAAACATTTGAATATATAATTTAATTTTTCCGAAGAATTTTATTACTTTGGAGAATAAATGAATTCGTGTAATTATTTGTTTGCGGATTCGCGGAATTTTAATAATTTTTTTGTATATTTTAATATTTTAAAGATTTTAACTTGAAACATTTTCAAAATTCAATTATTTCTAAAATTTCACGCTTAAATACTTTTAATACTCCATTTTTATCTTAAATTTAAACAAAAATTTATTTTTTATCTTGATACTCTTGAGATTTTTAGCTTTGCGGATCATGAATACACTCTTGGCGTTTAGTTTGTCAAAATTCAAAATGGCGGATACAATATGGCCCCAGATTTTTGAAAAACTGCTCCGATTCCCTCGAATCTTGACACTCGGCAAAAATACCATAAGAATCAATGACGCTGAAGTCCGCAACGTTTTAAAAAACGAAAAATCAAAAAAGTTTTTTTTTTCGAATAAAATTCATTTCTAATTTTTATGTGCCTTAATTTTTAAGAAAGCAGTTGGATTCAATCATCAAAAAATAACATTATTTACAATCAAAAATAAAAGCACCGTCCCATTATTTTTTTGTTTTCGTTTTTAAAAACGTTGTGGACTTCAGCCTCATAAGAATCACAATTCTTTTCTCTTGTACAAAAAAAATCGGTTGTCGATCAGAATTATAAATTCTGTTCTTGTTTCATCACTAAAATGCGAGTTAGAGAAATATTATCAGTATCAGACAATCTACATAACACGTTGTTTATCAGCAATTTCAATTTCTCTTCCAAAGGAAAAATAGTCATTTTCTCCACTCTATCTAAACAACAGTATAAAGCAGTTAGTTTTTAACCGGAAATAAAAACCTATTATGGAGGGAGGTTTAGAGGGAGAAAAAAAGAGTCGAATAACTGCGTACGCGAGAAATTCGTCGAAATGAGCGAAACTCGTTAACGACAATATTTCCAATGTCGGCGAAACTGTTAAAGAGTCACAATAGCCATACTATACACATAGACGGAGTGATTGTGAGCAACATAACAGTTGATCCGAGTCTTATATGGTAAGCTGGGTGGCGATTGAGATTACCATGGTCCCATGAAAGAAAAGCGTGGGATAGATCGACCGCAACACATTGGACAGCTGTTATGTGTCACGTCATGCTCTGGCTCCAGCCGATTGTTTGTCAATTAATAAAACCTGCTATAGAATTGCAGATCTTATATTTTGTCTCAGTCACATTATTCTCATTCACCTGTTGAGTTCTTAAACGATCTCCCCATTTTTATCGCTTGCAATCTCGATCATAACTCTCTTCCTCTCACTGCGTATGTACCAATAACAATTCTTATCTCTCCTGGTGATAGTGATAAATTGATAAATAGTGTTTAAATATTAATAGTGATGATAAAATTTAGAACAAAAATCTCACAAAGTTTTTAAAAAAAAAATATTTGTTTTTTATAAAGTTTTATTTTTACTGCTCTCTTATTCTTCTTTTAAATTGGTTAAAATTTTAATTAGTTAACATTTTATTTAGGTGCAACCTGGTCAAAGCAAAACAGTTGCTTACAAGCAGGTTTCTTATCATTATAACAAGGACTTGGATGGAAAACCAATGGGTAGGTGTAATTCATTATTAATAAAAAATATCTGATCAGAAGAATCAAAAAAGTTTTTAACATCCTTTCATTTGCTAACGATAATATTTTCACTCATTTTCAAAAACGTACAAGAATTACAACCGTACAAAAATTACAATCGTAGAAAAATTACCATCGTACAAAATTCTAAACCCTACAAAAATTCGAGTAAAGAAGGGAAAAAATTCTTAATTTAGAATATTTTGCAAAATGCATTGAGCTGAAACTGGCACCAACTTAATTTTGATAATTTAAACTTCGTTAAGAAGTTAATAAGTTAATAAGTTTTAATTTCGTAAAGATTTTTTTAAAAAATTCATGTTTGTATTGCACCAGAAAAATATTTAAGATCAAAATTCAATTTCCAAAATTGACTTGGGTGTTTCGTTTCATCAGCATAAAAAAAAGACAAAAAAAAGAAGGATAAAAATTTAAATAATAAAGGAATAAAAATACATTCACAAAATGAGCACAAACGCGAGTCATTTTCTCAACAACTTGAAGAATATCGATGGACCTTGCATTGAGACAGTATTTCCATATTTGGATTACACCGGCCTTGCTTGCAAGAACGGTTAATTGACGTGCCTTGAAAACCATACATCCAAAATGAAACAAACATAATTATTGACATTAAAAATACATTTAGTGGCTCAAAAAATGTCGCATTGGTCAAATATTCATATCGTGACTTAATATTTTCCAAATAAAAAATAATAATTAATAACATTTACTTATTATTAGCTATTCAACAGATTTGATTTATTACGCTTCTCCTTATTTTCTATAAATAAAAAAAAGTTAAAAGATCGAAGCTGTATAATTAAAAAAAAATTTGCAGAAAGAAAAATGCTGTTTTAAACGAACTAAATCATTTTCATTTGTATTTCCTGAAAATCAAGATTTTATGGATTTAGTCCAATTGTTACGATATTATTTTTGCTTGCTCAACAAAATGATTCTATCAACAGAAATTAATTTCATTTCTCAAGCCAAGTTTATATTGTAAATGACAAAAAGAGTCATTAATTTTTCTTTCTCTCACTTATGATTTGAAATGCCTTATTAATTTAATTCCATATATTTTGGAATAATTTTATTTTTAAATAATAATGATAATAATAATGATAATAATATTAATAATAATAATAATAATAATAATAATAATAATAATAATAATAATAATAATAATAATAATAGTAATAATAATAATAGTAATAATAATAATATTAATAATAATAATAATAGTAATAATAATAATAATAATAATTTAGAAAAATTCACGAAACTTTATAAGAAAACGAAACGATTGCACATTTTAAAAAAATTTAATTTTTCATTTTCCCCATTATTTCAGATTCGTGGGATAATTTAACCAGTCCAGCCTTGATGTGAGTGTAAAGTTTTTAACTAAAAATACAAAAATACTGTCTGAAACATTGCCAAAAGGGAAAAACGCTCATAACTTTTGTTATATTTCGAGTGTCCAAAGGAAGTTGGAAATTTTAGTTGGAAAATATATTAAAATAATATTAAAACAATATTAAAACAAATTCTCATCATTTTTAAAAAAACGATAAATCCTTGAAAGAAAAAAGAATTATTTTTTCTATTTGTTTATTAAATTGTTTAAATTTAAGATGTTTAAATTTGTCTATTGACGCGATCTGAGGAAAGGAACCTTAGAAGCAAATCACTTTAAGGCTATGTTAGTGTTACCTTTTTGTTGTTTAAAAATTTCGTTCTAATTTTTGCAAATTAAAATCAGTATTTATTAAATATTTTAGTTGTAATGAAGACTAAAACATTAATGATTCACATTAACGGTTGATCATTTTCTTGTATTTTCATTTATAAAATTGCAAACATAACCTATTTTTTGCTCCCAAGGTCCCTTTCTTCAGATCGCGTCACAAATATTTCAATCAACAATTTTTTTTTCGAAAATTCGAGTGGAAAATTCTATGGGAAATGGGAAATTTATCTATATTTATATTTTACAAAAAAAAATTGAGCTAAAACTGTAGTTGGCGAATCAATTTGTGTGCTTTTTGCCTCACACTGTGTTTCGTTGGGAATTGTCTCATTAACTGATGAATTAATTTTTTTATAGCGATTCAATTCGTGATCGCAGTTATGAAGATTCACGTACGAGACGCCGAAGTCCAGAACCAACTAAATCGGTTACTAGAGAATTGGTCAGTATTTTGGAACTTATATGCTGAACTAAAACTCTTAATGCTCTTAATACTCTTAATTTAATATTAAACCTAGATTTAATAAATGAAGAAATTTTTTAAAGAAGAAGAAAGTTTTGAAGAAATTTGCTCTACTCGATAGAGCCCTTAACTGCGGTAACGAAGATTTGACGACCAAAATCTTCGTCATCCGCAGTTAAGGGGTTAATAACAAGAACCTAAATCTTTATGATTCAGGAAAGCCTAAAAGCTTCACTATTTTTAATAGTTTAGGATTACTATTCTTTTTCTTCTGTTGTATTTTTATCAATCGAATCTGTGAACCATTTACTGTTCTTTGAAGGGTTCCTTGAATTTCCTTGAAGCTTCTTAAAGTTTCTTGAATGTAACAACCGCTTTTATTACTTTTCAGACCTCCTATAGTGACAGCAGTCTTAGGACTCGACAACCGTCTCCTATTCGATCAACCCAGAAGGACGTGTTCTATCAAGAAAGCAAAGAGAGTAAGTGATGTCAAATCAAATCAAATCAATGCTCTCGATTAATCTTCTTTTGGGGGAAAAGGAAACGAATTCAAAAATTGTAAATACTTTAGGTTACCGATCGAATCCAAGAACATTGACGAGCACGTCACATGAAGTGCTTGAAGACGTGACACCCGCGGTGCCAGTGAATTTAGCACCAGGACCGAACACTAAGGTGACAACCACTGTCAAGACCTACACCTACGAACTTCCTGGAGCACCAGACACATACGTGAACAGTTCCTTGTCGAAGAATCTCGATAAATCCGTGACCTATTCGAAGGATCCAGGTGTTCAAAAAACCATCACCTATGAGGTAAGAAAAACGAGTCTATAAACGATAACCTAAGGGTTTTAAATAACCTAGAACCTACAAATAGGGATAGAACTAACATCTAAGGCAGGAGAATTCCAACGAGGACCCAAAACCCATAAATGACTTAAAACCTACAAATAAGTATAGATCCAACACCTAAAACATACTTACAAGACTGTTTAGGTTTGCAAATCAATAAAACAATGGAAGAAACAACGTTTTTAATGTTCTTCCAGGTGGATCAACGAGGATACCGTTCGGGAAGTCCAGTGAGATATTCGCCAATCGAAGTGCCAGTGAAATCGAAAACCGTTCACGCTGAGGAAAAATATTTCCGTGAAGAACGTCACGGTTACAGGCCAACGAGTCCAACTTATCACACTGCGAGTAATGCGACAACAATCTATCATGGCTCACCGTCTCCAACTGGAACGTCAAGTTTGACGAGGAGAGAGAAATTCTCCGACATCAATGGCTATGGACCACGAGGACCTGGCGATTTCACAGATCACGCGGAAATCAAGAGTACAACCTACTATCAAAGTCCAGTGGCACCAGTGAGTGAAACGCGAACCGAATTAATTGAGGAGCATTACAGTAGTCGATCCCGAAGTCCGCCCAGAACTTATTATTCTCCAGTGCAAACGACAAGTGCAAAGGAGACAATTTACAAGTTTGAAAAGTCAAGCAAGAGTTGCGATGGACCGAAACCATTTCCCTCCGGTGGCGTTAAAGTTTATCCGACGAAACCGCCGATTTCTGAGGGACCACCCGCTAAGCTGGAGGATCTGATGGCTTCTTTTTCAGATACCGAGGTAAGATTCCTTACGGTTGCAGTTGAATTAAACTAGGAATCGAAACTCTTGCTATGTTAAATTTTAGAAAGTTGGCAATCAATTAATATCTCTATTCAATAAGAGGCCCCCAAATTTTCTAAAAGACAGGATCTGAAAACTGAATATTAGGGCAAAAAGTATAATCAGTTAGCTTTTATCTCTCAAGTGAAACAAAAATCGTACAATATTGACGAAGCTAAAGTCCGCAACGTTTTTAAAACGGAAAAATCAAAAAAAAATTTTAATTAAATTCATCTTTATTTATTTGCCTTAAATTTTAAGAAATTATTTTCAATAAGGATACAATTTTTTTTCAAAACAGCATGATGTAGAATCAAAAATAAAATTACAGTGCCATTATTTTTTTGTTTTCGTTTTTAAAAACGTTGTCGACTTCAGCTTCATCAATATTGAAACAACTTTCAATCACTACGTACAACATTAACTGTAACGTAGAAACATTACAATAAAAGGAAACAATTTTCTATTTCAAAAATTAACGTCTGGAATAATTAGAAAAAGTTTCTTTTATTTACTCCCACAAATTCGATATAAAAACCCCTAAGGCCACTTGTGCATATTTCTTATAATCATAAACCAGTGGATTTAAACCAACAATACTTAGATCGTAACAAAAATTAGCGAAATTAATTCTTTTAAATCTAAAAAACTTGCATCAATAGTAACGAACAATTCAAAGAATTTTTTATAGCAGCTCAAAAAAAAATTAAAGCTCAAAAAAAATTTTTTTTTTTAAATTGTATAACAACTCGAAGAAACTATTTAATTTTCTACACCATCAATAGTCTTTCTGGTAATTTATTCGTTTTCACTATTAAGCTCCGAGGCAACTTGAGTGAAGAGTGACTCCCAAGTCCAAACTTCGTCGGCCTCCTTGACCGATTTCTCAGAGAATAATCTCTTGGTGAACATTGTCAAATTAACACCATCCATTGTTGCAAATTTCACATTTTTCACCAATTCCGTGTCGAGTTCCTTATAAGCTGCGACACGATTCACTCCCTCTCTATAAAAATCAAAGAAAATTAGCATTACCTGCTCCCTAAAAATTCTCAACGTTCAAATGAAGGAAAAGTTAATTTTTTTTTAAATTTGGAAACAATTTTTAATTTTTTTTTAAATAGGTAGCAATTTTAATTTAATTAATTAATTAATTTTAATTTAATTTTTATTTTTTTAGGTAGTAATTTTTTATAAATATTTACATTGGACGAATAGTTCCTCCATTTGAATGTTCGGAATGATTTTTAAGATTTACTAAACAGAGCTTTTAGAAATGTAATAATCATAGTGAAAAAAAATTAGTGCATTTAGACGAAAGGAAAAAACTAATAAAGATAATAGTTGAAAATTATAAGAGATGAAGAAATGAAAACGAAACAGTGTTGACACAGAAATTTAATTTTGTTTTCCCCGAGTTCCAGAAAAAAATAATTCTGATTCATATAGTATAAGAATAATTCGATACTCAACAAAATGTTTTGTTCAAAATTCAATTTTTTTTAATTCTAATTTAAAATTTCACTAAATTCTAATGTTTATAATATATTCAATTATTATGTAAATTAGTAACTAAAATGCATTTTTAAATCAATCTTTATTAAAAAAAAACTCTGCGAGAATTCAATTTTAAATAAATTCTTCGAATAATTCTAAAAACAATGAAAAAATAAAAAAATTCTTCAAAATTTTATTAAAATTCTTCAAAAGCATTTATTTTTAAAAAATTTCATAGAATTCGTCTTTTAAAATTAGAAATTATTTAAATAAATTTAAATAGAAAAATTAAGTTTATAGAATAATTGAATATTTCTTAAAATTAAATTCTCATAAAGAATTTTATCAAAGAATGTTTAAATAATTGAATTCTTTCGATGAATTTTGGGAAAAGATTTTAAAAATTAACTTATTAAATTCCAAAAAACAAATATGAATTTTTTTTAAAAAGAATTGAATGATTTTGAAGAATTTTAATCAAATTTTTAAGAATAATTGCATTTTTCGAGGAATTCATTTAAAATTGTAGTAAAAATAATTGAAATTGTGCGACAAATTTATTAATTATGAAAATAAAAATGAAAATAATAATAAAAAAAAAATAATTATACGCTTTTGAAGAATTTTAATAACATTTTTAAGAATAATTGCATTTTTCGAGGAATTCGTTTAAAATTATAGTAAAAATAATTGGAATTGTCGGATAAATTTATTTGTTATGAAAATAATTAAATTATTGGGAAGAAAACTGTAAAAAAATTGTAAGTAATTGAATTCCTGAGAAGTGCATATCTAATTTTTTTTTAAAATAATTAAATTCTTTTGGTAAATTTGTATTAAAATAGTGGATAATTATTAAAACTAATTGAATTGTTGCAAAAAATTCCATTCGAATTTTTGAAAATAAAATCCACTCAAGTAATTTTGTTTAAAAATGTAGGCATTGAAAATAATTATTAAATTCTAATAAACGAATTATGTTAAAATTTTGTTGAGTAATTAAATTTGTTTAAAGAATTTCAATGAAATATAAAAGAATAATTGCATTTTTTCGAATTTTTTTGAAATTGTATTAAAATTTAAAATTAAGTGGAATTCCGTCGTAAGTTTTAATTATTTATGAAAATAATTGAATTCCCGTAAAGAATTTTATTATTTATGTAAATAATAATATTGCGAAAATTTTTTTTTTAATTTGTAAATAATTGAATTTCTATGAAATTTTTATTATTTATATGAAAATAATTGAATTTCCAAAAATTTTTTTATTTATATGAAAATAATTAAATTCCTGTGAAATTTTCATTATTTATAAAAAGAATTGAATTATTAGAAAGGAATTTATAAAAAAATTTTTGTAAATAATTGAATCTCTTTGAAACTTTAACTTTAATTGAAATATTGCGAAGAAATTTATTCAAAAATTTGTGAATAATTGAATGTCTTGTTAAATTTTTATTATTTATAAAAAAATTGAATTTCTGTAAAATATTTTATTATTTATGAAAATAATATTATTCCACAATATATTATTTGACAATTGAATAGAAATTTCTACACAGAAAGAAATATTTTGCAGAAAGAAGTTTTGGACGAGATTGACCGAAAGGAGCGTGTTCAACGAAGAACCAAGGAAATAATTAAAAAGGAAGTGGAATTCACGAATTCTCCACCAAGAAGCAAGGCAGCTTCTCCTGTTTATTATCCCCCAGGTTCTGAATTAGCGAAACGTGAAGGAAGTGGATCAATGGCACACTCTAGCGTAAGTTTTAATTTTATTTTCAAAGCATTTTTCCAAATTATTATCTAATTTTCTTCTTCAAAAAATCAATTTTCCTTTTTGTTATTTTAGAGTGCCTACATGTCGGATAAGGGCGAATGGAAACGGGGGATGTACGAAAAAGAATCGAAATCAGAAACAAAATGGAAGACAAAGAAAGGAAAAGTAGCGATACCTCTTTGTTTGCCTCTGTGTTGCGCTGCACCATGTGTCATTATGTGAAAAAGAAAATATCGAGCTATATTTTAAACAGAAAATCGCGAAAACTAAACAAAATTAACGATAATAATAATAGCATTCAATGTCTCGATTTTGACTTCAAATGCTTAAAAAAATATTGAATATATTCTTTAATTGCAAGGAATATTTTCTTTTCTCCAGAAGGAATAATTCTGAATTCTCAAAAAAACAAGAATTATAATTTTGTAGCGGCAAAAAATCAGTAGATCTTAAATGTTAAAATAATTATTATCAATTAAATATTAATATCAATGATATTGTTTCTAACAAAAAAAAAACGTAGTTTAACTCAAATATTCTATTTATATTTATTGTATGTCAAAAAAACCCGCGATTCAGATTTTTTCTAAAAAACATTAATATTTTTCTAATTTTTGAATTTAATATTCATTTCGGTTTTTTAAAAATTCATTTTTTCCTAAAGTAGTTGTGAAATTTAATCAAATACATAAAATAGAAATATTCTATCGCTAAAAGAATTTAATTTCATTAATTCTAGTAGAAAATTTATTAATTTTTTTCGGAAAAATATTTTTCTTTTGAAAATTAAAAAAAACTTATGTTAAAAACAGAAAAAATCTTTATAATATTAAAATTTCTCCGCCTCCTCATGTTTAAATACTGAATTAATTATGAGAAAAACAAAATACTGTAACTTATTTGAAAATCGACTAATTTTTTATTCTTAATTCTTAATCATCAATAGTTTCGTAGACCTGAGACCGTGAATTATGGTGCTATAATAATATTATAAATACGTAATAATAATCATATATAATTAATAATAAAAAAACGAGCATTAAACACACATACAAAAAAACGAGTGCGTTTCACAAAACGAACGCAAAAATATCAATCAAGTCTCATTATTATAATTATCATACAAATAATATTTGAAATCGACCAAAAAAAGAAGTTTTTTGTGATTTCGAATTTTCGCAGTGAAAAAATATCCAAAACTGACGAAACAAAACAAAAAATCATCATTCTCTGAATTAAAAACAAAAAAAAAACGGCACAATATTGTAGTTCCTTTCGTGAAATAAAAAGAATGTTGTCTTCCAGTTAAATAAATTGTCCTGATTAATTTTCTTTACGTTAACTAAGAGAGCTTCTTGTCATTCTTAATAATAATGTACAGCGTAAACTGTGGCAACGCAAAATAACGAGTCCTAAAAGAAAACACGACATCAATTAAAATTATTATTCGACAGTAAAATAATTCTCTCGATTCGTTGAATAATAATAATTGAAAAAGATTATTAAATTAATCTTATTAATTTAATAGTCAAACTAATTATTATCAAATAATAAATTATTATCAATTCAATTATTTATTAATTACTATTGACTGAAAAAATTAATTATTAATTCGATTGGGGTACAAAAGATCCAAACCAAAAGATCCAAGACAAAAGGTCCAAACTGAAAGATCCAAAATTTGTAAGATCCAATAGACAGAAAATCCAATAGACAGAAGGTCCAAGTTACTAAAAGTTCCAAACGTACAAAAGATCCAAAAAAAATAAATTCAAAAGAAGGATAAATTTATTGAATTGTTAAATATATAAAAAATAAATGTATAACCTAAAAATGTAAGTGGTAACCTAATGTATTTAAATATTTAATTTCTTCATTTTGTTGCACGTGTTGATCGTACTGTGATACGATATTAAAAATCCGGTTTTCTATTGTTGAAAAATAATTTGTCGGCAAAGCCCTTATTTTTTGACCCAACTGAAGTTGCCTTTGCATGCATTTCTGTTTCGCCTTGTTCCTGTTGCAATTCGTTTAAAAAAGCGTATAGGCCTTGGGATGATATCGTCCAAAGAAGAACTTGGAATCTATTATGCCATCCCTCAGACGCGTTATTTGTTCTCGCAATTCCTTGAAAGAACGGCATCATATTGGTTCCACAATTTTGGCTCGTATCTTACAGGCACAGCTTTTCTTCTACCTCTAGCAGTCTTGCCACGAATATAAGTAACCTAAGAAGAAACAATTTATAATTATAATATATGATTAAAAATATTGTAATATATATTAAAATAATTATTGAAATTGTAACCTCAAAGTGTTCTGCAACAGGGACAAATTTCTGTGGTACTTGGTCGAAAAATATATCAAAAACCTTAGGCACATGCGTGGCAGGTACAAACGCAAGAGCGCACATTGTACGCGTTGCTTCTCGAATACTTATATCGTCCTTGTTGTTATACATAGCCTGCAATCCTTCTGCTTGCACTCTTCTATACACGCTCTGACACAAATGAAATAAACATAAATGTACGATGTTTCCAATGTGGGTTTGCACTGCATTTATTATTGCCAATTCGAAATCTGACATTATTGTTTGCGGATGACGAGTTTGAAATGCCTAGACGATTTGCCTCAGATATTACAACTTCGATTACTTTGAGTACGCCTCTTCTTGTTTTTCCTTCCAGCAAAGCGTAGACAAATGGAAGTGCTATATCACGTTCAATTCCTTTGTGAATTTGTTTAACAGTGCCCATTATAACAAAACAAAAAGTTGAAAGAAATAGATGGGACAACTTGAACGTGCCATCTACAAACCACGTAGAACTTCGAAATAACGATCTCAAGTTTTCTCGGGTTGCATAAACTATTATTCTTCCACAAGACAAGTTATAAGATTCATCTCCATAAGAGTCGTACATTAGGAATTTATCTCCAATTTTAGTTTTTTACATATTGATCGGGTATCTCTTGTAGCTCTTCTGCATTCCGAGGGTTAGATGGCATATGCTTTAAACGTTTCTCTTTGAATCATTTTAATTGCATTGGTTCGATCAGGAAGTTTTGCTAATACAGCATCAGGTATGTTCTGCAGTTTTCTGGCAATTCTCGAGGGTGGACATTCTGGATGTTCGACGGCAAGTCTTTTTAGATCAATTTTCTCTTTTAGAGCTTTCTACTTCTTCAGGATCTGGTGCATGACCATGAGAGACGGCATCTCCTCCAGAAAGAATTTCAACAATATCTCCTATACTAATTGTAATTGCCCTAGCGCCGCATTGCTTTTTTTCTTTGCATCTCCAATATATTTTTGTTCCAACTCCAGAACTGTGCTTTGTGTATAAATATCCACTTACATGTAAATATCTCGTTTTGCTTTTTATTAAAATTTTAATTTCCATTTTAAATATAATTACTCAATAATTTTAAAACACAACAAATTTTGAACTACGTTGACAAACCTAAACTGACGGAAACTGTCATGAAAAGACGGTTATGCGAACTACTTAACAACTTTAAGTGCAAATAAAAAAAATGAAGGTCTGAATTGAAAAATTGTTTCCTTTAGTATTTAAATTTTTGGATATTTAATTCTTTGGGTTTTCTGTGTTTTGGATCTTCAAAGTTTTGGACTTTTCGGTTTGGACCTTTTGTTTTGGATCTTTTGTCCCTATACCATTAATTCATTTGGGTCATTGACTAAAGAAATGAATGATTAATTCATTTCGGTCATTGACTAAAGAAATTAATAATTAATTCATTCAGGTAATTGACTAAATTAATTAATTACTAAATTCATTTAGGTAACTGAGTAAATTAATTAATGCAATCATTTAATCACTAATCTAATTGATTTAGTAAATAATTTATTCGGTTATTATATTTTATTATAAAATAATTCAATTAATTGAATAATTTATTTCCTCAAATCAATTATTACGAGAAATGAAACTTGTGAAAAAAAGAATTCACACACAGGAAAAATGGAAGAAAAAAAATTTTCTTTGTAAAGGAAAATTCTTTTTTTCTATATGTGAGAGAAAAATTTTCTTACATTCACAAACTTATCAAAAGCGTAACTATCAGCTTCGGCATCCCAAAAACATCTCGCGCCCATTTTTACACCTGCGCCACGTTGTTCGCCCATAACAACGTTTACAATGTATTTGTACTCTTTGGATTTAAATTCTGAAAATATATTTTTCTTTAATAAGAATTAATTTTTGTGTTTTTTGTGGGGAATTTCTTATTAAATGCTTCTTTTCATTTTTTTCCTACTTTGAAAATTCGATGAAAATGAAATTAAAAAATTTCTGTATATTTAAAAAATTAAAGCAATTTTCGAATTTGATTCAAATTAAAAAATTTCTTTATAATTAAAAAATTAAAGCAATTTTTCAATTTGATTCAAATTAAAAAATTTCTTTATAATTAAAAAATTACAATTTTTTAATTGGATTTTTATGGAATTTTTTTTCTGGAAATATTTTTGAAAATATAAATATTTGGCAATTTGTTTACCCCTCATTTTATATTTTATAATATCCGCTATTTCCTTGCTCCATTGATACGCTTCCGCCTCATTGAACGTTTTTGTTGATAGTTGATCGTACAATACGTTGTGAATTATCTCCCTTGCATTTAACGTTTTAAACCTGTGTGTTTGAATATTTTTTTTCTCTTTTGAAAATGTTTAGTTTTTAACGATACTCCTAATTTATTTTTTTTTTTTAAATTTCGTTAAATTTTTATCAAAGTAATTCATTTTCATTTCTATTTATAGAGACGCACGCAATAGTTTTTATATTTTAAATCTAGATTTTTATCCCATAAATTAATTAATTAATCGACAATCGACAGTGAATAATATTATAAATAATAATACTAAAAATTGTGATTAAAAATTAAAAATAATAGTGATATAAATACAATGAGATAAAATGGAAAAATAATTAGAAAACTAATTAAATGGAAAAAGAAATTGAGAAATAGGAAAGTTATTTGTGTGCAATAAATAATTCATCAGAAATAAACTTTGGGAAATTTTTTAAACGCTCAAATAATAATTTTCTTTTTAAATATTTTCAATAGATAATTCTGAAAATAACGATCGCCGGCAGAGATTTTTTTGAAGAATTTTATTGTTTCAGGAAAATAATTTAATTCTTGCGAAGAAATTTATTGAAATTTTTGAAATTATGCAAAAGTTGATAATTGAAAATTAAAAAGGTTTGTAATTTGCAAAATAATAAATTAAATATCAAGTTAAATATACTAGTTAAATAATAAAAATAAATAGTAATAATTAAAAAAATAAATAATAGTAATAATTAATAAAATAAATAATAGTAATAATTAATAAAATAAATGCAAAAATTGATAATTGAAAATTTAAAAGGTTTGTAATTTGCAAAATAATAAATTGAATATCAAGTTAAATATACTAGTTAAATAATAAAAATAATAGTATTAATTAAAAAAATAAATAATAGTAATAATTAATAAAATAAATGCAAAAATTGATAGTTTAAAATTAAAAAGGTTTGTAATTTACAAAATAATAAATTGAATATCAAGTTAAATATTAGTTAAATAATAAAAATAATTGTAAAATAAAAAAATAAATAGCAATAGTAAATAATATTTAGTAATAACAATAACTGTAATAATAATAATAACAACAATAATAATAATAATAATAATAATAGAAAAGAATAGCAAAGTATTTAAAGAGATAAAAGAAACTGTTTACATTTGAACGTTTAGAGATTTCCTTGACAATTAACCTTAAAAATAATATTTATATTTGTAAATAATATATATAAGAATAGAGCTTACTTTTCAGAAAGTTTCGGACGAATTTGATACGTCGCTTGTTGAGATTCAGCATCACCATCCTCGTCTTCGAGAATTTCAAAATTTGCATCTAATTTTGGTTCTTCAACAACGGGCACTTGTTTAGACAATTTTTGCCATGCTTGGCCCTTCATTTCCGATTGTCGAGGTAAAATATCATTAGATTCATCCATTTTTCTTGACCGTTTTTCTCTCTATATAAATCTTATCGTATTTCCCTTTTTTTCTTCTAATTAAACAATTCAATTAGAAACTAAAAACAGTTAGCGTTATAATGAACAACAACAAGCCGATAAAACAAAAATAACCCATCACACATTTAAAGAGAAAACAAAAAATCGATGTTTACACTGTGTTTTGATTAACGTTACTGTGGCAACTATACGAGAATATTGTACTAAAAAAAATATCACCAATTTTTAAATTTATTTTCCCAATTTTTTGAGAATTGTTTATATTAAGTATATAATTGTTAGAGAAACGTTCCTTTTAATTTTGTTTCTAACTGTTTTTTGTTTACACCGTTCACCACGCATGAATTTTGAGGTTATGGTAAACATTTTTAAAACCTGCAGAAGCGGTAAATTTAAAACTAAATCGGTGTAGAATTTAATAACTTTTCCCAAGTAGCAATGTTTAAAGAGTTATTTAAGCGTTAATATTATTACCTTTTTCTATTTTTACTAAAAAATTTGTTAATTGTTTATTAATAGTTAGTAAAAATTAATTCTTTATATTTACGATTTTAAATTTCGTTCCCGCGTGCTAAATATCGACTTTTCGATCCTTCGAGATTACTTGCGGTCAACTTCGTTGTACTTCACTTTCCGTCGTGACCAGTCGTGACCACGGAACTGAAAAATAACACTCTGCAATTATTGTGCAGAGAATTGTTGAAATAAATAAGAAATACTTATCTTATAAGTAGTGAATAAAATGAATAATTGACATAAAATGTTGAGGAGAATATAATTGTGAGTAAAATGCAAGAGGACGTATTTCCGGCAGCGGAAAAAATCTTGGCTGACATTGAAAATGTTTTGGAGAAGGATCATAATCTGTAAGTACAATAGCAGATATACCTATATATTAGAGAAATAATCATGGGCGGGGTATTTTAACAAAAACTTGCTATTTTTCCATTAAAAGAATCGTTTTTCTTGTAATTTATGTGTATTTTGATATTTTCGTTTTTGTTGAATTTACACGAATGTTTTTAGTTTTTAGGTTATGTTATGACACTTGGTAAAAGTTTCGGTTTATAAGTATTAACAGTGTTAATTTATTTCCTCTTGGAACTTTAATTTTGTGTTAAAAAACAATGGAAAATAAAAATATGTAAAATAATTTATAAAATTATAAAAAACGATATGAAAATATTTTCCTCAGATATTAATTTACAATATTCGTTTTTAAATAGCGTGATATTTTTCAATTTTTTAGTATTGGTTTTGAAATTATACCGGCCGAGGACAATGAGAATAAATCGCCGGTTTTCCATGCTGAAAATTATTTAGGTCTTGCATCATGGAGTGTGCAACCATTATTTTGTTACGTTTACAATCGTCTCTTGGATCTGCGGCAAAATAAATATAGACGTGAGGATCCAGTGAAAATATCACGATGGCTCCTCGGTGCTGTTCTCTTAAGTCCCGACATATCAACATTTTGGAATATGAAACGTGAACTAGTAAAAAATCGCCGTCTAGATCCAATGCAAGAATTGCGTTTTTCAAGCATTGTTCTCTACTATAAATCAAAATGTTTCGAGGCATTTGTCTATCGTCGTTGGCTCATTAAATTTTTACTAACGGACACAAGTAAATCGTCATTAGAAATTGAGACACTCGTGAGAAATGAGATAAAAGTTGCAACAATGACTGCAAATAGATATTGTAGCAATAATCATGCATGGTGTCATCGACAATATGCCGTTGGTCTCTTCGAGACATTGGCTAAGGAGAATTTTTATTCATTTCTACAAACCGAATGGGAGACGACAAGTAATTGGTGTAGTCGCAATGTTTCCGATTACAGTGGCTTTGCTTATCGACAATTTTTATTGAAAAAATTACTCTTTATCTACCCGCGAAATGATGAAATGAAAATATCATTGGACAAAATTGCCAGGCATCGAACAATTGTTTTAGAATACGTGAAAAATGATAAGAGAGGTAAAATTTCTATTATTATCGAAAAAAAACCTCTTAAATTCTCTTCTGTAATTAATTCTCTTCTTTGTTTCAGACTGTAAAAACGAAACAGTGAACAGTGAACTCTTGTGTCTTCTACACGGTGTGAGTAGTGAAAAAGCCGAAGACTGTGATCAGACAGTTATAAATCTCTCATATTGGATTGAAGAATGTGTCTTGAATGAGGATTTAATAAAAACATTTCCTGGTCACGAGGCTCTATGGTGTCATAGAAGATTTTTGGCCTACTCTCTTCTAGCCTTAATAAACTCTTATAAAAAGTATTTTCAATATAAAAGTGAAATTTTCGATAACAATCAAACTCAAAGGCATTTGAATAGAGAAAATAAACTTGATTCAGCAATAACACGTGGACATCTTGAGGAGGCTTTTCGTATACACAACCAGGATTTAATTGCTCAAGCCAAAAGTTCTGGTCCTCATCAAAATTTCCTAGCCGAAAAGTTCATTAAATATCTAGTGAATAACGATTTGGAACAATAAAGTCGTTTCCCTAAAGTCGTTTCTTTGAGAGAAAAGGTAGATCGAAATTTTGGTCTGCTACGACTATAATTATATATAAATATTCAAGCAATTATATTTTGTAGATAGTCTAAATAATCCTCTCCGCCCAATTAATCGACTAGTTCGATTTAAGCAAAATGTTTGTCAATGATTTTTAGATGACTTGAAAAAATAGTCAATAAAGCGAAACTTTTAATAAGAAAGTTGCCTTTTTTTTGAAAAAAAAGAGAATACAAAAGTGACCAAGGATTTTATACTGTGGAAAGAGCCTTTTTTAACCACTTCCAAAGGTAAATCTCCTTCAAAATCCTATTTCAAGGTTCCAAATAATTATTTTTTGGCACATAATTTAAATAAAAACCTGAAAAAATGTATTTTAACTGATCACAACGAAAATAATAACATCTGTGTTTGAACAATCCATCAAAATTTCGAATTAAATCTCTAAAGATAAACACATATTCCAAAATGCGTTTTAATTGATCACAGTCGAAATCTTAACATCTGTGTTTGTGAAATCCATCAAAATTTGAAATTAATGTTGAAAAAATCAAGCACCTGTTCCAAAAAGCATTTTAACTGATCACAACTGAAATCATAACATCTGTGTTTGTAAAATCCATCAAAATTTTTAAACCAATGTTTAAAAAATCAAGCACTTATTCCAAAATGCATTTTAACTGATTACAACTGAAATCATAGCTTCTGTGTTTATAAAATCCATCAAAATTTTAAATGAACGTTTAATGAAAACCTAAAACGTATTTCAATGGATCATAACTGAAATCATAACATCTGTGTCTGTAAAATCCATCAAAATTTTAAATTAACGTTTAAAAAACCAAGCACCTGTTCCAAAATGCATTTTAACTGATCACAACTGAAATCATAACATCTGTGTTTGTCAAATCCATCAAAATTTTAAATTAACGTTTAATGAAAATCTTAAACGTATTTTAACTGGTCACAACTGAAATCATAACTTCTGTGTTTGTAAAATCCATCAAAATTTTAAATTACCGTTTAATGAAAATTTAAAACGTATTTTAACTGATCACAACTGAAATCAAAACATCTGTGTTTGTCAAATCCATCAAAATTTTAAATTAACGTTTAATGAAAATCTAAAACGTATTTTAACTGATCACAACTGAAATCATAACATTTGTGTTTGTGAAATCCATCAAAATTTTCAATTAAATGCAATAAATATTGCATTTTTTTAAAAATTTGTTATCCTTATCTGCATTAGTTATTCTCAAGGATTAATATTTTCAAAATAATTTTATTTTATGAAAGTCAGTTTATGTAAAATGCAGTTATTCCCCCGTTGAGATCGATTGCCGTTTTTCTTTACAAAATAGAGTGTGGGTATTTTTAGCTAGAACAATAAAATTGTATTCTATCGCGAGAAAACAACTGACCGTTATAATGTAACCCACGCTTTCGCGGATCCCACGACGTTCTGATTCAGCGTTTGATTTAAAAATAAATTTGCACTTTTCGTCAGTTGTCAGTCTTGATCAAATTCTCCAACGATAGTTTCAATATTTCGGAGATCAAAATTTTTTTCTTTTCCTTAAAATTGTGAACCATTTGTTTGAAAATCTATATAACAAATTTTACCACTTAAACCTTCTTTTATACATTATTAATTAATATTTAAAGTCAAATAACAAATAATTAGAGTTAATTAGGTTAATAAATGCATTTTTTAAAAATTTTCTTTTCGTAATTAAAATTATAATTGAAATTAAATTTGCTCTTGTTTTTCAAGAAGCTTTTTAGATTTTACAATATTAAAGCTAAATATTTCTTTTTGTCATTAAAACAGGAAATTTTCATTAAAAACAATCTGAGAAATAAGAGCATTTAAAATTACGATTCTCAACATGAAATAATATTATCGCGAGAAAGAATTTAAGTTCAACGATCGTTGAAGCGAGAAATTGATTGTCGCTAATAATTTTATCGCGCGTAGACTTATATTTTTTCTTGTAATTTTTTTTAATGCTTGTTTTGAAAGATATATTTGATGAATAATATTTTGAATAGAAGTAAATAAAAAAAAATTTGTCTAATATATAGAAAACAATAAGCGGGAAAATAATAAAAGGAATAATACCTAATGAAAATAGTTGAATGAGGATAAAATTGCAATTGAAAATTTTGATGTTGACATTGATTTGAAATCGTTAATAGCTATATCGATAGCATGTCTATGAAGCCAAAGCACGTGACTATTTTCTTTTGTTTTCATTGGCTTTTAACAGTAAAGACTCTTAAAGAGAGTTACGTGGTCGCTTCGCCGGTCGCATCCACAGTAGTGTTTTTCAAGATTTATTATATGCATGTTTGCGAATCAACTCACGGAAACGTTCCTCTTTTCATAATTTTCACAAATATATTTTGTGTGAGAGAAATAATTATTCATGGATCGTGAGGAGGGAGAGGAGAAATTTACATTTACATTGAGACGTGCAAGTAGTTTACGTTTATCATCTCGTCGTGCATTTAAAGGTGAGAGACTTATTTAGTTTTTTTTTCGTTTGTTTTGTTTTTATCTGTAAAATGAAAAAAAAGTAGGTCAGTCGCGGATTATATTCGATTGAATTTTATTTCTTTATTAGAATTTTTTTCCGTTAATGTCTATCAATATTTTTTTTAAACAACTTATGAATATTTTTTTTCTCAAAAACGATAATATTAGTTATTAAATTAGAAATTAATTTTTTATTCTCTTTTTCTTTCAATGAATACGGAGACAAATTGGAACTTTTTAAAAGAAAAAATTGTTGTTTTTAAATTTGTTTGAATTATTTGGTGAACAAAAGGAGCAAAATTATCAGGTTTTGTAGATTTAATCTTTTTATTGAATTATACGTAATTAATAGACTTATGTAATTTTTAACCTTTAGCGTTTTGCAATTTTTGAAATAACAAATGACTCTGAAATCATACTATCGTAAGTTTGAATTTTTATTAAGGAGATTTTCTTGTTTTTAACTTGAAAAATTTCTATTTAATCGATTTTTTGTTAATTTATCTTTTTAGAATTTAAAAGAAGAATTTAAATTTACCGCGTATCTACTCTACCGACAGAACATAGACTTGAAACTCATAGGGAAAATAAACGAATTAATTTTATTTATTTACAATGTCCCCCGAGCGGTCAAGAGACCGTAATTGGTTTACTAAGGAATACAAAAAGTGTGTATAGAAAAAAATTAATATTAGTGTATTATCGCAAATTCTCTGTATATAGCACTAAACATGTCGAAAATCAAAAATAGTAATTTTTTATCAATGCTAAAAAATGTTCAATTAAATTTAAAAAAAAAGTTTTCCATTTTTTTTTCTTTTTACATTTGGGAGGATTAAGTAAAATAAATTTTGAAAATAATTTTTAGAATTCTATGAAAATAAATAGATTTTGAGACATTTTGCGCACAACACGTTACTGAGAGCTAGGTGACATTTTGCCAAATGAATCAGGTAACAGACTAATTCTGTATAGGGCAAGTATAATTATTGAAGGAAGGCCAACTTGGGTCAAGTGTAAATGTCATTTGCAATATAGTCGAGATAGATATTCTTACCTGAAATTTAATTACTTTTGATAAATTCCATTTTTAATTTAGAAAAAAATTGTAATAAAAAGTTGATTTCATTATTCGACAGAAAACTTTAGAAATCAAGATACAAAGTAATTTTAGGAATCTTGCTTTTAATCTTATGATTAAGAAATCGGATAAAGTGTAAGTCGTTATATAGCACATACACATGTTGGACACTTTTATCTAATTAGAATTTCCTGGATTAGAGTAAAGATTTTTCTTGAAGATGAAAAATGGGCACAAGGACAGGCGCGTAATCGGAGTTGGATGAATAAATCAGGTCACGAGGCCTATTTTTTATAATACCTATAATAATTTTTTTTGCAAACAAAAATATAAATAAAAAATTTGAGAAGAAGGTTTTTTTTAAACAAAGGGTTCTAAATAATAAATTCAATTGGGATAACCAAAAAAGTGTTTTCTTTTATATGATTTAGCCCCTCATAATTTTATTCAACAACTCTAGGCTTGAAATTTAATTTTTTACAATTCTTTTGATTTTTCGTTCCGCTGTTGAATAAATAAGTTACCAGAATTTTGAATCGAACCGTTTATCTATTTAGTTCGGATAAATTATGAAAATATTTTTACGAAATTTAATTTTTTTTTTTTTTGAAAATTCTCTGTATCAATAAAATGTCACCAATTTCCAAACTGAGTGCGCGGCAAACTGCCAAAATCTATGACATTATTAATTCTGTTTGCAAGTCTTCAATCAGTACATAAAAGGAAAATCTTCAAGGTACATGAAAGCCTTTGTACATTCTTTTAATCTCTTTTAATTTCCATTTAAGTGAAATAATTCTTTATGTTATAATGATTGGGTTGATAAATTGAATTAATTTTTTCTTCGAAGAAATCAGTGTACTTTAATTAGAAAACTGACGGTTCAAAGTTATATGCCGCATTGTAAGAGTTTCAAGTCCAAGGTAATGCCACCTGTAAACATGTGCGTCGAGTTACTTTATTCGTCTATATAGCGTTAGTAATCCTCTCTCGACAGTTTACTTGACGTAATGACATTCATTTAAATTAATCATAGTATATCCTTTTTCTTCAATATTTTATCACTTCAGTTTTAAATGATTTTTTATTGAATTTTACATATTAACTATACGAACAATGTTCATAAAATTTATCATGCAAACAAAAAAAATTTTAAATATTTAAAACACTATAAATAGGGAATATTAATTTTAAATCAATGTGTTTAAATAATTTTAAGATTTTTGAATATCAATTTTACATTTAGACAAATGAAAAATATTATGATGATTTAATTAATTTGAAACAATCGTTCGAAAAGAAGCCTTTTTAACTGCGATCACAACGGAAATCTTAACATTTGTATTTGTAAAATCTATCAAAATTTTAAATTAAAATCTCTGAAGATAAACATATTACAAAATGTATTTTAACTGATGACAACCGAAATCTTAATATCTGTGTTTGTAAAACCCATCAAAATTTTAAATTAATGTTTAAAAAATCTAGCACCTGTTCCAACATGCATTTTAAGCAAAGACAACTAAAATCATAACATCTGTGTTTGTGAAATCCATCAAAATTTTAAATTAACGTTTAATGAAAATCTAAAACGTATTTTAACTGATTACAACTGAAATCATAATGTCTGGGTTTATGAAATCCATCAAAATTTTAAATTAACGTTTAATAAAAATCTAAAACGTATTTTAACTGATTACAACTGAAATCATAACATCTGTGTTTGTAAAATTCATCAAAATCTTAGATTAACGTTTAATGAAAATCGAAAACGTATTTTAACTAATTACGACTGAAATCATAACATTTGTGTTTGTAAAAACCATCAAAATTTTAAATTAACGTTTAATGAAAATCTAAAACGTATTTTAACTGATTACAACTGAAATCATAACATCTGTGTTTGTAAAATTCATCAAAATCTTAGATTAACGTTTAATGAAAATCGAAAACGTATTTTAACTAATCACGACTGAAATCATAACATTTGTGTTTGTGAAATCCATCAAAATTTGAAATGAATATTTAGTGAAAATCTAAAACGTTCTTTAACTGATTACAACTGAAATCATAACATCTGTGTTTGTAAAATTCATCAAAATCTTAGATTAACGTTTAATGAAAATCGAAAACGTATTTTAACTAATCACGACTGAAATCATAACATTTGTGTTTGTGAAATCCATCAAAATTTGAAATGAATATTTAGTGAAAATCTAAAACGTTCTTTAACTGATTACAACTGAAATCATAACATCTGTGTTTGTAAAATTCATCAAAATCTTAGATTAACGTTTAATGAAAATCGAAAACGTATTTTAACTAATCACGACTGAAATCATAACATTTGTGTTTGTGAAATCCATCAAAATTTGAAATGAATATTTAGTGAAAATCTAAAACGTTCTTTAACTGATTACAACTGAAATCATAACATTTGTGTTTGTGAAATCCATCAAAATTTAAAATTAACGTTTAGTGAAAATCTAAAACGTATTTTAACTGATCACAACTGAAATCATAACATCTGTGTTTCTAAAATCCATAAAAATTTTAAATTAACGTTTAATGAAAATCTAAAACCTATTTTAACTGATCACGACTGAAATCATAACATCTGTGTTTGTGAAATCCATCAAAAATTTGAAATTAATGTTTAAAAAATCAAGCATCTGTTCCAAAATGCATTTTAACTGATTACAACTTAAATCATAACATCTGTGTTTTTAAAATCCATCAAAATTAGTAATTTTATTTTAAAAAGAAAAGAATTTTCTAAACATACCTAGCAAAAGCGTGACATTAATAAAATTTGAACATTGTGGTGAAGAACACAAGCTGATGGAACATACTTCTGTTTGATTGATTTCAACGGGCTCGGTATGAAAGGAACAAAAAGTTGTTACAGTTTTGTACGATAATAGACATTTATAAATTATAAACCTATTGTAAAATTGTATCACAACTTCCAAACTTTGAAGGCTCCTCACATAATATTAAATAAACTGTATGCAATGAAATGAAACTCGATCACTACAATCGCTTTCACTCTATTTGAGACACTTTCGAGATATCATAAATGTCGTTTTTAAAAATAAAATGCCTCAAACATGTCTTACAGATGAGGAATTAAGTACAAAACTACGAAGCGGGGGATCGTTAAGGATACCTGAATACCTGGCGAAAAATCTACTTCAACTAGGATGTCCTGTTGTATCAATGCCAAGGTGAGCTTAAAAGATTTTTTAAAAATCATAATAATCGAAAAGTGACTGATCAGAATGTTGCATTTAAAGTAGAAAAAATAATTATTATACCAAGGTTTTACAATGTTTTACAATAAATCCGTCGGTCATGAGTGACACTCCTAGTACGGATTTTTAATTTATTATTACAATATTATTACAATATTCCTTAGAAGGAACCTAACGCACCCTTGAAGTACTTTTCAAACCCTTCCAAATTCTCAGTCTAAAAAAACGTAAAGAAAAACGATCAATTCCAGAAGGTACACATTTTCCTAAAATTAAAAAAAAATTAGTTCAACAACAGTAAATGTAAGTGCAAAAACAGATATGAAAAAGAAAGAAGAATTTCTTGGGAATAAAAAAAACTTTCCATCCCTTTGTTATTCAGGGAGAGCAGTGGCAAGTAATTTGTAGAAATTTGGGTTGCATGCGAGATATCCATTCATCTCATGTTTTTCCAGTTCATCGATAAAACTGAGCACCTAGCAGATTTCATTGTCAAGCTGAACTTCACAGGCATCGTAACCTAGATTCTCGTGGAGTACCCCTTCCTTTCGTCCCTTTTTGCCTGCGAGAAGATATTTAAATCAATGCATTTAATTTTAATAGGCCATTGTCAAAGAGTCGAGATTTTAAGGGGTTTCAGTCATTTATGTATATGCAATCAGATTCCTTTATGTAAGATGAAATAAAGTATGTGTATCCTTTTTTTATATAAATGACGCATTTTTATCGCAACTGCGACGATGAAATTCAAAGCAAACTTCTGAAAATGCGATTGCATTACTGTCACGTTTTTTGGTTTGGTAAAATTTTGAAGTTGTATTCTTGAAGGATTTAGTTTTTCTTTTGGTAGATGTAGGAAAATGGTCTAATTGAGGCTCCGGATATTAAAAGGGTAAAAAGGGTACCATTACCATTTAAAATCCATGCTGTAGGTGCCTTTTTAAGTTTCGGTGCCTCTATTTGTTTTTTATTTAATTATTTTAAAGAAAAGCCGAAAGGAAATACAAATAATAGTAATTGGTTTTAATTTTCATGAATGTTGTTTCAGTTATTTTAAAGAAAAGCCCAAAGGAAGTACAAATAATAGTAATTGGGTTTAATTTTCATGAATGTTGGTTAAATAGGGTGCCTGAGTCTGGTAGCATACGGGTAGAGCTGCTACTATACTTAAAAGTTAAAATAAAATATTCTATCTTTTAGGATTGTAAGACTTACAGTCCCAACTTAAAATCAAGGATTTTCCGATGACAAATATAAAAAATTAGAGGAAATAAATTGTTGCCTTGTTACCCAAATTTTGATTCTTTGGTAGCTTACAGATCAGATTTTTTTAAGTTCTGGTTTAAATAAATTGTTTTCTTGTTACCCAAATTTTGATTGTCTGGTAGCATACAGATCAAATTTTTTTAAGTCCCAGTTTAAATAAATTGTTGTCTTGTTACCCAAATTTTGATTGTTTGGTAGCATACAGATCAGATTTTTTTAAGCTCATGTTCTGCTCGATTCTGTAAGATTTCTTTCCAATGTTCCTGATCCATTTTCTGCCATTTTCGCAAACTAATCTCTTAACACTTAGTTGCAGTCATTTCTGATTCATGAAACTCGTTCAATAGACGACAGAATCTGTTTCGAATTTGACGTTTATTTTTCGTTCGATTTTCAGTTTCACCAGAAGGACATTTGTAGTTTGTTCGTTTTATAACCACAGTCTGGATTTTCTTGGATCATTTATTCCATTTTGAGTAGCAAAATCGTAGTATCAATCAATGTTAGATAAGCTTCTAGATGATCCTATCAGATATAGACACTAGGGTTTACAGTCGGTTATATCACCGTATTGATGTCCTTCTGAAATGTTTGTCAGTTAATTTAATTGCTTCGCGTGTTATTAAAATTCCGGTTCAAGTTTAATGACTATTTTTGAATGACTATTTTTGAATGACTATTTTTGAATGACTATTTTTTAATGACTATTTTGAATTAATTCCCTTGAAAGGAATTAAGGAACGATGCGGTAGAATTATTTTTTGTCATCTATATAGAAGTGATTTTAAAGTTCACAGCTTAATTACTCTGGGAACATCAAGGATTAGAATTGAAGATAAATTCCCTGGACTTTGAGATGACACTGTGTTTATACAATTCCAATTAATCTTTGATCCTGAATTCCCAACTGCCACTGTTATTCTCTAATGAAGTTCAATCGATTATTGACTAAATCGGTAGACATGTTAAAGCTCGGAGAATAAATCTGTCGGAGAACAGATTACGTGAATGGTAGATCATAGATCGTCGTCAAGGGGTCGGGGTCAAAAGTGATAGATTCACCCTCTATAAGTTTAGTATATGTAGTCGGTCAATAGGTGATTCGTGCAGCGCATGGCAGCGCAGTCGCAAATACTTTAACGAGCCCGGCCGAGGGACCGACGTCAGACAAGTAAAGCGAAGGCGGAAAAGTGCAGTCAACATCATACATTGATTGCACGTCATATTTTCTTTTACCGGAAATTAAAAGTGCGAGACTTTCATGTTTTTCTTTTTATTTATTTCCTAAAACCTCGTGTTCCCAAAAAATCAAAATTGTGATTTTGTCGAAAAAAAAAAAATTAATTTATTAGAATTTCATCTTTATTCGCAATATTAAGAGAGAATTTCTTTCATGAAAACACGTGACGAAACGAATTTCATCACTTGACAGACTTCCCAGTACTAATAATAGTTTTCTGTCTTCCTCGTCATTCTCCATAAACTCAGGATTAATATAGAAGAAATTTCCAATGCTGACAATAACGTTAAAGTGTTGAAAAATTGAAAAGAAAAGAGATACTTTTTTTCTTGCATTCGGAGGAAATAAGGCAGGACAGTGGCGCCTCTCTATTGGACCACAAACTACAACAGCCCAACGTAGGTAGAATTTTGTATTTAGAGTAGAAATTCAATTGAGACAAATTGGAGAAATGATGAATGGGAAAATAATTGAATTTTGTTAAATGATGATAGTTGACGAGTAGCAAGGTACCTTGAGATGATTCACAATATTAGTTTCATTGAAAACGTGAAATTGACAGAAAAAAATTTACATTGAAATTTTAAGGTGTCATTTGTTTTTGTAGTCGGTTGAAGAAGTTCATTGTTTAAAAAGAGGATAAAAAAGAAGGAAAATATTCAAAAAAAAAATTTTTATTTCTTTGTTTCTAAATAATGATTTTTAGTGAAATTATGTGAAAGGCGATCAATGACCGCCTCTATGCATTCAAACAGCTGATAACCGGAAGTGCATGCTGATCAGTCATCTGTAACCCGCATTTCGCCATCTTTGCGATTATTATATACCGTTTCACCTGAAAAAATTAATATATTTAAAATTTTTTTTTTATACAGTTAATTTCTACTACAATATACATTTTCTTAAAAAAACATTCTTAAACATTCTTTCACATTCAATTAAATATTTCATTATTAATTATTAATTATTCAAACAGAATCGATTTAATAAATTTGACTCGAAACTTTTTTCTACACTTGCATTACTTTTAAATTCTATTTAGTTAAAATAATTCCAAATATGAAAATATGGAAAATAATTCCACTTGCAAAAAAATGAAGTATTTTCTCTTGTATAGTGTCTGTAATTTTATTTAACAGATGAGAAATTTCTCTTCACTTAATAGAAAACTAATATATTGAAAAATATTTCGCTATTTTTAGAAATATACAAGCTGTGAATCAAGGTCAGTGGAGTAACTAATGTTTTGACTTAAAACCATATGTTACATAAAATCAATGAACTTCTGAAACATAAAAAAAAATACTTGGAGGAGATAGAAGAAAAACAAATACATTAAAGATAATCGTTGGGATATTTTTATGCTACTTTGACTTTATAGTTTCGTGTTTTAACGATATCTGTCTGTCCATGATCTTTAGAGAGTTAGATGAATGGCTAATTTCACAAATGAAATTTTAAAATTCAAACTTCTGAAGGTTTTTAAAAGTAAAATAAAAGTAAAAAAAAAGTACTTAAAGTAGGACAGTTTTCCTAAGGGAGTGTTATAGGTTACTATGACAACAATTATTTACATAAATGAATTAGAGAATTGAAAATTAATTCTTTAAATTTTAACCTAAATTGATAATTAACTACCCCAGTAGTAGCATGTTACAGCAATTTTAAGAACATTGTCTCAACGTTACCAAATATTGCCACAATGTTCTCAATGTCACTGAAACATTTTGTCCTACTGGGGTAATCTTTATTTTAAATAATTATATTGACAGTTAACTTAGAAGTAGCAAATTGCAACCAATTGGTACCGAAACATGGAATGAATTTATGATCCGT
Organism: Leptopilina drosophilae; assembly: GCA_032873175.1. NCBI lineage: Eukaryota > Metazoa > Arthropoda > Insecta > Hymenoptera > Figitidae > Leptopilina > Leptopilina drosophilae. Next base: position 7,578,156 of record CM065483.1, read on the forward strand.
ATACAATCCCAAATCATAATTAAATCCTAAATAAATTAATTCTATGTTTTGGTATTTTGGTTTGGTATGTTTTTGTATTTTTGTATTTGTATTTTTATTTATAACATCTTGATACAGTCGAGAAAACCTTGTTCACAATATTTACTTTCGATATGTAAATAAAAATGTACTTAGTTTTAAATTCCTTATTTTTATTCATTGTTTAGCAGTTGCTTTATGTTTGTAAAAGTTTCGTATATGGGTTTTGAAATTTTTGATTAATATTTTATGGCTCTTGTTTCAGACCTCGTGCTGGGGTCGGCACGGAGCACTTGCCAAGTAGTGACAGCGATGACTCTTCGACAATGCAGAATCGCCATGTAGGTCATTCTCAAGGTCAAAGTCTAGGACGCAGTCAGACACAGCCGAAGAGCACCGGAATCCCCAAGGTGGAAGTTTCGGAGCCGGAAGATTCGTCTGAATCTTTACCCTGCGTCGATGGGTAAGTGATTATTGATTTCCAATCGCATGTACCATGTAGAATTTTATTGCGACGAAGAAAAACAATTCTTGAAACCGTATTAGTTTTCATAATTTAAATGGAAGCCAAAATGGGTCCCCATGTGGATATTTATTTAGTTTATAACATTTAGTCCTTTGGGTCGGGCCATAGAGGTAATACTAGATGTATAATCTACGGATTCATAATAAACGAACTGAAAAAGTCTCAAGTGACCCCTATTCAATATAAGAATGTAGTGATTACTCCCATTGACGTTGTACTAAAATTATGATAATCATATGTTGTAAGTATCCTTGCTTATGAACGAATAGGAAATACTACAACTTTAATTAAAGTGAAATTTATGAATTGGGTATGGTTATCAATTACGCTTGCGACATTGTGTCTAACATGCTTCGTTTGTTTCGTGCTCCCCCTCATGATAAGGAAAGTAATTCACTTTTTAGGTAACTCAAAATTGATACATTCATACTTAATATGAATGTAATGTATGAATGTGTATGAATGTGTATGAATGTAATATATAAATTTAATATATGAATGATTCCTAAAAATACGTTTTCCAATTTACAAAACACAAAACGGTGGTCGATTGTGTAATTTGATTTCGAATTGTAATCCCTCGAAATATGCTCTTGAGATCCTATTGGATAAAGAGCCTTAAGGCAGTAGGTAGATCAACTGCGTGCTTCAAAAAAAAAAGTCGATCATATGTTCTCAAACTGTGAAAGATTCAAAATGTCGAAATATGCTCTTGAGATCCTATTGGATAAAAAGCCTTAAGGCAGTAGGTAGATCAACTGCGTGCTTCAGAAAGAAAAGTCGATCATATGTTCTCAAACTGTGAAAGATTCAAAATGTCGAGGCGGATGTTACGTCACAACCTCAGCATCACAGAATATTACTCGCTCTTCCCAAATGGTTTGAGTCTAGGTTAGAAAGTGTCGGTAACTTGTCGGTGCAGGGATCTAGTTTCATTTTCGTACAGATTTTTAAATATTGCGTTTTAATTTTTCTATAAAATTTATAGTTTTATTTATTGTTTTAATTATAAATTCATTTTTTACATATTCTCATCACATGAGAAGGTATTAGTTTTGTCTTTTTTTCATTTAGAAACAATTGGAGAGAAAGGATCCAATTTTCAAGTAAACGAAATGTGATAGGAAGCCATTTGTATGTGACGTAAATCCTCAAACTATCGACGCTAGGCTTCCATGGGGTCACGTTATCTGTCAGATATAATTATAATAATGTCGTTCACCAACAATTTTTCTAATCAAACAGTCACTGCGATATACAAGTAATTTAATCTGAAAATTAAAGACTCTTTCTCATCAATTAAATCGCGAGAATAATTATTTCCTATAAATTCAAATATATGTTTTTATATACGATGAATTCGAAAGGAAAATATTTTTTATAATTAGCAACATTTTGTGTTAATTAGCTGGAAATAATTACGTAATTTTTTTCCTAAAGTCTATTTAGCATTTTTGAACAATGAAATTTTTGTTTATTAATGGAAAAAATAGGACTTGTTGTGTTGGAAATTAGTTATGTAACAATGTAAGTGACAAGAGGCAGATCGAGTTAATTTACTGGATGTGTTGAAACTTTTGCGAACAATATATTAATTACGGAAAACAAAAAATATTTTTGAAAAAATATTTTTATTTAGTGAAGATGCATTTTTATTTCTATAGTTTAGACGCTAAAATATTGTATCTGACGGATTTTATTGCAGGGGGCGTTAACAATTAAAAATCCTTATCAATCACGCCACTGTTTGTATGGAACTTAATCGGACAATTAGTGGGGGATAATTTTACACTATATCCTAAATCTGTGTCAGTCCGTCGAAAATAGAATTATTTCAATATTTCATAAAATTCTAATCTATGAACTTTTTTTCATTGCTGATTAGTCGATTTTTCTTTCAACGTACTGTAAATAAAAATAAACGTTTGGAAGATTTTATTAATATCACACTTATTTATTTATAAGGAAAATATTTATGGTTATTTTTATTCCTGGAGAATTTTTTTTTTATTAGAATCTAGAGCAAATATGTATTTTTTATTTAGGCTTTCCGTATATTAGAATAGACAAAACTTGCATGTGTCTGCACGGAAAGAAAGTTATCAAATTTTATAAAAATAGTTTTCAAGTGTTGGACAAAATGCGACAAAGGTAAATTTTGATATAAAATATAAAAAAAATATACTAAATATAAAATAAGTATAAATATATAAACTAAAAAATAATAAAATATACTAAAGCTTAAAAAACTTATATAAAATTTAGTAAAGTTGTATTAAAACTTGTAAACAGTTCTTGATACTTGATAAACTTTACTAAAAATCTTTTTTTTTTTAAATGTTTAGTACTTTTGATTTTTAAATTTACTTTTATGGCATTTTGTCCTATACTCCTATACTTTTATAAAATTTGATAATAACTTTCTTTCCGTGTGTTTTAAAACGAAAGGTCTATTTAAAGGAATGGTTGTAAAATTAAATTTATTTGCAAAAAATAATTTTTTAATTTTTTTAAAATTTGTTTAAGGAAATTATTTTTTTGTCGAATTTTTAACGTCAAAAGTCTTTATTTGATAGGCAGTTTTATGTTTAATTCTTAGGAGGATAATCATTAGAAGTGTTGTTAGAAATGGCAGTTCTTATCTTGATCTTCGTTCTTGAGAGAAATCGTGAGTTCGACACAGAGTAACCACCGGTAGGTCCTATTAACGGTTATTTATTAGGTTGGTTGTTTCTACTAATGAGATACGCTGTATTATCTTCTTGTGGATTCCAAGTGTCACTCAGACTAATGTTTCTTCAAAATAGAGGTATTTTTAAAAACACGTACTCTGTAGAAAAAATATATTTGACTGAATTTTTGATTTTTGTTTCCTAATCAATTCTTCCATACGAGACTTTATATGCAAGTTGATGTTACATAATCTTTATAAAAATAAGAATCTATAAAAGATAAAATACTTTATAAAATTTAGACAGTTTTTTAATCATATGTTTAATCATATTTTTTGTGTAGTATGTACAACAGTACAGATTTTCCTTTGGATAGTAGGAAAATTATTTTCTATTTTTAGAAAACTAAACTTATGAATATAGAATATAGAATATAGAATACAAAAATAGACTTCAAATATATAATTAGAAAAGGAAAGACACCCTTTTTATAAATTCCCCAAAGAAATAAATTTTCATCCTAAAAATCTCTGTAATTTTGTATTACTATCGTTATCTCTACTCAAAGGAAGTTGTTCCCGAGAATTGTTAGATTATACATAAAAGGTTTTTGTCTTTAGTGTCCATTCCGTTTCCACTCTCTGGCAAACGGTAAAATCGTGATTAAAATTTCAAATGAAAAATAAAAATTTCCCTAGCTTTGAGTTTAGGATATATAATGCTCTTGAATCTAATATATCAGAAGAGCAAGGGAAACTGATATCAGTTACCTTTAAAAATTATAATATATTTAAAAGGGTATATGTAATATATACATGTTATATTCAACTCTTGATTCGAATCTTGAGAAATAACTTGTTAGTAAACATAAAAATATTATCTTCCTCTGTATCCTGACCCTCCATCAATTTTCGAATGACGCAAAACCGAATAAAGTGCGTAGGGTTTTTTTTTTTTTTTAAACCCTTGAACTATCTTTTTTATTAACAAAAAACCTTTTCAATGGCATTTAGAATCCTCCCTAGTTCATAAATCATCTTTTTACAAATTGTTCGAATTTAAAAAAATGAATCTGTTAATACGGAAAAATAAAATTCCATATGAGAAAAAGCATTGAGTTTTTTGCTATTTGGATTCTTCTGTTAATTTTTTCAAAATATTACCATCATCAATATGATACGATCGCAGAAATTTTATTTTAAACCTAAATCGAAAATTCGCTGTGTTACATATACATATATTCGAGACGTTTGACCTACAAATGCTTGAAAATCGAATCAAGTTTAATTTCCTGTCATATATTTTCTATTTCGTATATTGCTGCCCGGAGATTAAATTTTATGGAAAAATTCAAGTACACATCTATCAAGTGCTTTTCAAATAATTTTTATTAATGAAAATTCTTTTGTGCAAAAGAATAAATACTTTTTATTTTCTGCAACAAAAAAAAAGAAAATACTGCGTAGAATTGGAAAAATATTAATCCCACTGATTAAAACTATTTTTATATTAGTTATAATCTTTATTTTTTCATCATTTATTCCATACACGTTTCCATACTGTGGGATGATTCACTCCCCCTCATCATATGAGGGTTAGAATTCGAAATCTGACTCAGCATCTTTTCTCTTTTATAAATGTAGGAGAAAAATAATAAGACAATAAAAGAAACATTACTTGGAAAAATTCATAAAGAATCGTATGTTCTATTTTTAAAATTATCGGGAATTATAAATTTTCCAATTATTCCGTCTCACATGCTTTTTGTTATTGTTGTTTTCTTTTTTGCAGAAGATACGGAAGATGAAATATATTTTTTAAAAAATAGCACTTGTCTTGCTTTCAAAAAAAAAATTCTTCGTAAAATTTTAAGGGGGAATATTTATATACTTTTAGCAGAGATGAGGAGACTTCATGGAATAAAAATGTCCAATATTAGTAATCTTGGAGATTTATCGATTCACGTTAGAGTTTACGTTTATTACAGAATTTGTGTCATTTGACACATAAAAAAAATTTCTCCTGCGTGACAAATATATTTTTATTAGACTTCGCAGTAGTAGTTTGAAAACAAATTTTTAAAAAAATGGTTTCTTAGAAATAAGGAAAGGTATTGTATTTATAAAAAAAAACAACTGGGTATAGTTTGTTAATTTTTATAAAAGAGTAATGCATTTTTTAATGCGTATGGTTTTTGAAATCTTTGATCATAATGCTTTCCTGGAAGTAGCGGTAATTTTTCTAAAAGGATGTTACGCCTTTTTTATCAAGACAATCATTTTTCTCTTCCCTTTCATTTTTTTGTCATTAAATTCTAATTTCTATTTTAATTTACCAACACATGTTTTAATGTTTGTGTACAATTTTATGTTTGTTTTTACAAAATAATTCTGTAATTCTGTAAAATTTAATTAAAACTCAATCTTATTTTCAAGTGTTTTATTCCAATTTTTAAAAATTAACTTTTAAAGAATTTTAAATGAAAGTTTGTGAAATAATATTAAATTCTCAAAAATTATAATAAATAATCTTCAAATGTAGATGCGGTGAAAATGAAAATTAATGAAAAATAGGTTTTAAAAATAATATTAAAATAATTTAGAAAAGAATAATTCTCTGAATATTAAAAAAAAGAACGTAATAACGTTCTAATTTTTTTAAATACAATTATTTTCAATATGTCCGAAAATTAAAATTCATACACAAAATAATACAATTAAAATTGATCAAAAATTATTTTTAAAATTTTGAAGAAAATAATCATATGTTCCAAATTTTCAATTAAAATTCTTGAAAACAATTTTATTTTAAATTATACAAAAATTGTTCAATTATTTTTGAAAAATTATACATTAAAATATTTATGAACAAATTAATTCTTACAATTGTTTTATTACTATTTTTTAAGATTTAATTACCTTTAAAGAAAGTAAATAAAATTTTTTTTAAATTCACTACTTTAGAATTTTTCAGAAACATTTATTTATAATTACAATTTTTTTGAAAAATTAGATTTATTTTTTTATATTTTTAAAAAACTTCATTATTTTTAAAATGATTTTGAGAAATTTTGAATTATTTTTTCAATGTTTTACTAAATTTAAATTAATTTTGAAAAGATATGACTAAGTTTCAGTTTTCTTGACATTTTTTAATTGTGTTTATTTGTAAAACTTTTTTGTATTTTCAATAAATTAGAAATATTTCTTTATTGAAATTTTTGAAAATGTTCTACATTAATTAATATCTTTGAACAGAAAAATGGAGGGTTTAAATTATTATAAAAAATTTGGTTTTTTTTATTTAAATAATTGAATTTTTGAAGAAATTGCAAAAAATTATTAAAAATTCATGTAGATAATTGATTTAGAGATGAAGTTTACTTGAAAATTGTAGAAAGTAATGAAATTCGTAAAAGGGTTATAGTTTTAATTTTTAGAAATTATTAAATTTTAAAAGTTGAAAATTTAACATTTTTTTTCCTGTTAATAAAGTAGTAAGAATTATTTGAATATTTATTTAGCAAAATTATACAAGTTTTGATTAATTTGAACTTTTGTGACAGCACTGAATTAAATAATCGACTTTTTTCTATTTTTAATCGACTAAATTTATTTAATACTTTTAATTAATTAACAAGTAACTATTAATTAACAAGTTTTATTCATCATTTAATATAATATAATTTTTCATATAATTCTCTTTTGACAATAAAAGAAATTTAACATAATTTTTATTTGACAAAAATGTCATTTGAAATAAAAATTATTCAACAAGATTCTCATTTGACATAAAACTCATCTTACATGTAAATATATATATAAAAAATATAATTACATTTTGCCTTAAAATATCGGCGCGAATTTTAAAAGTAACCAATTAGATATTATATTTAACATTCTGATTCGTCAATTTTGAAATTGACTATTTTTCCATGTCAAATGATCTTTATATGTAAAATTTGATCTATGTCATCTGAATTTTGTGTCAAATGAGAATTATGTGTAAGGACTTTTATGCCAAATGAAATTGTTGTCAAATGAATTTTATGTGAAATAAATTTTATAACAATTAAAATTGAGGTTTAATGAATTTTTCGTCAAGAGACATTTATTAGCGGCATTATCAGGATATTATTGCATGCACTGCACTTGCAGTTGCTACAGGAAATATTCCTGATCCTAAATAAAAATTTTCTTTATTAAAAACATTACACAATTTTACCTTTTAAATTGTGGGTACAAAAAAATTTCCGGTTTCACAATAATCTTTTTTAATGTCATTCAAAAGTGTCTCAAAGCCGGAAATAAAATTACAACCGACTCTTTCGTACAACAAAGTGTATCGTTTATATAAAATATAAGAAATATAAAAATATGAAATTTAGGAACAAGAAATATAAACAATAAGTCGAAATGGTAAAGTCATAAGTTAAATGTTCAAAAAGATTTTCTGCATCCTTATAAAGAATTAGAATGTTAAGAGATGTTTTCTCAGAAATGAAGAAGTGCGGAAATATTAAATGTAAAAACTTATGAGGCAAGGGACCTTTCCATACAGACCAGATGAATAGTTTCGATTGGTTGAGTCTTTCAGAGCTGAATGGCCGTGTAAACAGCACCTTTCGACACATGCGCATTGTGAAAGTTAGTTAAATCGAGAGCACACCATGTAGCTCTCCTGCTGTTCTGTAGTAAAGTCTGTCTCTACTCTGAATTTCTGATGCCAGCAGGCTGCCAGTGTTGAACAAACATCCACACGGGAGACATCGATTCGTGCCGTCATTTCTTTCTTTGTGTCTGTGTGTGTGTGTCTATCTCTTCTTCCTTTCAATCCAATTTGTTTTTTATCAAAAAAAAAAGAATTAACATTATCGATAGTCAAAAAAAAATGTCTCATCGGATTAGATGACACCTAACATCATTCATTCATATTTTTTTCCCCAGCCCTACAAATATGGAGGAAACACTTCCTGATTCCCCTTTTCAGAGAGAGAGAGAGAGAGAGAGAGAGTGCCGACTTGCCCATAAGCAAGGAGCCTAATCAATAGTCTGATAGTCTCGCAGGATATTCACATCAAGTGTGTTTTATTGTGCCTTTTTGATACTACATTCGAAAATAAGATTCTGTGAAATGTCACAGAGAAGAGCAGACAAAGAAAAGCTGCTATAATTGAGAATGTAACTGAAAAATAGAATCCGGGCCAATGTCCTCTTGTGAATAAATTTAACCATGTGATATAGTATATTTTCTATTATATCATACTGATTGGAGAGAAAATACGAATTTTTTGATTATTGCTATGATTGTAAGTTTTTGCGAGAAGGGGAAAAATTAATGTTCTACCTTGTCAATAGCGGATGATATCAATGCGGTTGTTTAGTAGCATTATCAACATTGGCAATAGGAGAACTTTTTCTGTTTATGGAAATGTTTCCTTAAGGATTTTGTTATTCTTCAAGATAAGTAGTTGCTAGGACGCCATTTTGGTATGGACAGACTTTTTACCATCCACCTGTTCCCAACAGGTTTCCTCGATTGATAACCGTAAAGAGGAGAATTCTTTTTTGTATCCAGTAACCGTTGTGCCATGTACAATCCTTTCAAGCAGAGGATTAATGTTCCCAAAAAAGTAATTTTTCATCAATGATCCTGAAGAGCTATAAGAAGACTGCAAACAACGAAACTCAGTTTTTTGTTTGATTTTTCAAGAGGGAAAAAATTCCCTTTTGTGTAGCGTGTTTTTGTTTTACATTCGAAAAAGTGTCGATTTGTGAGAAAGAGTCCGTGCACGTTAACGTGCCGGGCACAACAAACGAGAGAACAGAATCGATTCTTAGTGGGGAAATAATATCAGGATCATCATCATCATCATCATCGAAAAAAGATACAATGCTGTGCTTTGTACAAGCTTTTGGATCACGAGAGGATTCAAAAAATAGACGCTCCAAAAGGTAATTAATAAATATAATGATGGATGAGGAATGAAACGAGTGAATGATTGTTGTTGACTTTCTAAATGCTGCAATTACACGAAAAGAAAGTGTATAGAAAAATTTACAAAGAGGAATTAATTTTGTTAGAGAAAAGAAATTGATTGGGAATGAGAGAAATTTGTTTTTTTTGGGGGGGGGGTATTATTTTTATGGATGACTTGGCAATTATTTGCACAAAAGTGGATTTACGAAATCATTTCGATAAACATTTTGAGGAAAAGTAATAAATACAGCTGTTGCTCTAAGGTGACAAAAGAGGAGCACTTGTTTTATTTCGGTCCTGATGTTGATAGCAGATTTTGAAACAATCAAAAAGAAGGTTTTATGATTTTGGTTCAGCTTCAGTTTTTCCACAAGAGACTTAGTAGCATAAGTTTTGGAACATCTGCTCTAAAATAGATTTAGAATTCAGTAACTGCAGTATATATAACTAACTTCTGGTTATAGTGCAAGTTTCTGCAACAATACATTCCGTACAAAAAGATTTTGTAATTTTGTTTTAACACGGTTGATACTTTTTGTTTTGCAAATATTTTCCCACGAACATGGAACATACCTTCTAAAACTTCTTTATGAGATTAGTTCTTAAATTTTAACAGATTTGCATCTGTTGTGTAACTATTGCAATGAAACATAGGTTCTAGATTTAAAAAAATTATTTTTAAAGTTTACTGTAACACTTTCGCATCTGTTGTGAAACGTACTTTAAAATTTCATTTACAACTTCATTTAGAAGTTATTAGTTAGATGTGAGATTCTACATTAAAAGTTCTGCATGTGCAGCAACATTTTCTGATTATGCTTTTTGTTTTCTGCTTTTTCATAATTAAGAACTTGATTAGCAGCATTGTTAGGACACTCCAATGTTGTAGCTACATTATTAGGACACTCCAATGTTGCAGCTACATTATTAGGACACTCCAATGTTGCAGCTACATTATTAGGACACTCCAATGTTGCAGCAATATTTTTTAATGATTTTTTCATTCCTGAATTAACAGAATTATTATCATCATCATCTCGTATCCTCTCGTATTTTATAGAAATGCAGATTCTTTCTGTAAACATATGTTATGTCCCTATCAAAATTAGTCCCCAAGCAGTTGTTTTGAATATATACTGATAAGAAGAATGGTTTGTGCTCTCTCTCTCTATAGGCTTCTGCTATTCGACACTATCAAGTTACACACCAAGGTTTCACTAATAAAATTAGTTGACCATGATCCAATTTTTATCACCACAACTTTAAGTGCTCCAAACTTATGAATGTTCAATGACACTGCAAATTGCAAATTTGCAAAAAAATTTCCCCACCTCATTTTCGATTTAATGATTTAAATTCATTTTCTATTTCAAATAAGATGATTTGAGCTGAATAAAACTAATTTCTTATTTCAAATGAGAATTTGAGTTCAATAAAATTAATTTTTGAAAAATTCGAAATACTCTAATAGACATTACTTCAGATGATAAAATTTGATATAAAATTGATATCAGATTTATTTTGGTCCACACACATTTGATTCGTATGAAAAACACCTGTTTTTCGTTTAGGTGAAGAAAAAAAAAATTCCAAATGTATAATCTGATTATGAAGATGATGATAAAACTTTTGCAGCTGTTGGCGCGATTGTTATCTATAATTTTTTCTTATCAATTAATAGCTGAATGATTAAATATACACGCGAGATCAGCAATCTTTTGTTATACAATCTTCTTTATTTACATTAAAAATGCATTCGCAAATTAAACATATTGCAGTTGTTTTTTAATTAATATTAAATATTTTATTAAATATTAAATATCTATTTATTTAATATTAAATATCTACAAAGTAAATATTAAATATCTATAAATTAAATATTAAATATCTATTTATTAAATATTTTAAATATCTACAAATTAAATATTAAATATCTACATATTAAATACTTAATATTCAAAAAGGATCCATTCTACGTATGAGCCAGGGATTAAAAAGAAATTCAAAAAAAATTCTCCACTAAAGATTAGAATTTTAAAATAACAAATTTGAATTCTAACATTAAAATTGCACTTTATAAATATTTGAAATTTAAATAAAGGGAAATTGCGAAAGGAAATTACCTTTTTCCGGGCAAATTGATTTTTCGTGCACTTCAAAGATAGGAGATAGGAACAAAGAGAGAATATTTCAATCTCGTCTCTTATTCGATTATTTTCATTCTTTGTGTTCCTTCTCTATTTACTTGGTTAATTTGCATAGATATATATTTCACGGAACTGTTGTAGTAAGGGCGTTAAGAAATGAGTCACTTAATTCGGAGTCATTAGCCAATAAACCGTATTTACGTTTTTATTATAACAATTTGCAGAAGGAAGAATTTTTTCCACAAATTGTAAATAGAGAAAAATAAATAAAAAGCAAATTTTTGAATAAAAAATCCTAACCTTTGAACTCTTTTTATGGACAATTCTTTTTAGATAGTAGAAGATTTGTTTCTTTTTATTTTCATTAAACCGTATTTATTTGTTTGATATTTTAAAATCTCATTTTGTAGAGTTATGTATATAGAGAATGAATGTGCTATGACTTCGAATAATGATTGGCATTGTTAGCATATACAACAATTGCTTGATATTTAATTAGTCTCACGCTGAATGTAGATGTGTTGATTCATTGCTAGTTTCATTCCATTAAATACCTATAATAGATAAATAACAATGATGAATTAAAATCTGTCTCAAACTAAATAACAATGATGAATTAAAATCTGTCTCAAAATAAATAACAATGATGAATTAAAATCTGTCACAAAGTATATTCCTTGAATGGTAATAATTCAGGTCGATTGTATGCGTGTTGTTATTAAATGCTTTGAAAAGTTGCGTAGGAATAAGATCGTCAGCTAGTTTATAAAGATCGTCAGGATAAAAAAAATAGTTTTAAATGTTTGAACCTTTCGTATAAAGTCTTTTTCTCTTCTGAATTTTGAATGTGAATCAATTTCGTAGGAAACAATGGACTTTTAACGGATTTTAAAATTCTAGAGACAATCTTTTCCGAAAGACACATGTTGTGCCTATAAATTAGTAGAATTATAGATTGCGTTCTAAAAAAAAATCAGCTACTATGGTAGAAATGTGTTATTTTCCGGTGCTTGATTTTCGAAATTATATTTTTGTTACTTTAGGTAAAATTTTCTTGTCTTTTGGTCAAGAAGATGTTGAGAGAGCAAACAGTTGATAATTTAAAGTTGATAATTTAAGTTTGGACTCCCCTAAAAAATTCTCTGAACCGGTTTAAACGAAATAAAAACTTGTAAAGCGGTTACATATCACATCAACATCGTGCGTAATAATCGTCAGTTTAAAGAGAAGTACCGCTAAACCGAAGTTTCTGGTAATGTATAGGAACGACGACCTCGAGTACAGACTTTGTGTGAGTGTTTTCTATACAAACATTCTCTCCTCGCAGCTGTCGGTCGTTTCACTCTTGCTCACGTGCACTTGTAGTTAGTGATAGATAGAGATATGTGTTAACTTTATTCCACTACTACTATTGCGAACGATATAATTTTTATTCGTCTATATAAGTTATTGACTGTATTCAGTATAGATGACTCCCATCCATAAGTCCATCTGTATCTTCTGTCACATATTTGTGAGAAATGATCATAAACTGCTGGGGAAAAATTTCCTTTCTCCATTATTATCAGAGTGTCGTATCGTATTTTTCATTACTTTCCTGGGACAGAATATACTTTCCATATTATTTTGCATTATATTCTACTTTCCATGAGACTTTCCTCCGTTAGGCTCCGAACTAGCATCGGGAAAAATTTAGAAAAATTTACTTGCTTTCTAGTGTCGCTGCTGCTTGCCTTACAGAAGTAGAATTACTTCTTAGCATTATTTTCGGAAGGGTTCTAATTTTTGTTAATTATAAAGATCTTCTGTATCTTTTCACTGTTAACTTAAACGAATAAGATGTCAACGAATTGATACCAAAATTGCTGCCTGCTTTACAGAAGTAGAATTACTTCTTATAAGCATTATTTTTGGAAGGGTTCTAATTTTGATAATAGTAAAGATCTTCTGTATCTTTTTGAAAGGGTTCTAATTTTTATAATTATAAAGATCTTCTGTATCTTTTCACTGTTAACTTATAAACTTATAAAATGTCAACGAATTGATGCCAAAAATGTGAAGCAAATAAAAACTTCATCCAGATTTTTAGCAGCAATTTGATACTTTCAAAAAAAGGGTGTTGTTAGTTTTATTGGATTTTTGGTACTATTGGTGCAATTTCGGTTATATTCCAGATCAATACCAAACTAAATCGAAATTTTTTATCTTTGGATGAATTATACCCAAGGTTTATACAAGACATTAAAAATATATGTTGAAATTTTCTAGGTGCAATTTTAAAGATTGATAAACTTATTGATATTATCACTCTTGTTGATAACAAGTGTTACAGAAAAATAGAGAAATAAAATTGAATTTGATAATGATTAGGTAGGCGTCATTTTGTCAGTGACATTATTTCAGTATTTGTGACCAAATTTGACAAAATTTTTTTATTTGTTGACAAATTTTTCCATAGATACGTTGATGATATGACAAGTGTGCCAAATGGGAAAAATCAAAAATTGGTGAACAACAATTCTCTCATGAACTAGAAATTAATTACTCAATGTTTTGGATGATCTTCTAAATAAGAATAACAAGTCATTACTGATTGGTATAAAAAACAAACTTCTTCTAAACTAGAAATTAAGATGCACAACGACCAACCGTTCGAAAAATTTTGTAATCTAATATTTAACAGATGGGAATAAAACTCTTGCATGAATAATAACAACTTGAAAACGTATTTTTTCTGAAAAAAACTAATGTTCCAAAAAATGTAAGTTCATTCTTTTGTATCAAATTACCAACAAGATTCTTACCATCCTTACAACATTTATAAGAAGCAAAAATCGAAAAATTATACTTTGGGAACATCATTAATGCCTAAATGTAACATCTTGTTCCTACAAATGTTTTTAGTCACAATCAGAAAAGGTAAGGATTAAAAAAACGGATGTTTATAAAATAAACCGTAAGGTTCGTAATCTTACGTTGGAGAAACAACGAGAATGGTTGTTGTTGGTATTAACGAACGGAAAAAAATCAAAAGCAACTGCTACTCCTAAAATTCCACAAAAATATGATTTTGATTGTCTCAATTTTGATTTGACAAAGAATCGAGTGGGATATGGAAAAGAAGTGAATAAAAACAAAGGGATACGTTTTTAAAAATTACCTTTCTGAAAGCAGATTTTAATATTTTAGTATTATTAGTATTATGACTGAATTTCTCTAATAGCACAAGGAGCACTTCGGAAGTTCCACTACATTCAAAGTTGAACGACAATTTAAAAGTTTGTAAAGAATAATTTTTGGTTTGACCCTTTTTCCCCGGAGATATAAAATATTATGGAAGTTTACTCACATCATTAGGAGGCAATTTTGAATTAAAGTCAGAACATGGTAGTGATCAATATGTAATAAATTAACTATTCAGTGAACCTAATGGGGTTTATTGACACACAAACTCAGTCTCGTCAACTAATTATGTCCCTCAACGATAAGGCAGTACTTTTTGACATTTTTACAAAAAGGTCAGAGATGATTGTTTCTTGTTGACATGCCATCCATTAGGGTCACTTGCATGTTGTTTATAAAATGTAGTAGTTTATAAAATGTTGTATTTATAAAATGTCGTATTTATAAAATGTTGTATCTATAAAATGTAGTATTTATAAAATGTAGTATTTATAAAATGTAGCATTTATAAAATGTAGTATTTGTAAATTGTAAAATTATAAAATGTAGTATTTGTAAATTGTAAAATTATAAAATGTAGTATTTATAAAATGTAGCATTTATAAAATGTAGTATTTGTAAATTGTAAAATGTACACTTTGGTGGTATTAACGAACACAAAAAATTAAGTTTGGGTCACTGCTTCTCTAATCTACAAAAAGATAATTTCGATTCGGTTATTTTTGATCATTACACCTTAAAGAAAAGGGTACAAAAATTTACGTGTCTCCACTTGGGTGACTACTGTCTTCATTTTGAAAAATATCAGAGGTTTAACCTTGTCTATTGTTCTTCCAGCAGTTCCTTTTAGTTTATTCCCGAATTATGCGTTAAAATTGCGCTAAAATGCACCATAACTCCGGTTAATTGACGTTTTTAACTACAACCCCAGGGGAAAAAAGCTTCTTTTGCATATAGAGCATTTTGAATGTGGAAAAAAAATCATAATGTGTGCGGTGCTTTATTAAATAAGCTATAGCCTTGCCTATTTGCTGACCCCCTTTGCCTAATGGACTCTGTATGTGAAACCACCGTAAAGACTTCACTAATCACGTGATTGACATTCATACAAGGTAACATATATGTACACACACACATTCAATGCAAAATGGACATTTATAAGATCTGTGTCTAAATCATTCACCTTTTCTTTTCGTTTGATCCGCTTTAGTATGTACGTCAGTTATTCTTGGCTGTCCTATTCTTTTCTTATTCTCAACGATTTAAGGTCGATAAAATATGCTTCCATTTCTCTCTCTCTCTCTCTCTCTCTCTCTCTCTCAGGCAATATTCACATATAAATAGAGAAAGGAAATTTTACAATTTATTTTTATTCTTTTGCCATGTATTATATTTTTCCCCAGAGAGAAAGTACCGTTTTTCTTCAGTTTGTTTGTAGAAAAATGTTCATTTCATTAAGATGCTAATCTTGTCTTTAGGTATTTTTCCCGCTCTCAATTTTTTTTTCGTTTCAATTCTTTACTAGGAGAAACATATTTTTTTAAGATCCTAAAGTTTTGAACGTTCAAATGAATGAAATTTATCTATTTCTTATAAACATTAAATTTTTATTGCAATCAATAAAAAATAAAATAAATAATAAAATCAATTACTTTACTATGTACAAAAAATTAATTACTAATTTTGAAAAGGTAAAAATTTAGTATTTAAACTTTTTTATTTATTAAAATTTTTGTTTTATTCATTAAAATATCTTGAATAAAAAATATTTCGTTCATTTGAACGTTCAAAACTTGGGGATCATATTTTTTTCTATTACAAAATTGTCTCCCGGAATCGGTGAAAAGAACATAAAAATATGTTGCGTCAGCATAACTGATAAGTTTGTTTAATTTCTCACGTTTTCATCGAAAATAATAATTTTAGTGTTTTTTAACAGCTTTTAAAGAAAAAATTTTTAAATTACATATAAAATTTATAGGACCGATTAAACATTGTTTTGCGAATATTTTAATTATAATAATTTGAATTAGAAGTTGACTTTTTTGTGTGATGAAATTGCTTTCGCAATTCGGACGTTTTGCTGTTTCTTTTAAATCGATATTATACTCTCGACGGAGATGAAGTGTGTGGGAAAAAAAGATGTCACATCGAGTGGCAAAAGGAGCTATTATTCTTTCAATATACAAGTCAGTGTATTGAACAGATTTTAGAGGTCGAGTGCAGACACGTGTATGAGAAAAGAGATATACTGTGTATCTCATTCTGGATTCACAAATAAGAAATAAGTGTTCAAATTTTTGCGAATATTAAGTTGCTTTGAATTTTAAAATTCGTTTTAGTCTCGATGTAACAACTATGCAACAGATAAACACTTCCTCTAATTAAATTTTATTTTTAAAACTGTTCTTTTCTTGTAGAAAATACATTTTACTTTATAAGGTTTATCGTGCTGGTTAGGAACCTGGAAAAGCTGGAAATGTCAGGGAATTTTATAAAAATTGAAAAAACCTTGAAAAATCGGGAAATTTGGATCGAAATTCTGGAAAATTGATGTTTTCTAGTTGTATTCATTCTTAAAATCTAATTTTATTTAAATATTTCAAACTTAATTAAATGTTTAGAGTTGCGTTTACGATTTTCATAATTAAATCTTTTGATTTTCATTTGAAATTTTGTAAAATTTCGTTTTTAAAAGATTTTCATTTGAAATTTTGTAATATTTCAATTTTAAAAGATTTTCATTTGAAATTTTGTAAAATTTCAATTTTTAAAGATTTTTATTTGAAATTTTGTGAAATTTCAGATTTAAAAGATTTTCACTTGAAACCTTGTAAAATTTCAATTTTAAATTAATTTTATAGGAAATTTTAAAAAACGTAAATTAAAAAAAAATGTTAATAACTAATATTGTTCTGAAATTAGTTAACTTTTTAAATATACATTTAATTGATTTTTTGAAATAATGGATTTGTATAGAAGAATTTTAGTTAAAAACACTAAAACAAATTGAATTTCTGCAGCAATTGGAAATATTACTGCAGAAATTTAATTATTTTTAAAGCTAGTAAAATTCTACTCAGAAATTCAATTATTTCCTTTTATTTATTTATTCTACGAAGAATTAAATTATTTTCCAAAATTTGAATGAAATTCTTTCGTAACAATTCGACTTTTTTCAAAATAATTTTTATAAAATTCTTCGTAAAAAATCAAATTATGTTAAAAAATTTACAAAAATTTTAATGAAAATTTAATTTCTCTTTATAAATAATACAATGTTTCTCGAAAATTATGAGAAATAAAAAATAGAAATATAAAAATATAGTTAAATAAAAAAGTTTTAAATAGAAAAATTGTAATAGAATTTTTGCGACAAATTTTATAAAAATTTTACAGAATAAATACATTTTTTGAGAAATCCAATTATAATTTTATTAAAAATAATTAAAATTCTGCAATGATTTTTTGAAATTTTTATTTTTTGGAAAAATAATTGAATGATCGTGTAGAATATTATAAAATAATCAAAATTTTTTGACTATAAAAATAAATATTTTATTAAATAATTCATTGTTTCGTAAAATTGAATTTTCGTAAAGAATTTTATCGACAAATTTTTAAATAACTAAATTCTCTTGACAAATTTTATAATAAAATTTTTAGAAATGAAAAAAATTGAAATCATTTTTTGAAAAATTAGAGAAAAATTGTACATATATTAAAAATAATTGAAATTCGGCAAAGAATTTTATTAATCTTTTTCAGAAATGTTTTTGAATGTCGAAAAAAATTTCATTATTTATAAAAGTAATTGAAAATTGACCAGAATTTTTGTAAATTTTTTAAAATAATTGAATTTTTGCAAAGAATTATAATTCATTCGAAAATAATAAAATTCTTGAGACAAATTTTATTTAAATTTCTTTTTAAATAATTGAATTTTTTTGTTAAAGTTTCTTCGATATAGTAGACATTTAAAATTAATAAATTTTGGCAAATTATTTTGAAATAAAAATTTGTTTAATTTAAATTTTTTGAAAATCATTTAATTTAATCTATTTTTGTAAACTTCTTACTGCAAATAAGAGAAATATGAAGGAGAAATGGCTTTAAAGGATACGAAACAATGTAATTTGTAGTATTAATGAATAAACTTATTATTATCTATTATTATGAAAATAATTTAATTCTTTGAAGAATAAATAAAAAAATAATTGAATTTTTGAAAATTCTAATTTTTTATACGAAAAATAATAATGATTAAATATTTATTTAAAAATGACGATATTGATGTTTTCGAAAAAGACACTAATTTCTAATTAATAATAAATTTTTCTTTATGATTAATAATAAATTTTTCTTTCTAATTAATAATGAATTTTATATTCTAAATAATAAATTTGATTTTTTACAGCGCGTGTAAAATTTGCATTAATCAACAATTATTTTTACGATATATAGATTTTACGATGTGAGGGAATTTTTTGAAATAAAATTCACCCACTTTTGCTACTCTTGAAATTATTAATAATTTCCCCCTATAATTAGAGTTCGATAATAATATTTCTCTCGTCCCTGTATGTAATTTCTTTTTTATAAATTCTCATTAAGGTGAAATTTTCCTATTTCGTTTTACATAAGCTTCTTGTGTCAATTTCTGTGTGATAAATTTAGATTTTCAAATGCGGAATGCATAATTATTTCATGTGACCTTGTTCGACCCAGAAATTAAAATATCTGAATTTATATAACAGTTTTTTTTTTAAACATTATAATAACTCATGTGGTCAGGAGTAAAAATAATGTACCATCAACAACAATTGTTTTTATTCTCTTTATTTAAATAATTGTTAACTGCATGAAATATAATATTATTGTATGCTAATTGGGATGTGTATAAAAAATAGCCATTGAGATGAGTCGAGAATTGTTTGAAATTATGTCATTAGTGAACTATTTCATCTACAGATTATGAATTCACTTTTTAATTTTTCTAATTTTTTTAAATTAACCATTTTTTTTTAATTTAATTGTTTTTAAATTTTTTAAAACTGTTTTTTATGAAGCATTTGTTTTTTAAAATGGTTTTTATATTGCACTATCAATAAAGTTATCTTGTAAAAATTATACCCGTTGAATTTATTCAGATTTGCTAAGAAAAATGGGTAATTTTTTTCTAAAACTCAAACTAGGTGTCTGATTTCTTAGAAAAATTTACGAAGTAGTTGTTAAAATAATTGTTTGAAGGAAAATTATGTTGGTACAAGAAGTTTGAAACAATAAACCTTAAAAGTTTTTTTACTGACTAATGTTGCTTTCCCCCTAAATTAATCATTTTCTCCTCGAGTTTGTTTCTACATTTTATAAGCAACTTGCAAGTGACCCTAATGGATGGCATGTCAACAAGAAACAATCGTCTCTGACCTTTTTTGTAAAAATGTCAAAAAGTAATGCGTTGTCGTTAAGGGGCATAATTAGTTGACGAGACTGAGTTTGTGTGTCAATAAACCTCATTAGGTTCACTGAATAGTTAATTTATTACATATTGATCACTACCATGTTCTGACTTTAATTCAAAATTGCCTCCTAATGATGTGAGTAAACTTCCATAACATTTTATAACTCCGGGGAAAAAGTGTCATACCAAAAATTATTCTCTACAAACTTTTAAATTGTCGTTCAACTTTAAACGTAGTGGAACTTCCAAAGTGCTCCTTGTGCTATTAGAGAAATTGAGTCATAATACTAATAATGCAAAAATATTAAAATCTGCTTTCAGAAAGGTAATTTTTAAAAACATATCCCTTTGTTCTTATTCACTTCTTTTCCATAACCCACTCGATTCTTTGTCAAATCAAAATTAAGACAATCAAAATCATATTTTTGCGGAATTTTAGGAGTAGCAATTGCTTTTGATTTTTTTCCGTTCGTTAATACCAACAATAACCATTCTCGTTGTTTCTCCAACGTAAGATTACGAACCTTACGGTTTATTTTATAAACATCCGTTTTTTTTAATCCCTACCTTTTCTGATTGTGACTAAAAACATTTGTAGGAACAAGATGTTACATTTAGGCATTAATGATGTTCCCAAAGTATAAATTTTCGATTTTGCTTCTTAAAAATTTTGTAAGGATGGTAGAAATCTCGTTGGTAATTTGATATAAAAGAATGAACTTACATTTTTTGGAACATTAGTTTTTTTCGGAACAAATACGTTTTCAAGTTGTTATTATTCATGCAAGAGTTTTATTCCCATCTGTTAAATATTAGACTACAAAATTTGTCGAACGGTTGGTTGTTGTGCATCTTAATTTCTAGTTTAGAAGAAGTGGGTTTTTTACACCAATCAGTAATGAGTTGTTATTCTTATTTAGAAGATCATCCAAAACATTGAGTAATTAATTTCTAGTTCATGAGAGAATTGTTGTTCACCAATTTTTGATTTTTCCCATTTGGTACACTTGTCATATCATCAACGTATCTATGGAAAAATTTGTCAACAAATAAAAAAAGTTTGTCAAATTTGGTCACTAAAACTGAAATAATGTCACAGACAAATTGATTCCTACTTAATCATTATCAAATCCAATTTTATTTCTCTATTTTTCTGTAACGCTTGTTATCAACAACAGTGATAAAGTCAATAAGTTTATCAATCTTTAAAATTGCACCTAGAAAATTCCAACATTTATTTTTAATGTTTAGTATAAATCTTTTTAAATTTTCTTATAATTCATCTAAAGATAAAATTTTTTCTGATTTACACTTTAGTATTTAGTTTAGTATTGATTTGGATTTAACCGAAATTACACTATTATTGTACATAAAAGAAAAATCCAGTATAAAACTTTTTTTTTTATCTTTTTCGTGTATATATCATAAAATAATTGCGTGTTAAGCTTATTAACTATTCTATTACGAAGTGTCGAGGAACTCATTTCTCGATGTCACTGATAATAAATTTGTTCAGAGTGATAATAAATTTTAATTATACAGCTGTGAAAAAATGTAATTAATTCTCAACGTACGAACGAACGAACGAACGAATGAGTTGAACCGACTATGAGAATCAATTATAATATTGATTGATTAATTAATATTAAATTATGGTAAATTTATTTTCTTACAATGGAATTGTGGAATTGCATTTCTTTTCATATTGTCAGAGTTGGATAATACGATTCTTTCTTTTGAAACGACTACTGTTAACTTGTTAACGTATAATTGTAAATAATGATTCATTAGCGACGATTCTTATGTTTCATTGAAACATTCATTCCTGAAAAGTTTTACAAGTGATTATATTCTTGTGAATTGGTCACGTTGGTTTGAAATTTTTGTTGAATCAAAGCAAAGTTTCTTCATGTCACATTTTACTGATTGTGAAAAAATAATTATTTTTTGAATGTTTACGAGTGGCAGAATATTTTAGGAAATGCATTTTCGTTCCGTGTATTGATGAAAATTTACCGAACAAAATACAAAACACGAAAGTTTCTTTTTGAGGTTTAAAATTGTTTTAAGTTGAAAAATTAAAAAATATTTTATGACAAAAAGACAGCGAAGACAAATATATAATAATGAAGAAATATTCAAGATTGATGATGCAATACAGGTTTCTGAAGAGCAGAAAAAAAGCAATAACCAACGTGTTCCATATTTTGCTTACGTCAGTGCGCTTAAAGAAATTTGTCTACATTTATCGTCAGAGATATTTATTGATTACCCACACGTAATTTTTATTGTGGAGAATTCATACGTGGGTGCGCTATTGTTCAATATTTTTTTTCAAAAAAAAATTTTCTACATTATCATATTTTTTTCCCTAAAGGAGAATTATATTTTTATAATTTTCATCAAACACGTGCTGTTAAATATTTTAGTGTTCGTAAAGAATATAAATTTTTCATATAAATAATAAAAATTCATTTATTGACAAATACATGAAGAGAGATTATTTGATAACAATGTATATTTTACAATGGAACATTATTTCATAACAAGGTCGTGTTGATAGTAGACTATTCTTTCTTTTCTTCGAAATTCCTGAACACGTGATCTGACAATTTTAATTTAGATCCGAGTTTGTAGAAATTATTTCTTTGTGTGCTATAGGGGCGTTTTGTTCGCCAACGAGTTTTCTAATTAGTTATATTGATTTTCCTTTGGAATTTTTAAAAATGATTTTTGTATTTTACTTTCAATATGAGATTTTCTTAAAGTGATTTTTCTACCGTTCATGACTTTGGAGAATATGAATAAAAGAAGTCGCGTATCGATTTTCTCTCGAGTTAATTTTTTTTTTCTTTTGTCAAGGGAGAAGAAAATAGATAGACACGGAGAGAGTAATTAAATAGCATCGTTTGGCTTTACTCCAAACGAATTTTACGCCACTCAATATTTCCGTTCTTCGGTGGATCTACTGTCTAAAAAAAATTTATAAAAGAATTTTTCTTTCTGTGTTTTATTTCTAAAGCACTGTTATTTTCTTTTCATTTACGCTTCTAGTATTCTTTTAGTATTTCTTTCGACTCAAGTGGATTTCGATTTTGCAAAAAAACAAACCGTTTGCTTGGTTCCAAAAAAATTTGGAAATACTACTTTCTTAGAAGTTTGTAATTTAAATTTCGTTAGATAAGAACATCGTTTGGTTAACTTTTTAATTCTCCGTTTTTTGATTACTTTGCATCAATTTTATTAGCGTCTCGTTAAGCGGTCAAATCGATAATTTCAAAGTTCATTTAACATTTTAGTGTCGAGACTAGACGAACTTGCTGAGGTGATTTGAAATCGAATTATCTTATACCAGGTCATAGACTCGACCTAGAACTTGATAAAACTTGTAGTCAAAGACTAAAGCTGAAAACTTTTTCAATCACATTTTTCCATTATTGAAAGTGCAAAATGCGTAATTGCTTTTTTCCGAAGGCCAAAAGAGGAATTCAAACATTACCACACGTCTTGTACGAAGCAAAACGAAAATTACGAGAATAACAGATTTTTTTACTTTCTGAGGCATTAAATTTTTGTTTGGACAAGAGTCTGCTGAAGGTCCTTCGAAAGTTTCCATCGAGTACGTATTGTTTTTTGGGGGGAATAAAATAAATTTTACTTCGAAGGTAAAAATACCTCTCCTAACAATCCAGATGATGCTTCAAACCTTAAAATCTGTTAAGAAACCTTTTTCTTCAATTGGAATTTTGAAAAAATTGAGTGAAACAATTGCTTTCAAAAATTGGTTCCAAAAATTGTTTCCAAAAATTGATTCCAAAATTTGTTTCCAAAAATTGCTTTCAAAAATTGTTTCCAACATTTGTTTCCAAAAATTGTTTCCAAAAATTGTTTCCAAAATTTGTTTCCAAAAACATTTTTGGAGAAGGCGTTATTAATAACGCCTTCTGATCGATAAACATTTGAAACGTCATATGAAGACGTTAGATGCTTTATACACGTAAAATGTCCTTCATTGTACCACCAATCATGTATGAGTTATACCCTTAATTATTTATTCATTGGATTAGAAGGTCGTATGACGGGGGTAGTAGGTTCCTTTTCAGTTAATTTTTTTTTCCAGTAATACTAGACTCTTCAGTGTGAATGCACACTTTTTTCCTGTCCCTTTCATTTAAACCCGAAATAACCAAAATAAAAAAGTTTGTAAAAGTAACCGTGACAACTAAAACTGGAAAAGTTCCAATAACTGATTTTCAAAATGAGTATTTTTTTTCTCGCTCGACTAGCCATGGAATCTTTGAGTGAAAAATGGCAACGCACGTTACGAGTAGTTCTAAAACGGCACAAATACCAAAGAGGATTTTATCGATGAAAATGTGTAGTCCCCCAAAATTTTTCTAAATTTAAATATCTATAAGTACTTCTTGAATTGAATTATTAATATTATTAATGATTAAATCTAAAAAATGAATCTTAAAAAAACATGTTTCCGCGTAAAATACGTACCATACTATTAAATTTGTAAATAAAAAATTAAATAAACCAGTAGTCGTCGAAAAACGGTTGAGTTTGTTCGACGTTGAAATTTTCTTACCAGTTCACTGTCGTAATTTATTATTTGTTTGCATAAGATAACGATAACACCGGTTTTCATTTTAAAAAAAGACATCTTCCTTTGTAGAGATTTGATTTTTGCATTAGTTGTTCACACTTGTTCAGATAACAAGTGTTTTAAGACAAACTTGAACGTTTGTCCCATTTTTAAATTCTTCTTTTTCTAAAAATGGAAATCGAAACACGAGGTTTGATACAAATTTGCTTCTCACCGAAACCTGTTCTAAGAACGAGGTAAATTTTCATATGTTCACACACATTGAAGTGACTTTGAATATTATTTTTTTAATAAGTGAAAATTATAATAGTGTATGTATTATGTTATCACTATTTGTTTCTTAAAAACTAGTTTTACTGTACAATTCAAAGTAATCGCAGTGGAAATCAATTTCGGTAATAAAAAAATATTTGTAGGGAGTAGTTTTTCTGAATATTTCATTTGTTTTCAGGTCGGCTGGATCAATTGGAGCCCGTTCAGCTCCAAATACTCCTCTTCAGGGCAATGTAGTGGGAACGCCACCAATTGGACAGACTCCGCTGAGTGGAATTCAGCTTGCGGTTCCACCGTCGCCGAAAAGTCCCAGTCACTCAGGCTCAAAGAGCAATGAAAGGTGAATATGATCGTAATTTTTGTTTAAACGCTTAAAGCTTTGTAATTCCTTTAGGGATCCTAACAGAATTAAAAAATTCCTTCATGGATGATAGCAGAACAAAATAGATGTTCCATTCCTTTAGGGATCCTAACAAACAATTAAAAATTTCTTCCATTGATGATAGCACAACAAAATTGATGTTCCATTCCTTCAGGGATCCTAACAAACATTTAAAAATTTCCTCCATGGATGTTCCAATCCTTTAGGGACCCTAACAAACAATTAAAAATTTCCTCCATGGATGATAGCACAACAAAGTAGATGTTCCATTCCTTCAGGGATCCTAACAAACATTTAAAAATTTCCTCCATGGATGTTCCAATCCTTTAGGGATCCTAACAAACAATTAAAAATTTCCTCCATGGATGATAGCACAACAAAATTGATGTTCCATTCCTTCAGGGATCCTAACAAACATTTAAAAATTTCCTCCATGGATGTTCCAATCCTTTAGGGATCCTAACAAACAATTAAAAATTTCCTCCATGGATGATAGCACAACAAAATTGATGTTCCATTCCTTCAGGGATCCTAACAAACATTTAAAAATTTCCTCCATGGATGTTCCAATCCTTTAGGGATCCTAACAAACAATTAAAAATTTCCTCCATGGATGTTCCATTTCTTTAGGGATCCTAACAAACAATTAAAAATTTCCTCCATGGATGATAGCAGAACAAAATAGATATTTCATTCCTTGAAGGGGATCCTAACAAACAATTAAAAATTTCTTCCATGAATGATAGCACAACAAAGTAGATGTTCCATTCCTTTAGGGATCCTAACAAACATTTAAAAATTTCTTCCATGGATGTTCCATTCCTTTAGGGATCCTAACAAACAATTAAAAATTTCCTCCATGGATGATAGCAGAACAAAATAGATATTTCATTCTTTTTGGAGATTCTAACAAACAATTACAAATTCCCTCCATGGATGATAGCACAACAAAATAGATGTTCCATTCCTTTAGTGATCCTAACAGAATTAAAAATTTCCACCACCAATTATAGCACATTAATAATTAAAATAAAAAAATGAGCGGACCAAATGATTTTCTTTATCTTAAATTATTTCTGATTACAAATAAGACACTGCACTTCGCCGATTAAGAAGTAAATAAATGTACACGTCACATTTAGGAAAAACTCAATCTTTTGGTTATGTATTTTACAAATCTTTTGTATACTATATAATTTCTTTTAATCGTGATTAATCGAAAGCGACAGGTGAATGATTAAGGTGGATTTAGCTATAGATTATGACTGTATTTAAATGTTAATGCTTAATATCAATAATTTGTCAGTCTCCTCCGTGTATTGATCGATGGAAGGAAATCGCGAAGAAACAAACTTTACAAAATGGATTTATTAAGTTTCGATTGACTAGCTAATGGACTTTTGCGTCGTTGGTTCAGGTTTTAAATGTTTGGGACAATTTTTTTAAATTACCTTCTTGCAAATACTAACTATTGTTTCTTTTTTTTTAGCCAACTGTCGAAACCCTTGAGCAAGAGTACACCATCTATGACCGCTGATGGAAGTCAAACGCCGGCCTCCATCAGCAGGACTTCATCAAAATCATCGCCTGCTATGTCCATTAATAGTGCACGACAAAAGAAGTTTCACAGGCATTTCAGTCAGGTATTTTACTAAATTTTTATTTTATTTCCACTCCATATTTTACTAAATAAAAAAAGGACATGCACAATAAACACAATAAAACTTATTTAAGTTACATTCATTTTTAAAATGACTTTTCATATTCCTTGGGAAATAATTTGCGAAAAACTTTAATTAAAACAGTTGTATTTTAAAAATAAAAGACTTTATCAAGTTTGTGGCTTTAGAATCTTGAAGTTATAATACTCTTGCGTCATTTATAAAAGAATAATTCGAAAAGTTTTGCTGTTTTTTATTATCGAGTCGAATGCTATTTACTTCTAGCTACTAGACTTGGATTTTATATTTCGTCTTTCTTTCAAAAGTTCTTTTCAAGTTTGTACACTGATTTCTTCAATTATACTTTAAATTTCAATTGTAATTATACTTCTAATTTTAATTATACTTTTAATAACACAGCAGAAAATATTAAGAATATTTAATTAATTTTTAAAAAATTTAAAAATAATATTTTTTAAAATATTATGTATTTGTATTCGAAAAATGTAAACCAAGAACAGATTCGAACTTAATGGTAGTCTTCGAAATTTTGTGGTCAGGTGGCGTCGGACGAGAGGGTCTTGAATTATTACAGTTGTGCACTTGTGGGCGATATTTTACTTCAAGGACATCTCTACATAACGCCAAATTATTTTGCCTTCTACAGTAATGTTTTTGGTTATATCACGAAACTTTTGATACCGACAATATCAGTCGTGAAAATCACCAAAGAGAAGACTGCAAGAATCATTCCTAATGCGGTGGCAGTGTCGACGGAGGAAAATCGCCACGTATTCTGCTCTCTGTTGTCAAGGGACACTACCTATAAGTTAATGATCGAAGTGTGGGAAGCGGCAATGGAATCGTTATCAGTCATTGACGCACTACCGCTACCGGTCACTGAGGACAAAATTGTCGTGCCAGAGGAGTTGCTTGTCGATGACAGTGAGATAAAAACAGAAGAGGATGATTCCAGTATGTCGGAGAGTGGACCTGACATAACGTCCAGGTCGCCAACGCTTTGCAGTGATACTGATGGTCATTCACCTACCACTCCAAGTTTGCAGAGGTAATGTTTTATCTTTTTTTTTATGAATGACGTTTCTTTACTCTGGACTTTTTAGACAACGAATTATGTACCTTTGTTTCTTTTAGATTGGAGCAAGAGCCTTTATTGAAACAGAAAGTTCTGAGATCATCAATGAAGTCGTCATTGGGATCAATACTCTGCGGAAGACTTGAACCCGGAACTATAATTGCTATCTTAGTAGCCCTTTTGGCAGCCCTTTATGTATCAGCCGCTCTAATGATGCTTCGTATTGATAAATTGCACTCGGCATATGTCAATCATCCGCTTTCAACTACTGAAAGATTTACTCAGGATCGACTTTTACAGTATCTTAACACAAATTTAGATCAAATTATTAAGGTAAGAACTTGCTAATTCGTAACGTATCATTTATAAGATAACGAACAGTCTGACCTTGCGCCCGCAACTGTTGTCTTGCTGACATTCTCTGCAATTCTATAAATGCTTGTTGCCTCTTCAACCAACAGTTTAGTGAAACAAAAATCATCTAGGATAGGGTACCTTATCCTAAATGATTGTTGGTTCTAATAAGTAGAAATCATCAAATAAAATTATTAAATATCAAGAATTATCTAGGATAGGGTACCCTGTCCTAGATGATTTTTGGTTTTAATAACTAGAAATCATCAAGAAAACTAAAGCGTTATTATATACCAACAATTATCTAGGATAGGGTACCCTGTCCTAGATAATTCTTGGTTTTAATAACTAGAAATCATCAAGAAAATTAAAGCGTTATTATATACCAAGAATCATCTAGGAAAGGGTAGCCTATCCTAGTTCATTGTTGGTATTAATAACTAAAAATCGTCAAGAACAACGAAGGGTTATTAATTACCAAGAATCATCTAGGAAAGGGTACCCTATTCTTGATAATTGTTGGTACTATTAACTAAAAATCATCAAGAACAACGAAGGGTTATTAATTACCAAGAATCATCTAGGAAAGGGTACCCTATCCTAGATGATTGTTGGTATTAATAACTAGAAATCATCAAGAACTAAGAAGCGTTATTAAATACCAAGAATCATCAAGGAAAGGGTACCCTATTCTTGATAATTGTTGGTACTATTAACTAGAAATCATCAAGAACAACGAAGGGTTATTAATTATCAAGAATCATCTAGGAAAGGGTACCCTATTCTAGATGATTGCTGGTATTAATAACTAAAAATCATCAATAACAACGAAGGGTTATTAATTACCAAGAATCATCTAGGTAAGGATACCTAGATGATTCTTGGTACTAATAAAACGTTGTTCTTCTCCTGCATCCTTAGGATACTAACTACCTTTTAATTTATCTGTTGGGTTTCTAATATCAGTAAAATTCATGACTTAGTTAAGAAACATTTAGAAGTTATCTGTACGCAGATTACAAACGCAGATTTTCCAAAAATTTCCCAAGCACAAAGGGGCTTACACCCATTAATAATCTTAAAAATCTAGTATACCTAACAAAACAAAAAATATCCAATTACATTAAATTTTATTCTCCAAAAGGTCCGGCAAAGTCTGCAGACACTGTCACAGCAAATAGTTTCAATGAATCCTGACAACGAGAGCGGAACAACAGTCAGGCCAATTGAACCTGAAGAATCACCGAGTTAGCCTCCAACAATGCCAAATATTGAAATATCACTAAGAAAGAAACTTGGAGTTCCCCCGCACATCACTAGCGTATGAAGCGCGTCGTTACTAGTAAATAATTACAAAAAAAACCTCTCCTCCAAAAAAAAGGCTAAACTATAAAGCAAATCTTTGTGCTTTCTTCTTAGCAACTGTGAATTTACATTTAAAAAACAAAATGAATCGTCAAAATTCACTTCTGCTTTAATGTCTTAAACATTTGAAAAAAAATTAGCATCTATAGAGAAGATGAGGCGCAGACAATTTCTAAAATTGTTCGCAGCCCATTATTTATTCGAAACAATTTTTTTTTCTGGCTCTGAATAATTTGATTTATATTTGTGAAGTAAAGCACCAAATAATTTTGTTATAAATTATTTATTTATATTTATTTATATTTATTTATTTTTATTAATACAATAATATTATTGTGATATAATAAATAATTATAAATAAATTATTAACTTTTTCCCACTTGAAATTTCAATCAAAATAGTTTAATAAATACTATTACAATTTAAAATTGTAATTAGAGAATTGTTTTTTTTTACTAAAATACCTAGTAGAAAAAAATTTCTTTTTTTGTCAAGAAAAAGTTTACTTTACTCACAAATATTTCCAAATCAAATTTATTGTTATCCAAAGAGAATTTTTTCGAGAAAAAAAAACAAATAGTTTGGGAAAGATTAAAAGAGGATGGAAAAATTTGCAAATTCTATATTAAAGCAGGGCGAAAATCTATGAGCGCAATTTGCTAGCTGAGGTGTTTCAACTAGTCACAAAATAAAAATCTCTGCCCTTCGCACGAGTGTATAAAAGAGAAAATTCTATATGTATATAAAATAGTAATGTGTGAATTTCATTATATTCGCAATTCGCATTTTATCAAGAAAAAAAAATTTTTGTTTTATTCTTTGTTTCTTCATAAAAAAAAAGTCTGTGCCAAGGAGTTTGAAATTTTACTTTCGGGGAAAATTGACTAATATACTCCACGTCAACTTCCACGAATACGAAATTTTCTTTTAGTTTACTTTTGTTTTTGTTTCATTAGAACGTTGAAAAAATTAATGTATGTAATTTTTTTTCAATTATTTTAAGTAGAGACACTACCGTCCTTTTTGTAATTTTATATAGACGATTTTTTAAAAATGGAGAAAAAAATTACACATTGGTAAACATCAAAAGAAATTATGTGCACGCAACGGAATTACGTTTATCGAGTCATCGTGGAGGGTGGCGTGATTAAGAAATTTTGTTTCACAAAAAAAAGTGTTCTCGGCGAATTGTATTTTTTCAGAAAAATCACTTCAGCCTTCATTTTTTGTTATTTTATATTTTCTAAGTTATTTTTTCTAAATATTGTTAAATATTTGTTTCAAAAACAAATTTTCCAGTTTTAGTCTCTAGTTTTAGTGGATTTGTATAAATTGATTTTAAATCCGTTTTACAAAGTTTTTAATTTATTTAAATTCTATGTTCGATATTAATTTGTAAAATTAAATTCCATGTTTGATATTAATTTGTAAAATACTTTTAATTAAATTTTTATTTTATTCCTTTCTGTGAGAAAAATAAAAAATAAAAATTTTCTAATAAAAAATTAATTAAATTTTACTATTGTAGACAAATTTCTAAATGCTGCAAAATAATGAAAAATAATTGTCTGGTAGTATTGTCGAATTTTGAAAAATAAAAATTAAAAAAAGTTGTTTAAATAAAAAAATTTAAGAACCAATTTTTATTCTAAATTTGTTTGTTTGTAAATTAATCATTCCCGGTGTGAAAGGAAAAAATTTTCATCTTTAAAAGTTGAAATAAAAATGTAAGGCTGTAGGATTATTTTGAAAAAATAATTTCAAACACATGCCAAGGTAAATGTGAATTTAAAAATGTTTTTAATATAATTGCGTGGTGAGCAGATACGTTGGCAAAAAAAAAAATTCGTGAATATTTTTGTATCTGCTCTTGTGTAATAATTGTAATGAATGTGATAATTTTCGAAATGAAAGCGAAAAGAAAGTTACTTCTGAATGAAAGATTTTTTAGTGTAAAAAATGATCCTAAAAGAAAGGTTCAAAAATGTCAATTCTTTAATATCATTGGCTGTAGAATTTATTCATATATCAGAGATTTGATTTTGTGATTGATCTCTAATCAAAATTTTCAGATGTTTGTAATTTTCGTTATTGATTTTTGTTTTTAATTTTCAAAACTGAGTTTTATTTTTATTATACGAATTGAATTTTAAATAAAAAAGTATTTTTAATTCATCTTTTCTAATTGTAGAATATTATTGTTAAAGTTAAAATATTTTTAAACTTAATTTTAAAAAATTTGTTTCCTTCAATTATGTTTTTAAAATTTTTTTTAATTTTTAAACATTTTTTTACAAAAACCTTCTTTTTATTTAACAAAATTTTTTTAATTATTAGTAGAACTGTAATGGATGTTACAGGTGCGTCTTTAAAATTAGACTACAAATAAAAATTACAGTTATTTAAAGATTCTATTTTCGAAATGTAAGGTTTAAAATTTTTTTATTTCTACAACTTCTGTTACTTCTTCGGCAGTGTTTCTGGTGTTTTATTAATTTTAATGGAGAATGGTAAAACGAAAAATGGAAAATAAGAGTGAAAATGTGTACATAATTAATTAATCTGTCCTATCTGTTTATATTTTATAATCGAATATTGTAACAGCTCATTCTTGAATTTCTATAATTATAAAATTTGAGTAAAAATTAAAAATCTTTCCCGAAAATAAAAAAAAAATTATTTTCGCGAACGATTTTTATAATACCAAAAAGGAACATTTTGAAATATTTCCAAGTATCGATATTATTTATCACAAGTCAATATTTTCTTATCTATATAGTTATGAATGAAATGATAGGGGAAAAAAGTGAAATTATTAAAAAGTAATAAATGGAGAAGAAAAATATTAAAATGAATGAATAGATTTTTAAGAGAGAGGCTTTCTTAACCAGTGTCTTGTTGAAACAATTTTTAACAATTTGGCTAATATTTTTTTATTTTCTATAATGTCATAAATATAATATAATATATATAAATAAGTAGGGAAATAACTTGTGAAATTTTAAGGTCTGCGCTGATTATTGTACAGATTTTATTGTTTTTTTGTCCATCAAAGCGAATATTGTCCTCGTCGCATTTGATTTTGAATATTTTAAAATTATTTTTCTTTTTAATTTCGATTTTTTAATGTGCCAATACACACGAACCGAACAAAGTGGATCGAATTTTGTGTTCGTCTTTGCACTTTGCACGTAATTGTTTCAATACAATTGTTTTAATAATAAAACAATTGTTTCTAATGTTGAAAAATTGAAGTATATGTCCACTTTGCATCGCTGTTGTATACGAGAAACATAAAAAAAGAAATTTTTTATAGACAATTTAGTATTAATATTGAATGTATATATTTTTTTATTTATTTTGAAAATAATATGCAAATTTCATCTTTTTTTCTGAAAAATCATTCACCAAAAAATGAATTTGGATCTTAATTGAATAATATTATCGAAAGATTTGTGAATTCGCTTTGAAATTTGCAAAAAATTGAAAATCAAAATCAATTTTCGTGTTGGAATATTACCTATTGTTTTAATTAGACAATTTTTTCCCCCTTTAGATTTATTGTGGTGCTCAATAAGCGATTAAAAAAGCTTAAATAGGGATTTTAGCGTAATTATTTTTTTATTCAGTCTGAGTAAATCGTTCACTGCTGACAATTTTTTTTTTACTTTGTAATATATAAATAACTAATTAGTAAATTTACAACAGCTTTTTGTATAATTATCGTATTTTTTAATCGATCCATTATTGTATTTATTTAAAAAAAAAAAGAAATTATAGACTAGAACATTATTTTCATCTTGATCATCAAACAATTATTTTTTTTTTGGATAGTAAGTTGTTCTCTGTCCACGACTGAAATACTATATTATATAATATTGTTAATAATATATTGTAATATATAAATATTAGTAAAAAAAAAATTTTTCTTTTTTTCCCATTAAAAAAATATAGCCCGCTCGTTATTTATGATAACTTTGTTCTTGTAATATGGGCGTAATGAGCTCAATTTAGGCAAAACAAAAAAGGAGAAATGTCTTCAAAAAAGAAATAAAAATAAATAAAAAATCAAAGAACAATATATTGTTAATCGTGATTTAAACAAAAAATCGAGATGAGCGAATGAGTGTAGGAGTAAATGAGAGAATTGTGAAAAAATTGAGAATAAAAAAAGGATGTTGAAAAACAATAATGCAGACAGACCAATAATTTAATATGTAATTTGTGTATAAACTGATACACAGAGTACAATAAAGAATATTGAAAAATTCTGAGGAATTGTCGTCTCTAAACTTTATTTAATTTATTATCTATCAATTATTTAAAAAAAACTATTTATTTATTTACTAAAATTGAATTTGAATTTGAATTTTATAATTTCAATTGAAATTAATTTTTAAAACAATTTCTATTAGAAAATTCTATTAGAAATCAATTATTTAAATACAAAAATAGAAGAATTTATTCAAAATAAAAAATTGTATTCTTGAAATTTTTTCGACGAATAAACTTAAAATTGTTTATGAAAATAATTATAAAGATTTGCGTAGAATTTTAATAAATTAAAAAAAATTGAATTCTTTCGAAAAACGTTATTAAAATAGTAAATATTAAAAATCATTTACTTGTGGAATTTTTTTGTTTTGAAACAATTGAATTTCAAGGCCCTGCTTCTGAGACTTAATATCAGTGGGTAATTAATTAAGAAATATTGTCCAAAACATCTTTATTTTGATCTTCGCTGTTATCCTTTTTTTATGTAATTTATACAAATTTCATATACAAATATCTTCTTAATTTAAAACTTATTAAAAAAATTCGACGTTAATTTTTTAAACCAATTTTTTTCGTCTAAAAATCGTTGTTTAATTCCACCAAAAAAAATTTTTAGTTCGTGTTAAAAAACCATATCTTTGTCACATAGTTTTAATATCTTCTCGGATATTAAAACGAAACATAAAAATTACATAAAAGGACAAAGTAATCTTTTTTAAAAAAAAATTATAATGAAAAAATTCATATTTTAACACGTCTTTATCTTTTTCTCGAAGAAAAAGAAAACGTATTGTCGTTATTTTACTTTACATAAAAAGCATAAGACCTATAAATATTTATTTATAAAAGAGTTTTACTACAAGACAAAATTCTTGTTATATAAATATAGTGTATGTAGCTTCTTATTACTATACAAAAGATTTCTCTTTACTTTTCTCATCGAATAATACCATATATATTATTAATAATAATAATTAACAAAAAAGCAAAAATTTTTAATTTTGAAATATTCGAAAATTTTTTTGCTTTCTATAATTATTTTTTACATTCAGTATTCGTGATAGAAAAACTTAATTAAAAATACATTTTTTTGACGAAGGAATCAATTTCGTTAATTGAAAAATTGTTATTGGTTTTAAAAATAATTTTTTAAAAAGTATTTTAAAATTAAATATTTTTAAAATCATTTATAGTTCTAAAACATTTTTTTTGTAAAAAGGGTTTTTTTTGTAATTGTCTTTGAATAT
Source organism: Leptopilina drosophilae (assembly GCA_032873175.1). Lineage (NCBI taxonomy): Eukaryota > Metazoa > Arthropoda > Insecta > Hymenoptera > Figitidae > Leptopilina > Leptopilina drosophilae. Next base: position 7,613,407 of record CM065483.1, read on the forward strand.
AATTTAAGAAATAATTAATAGCTCACAAGAAGAAAAATGCGGAAAAATAATCATCAATGAAATAAATCGATGGACAAGTTAAAAATTCGGAAAAAAATCGAGGAAAAAGATTTTTTTTCTTACAACGTAAAAATAAAATACAAGCGTCACTATATGTATTGAAATAAGTGAACACAAATTTAAAAATTGTTGATTAACTTAAAAAACTTCTATACAATGCAAGAGTGAATTTTTTCCCAATTTTCTCCATTTTTATTAAAAGTAAAATACTTAATTATTTTTATTTTTTAATTTCAAATTCAAAAAGTAACCAATATTTATTTATTCTGATTTTTTTTTGTAAACACTATTCAATATTAATTGAATGTTATCTTCGCGTCTAGAAATATGGCATCATGCGGCCATTACAAAACATGGGACGAATTAGAATAAAAATTTCACAAAATAGTACAAAAATATCGTGAGTTTTCGATTATATTATTTAAATATACAATATATAAGTCTCTGGCGACAGAAAAAGGCACGATAAAAAAATGGCACCTTTGAAATTGCGATTTTACGCTACTTGGCACGTATAGTAAATCGGAATTATCGTCTCTTTATATTAATTAATTTTTATTTTTATATATATAGAAACAATAATTAGATGATTTTTCAACTCTTTTTTTTCTTCTAGCTTCTTTGTCCATGATGTATATTCGTATGGTACTTTGAATAGAAACTGTATTGCTCCTGTTTTCTTGGACACTTTCCTTGACGACTCATGTATTCGCCAAATTCACATATGGGCTGGGTACAATCTCCATTGTGAATGCATCTGGAAAATTATTTTTTTAATTAATTAAAAATTGGAAAAAAATCACTAAAAGACAACATTTACTAATTTCTTTTACGATTCGGTACGATTTAAATACTTTTTTTCAATTTAATTTTAAAAAATTAAATTAAAACCCTAAAATTACTAATTATTAATTAAAAATGAATTAAAAATGAATTAAAAATTAATTAAAAATTAATTAAAAATTAATTAAAAATTAATTAAAAATTAATTAATAATTATTAATTGTTAATTAATAATTATTAATTGTTAATTAAAAATTAATTAATTGTTAATTAAAAATTAATTAATAATCACTAATTGTTAATTAAAAATTATTTAATAATTATTATTTATATTTAAACACTAATAGCTACTTTTTCATATTTGTGAGAATCTCACAAGTATAAATTCGCTAATAACTGGAAAAAAAAGTTATATTCTTGAAAATTAAAAAAAAATTTTTCTTAGAAACAATAACTAATAAATTTTAATAAAATTCATTGACAAAATTCAATTTCTTCAAAAAATTTTTCGAAAATATTTTGCGAGGATTCAAATGAATTGCAAATATTTTCAATGTATCTCTTATTTTATTTATTTAGATAAACAAATTTATAAATTTTATTAAAATTTCTCAAAAGAAATCAATTATCTATAAGAAATTTAATAAAATTCGAAGCTAAAATTCAAATAATATTTTTTATTCAAAATTTTCACAGGAATTCAATAAATTTTGATAATTCAATAATTATTTGAATGTAATATAAATTAAAAGAAAGTTTTTTTTAAGAAATCAATTATTTAAATATTTTAATAAACTTCTTTAAAAAGAAATTAATTATTTTCTATATCAAAGTTTGTTTATAAGTATTAAATTATTTGCATGAATATAAAGTAAATTCACTGCAAGAATTAAAATTAAAAACATACAATTTAATAAAAATTCTTGAAAAAAGTGAATTGTTTTTAATAAATTGTAAATTTGTAATAAATTTTACAATTTTAATTTAATTCCTTGACAAAATTTGCAAGAAATCAATTCTTTTCAATTTTACTAAATTTTTCATAGAAGTTCAATTTCTTTACATTAAAAATACGATTCTCTAGATGAATTCAATTATTTTGAATACATTTTTAACAGAATTCTTTGGAAAAAATTAATTATATTCTAAAATTTTGACAAAAATTTTCCACAATAGTTAAATTATTATTTTTCATAAATAATAAAATTCATCGCAAAAATTCAATTATTTTAAATTTAATTTTAATTAGGTTATTCGAAATATTTGAATTATTATTTTAAATTTTCATAAAATGAAAAGAAGAATTCAATTATTTTGACAAATTATAAATTTTCTCCCAAAAATGCAATTATCTAAAAAAAGAAGTTAATAAAATTCTTTACAATAAATTCAATTTCTTACTTCCATAAATAATAAAATTGGTGTGATTAAATTATTTTGAAAAATAATTTCAATTAAATTTTACAGAATTTTAATTATTTTGAATAAAGTTTGAAATAAGTTTCTCGAAAAATGTAACATTTTTTTAATGTTTTTTTTATTAATACTCTTTTGCAGAAATTAATTTATAGATTTTTTATTCATTTATTTATAATTATTTTCAAAAAATTTGATGAAATTCTTTTCTTGTATGAATTCTTGAAGAATTTTTTAACGAAAATTGATTTAAAAATAAATGACAGTTTAAATTTCAGATTTTAATAATTAAATATTAAATGCGTTATAATATAAATTTTTATAGAAATTGTTATAAATTTGAAAAAGGTTTTACATTAAAATTAGTTGTTTTCTTTTTTGTTTCTAAACTTTTTTAAAATAATTTTTCTCTTTAAATATTTAAAATTTTTAAAAATTCTTTTTTTTAAATTTTGAAAATAAATTTATTGAAAATCATTGAATTGTTGCAAAGAATTTTATTAAAAAAATTGCTAATACTAGAATTCTTTCGAAGAAATTTATTATTTAGTAAAATAATTGAATTCTCAAGAAGAATTTTTGTTAAAATTTTCGAAAATTTTAATTATGTTTTTTTAAACGATTTCTTTGAATTTTTTTTAATAATAGAGTTTCTTTAATAATTTTAATTAAAAATTTTAAAAATAGTGAAATGATAACAATTATTTTCATGTTTTAAAAATAACCATGTTTGTTAATAATTAAAAATTTAAAAATTAAAATTGAACATTTAATCTTTCTGTATTATTAAAATTTCAGAAAATAATTAAATCGTTTTGTAAAATTTTACAACGAATTAAGAAGAAAATTGAATTCATTCTTAAATTTTTTTTTTAAAAAACTTTTTTCTTTCATACTTACAAACGATCTCTAATTGAGAAATAGACTTTTCCCCGTCTTGTTCTAATGCAATTTTGATCCGTGTCGGAGCATTTGCATTGGCATTCACCATCAGGAGTAATTTTCGGCAAAAACTCCGAAGGACATCGACAACTGTAACATGGAATTAAATAAGTTGACTTAAGGTAATAAAATTTATTTAAAAAAAAAATTTTTAATTTAAAATTCATTTAAAAAATTTTTTAAATTTAAAATTCATTTAAAAATTTTTTTTTAGTTTTTTACTAAAGGGAGAAATTTGAGAAAATAATTTTTAATAACTTACGGTTTTTTTGGAGGTAATTTACGAAGATTTTGCGGTATTATTGGAGGATGATGCCTTGCAAATCTTGTTTCCGCCGTTTTCTCCACCTTCACACCAACTTCAGTTCTCTCGCGACATTCACATTCGGTGTGATTGTAGAAAGTTAGTTTTTCCACTACACTACTTCCTTCGAGATTCGTTGTCTGAAACAAAAAGAAAAAAAAGAATAACTAACAAAAAATTTTATTTCATTGTTTAAAAATATATTAATATTAATATATTAAATATATTTTTTAAATAATTTAATATTTAAGCAAGTAAATAATATTTACTTATTTATTGTTTAATAATAAACAATAAATGAAGTAAATAAAATAAAGAAAATAAATGAAGTAAATAAAATAAGTAGAATAAATAAAAAAAATAAATTAAATAAATTAAATCTTAATTATTAAATTGTCCACTTTAATTGAAATGATAAAAAAGGAAGAAAAAATGTATTTATACTCGCGTTGACTTTGACATCTTAATTACTACAATAATAAAATTTGCATAACTTTTGGTAAATCATTTCATGAGTGTACACTTGGTAATTGGATACCGAAGAGAGAAAAAAAAGAAAGAGAGAGGGAGAGAGAGACAATAATGAACATGTTTCTTCCCGTCACAAAAAAAATTAACAAACAAATTACACAGGATGTAAAATTAAGGATTTAAAATTATTATCATTACACAGCATTCTCTATACACACAAAGAGAGAGAGAGAGGGAGGGGATGTGTTCTTGTCTTGGAAATGTCTCGACATTTTTATTTTCCCTTCCTCCTTTTGTAATGGAAATGTCGGCATGAGGAATAAAAAAAAAAAAAGAATGGAACTATTTTGCTTATTCAACGAGACTCGTGCATTGTCAGTTACGTTGGAATTTTCAAAACAGATTGTTCGTTCCGGTCTTTGAACTTAGTGATAAAGTCATGTCAATTGTATTGTCGTTATATGTTCAATATTAGGAAATAATTACAATAATCATTCACTCGCATGGTAGTCACTCAAAGTTTACTTTCTATTTTACGATCAATTATAATTGTAGTAAATATTAACTTTTTTATAATATTATAATTTGCAAAACCCAAAAAACCCACAATAATAATTTTCATAAAAATTGGACTACTTTCTTAATAGTCCGCCATATTGGATCCGCCATTTTGAATTTTCATTATCTGAACTTAGATTCGTAATAAGATAACATCTTTTTTTTAAGATACATGTCTCATAAATTTAATCCTTTTATTGCAATTTTTCATTATCTTTATAAATAATAAATTTTTTTTTCTAAAGTTTAATTATTTTTACAAATTTTAATAAAATTCTTATAAAATTTTCAGTGAATTTCAATTATTTTTATAAATAATAACATTTTTCTATCAAGTTTAATTATTTAAAAATATTTTTAATAAAATTCTCAGGAAAATTTCAATGAATTTCAATTATCTTTATAAATAGTAAAATTTTCCTCTCAAGTTTAATTATTATCAAAAAATATTAATAAAATTCTTAAGAAATTTTCAGTGAATTTCAATTATATTTTTAAATAATAATATTTTTTTTGAAATTCAATTATTTTCAAAAAGTTTAATAAAATTCTTATGAAAATTTCAATGAATGTCAATTATCTTCAGAAATACTAAAATTTTTTCTGAAATTCAATTATTTTAAAAAATTCTAATAAAATTCTTCTGCAAAGTTCAATTGTTTTAATAAAATTTTCCAAAAGAATTAAATTATTTATAACAATATTGATAAAATTCTACGTAAATATTTAATTATTTTCCTAAATAATAAAAACTTCTCAGAAATTCAATTATTTACAAACCTTTCTTCGCAAAAATTCAATTATTATCATAAATAATATCATTTTTAGAGGAATTTAATTATTTTTTAATGAAATACTATTCTTGGCAAAAATTCAATTATTTGCAAAAGAATTTTTAAATTCTCGTTCAAATTTCAATTATTGTCGAAAATATTTTCGAAAATTTTTTTAAATTCTTAGAAAAATTTCAGTGAATTTCAATTATCTTTATAAATAATTACATTTTTTTTCGGAAATTCAATTATTTTCAAAAAATTTAAAATTAAATTAAAAAATAAATAAATTAATTAATAAAATTGTTAGGAAAATTTCTATGAACTTCAATTATCTTTAAAAATAATAACGTTTTTCTTTAAAGTTTAATTGTATTCAAAAATTTTAATAAAACTCTCATAAATAATATAAGTCTTCTCTGAAATTCAACAATTTTCTAAAAATTTTAATTAAACTTTTAGAAAACTTCAATAATTTGCAACATCTATTATTTTATTAAAATTTTCGAAAAAATTCAATTACTTAAAATATGTTTTGTATAAAATTCTACGCCAAAATTTAATTATTTTCATAAATACTAAAAACTCAAGGGAAATTGAAATATTTTCTAATTTATTTAGAAATTTCTTCTCCATAATTCAACTATTTTCATAAATAATATAACAGTCAAGAGTTCAATTATTTTTGAAAATTTAAACAAAATTCGTTGCATGAATTCAATTGTTTTTATAAATTAAAAAAATTCTTCTTGTAAATTTAATTTTTTCAATACAATTCTAATAAATTTCTCAACAGTATATAATTAATTTTAAAAAAATTTACTAGAATTCTCTGATAGAATTAAATTATTATTTTCAAAAATTTTGATGGAATTTAATTATTTTCAAAAAATGTTAACTATATTCGATTGAAGTTATTTGAAATAAAATTCGAAGAATCATTTAAATTTAAAAGAAATGTAATATAACTCAGGTCAGAAAATAAATTATTTTCAAAGATTTAATTAAAATTCACGTATAGAATTCAATGATTTTTCCAACTTTTTATTACATTCTTTTCATCAGAATTCAATTATCTTCAAAAATAACAAACTTTTTGACAGAAATTTAATTATTATCATAATTTTCAGTAAAATTTCTCGCAAAAATTAAAATATATTCAATGCACTTTTAATAAAATTTGAACTAAATTTTTCTAAAGAATTGAATCATTTTCAAGTAGTTTAAAATAATTCAATGCCAAAATTTAATTATTATTTGCAGTTGTAATTTTTAGGAATAATTTAAATGAATAATAATTAAATAATAATGCAGAAATAATAATACTTTAATAATTGAAATAATTAAAATTTCAAAATAAAATGTTTTACATTGAAATTATTTGAAATTTAAATTAAACTAAATACTTTTCAAAAAAAAATCAAATTCAAAATGGCGGATACAATATGGCGTCTAATTCACTACGGGCATAGTAAATGTTTTGTTCAATAACACTCCAAACAGGTCTTACTTTTTATTTTGAACCTTTTTTTTATGAAACAAGACGAATATCATTAGCGATTCCATGATAAAAATAATGCACGTGTTGAAAGAGAGGAGAATTATTTATAGAGATCGTAAAAATATAATACAAGCCCACAATTCAGATTACTTTACAGGAATAATATTGTTGTAGGTTGAATTAGAACTAGATTTTATTGTTAGAAGAAAATGTTCGCTCTTCGATTGCAAAACCTGTTCATTTACCCTAGAGACTAAAAAAAAATATTTTTGCATCTCTCTCTGTCTATCGATCGGTGATTTAATCTCCCACAGTGACGACATTTTTTTCCAATTATATTATTTACAATTACAAATTATTATTATTATAAATTTATGTTTTCTTTCATTGAAATGTAAAGCGGTAGCGTTTTAGCAGAAAAAAAAATTCATAGCCTACTCATTATAAGAGTAGGCGAAGAAGAAAAAAAATGTTGACCAATTTGTTTGGCACAAATGAACTTTTTTTTTTTGATTCGCGATATTAATTGTGAAACACTATCAAGAGACGGAGAGTGAAAATTTTTTTGCTCTCCTGTCTCTCGGACGTTCAAAGGGGGCTAATAAAAAGCTCACTCTTTTGCTCTCGGTTCATAACATTGAATTATGATCCTCCACCCATCCCTATTTGCTCATTTAAATTGGCTCCACCTCATATTGCCACAAGCACTAATTGTGCCTCCAAGCTTGCATGATAGTTGCGAAAAAAAGTTGGTACCCGCACCTTTAATTACTAATCACGATTCGATTTCGATTCTTAATTGAAAGAAAAGAAAGAAGATTCATCAATTCCTAAAAGACAGATTTTTAAATCAAAATACATGTTTGATGGATTTTTTAATATTATTATTTTTTTTACTTTTTGTTACTGTAAGTAACTAATACTTTGGAGTCTGCTCTCAATAGTCATTTTGTTCTTAATGCAAAGAGGCCACCGTGTAAGTTTTCTGGAGAAGAGTTCTCTAGATTTACGGTCTGAAAAATATTTCGACCAAAGCCATTCATTGAGGAGGATGATCGCGAATCTCAATCTGAACATCACTTGAGAGAGAGAGAATACACACTATCGTTGAATGTTGCTCTCGTGTTACAAAGAGAGCGAAAGGATTTTACACTTTATGCTTTGTCAGTAAAGGGGACGAAAAATAACAAGAAAGGTAGGGAAAAAAAGGGAGAAAAAGAAGAGAGAGAGAAAGGTGTTTCGAATTCTGTTTGCTGAACGAGATCGTGCGAATCTAGACAGAGACGAAGTGTACCGACAACCAAGAGTGGAGAAAAGGATTTTTTAGGGTACTTGAGGTAAAGAGATTTAACAGGGTAGATGGTGGACGATTTTTGGAACAATTTTTGGTACGATTCTTAGTACAATTCTTAGTACAATTCTTGGCACAATTCTTGGCACAATTCTTGGCACAATTCTTGGTACAATTCTTGGTACGATTCTTGAACCTAGGGACAAAATCTCTATCCTTAGGCACTTCTTATCACACTTTTTTTCACTCCTCCTTTTGGTATCGTCTGATTCATCCATATCGTCAACTCGTCGAATGAAAGGTTGTTGTCTTGAAAGATTCTTGTTTTACTGAAAGGTTTCAATTCTAGAATTAGGATTCAGTTTCGATACCGTTAGAAGGAAACCCAAACCATAGAGTTTAATATTAACACACTGGATGAGCACATAAAAATAAAAACACCATCTTTTGGATGGCACAACCAGGAAAAGAATCCACGTACCATCCTCAACAATTCTTACCACACTTTCCCTCAAACATTCTTTTTCTATGATTTAATTCATCAATCGTCATCTTTTGGCGAATGGTCTCGATCTAAAATTAATGTTCAGTTGTTGAAAGAACACAAACATTTCAGTATTAACCCAAAAGACCCAGTATTAAAATAAAAAATGCATTTTTTGAGTGGTACCTCTTGACACCTAGAAAAATAAACCATGTTCTATCTTTAACAATTTTTATCAAAATTTCTTTCAACCATCCGTTTAGTACGATCTGATCCATCTTCTATTCAGTATCATCCATTTCTACCATCCTAAACTCTTCTCTCCCATTATCAAAGTAGATGATAATTATAGTTTAAGGATTCTTCTATTCTGTTATTCTTTAATTCAAACTATCATCAGCTTTTTTCAATACCATTACAGGATTAATCCACTAATTGTAATTACCATCAGGTTTGGTGACATCAGCTTTTTTGAATACCTTCATTAAATTAATCCTGTAATTGTAATATTCATCAGGTTTTGTGACACCATTAGCTTTTTTGAATACCATCTGTCGAGTTTCATTGACGTTATAATTATTTAAATGTATTTTAAAATGCGCGATTCATCATATTTATATTTTGACGACAAAAGGCGATAAGAGTAGAAAAGGGACATAGGGGTATTCCCCACCAAATTAAGGAAAAGCGGTAGGAACCGTGCAAAATTCTTATATATAATTCAGTGTTTGTTCGACGGCAAAGAAACTAAGACGCGCTTTGTAATTTATACTAAAATCTTAAATATATATATTATTACAATAGTTTGAACATGAATTAAATAGTTCAATTATTTCGAAGAGTGAAAAATACTCTTTAAACCTGTTCACAAAATATCACACCATCATTAAATTAATCCTGTAATTGTAATTTCCATCAGGTTTTGTGACATCATTAGCTTCCTCGTAACATATCTATTCTGTTATTCTCTAATTCAAACTATCATCAGCTTTTTTCAATACCATTATTAGATTAATTCATTAATTGTAGTTACCATTAGATTTGGTGACATCAGCTTTTTTGAATACCATTATTACATTAACCAAACTATTTGTAATTCCCATCAGGTTTCGTAAAATCATAATCTTCCTCGTATTTTGATGCTAATTAGAATGATCAGAATGACAATAATTAGAATTACTGAATTACAATTCGTTAACTTTAATTATCATCAGATTTTTGAAAACAAATATCAAATTAATCATTTAGTTGTAATAGTCATCAAGTTTGGGTCACATCATTAGTTTCCTCGAAGTTTTCTATTCCGTTCTTTGCTAATTCTAATTATCATCAGGTTTTTGTATTACTCTTTTAATTTTATCCGCTAATTCTAAGATTAGCTTTTTAGTATTCTCTTATTGCTCTAATTCTAATTACCATCAACTTCCTATATTCCATTATTCAAAGAATCCCTTAATTCTAATTCTATTCCATATTATCTAATTCTACCATCCTAAACTCTTCTTTCCCATTATCAAAGTAGATGATAATTATAGTTTGAGGATTCTCCTGTCTCATTATCAAAGTAGATGATAATTAAGGTTAGAGAATTCTTCTCTCCCATTATCAAAGTAGATGATAATTATAGTTTGAGGATTATTCTGTCCCATCATCGAAGCAGATGATAATTAAAGTTAGATGATTCTTCTCTCCCATCACCAAAGCAGATGATAATTATAGTTTGAGGATTCTTCTGTCCCATCACCAAAGCAGATGATAATTAAAGTTAGAGGATTCTTCTCTCCCATCATCAAAGCAGATGATAATTAAAGTTAGAGGATTCTTCTCTCCCATCATCAAAGCAGATGATAATTAAAGTTAGAGGATTCTTCTCCCCCATCACCAAAGCAGATGATAATTAAAGTTAGATGATTCTTCTCTCCCATCACCAAAGCAGATGATAATTATACTTTGACGATTATGTCATCAAACCTAACGGTAATTAAAAATTAAAGAATTAAAAATAACAAAACACCTGAGCTGTGCTGTTTCCATAAACTCAGCGCCAGGAAAGATTGAATTTCCGAACCCCCCTTCGATAAAAGTCATCCCGACGGATTTATTGCCCCTTTTCCCACTAGGAAGAAATCGATTTAAATTTACAGTGATTATAAAGCCTCCTGTTGAATAATACTCCATATACATAAACGTGTACGGAAATCTGCGAGTGTCAAAAAAAAAAAAGAAAACAGAATACCTACTCTCGGATAGTGCACAATATTCACGCCCACGATATAAAGTCAGCGTGAAATTGTCGCTGTTGGCGGTTTCACTTACCAAATGCCGTTACGGCTTTCGACTCTCCATACTTTACATATAACGATATGGTAACAATTTTTCGTATCTACAACGAACGACTTCATTCCATTAATCGGATATTAAAAATTGAATATATCCGTCTAATTAAAAATGTTCATCATTTATGAAGATGAATTTATTATAAAATAAATTTACATGAGCGTACTTCTTTTTTTTTAGTCATGGTAATGTAATTGTACAACTGCAGGAGGTCGTAATTTCCTGTTTTCGAAAGGTGTGCCCTGGGGAATTATTAAATTATTTAAAAATTTCAAAAAGCATGTCGAATTTCGGAATTTAATTTGGCGAATCTTGCGTTTTTGTTTTTTTTTTTTTTGCATTGGTTTACCAAGATTGTATGTATACATGTGCAGCGAGCTGATCATTCACAGAGAGCGACAGACACCTTATTAGCATTCGCTTGTATTTTACCCCGAGGCTTCCACTCGGAAATGAATTGTACACCCACACGTCTGCGTGTAAGTGCCGAAAAACTTTTTTTTTAATAGCTAACATCCGCTCATCATTTTCATTATCGCCATAAATAATAGTCGCCTATGTGCAAGTAATTGATAACTCGTTGGAATTGCTTGTAATTTATTGTATTTTGCAATTTATTTATAATAATGTGGTGAAAATTGTAGAAGTCATTTGGATATGGAGGATCTTAACCTTTGATCCATTTAAAGAAAACTTTAGGGGCCCCTAAAGTCGATTACCGATAATCGACTAGCATTTAATTCATCATATCTTTAAACTATTAATACTGACATTTGACTATTAATTTTAATTATCATTAGGTTTGATGACATCCTGGGATGAATTGTCATTTGGATGAAGGACTAAACATCAAACTGGAGAATGGTCCTTTCAGGGAAAACTTTAGGGGTAATCGACTAGGATTTAATTCATCATATCTTTATAAAGTATTGATAGTGCAATGTTAATTATCTTTAGGTTTGATGACATCCTGGAGTGTTTAGATATAGTTATAAACCTACAGTTCATCATTAAGTTCTATTGAACCTCTAATTCTAATTATAATCAGTTTTCTAGTAATCCTTTATTCAATGAATTCTGGAATTGTAATTCCCATCGGGTTTGGTGACATCATGACCTTCCTCGTATTTTTCTATTCTGTTCATCGCTACTTTCGATTATCATCAGGTTTTCTGAATTGGTTCATTTAATTAATCCTCTAATTCTTTTTGAACATGTTTCTTGTGTTCCAATTGTTCCTCTAATTCTAATTATGGTTAACTTTATTGTTTTCCATTATTTAATTAATCCCCTAATTCTAATTTCCTTCAGGTTTGGTGCTTCCTGTTTAGCTACCTCGTATTTTTCTATTCTGCTATTCTCTAATTCTAATTATCATCAGCTTTTTTTAATACAATTATTAGATTAATCTAATAATTGTAATTACCATCAGGTTTGGTGACATCATCAGCATTTTTTAATTATCATTGTTGGGTTAATCTACTAACTTTAATTACCATTAGGTTTGATGACAACATCAGCTTTTTTTAATAACATTATTTAACTAATTCTGTCATTGTAATTTTCATCAGGTTTGGTAACATCATCAGCTTTTTGAATACCATTATTAAACTAATTCTGTAATTGTAATTTTCATTAGGTTTGGTAACATCATCAGCTTTTTTGAATACCATTATTAAACTAATCCTGTAATTGTAATTTTCATCAGGTTTGGTGAGATCATCAGCTTTTTTGAAAACCATCATTGGATTAATCCACAAATTGTAATTACCATCAATTGTGGTAACATCATCAGCTCTTTTAAATACCATTATTTAATTGATTCTAATTATTAATCCTAATTATATTTTGCTAATAATTTCATCAGCTTTTTTGAATACTATTATTACATTAATCTATACTATTTGTAATTCCCATCAGGTTTTGTAAAATCATAATCTTCCTCGTATTTTGATGCTAATTAAAATGATCAGAATGACGACAATTAGAATTAGTGAATTACAATTCGATAGCTTTAATTATCATTAGATTTTTTGAAAACAAATATTAAATTAATCATTTAATTGTAATACCTATTAAGTTTGGGTCACATCATTAGTTTCCTCGTAGTTTTCTATTCTGTTGTTTACTGATTCTAATTATCATCAGGTTTTTTACTTGCTTTATTAAATTTATCCGCTCATTCCAAGATTATCTTTCTAGTATTCTCTTATTGCTCTAATTCTAATTACCATCAACTTCCTATATTCCATTATTCAAATAATCCCATAATTCCAATTTCCATTAGGTTTGATGACATAATCAGCTTTTTTTAATACCATTATTAAACTAATTCTGTAATTGTAATTTTCATGAGGTTTGGTAACATCATCAGCTTTTTTGAATATCATTGTTGGATTAATCTATTAACTTTAATTACCATTAGGTTTGATGACATCATCAGCTTTTTTAATACCATTATTAAACTAATTCTGTAATTGTAATTTCCATCAGGTTTGGTGAGATCATCAGCTTTTTTGAAAACCATCATTGGATTATTTCACTAATTGTAATTACCATCAGGTTTGGTGACATCATCAGCTTTTTTTAATACAATTATTGGACTAATCTACAAATTGTAATTACCATCAGGTTTGGTGAAATCATCACCTTTTTTGAATACCGTTATTAAACTAATCCTGTGATTGTAATTTCCAACAGGTTTGATGACATCATTAGCTACCTCGTATTTTTCTATTCTGTTATTCTTTAATTCAAACTGTCATCAGGTTTTTCAATACCACTATTGGATTAATCCACAAATTGTAATTACCATCAATTGTGGTAACACCATCAGCTCTTCTAAATACCATTATTCAATTGATTCTAATTATTGATCCTAATTATTAATCCTAATTATATTTTGCTAACAATTTCATCAACTGTTTTGAATACTATTATTACAGTAATCTATACTATTTGTAATTCCCATAAGGTTTTGTAAAATCATAATTTTCCTCGTATTTTGATGCTAATTAGAATGATCAGAATGACGACAATTAGATTTAGTGAATTACAATTCGATAACTTTAATTATCATCAGACTTTTTGAAAACAAATATTAAATTAATCATTTAATTGTAATACCTATTAAGTTTGGGTCACATCATTAGTTTCCTCGTAGTTTTCTATTCTGTTGTTTGCTGATTCTAATGATCATCAGGTTTTTTAATTGCTTTTTAAAATTTATCAGCTAATTCTAAGATTACCTTATTAGTATTCTCTCATTGCTCTAATTCTAATTACCATCAACTTCCTATATTTCATTATTCAAATAATCCCTTAATTCGAATTTCCATTAGGTTTGCTGACATCATTAGTTTAGGGACCCTAATGATCCCAAAATCGTACAATTTGAGTTCTTATACATTTCTAATTTTTTTAAACATTCGAAATACAATTTTCGTAATTAAGTTCAAATTTTTATCTTTCAGTTTCGTTCATTCCTTTCTGGGAATAGTTAAAATTAAAAGACTAATTCAACAACATTGTACAACATTATTTTTCAGACTGGAAAAAATGTGAAATTATTATTCCCGCGTGGTTTATGATGATGGAGAGAATAACATTTTTTTTTTATCAGAATTTTATATTAAGAAAAGAAGTTCAGTCGACTGTCACTTGATACCTTAGGATGTCTATCAGTATCTATCTTTTCTTTCTCATCTCCTCGACTTATGTGCACCGACATTGATGCGCTCATATCTACACTTAGGTATGTGCCATGTGCCTTCTTCCTACGTCTATAAAATCCAATGACGGTAAGTAATGGTGCAAGTAATAAAACGTTCCAAAAGGAACCGCTCACTATCAAATAAAACCTCTTAATACCAAAATGAAAAATATTTTTTCATCAAAAACATTACTGTGAAGTGTAAAAAAAATTTTTTCTCTAAATTTGTTTCCTCGTACAGCTTTCCTTTAATAATCCGCAAAAGACGATTATCATACTTTTCGCATTCTTTTGATAAAAAATATTTTAAAAAATATTTAAAAAAAAATACTTGCTGATTGTGATAAGAGTGAAAAAATTAGAATATAATTTTGTTCTTAATAACTGGTTTTTAATTAGGTGATTTATAATTCACATATTGCTATAAAAATTCGAAATTCGTTACTACGCCAATGCATTTGGAAGTTACAACTAAATTCTCTGAAATAGGAAAATTATGTCTCACACTTTTCTTGGGATTATCGTCATTGAAATTCGTTTAGAATCACTCGAAACGGAAAGTGATCAAATGAAATCGAGTGGAATATACTGATAAATATATAAATTGTCTACATTGTAGAGGTAGAAGTGCAGTCTGTTTAGTCTATAAATGTATTCACTGACAATAACAATACAGATGCTTCTTTATGTGGCACAGTTTGTGAAATCCGATAGCGACAGTATACACATTATCTACTTTTAAACTCAACTCTTGACTACGAAATTTATAAATTCTCATACAAAGTTTTTTTTAAAGCGGATTTCGATTACTTTTCTTCATAATCTAATCTCAATTTTTTCATTTTTATTATTTTTAGTTTCTTCCCACTTATAAGGAAAGATTTTTTTTTTGGTGTGTCACTAAAAATTGAATGAAACTTGGCACATTTAAAAGTCACCAAAAAAATGCTTTCTACCTTTTAAACATGGCATAATTTACAGAATTTACAAAATAGCGGGAAAATTTTAGAAAAATTGTAATTTAATCAAATTTACTTGAAAATTTGTTACTCAGGAGTTCCTAGTGTCGCTGATTACGAATTTTATGTCAGTTTTTAAAAATTCAAAATGGCGGATCCAATATGGCGGACTAAAATTTAAAATTTGTTCGAATTTGCTTGAGGATTCGTACTCGGGTGTTTTTGGGGTCACTGATTACGAATTCGATGTTAGTTTTTAATAATTCAAAATGGCGGTCTTAATTATAAAATTTAATCAAATTTGCTTAAAAATTGTTTTAGAATTTTATAAATATTTATAAAAAAATTAATTTCATACAACTAGATTTATGTTTTCTTTAATTAATTGAATTCTTGAGTAATTTTTATTATTCATGAAAATAATTGATTTCTAATGGAGATTTATAAAAAATATTTCTTAAACAATTGAATACTGTTTGCAAATTTTTTGAAAATAGTAGATATTGAAAATCATTGAATTACGAAAAGTTTTTAAAAATAATAGAAATATTACAAAGAATTCAATTAAATTTTTTAGACAATGATAATTGAATATCTATGTGGTATTTTATTATATTTAATTGAAAATAATTGAATTCTTATAAAAAAGTTATTATTTATGAAAATAATTGGATTTTTGCCAATGATTTTATTAGAATTTCTAAAAATAATTGAATTTTCAAAAAAAAAAAATAAAACTTTTTAAAATAATTGAATTTTTGTAATGAATATTGCTATTTATGAAAATAATTGAATTTTTCGAAGAATTTTATAAAAATGTCTCTAAATAATTGAATTAAATACTTTGTCTAAATAATTTAATTCTTGGAAAGAATTTAATTAAAATCTAAAAAAATAATTCAATTTTTCCCAAAAAAAATTTCATTAACATTGTATTTAAAATAATTAATTTCTTTCAAACATTTTTATTGGAATATTTTTAAAATAAATGAATTCCAGTTAAAAATTGTAACATTTCTTGTGAATAATTGAATTCTTCCAAAGAATTAAAAAAAATTGTAATAATTAATTTTTTCAAAGGAATTAAAATTAAATTTTTAAGAATAATTTTATAAGCAATTTCTGTAAAATAATTGTATGAATAATAATTAAAATTCTGCGATTAATTTTATGATTCATGAAAATAATTGAATATCTAGTTACTAAGAATTTTATTAGAATTTTTTAAAAATAATTGAATTCTAGAGTAGAATTCTTTTACTTTTTGAAAATATTTGAATTTGAAAGAAAAATTTTATTAAAATGTTTTAAAAAAAATTAAATTTCTGTGAAAATTTTATTATTTTTTAAATAATTGAATTCTTTATAAGAATTTTATAAACACTGCTTTAAAAAATTAAGTTTTGCGAAATATAACAAATAATTTTAATTTAAATAATTTATTTTTTAGCAGAGAACTTTATTTGTGAAAATAATTGAATTTCTCGATTCATTATTATAAAAATAGTATTAAAAAAATTGATATTCTTCGATGAGTTTTATTATTTATAAAAATAATTGAATTCTTGCTTAGAATTTTATCGAAAATTTCATTCGAAGATAGAAGTTTCATGAAAAATTTTATTATTAGTGAAAATCAATTATTTTGATAAATTATGAATTATTGTGAAGAATTGAATAAAAAATTTGTTAAATAATTGATTTTTTCGACATTCTTTTTGAGAATGATATTTTAAATTAATTGAATTCGTTGAAAAATTTTATTATTTATGAAAATAATTAATTTTTTTCCATATTTTTAATAATTGAATTTGTTTTGCAAAATTTTATGAAAATTCTAGATATTGAAAATAATTGATATTCGAATATTTTTTGAAAATAATTGAATCGTTTTAAAGATAATTGAATTATCATTTTTGAGAAAAGAGGTAAAAAAAGGAATAATTAATTCCTATAAAACTAGTTTTTCAGAGAATTAAATATTTTAAAATTAATTGATAAATAGCTTTAAACATTCAATTAGCGACTTTTGACTTGAAAGATCGATATAATGCAATATAAGTGATAATCCATTAAGAGTGCGTGGGTATAAATTTACGGCACACAATAATGTCGCTTCGCAAATTGATTTCAAATCAAACCTGCAACTTGTGCAATGAATATAAAATACAAATCATTAAATGCAATTTTCGTGGAATATTATAATGATTATCCATATAATTATAGAGCAAAATAGGAGAAAATTCATTAATTCTCCATTCATGTTCCCATGCGACTAAAAACGAAAAAAAAAAATTTCCTATTATTAAATTATTAAAATTGGGTAATTAAATTTAAAAAAAAATAATACAAAATTGTCGCAAAAAAGAACTGGGTAATCTAATATTATTTTTTATGGTAATTTAACTTTATTTATTTGATTGAAGAAAACTACATTCTTGGGAAAATTGTATTCAATTATAATCTAGTATAGTAGCTTATCATTATCATATAAATCGAAAAAGCGAAGGTCTACAAATCGAAAGTAAACTCGTTGCATTAAAGTAATTATTCTACGCGATATTAATATAATAGTGAATACATAATTAATAATAATAGAAAAATTTTTGCCTCCAGAGAAAATTACCAATTTTCTCATTGGTAGAAAAATACGTTTCTTTTTAACTAACAATAAATTTTAATTCAATTAAGAAAATTCCTAAACATTCAATTTTATTTCGAGAATTATTTCTTTTAATTTTATTTCAAGAACTATTTTTTTAATATTTTATTTCAATTTATTTCTTTTAATTTTATTTCAAGAACTATTTTTTTAATATTTTATTTCTATTTATTTCTTTTAATTTTATTCCAAGAATTATTTTTTAAATATTTTATTTTAATTTATTTCTTTCAAATTTATTTTAAGAATTATTTTTTTAAAATAATATTTTATTTGAAGTTGAATTTTCTAAAATGTATCAAATTCGATACTAAACTGAATCGAATTGATAGGAAAAATTGGAAATTTTCGATCCATTATTGCAATTTATTATTGTAATTTTATAATTTTATAATTTATCAGTTTGTAATTTTGTAATTTAATTTTAAAAAGAATAAAACCATTTTTTTATACCTTGTAAAAATTTCACGGCAATTAAGAATTAACGGAAAGTATTTAATTGACTCGAAGGTGTAAAAAATGTTTAATTACATGTGTAAAATGTAGAAAATAAGAGAGACACGGAAATAAATTGTGTGTAAAATATTAGACCAACAAAAAAAAGGGTTTTCTCTCACTGTGGTCGTTAAAGCCTGACGAGTAATGTGTAAATTCTCATAAAGATGATTTAGTGCCGCACTAAATCAATTTTATGTGATTCGTGATTCAATTCTTTTGCCTTATTTTTAAAAAAAGTATTATTTTTTTTTAATTTGAAAAAATGTTTTTGAAATTTGAACTAAAATCGTATTTTTTTTATCTTGGATAGAAAAAAAAATTATTTTGATTTTCACTCCGTTTTATCATTTTGTTGCACCTGGCAGCTTCTTTTGACTTTTATGTCTTTATTTCCTCGAGATAATTTCTGTCGATACAATATAACAGCCAGAGGGAAATTGAAGATAAGCTGCGCGCATAAATCAACATCTCAAAGGATACTGGATCAATTTACACAGAACGCGATTTACACGAGATGAGAGTTCATATACTTTTCGAAATTAAAACCCCAGGAAAAATTTTTCAAAAATAAAATTAATAGTCCAAAAAACCTTGGAAGTTCAAAAGCTTTTCTTTTAGTTTAAAATTATTAAAACTATTAAAACGATTAAACAGTTTTAACCATTTTTTGAAAGTTTTAAAAATGTTTTGATAAGTTTTAAATAGTTTCAAAAAGTTAAAAAAAATTTTTTTTTGATTTTAAAATGTTTTAAAAAGTTAAAAATTTCTTTTTTAGTTTTAAAATGTTTCAAAAAGTTCTAAAAATTTTTTAAAAGTTTTAAAAGGTTTTAAAAAGTTCCAAAATGTTTTAAAATGTATCAGAAAGTTCTAACGCTTTTTTAAAAAGTTTTAAAAGGTTTTAAAAAGTTCCAAAAAGTTTTAAAAAGTTTCACAAAGTTTAAAATTCTTGAATCGATTTGAAAAGTATTACAAAAATTCCAATTTCTTAAATCTTTTTCGAAATTTTCCACTTTCTTAATATTTTTTTCTTTGGCAAAAATTTTTTGGCAGCAGAATATAATTTGACAATGACAAATGTCGAAAAATTCACACTATCAAAATTTTTGTGTTCTCCAACATTTCAGTCAAATAATTCAATTCAAAATTAGTTTACGACATTTGGCGTATTTTCAAAACGAAAAAAAAAATGTTTATTTCCTTAGAAAAGGATTTTTTTTTATTATTAAAAAAATGTTTGTTATTCGATAATAAAAAAAATAAAGATATTAAAAAGAAAGAATAAAATGCTTCATTTAGAAGAAACTATAAAAATAAAATAAAAAATAAATAAAATTAAAGATGAGGCGTTGATGAGAATTATCGAGAGAGATTATTTTGAAGAATTTCGTATTCAGATCATAGGTAAAGTTTTGTAAAAAAAAGAACGTGCCAAAAGTGTTATTATAAAATCTCCTCCTGGCGCCATGTTTTGTAATTGTATCTGCAAATTTATGCAGAGTCTAAAATATTTTTCTCACATTGCCAACGAATATTGCGTTCAAGGAATTAAATAATCTATTCAGAACTCATTCTGTACTTTATTTTCAGAATTTATAATTTAAGGAAATATAATGTCCTAATTATGAAAACGCTAATAATGCCGATCAAAATTAATTAATTCAAAATACTAAAAGTATAACAAATATTTTTTTCTTGAAAGTATTATTATTATTATTATTATTATTATTATTATTATTATTATTATTTTTATTTTTCCTGAAAGTAGGATTTAAAAATTTTTTAAATTGACTTTATTTACTTTTAAGCTCACTGTTATCTAAAAGGTATCAAATTGCAACGAATTGATCTCAAAAAGTGGATCAAATCACCATTTGATCTTAACTTTTGGATCATTTCGATCCACTTGGAGATTATTTTGAAATTTTTAGAAAAAACAGTGCTTGAGAATTAAGCTACATCCAATCATTCTGATTTTAAGATAACGATTTTTTTTTAACAAAAAGTGAAACCAAAATTTTGTTTTTATAGTGAAAGTGAAAAAATTCATGGGAATTTTGAATGAAAGTGAAAATTTTTTAAGTGAAATTCAAGAATATTGCGTGAAAGTGGTAATTTTTTAAAATTTGTT
Organism: Leptopilina drosophilae; assembly: GCA_032873175.1. Lineage (NCBI taxonomy): Eukaryota > Metazoa > Arthropoda > Insecta > Hymenoptera > Figitidae > Leptopilina > Leptopilina drosophilae. Next base: position 7,634,286 of record CM065483.1, read on the forward strand.
TTCGTAATACTAAAAGTCAGAACTTTCAAGTGAATTTTGAGTGAAAGTGAAAATTATTTTCTTGAATTTCTAAATTATTTGTTGAATGTAAGAATTTTTCGTGATAAAAGTGAAATTTTTTTTTAGTGAAAGTGAAAATTTATTGAGTTAATAGTAAAATTTTTATAATAAAAATGAAAATTTTTGAGTGATAGTGAAAGCTATAATGTTTTACGTAAAAACGAAAGTAAGAATTTTCCTCGGAATTTTGAGTTTAATTAAAAATATTTAGTGAATGTGAGAATTTTTTCTGTAAAACTGAAGGATTTTTATTATTTTCAGTGAAAGTGAAAGTTAGAATTTTCTAGGAACATTTAAGTGTAATTAAGAATTATTTACTGAATGTAAGAATGTTTAAAATCAAAGTGAAAATCTTTTTAGTGAAAGTGAAAATGTAATGACTGAAAACCAAAGTTTTTGATAGTGAAAGTGAGAATTTTTTCAATGAAAGTGAAAATCTTTTTAGTAAAATTGGAAAATAATACATCTTAATCAATACGATTGAAAATAAAATTCTATGTAGCAAAAATGGAATTTTTTTATGAAAATGTAATATTTTCAAGATAAAATGAAAGTAATCAAAGAATTTTGAAAATGAAAGTGAAAACATTTTTAGTGAAAGTGAAAATGCAGTGAGTGGAAATCAAAATGAAAGTGAAAGATAAAATCTTCTTACTGAGTGGAAATAAAAAAATTTTAGTGAAAGTGATAATTTTTTTAATTAAAATGAAAAGTAATTTTTTTCTATTTTAACTGAAAGGAAAAATTTTCTAGGGATTCAAAAGAAAAGTGAAAATCCATTTAGTGAAAGTTTAGTGACAAATAATTAAATTCATTAAATAAATTTAATAAAAATATGAACGCAGCCCTGAAAATAATTTACTTTCAAAATGCGTGGTGACGCCATCTTGAATCCGCCATTTTGTTTTTCAGGATTCTCTCCAAATTCAAAAAATTCAAGAAGATAAACAAAATTTATTATTTCTCTCCTAATATTATGTATAAAAAACTCTCTTACTGGACAATTTAAAAAATGCCAAGAATTTTATTACGAGTATAATATACCGGTATAATATTTACGAGTACGTTCGCAATACTTGTTGAGGAACGTTGATTTTTTTTTGCCCTGGTGGCGAATAAGTGAAAAAGCGATGGAAAATTAGCAATCCGTCGCCGAACTCTCTTTCTCTTATTCACGACTTTTATCGTTTTGCACACGAGTCATCCGCAGAATCCCAACGTGTTGGCTCAAGAGACTACTGACTTAAGGTACTAAAAGTATATATATATATATATATATATATATATATATATATATATATATATACGTATATATAAATTTAAAAGTCAATGGAAGGGTTTCCAATGGTGAAAACCAGTTCTCGCGCCAGTATATAAGAAAAGAAGCCGAGGCAAGTTAGCGTCTGCACTTCTCTTGTACTTTTGTGAATGAAACGACTGTCATTGTGCAATCGAATGCCACGGGCGCGTCGACAGAATTATTGTCAGCGTGCTTCTTTTTTTGGTCTTTCCTTTTACGATGAGTAGAGAAAAAAAAAACAAAAGGAAAGGAAATCTGTATAACAATTCGATTCGAACTCTTTTTCAGAGAAACATTCTCAAGGGTCCGTTAAATTTCTTCTTAATTAATAAAGTTTTTTTAATTCTTCGATACTAAACTTAGATCGAAACGTATTTTTCTTACTAGGGGTTATTAAACAATAAGCAAATATTTTTTTCCCCCGATTTTTGACACTTTTCGTTAACCGTTTACGTTTTAAATCGAGTTTTTGGGAGGACAACGCTTTCTCTCTCACAAGCGCTGAAGCGATTTTCAGAGAAAATTATTTTTTTCTTCCGGATTCTAAAGGGGAAATTGACTTGATCAATTAACGGAAATAATACACAGTGAAAATAAAATTTTAGCGCTGATTTGTTCCCTTTTTCTCCGGAAAATTACTTCTCTCGCAAGCCCTGAACTATTTTTACTCAATATTATTTTTTGCCACTCGAAAATCATGACGAAAATTGACCTTGCATTTTGTCTAAATGTTGAATTGGGTTTTTATTATTTATGTTATTTTATTATGTTTATTTATTTATATTATTATTATGTGACGCGATCTGAAGAAAGGGACCTTAAAAGCGAATCACTTTAAGGCTATGTTAGTGTTACTTTTTTGTTGATTAAAAGCCTCTTTTTACTTTTTGCAAATTAAAATCTTATTAACTATTTCAGTTATAATGAAAAATTAAACATTAATAATTCCAATTAACGGTTCATTATATTTTTGTATATTCATTTATAAAATTGCAAACATAACCTATAATTTTTTGCTCCTAAGGTCCCTTTCTTCAGATCACGTCACTTATAATAATTATTATTTACTTTGTTATGTTTATTTATATTATTTATTTATTTTACGTATTATTAATAATAAGTCTACTTAAAAAAATAACTACTCCATGATAGTTGAAACTTGATGACGAAAATTGTCGCAACTAATACAGACATTTTCCATGGCTCATTAAATTGTTTCGGATTATTGAAATCAAACTAAAAAAATGAGACGAGGCAAGATTCAATTTTCTAAATCAAATACACACTTTCGCTTATATCTTTCGAATTTATGAAAGACGAATATTGCCTGCAAATTTGCATAATAGTCCAGTAAATATCAATATTCAAGACTCGGAGATTTGTATATATTACAAGCATATATATACTTGATCGCGAATAATCAAGCGACAAATAATTAAATTTAAATCTTATCGCTCTGAGTTATGTTATGATAGAGTCGATAAATAATAATCACCTTCTTATTTGTAGAACAGGACACTCGGGAGAATTTGATTTTCTTTTTAGCTTTCTTCAGCTCTCGTATAAAGTGTATCTTTGCATTAAAAGAAAATGTGCGAGATAACGAATAGATATATATATATATATATTTATTCTTTACAAGGGGGTATGATTTTCTATCTTACGAGAACCATTACACATAGCTCGTAAAGTGACCATATTGATAATCAATTGGCTACTATGAGTCACGCTTTGAATAAAATTAATTCCTTTGCAAGTTCGACGAATCGTTTATGTGTTATTAATCTCTATCAACAATACTCCCACGAAACTGTTAGTGGGAAATTATTTTTACACTCTAAAGGTGTAAAAAAATAAAAGTAGAGAAGGGGGGGATTTTTCTAAAGTTGTAGTTAAGGTGGAGCATTCGTCTGCGCACTGGTGACTGCGCATTTCGACTCACTTCGGAAAATGCGCAGTGACTAATGCGCATGCGCGGACTTAACCTTGAAATAATTCCTAGAAAAATTTGTTTTCTTCTTCGAAAAGAAGAACGAATTTCGTTTGTAACGAATTTAATAATTAACGAATCGTTTTTTAAATTACAGTTTTCTTGAAAGTACAAAATTGATACTAAAGTGAATCAAACTGATGCCAAAAATCTGGATCTGAAGAAAAAACAAGAAAAAAATCAAGAATCTGTATTTGATCCACATTCTTGGTATCAATTCGTTGCTATTTGATACTTTTAAGTGAACAGTGTTAACGAATTTAATTAATTAAATTAATTTAATAATTTACGCATATAGTTGAAAAAATATTTTATACTCTTATTTTTAATTTATTTTAATTTCGTATAATTTAATTTTTTTAGGAAAATAAATTTACTATTAAAAATTAAAGACACTGTGTGTAATGTTTGTAATCTGTGAATGTTTTTTTCTTGTAACGAATATTTATTACTGATTTACGAAAGCATTGAATACATACAGCTTCCTTAAACACGCCCCTGATCGCTACTTCATCAAAGAATTTATATTCACTCGCGCACGAGCTGAATAAAGCATTTGATTTCAAATGATACTTTCAAAGTTTCTTTTTTTGTTTTTTTTCTTTATTTTGTTTTTTTTTTCTTTTTGTTCTTTTTTCCTCTTCAATTTCATCCGCAATCTATCTCTGTACGAGTAACTCTTCCTCTTTCAATTATTTGAATTTCACTAACTGTTGGGTATAAAATAATGTCGTGTTGTCCAAAGATGGAACATTGTTGCGGCTTTTATCGTTACTTCCAATCGATCTGTGATCAATTACTAACTATATTGACATTGATCACAATCAGTATAAGAACCCACGTTCTTTGGATAATTTTCTCTGAAATCGTGTTTTGCATTTTTTTGCTCAAAAAATTTGTAATTATTATTTTTTTTTTTAAATTGAGTTTTTTATGTATCAGGGTTGTCGAACATGAATTTAATTTATGAAGATAAAATTCTAACTCCTTGAAAATTATTTTCATTATTGCGATTTAATTGTTATTTCTTAGAATTTTGAACTATAATGCTTGTAATATTCAATTGTTATTTAATTTTTAAGTGAAATTATTTTCTAAATCAACTGTTAAGAGAAAATGTAACAAGAATAAAATTATTTATGTAAAAAAATAAATAATTCATTATTATTATTATTATTTATTATTATTAATAGAAAATTCCACGAGAATAAAATTATTTATGTACAAAAATAAATAATTCATTATTATTATTATTTATTATTATTAACAGAAAATTCTACGAGAATAAAATTATTTATGTACAAAAATAAATAATTCATTAAATAATTAAATATTTCTTAAATTTGAATTCTTATAAAGAACTTTATCAACATTTTTTAAAATAATTAAATTTTTGCAAAGAATTTCATTGAAATTTCTAAAAAAATAGTTAAATTCCTGAAAAGAATTTTATTGTTATGAAAAATAATTGAATTCTTCGAAAGTTTATTAATTTTCTTAAAATTATTTAATTCTTGCGGAGAATTTAAATAAAATTTCCGAAAATAATTAAATTTTTGTGAATAATTTTATTATCCAGGAGAGATAATTGAATTATTCTGATAAATTTCATTAAAATTTTTGAAAATAATTAAATTCTTTCATGAAATATAGTTCAAAATAAAATTCAATGAAATAATTAAATTCTAATAAAAAATTAATATTAAAAAATTAAAATCATTGAAAAATTTTTTTATTTATGAAAATAATTGAATTATTGCAAAGAATTTTATAAAGAATTTTTCAATAATTGAATTTCTGGGAAGCATTGTATTAAATTTAAAAATAATTGAATAGTTTTATTGTTTTATGAAAATAATTGAATTGCTTTGGAAAATTTATTATTTATGAAAATAATTTAATCCCTTTCTAAAAAAGTTATTATTTTTAAAAATAATTGAATTATTGTGATAAAAAATTTGTAAATAATTGAATTCCTGTGAAAATTTTTATAATTTATGAAAGTAATTAAATGTTTTCGTAGAATTTAATTAAAATTATTTTGAATAATTAAATTACTAAGAAAAATGTTATTAAAATTATTGACTTAAGAAAAATTTTTTTAAATAATTTAATTTTGGAGAAGAATTTTATTATTTCGAAAGATAATAATTGAAATTTTAATGAGTATTTAAAAATTTTTTTTGCAAATAATTCAATTTTTTGCCAAAAATCGTATTTCGTTTAAAAATAATTGAATTCCTTTTAAAATTATATTATTTATGACAATAATTGAATTATTGCGAAAAAATTTATAAATAAATGAATTTTTTGGGAAGTTCGTATTACTTATGAAAAAAATTAAATATTTACGTAGAATTTGATCAATATTGTTATTGTAATTGTTAATTGAATTCTTTTGGAAAATTTTATTAATACAATTGAATTTTAGAGAAGGATTTTATTAAAACTTTTAAAAATAATTGAAATTTTGACGAGAATTTAAAGAAAAATTAAAAACAGAATTTCTGCAAAGAATTAAGTGTTATATTTGAAAATAATTGAATTTCTACGATAAATTCATTAAAATTTCCCAAAAATTTAAGTTCTTTAAAATTTTCCATCAAATTAATTCAGAATTGAATATTTTTAAAAGTTTCAAAAAAATTAATTTATTTTATAAAAGTTTCAAAAAAAGTTAATTAATTTTTTAAAAGTTACCGTTGTTAAAAGTTACCACTTTGTAAAGAATCACTAAAATATATTATTTAAATTAATAACAATTTATAGAATAATTTAAAAAAATTATAATAATGAAAAAAAACTATAAAATATAAAAATGTCACTCGTCATGTAAAAAAATATATAAAACTATTAAATATAAAAAATGTCACTCGTCATATGTAAAAAAGTACATAAACCTACATCATAAAAGAAATCATAAAAGAAATTCAAAAAGTTTTTTCTTTTTAATTTCTTTTTTTCATGTTAAGAAAGTAAGAAAAAGAAAAAAATGTTTTTTAATTAAAATAAAACGTTTTTAAAAAAAGACCCGAGGCGAATTTTCGCAGTTATGTATAACGCTTTTGTGTTTTACATGATCTTGTCGTACTGTCAGGTAAGTAATGGCAAAAAACGCCCACGCATTCTCCACACCCACAATTTCCCACCTGTATGTAGTTTAAACGTATTTGTATTTTGTACCCAATTAATTTTAATCACTCTTTTACACTATTGAGTAAGGCGTTAGTAAATTTAGTTAATAATAACAAATGAATAATTACGAAGCATAAAAAAATTGCTTTAAAAATACTTTAAAAAAAAAATGCTTTAAAAAAACCATAGATAATAATCTATGGTTTATATAAAACATTTCTATAATTTTTTCTAATAATTCAAGAATTAAGATTAATTAATTAATTAAGATTAATTAAGAATTAGATTGAATTTTTTAATTTTCCTTATAATTTTACCTGGCATTGTAGCAAATATATTTTTTTCTATTCAATTATTATTATCGCGGAGAAAATAAATTTTTTCGCAAAGCTTATCGAAATCTTGCAAGCAAGTTAAAGAATAAAAATGTATATCAATAATTTATAACAAATTTAAATTCAATAAAATAAAAGAGAAATTTTTCTTACAAAAATATTTATGATGTAAAAAAAGAAAATGATGATTGGAAAAATATTCTGTAAATGACACTTTCGTTAACAGATAGAGGAATAAATTTTTATCTTTTGATTAATATATCTCTTTTGTTTATGAATTGAGAAACTACTGGTTTTACACCCGCTTCAAGTTATTTGTTTTCTCTTAAAGGAATATTTCATTTTTTTCCCCCGATGATAAAAATCTTGCGTGGGTTGACAATTTCCTCATTCACCCACTTGATATTAAAAGCACATGTATGGCTAATTTATCTTATTTGTTTTTCCAACAAATGTCAAAGAGGCGAACATCTTTTGCGAAAATGTCACTTATTGCAATTACCATAGAGAATCATTATTATTTTTTTTTTACAAGCAGTAAGATTTACTTTGACAAAATAAAATATTTCAAAAAAAAAAACTAAGTTTTGTTAATTTAATTATAAAATTCGGTAGAGTGGAAGAATTTTAATTTAAAAGTAGCGGGGTGTGTAATATTTAAATCGTAGTCAAGGTGGAGCACTCGCTTGCGCACACTTTACTGCGCATTTCGACTTGTCTCGAGTAATGCGCAGTAACTTGTGCGCAAGCGCGGATTTAACCTTGAAATAATTCCTAGAAAAAGTTGTTTTCTTCTTCCAAATGAATTCGACTGTTTGGAATTTTGAAGTGCCAAATTTTTTTTAATATATTAATAATTAAAATGCATTAAACATTAAAATTAGTATATAGAATAATGAAAATAATAAAATAGAAAAATAATAAATAAAAAAAACGATAAAATAGAAAAATAATAAATACAAAAAATAATAAAATAGAAAAATAATAAATACAAAAAATAATAAAATAGAAAAATAATAAATAAAAAAAATTATAAAATAGAAAAATAATAATTACTAAAAATAATAGAATAGAAAAATAATCAATACTAAAAATAATAAAGTAGAGAAATAAGAAAAAATAAATATAACAGAATGTATAAATAATAAATATATGAAATAAATAATTAATAAAAATTATAGAGTATAAAATAAAAAAATAATAAAAAACAATAATCTAAATGAAATATAAATATTAATATAAACAATTAAAAATATAAAATACTATAAATATTTGAAAAATAATCATCAAATACTTTTTGCTATAAAAAAATATATATTCAAAATTAGCATACAAAATTTATGCGAAAGAAACAAAAATATTTATTTCACTCCGAGATAAATATAACCATTTTTTCCTCTACGTGTACTATTTTAGAAACTATTTAAAAAAAAATCATCTGAATGACAAGAAACCTTCCTTTTTAATCTCACACATCTGAACAATGACGTGGTCAGGTGTCAACGCTCTTTTTATGATTAGCATAAGGCATCAATCGCTAGTTGCACTCTCACACACATATATATAATATGGCAATCGTATACGATCGCAAAAAAAGAAATATTGAACCTTATGCAAGAGCCATGAATGACTTTTCCGATATCCATAACGTCATACCTGTCCCAGTAATATAATGTTAACATAATATAATGAAAATTGTTTATAACAATCATCACATATTCATTTCTACGATTGTAACCGCCTCTTTTTATTGGCAATCAATTAAAAACTCGATTCAATATAAACTAACTGTCGATATTTTAATTGATGACCAATATCGATAATTTAGTTGGCACTGGAATTTTAATTACAGTCTTTCATTCATCGGCAAATTGAATATAATTCATAAATATATATTTACTTGTTTCTTGTATGTAATATTCTACTTAATGTTTAAGGAAAAAAAATTATTTTAAAAAATGTTAATAAATTTATTGGGAAAAAGTCGAAAAAGTTTTTAATAAATTTCTTTAGAACGATTCAATTATTTTCACGAATTTTTCCTAATTTCAGGATTTTTAATGTCTACTATTTTAATAAAAAAAAATTCTCAAAAGAACTGAATAATTTAAAAAAAAGGTTGAATATTTAGATAATTTTGGAAAAATTCTTCTCAAGAATTCAATTATTTTTATGAATTGTACAATTCTTCTCAGGAGTTCAATTATTTTTATGAATCATACAATTCTTCTCAGGAATTCAATTATTTTTATAAATCATACAATTCTTCTCAGAAATTCAATTATTTAAAATTTTTTTTATTTAATCTTTGCAGGAATTTAATTATTTTCAAAAGTAACAAAATTTTTCCGAGAAATTCAATTATATTCAAAAAATTTAAAATATTCTCGTCAAAATTTCGATTTTGCTTTGTAAATAATCAAATTCTTTTACGAAATTTCAATATCATTTTTAATTCCATTTTTTTATAATTCCTGGAAAGAATTCAATTTTTCTTACAAATTTTTAGTACTTTTTTCCATGTTTGTGAATTTACAATGCTTTCAATTTGTGAATAGTTGAAACAAAAAAATTATTTAAAAAGAATTTGAATAAAGTTATTGAAAATAATTAGAAAAATTTTTAAATTCTTTAAAATGATTAAAATATTTTCACCAATTGTTAATTATTTTCACAAATTTTTCCTAATTCTTGAATTTGAAAAATGAATTATTTTATAAAATATTAACAAATTTTTTTTAAGATAGAAATCAATTATTTTAATAAATAATAACAATCTTCGAAAGAATTGAATTAGTGTTCTCAAATTTTGATAAACTTCCTCTAAAGACATAAATAATAAAATTAAATTCTTTTTCTTATTTTTAACAAAATTCTTCAAAGAAATTCAAAGAATTAAAAATTTTTTAATATACTTTTCTTTAAAACGATTCAATTATTTTCACAAATTTTTCTCAATTGAATGATTTTTAATATCTAATATTTTAATAAAAAATTAAAAATTTTCACATAAAAATTGAATGGTTGAAAAAATGGTTTTTATAATAATATTCTTCACAAAGAATTGATTTTTTATTAAACAATGAATTTTTCACATGATTTTAATTATTTAAAACAGAATTTTAATCAAATTTTTCGAAAAAATCAATTACTTATACAAAGATTTCTAGAAAATTCTTTGCAAGAATTCAATTATTCTTAGAAACAATAAATTCCTTTTCAGGAATTCAATTATTTTTTAAAATTTTAACAAAAATTGTTGCAAAAATTTAATTATTTTGATAAACAATAAAACTCATTGCAGGATTTCAATTATTTTAATACAATTTAAAATAAATTCTGCGAAAAGAGCAACAACTCTTGAAAATTTTAATGAAATTCTTTAAAGGAATTTAATTATTTAAAAAATTTGTAATGAAATTCTTTTGAATAATTGAATTGTTTTCAACATAATTCAAATAAATTTTCTAAAAGAATTCCATTATTTTTCTAGATAATAAACTATTTTCAATGAAATTCAATTATTTTAAACACAATTTTCGTAAAATTTAAAGAAATAAACGTTTCTTTAGAAATATTTTTTAAAAATTCTTTTCCAGAATGTAAATATTATTTAAAATTTTAATAATAATCGTTGCGAAAATTTAATTACTTTCAAAAGTAGTAAAATTCATTGCAGGACATAAATTATTTGTAATTTAATTGTTAAATTAATTCCTCTGAAAACGCAATTATTCTAAAAAATTTGAGTAAAAGTCTTCGAAAAAATTGAATTAGGTATTTAAAACAATTTAATTGAATTTGCTTCTTAGAGTGTAATAATTATTTTCAATTAATTGTTAATCTCTTTTTTAATGAATTAAAATTATTATCAACCATTTTAATGCAATTTTTTGTAAAAATTTAATTATTTAAAAAAATGTTGATATAATTTCTTATAAGAATTCAAATTTTAGAATCATTCAATTGTTAAATAAATTATTAACTTTTGTATTTAAATAATTGAAATCTCCTATAAGTTTCTTATAAGAATTGATTCAGAATCCCTTTTTTAATGAATTAAAATTATTATCAACCATTTTGATGAAATTTTTTGTAAAAATTTAATTATTTAAAAAAATGTTGATATAATTTCTTATAAGAATTCAAATTTTAGAATCATTCAATTGTTAAATAAATTATTAACTTTTGTATTTAAATAATTGAAATCTCCTATAATTTTCTTATAAGAATTGATTCAGAATCCCTTTTTTAATGAACTAAAATTATTATCAACCATTTTAATGCAATTTTTTGTAAAAATTTAATTATTTAAAAAAATGTTGATAAAATTTTTTATAAGAATTCAAATTTTAGAATCATTTAATTGTTAAATATATTATTAACTTTTGTATTTAAACAATTGAAATCTCCTATAAGTTTCTTATAAGAATTGATTTAGAATTAAATAAAATAAAATGACTAAAGTTTTGATTTATTTTTATTTATAAAATTTCAAGAAAAAATGATTGAATTCGATCGTTATTTTAAGGTTAAGTTACCGCTTGCGCAATGGTTCCTGCGCATTTTCTAAATGCGTACAAAATGCGCAGTTACTACTGCGCACACTGGAGCTCCACCTCAATCACTGCTAAAATTATTCACCCCCTTCTTTTTTTTCGTTTTAAACAACGAATTGTGTTATAAATAACGAATTGTGCCTGTTTTTAACTATCAAACATTGAAAAAAATGACTCATAGTATGATTATGAATAAAAAATGATAATAAAAAATATTTGAATTCCTAACACGGGAGAAACTGTTAAATTCTAATCCTATTAATACGTTTAGCACGTTCAGTGGATATGGGCAATTTTAGTCAGCCGAGTGACGGGAAATAACGCGGCTGGACTACTTGATTTGAAATAGTCAGAAAGTAAATGACCGATTTAGTTTAAAATTATGTTAATACCTTCCTTATAAGGAATCTTTATTACTTTATTATTATTATTATTATTATTATTATTATTATTATTATTATTATTATTTTCATTTTTATTATAAATTAGGTCTCATATAAAAAAAAGGTTAATTATGACAATGGATAGAAATTTTTCTATTTTTTTCTTCATAAATTCTATTTTCCATTCTTTTTTTTCATTTTTTTATATATATTATTTATGTTGAAATATTTTTATTTACATTTGCTTTAATATGGATTGTAAAAAAATTTTTCTTTTGCTAAATATTAATAATAGTTCTTATGACCTATTTTTTTCTTCACTCTATACGAAAACTTTCACTTTCATATCACAATATTTTAACACTTTATATTATATACAACGTGAAGAATATTTCTTTATGTATAATATGCAGCTACTATTTTATTGAGCGTAAGATAATCTCACGTCTTGGGAAAAAAAAAATGATTTATAACCTATCATAATGCACCCTGAACTTTTCATCGCGTAATTTTTGCATTAGCACGTCGCGAGTGAACGAGAAGAGGAGTGAGATGCGTTTATGCCATTCAATATAATATTTGTATGATAATTTTGCACACTTTTGCCAATAAACAATATAACTAAAAGTAACAAATAAGCGAATTTTTTCACAACTAAATTATTATTCAAGGCTTAAAATTTGAATTATTATTTATTATCTCGTATATTCATAGTGTGCGCTCGCACAATGAGGAAAAAATATTACAATGTATATAGTAATATGTTGTGAAGAATTAGCTGACCTTTGATGGATTTATTACCCTTTTGTTATTTAAGGAACAAAAGAAGTGTAATGAGTTGAACGAAACATGTTATTTAGCTGAAAATTCAATTTAGTAAATGAATGTTTAAGATTTAATTATTAATTTTGAGTTAATTTTTTACAAATTATTTACAGCATTAAAAAATTTGTTTGTCTTTATTATTTTAAGAGTTTTAAGTCCTGTTTCATTTACTGTTTCAGTTCTAAATTCGAATTATAGTTTTTAGTTCCAGTTCTAATTCGAATTATAGTTTCAGTTCCAGTTCTTAATTCGAATTAGAGTTTCAGTTCCAGTACTAATTCGAATTAGAGTTTCAGTTCCAGTTCTAATTCGAATTATAGTTTTAGTTCCAGTTCTAATTTTCGTTCTATGAATTCTAATTCTTGTTCCAGTTTTAGTTCTAGTTCTACGAATTTAAGTTCTAATTGTAGAAATACCAATTTTCTCAGGGAATTTTGATTGTAATTCTATTTTTATAAGTCCTTTTGGAAATTCTAATTTATTATGCAATTTTAGTTCTAGTTCTACAAATTCTAGCTCTACATTTTATTGTAGAAATTTTAATTCTAGTTCTATTTCAAGTTCTACTAATAGATATATCAGTTCTAATTCTAATTACAGTCTTAGTTCCAGTTCACCTTTACAATCTACGAATTTTGATTTTTGTTCCAGTTCCACTTCTAGTTCTATAAATTTAAGTTCTAATTCTAGAAATTTTAATTTTCGTTCTATGAATTTGAATTCTTGTTCGAGTTTCAGTTCTAGTTCTACGACTTTAAGTTCTAATTTCAAAAATTTTAATTCTTGTTTAATTTACTGTTCCAGTTCTAATTAAAATTATAGTTCCAGTTTCAGTTCTAGTTCTGTAAATTTAAGTTCTAATTCCAGAAATTTTAATTCTCGTTTAATTTACTATTCTCGTTCTAATTCGTATTCTACTTTTAGTTTTAGTTCTATAAATTCTAATTCCTCTTCCAGTTTCAGTTCTAGTTCTACGAATTTAAGTTCTAATGACAAATTTCAATTATTTAATTGACTGTTTTAGTTCTACTTCGAATTCTAGTTTTAGTTTCAGTTCTGAGTTTTAAGAATTCTAATTCTTGTTCCAGTTTCAGTTCTAGTTCTACGAATGGCAGTTCTAATTCGAATTCTACTCCCAGGAATTCGAACCTTTTTTCTAGTGACAGTTCTAATGCCAGAAATTTTATTTTTAGTTCTACAATTAATGTTTCTAATTCGAATTCCACTTGTACTTCTATTTAAAGTTCAGGGTATTCCAATTTTAGTTCTAGTTCTAATTTAAACTATCCTAATTGCACCTCTATTTCTACTACTAGTTCATAAAATTCTAATTCTATACACTTCGCTCTAAAATTAGTTCTACCAGTTTTAATTCCAGTTCTATTTTCACTTCTAATTCTACGTGATTTTCAGTTCAAAAAATAATTTCATCTTGCCGATCGAACAAAAATAATAGGTTAATTTTTTATGTCGATTATAAACAAAAAAAAAAGCTTGACGGATAAGAGGTTCCTTAAAGACGCGCTTGGCATTATGCCGACAGCTAATTTGTTGGCGCCAGAATGCTGCTTTGTGCAAACATTTGTTTTTCGTCAGTCACACACAACTGTCTTTGGCTTCTGTAATTTAAGATGTCCCACGAAAATTAAATTGCACAGAAATAATATTATCAAAAGTTCCTTTATAAAATTGCTAGCATTGAACTATTTTAATCGAGTTTCTTACATAAAAAAAATTCGCAAATAAACAAATAAACAAATAAACAAATAAACAAATAAACAAATAAACAAATAAACAAATAAACAAATAAACAAATAAACAAATAAACAAATAAACAAATAAACAAATAAACAAATAAACAAATAAACAAATAAACAAATAAACAAATAAACAAATAAACAAATAAACAAATAAACAAATAAACAAATAAACAAATAAACAAATAAACAAATAAACAAATAAACAAATAAACAAATAAACAAATAAACAAATAAACAAATAAACAAATAAACAAATAAACAAATAAACAAATAAACAGAAAAATACATAATATTAAAATTTGTCGTTTTCGAATCGAAACAAGAAGTGAAAGGGAAATTGTAAATTGTTATTGGAAGTTGAAATTGCATCGTTTTAGCATTAGAATTAAAACGTCAACAGGTAACAAAGACGACCCTTGATCCGTAAATGGCATTAATAAACGATAATGGGTTGTCATGGGCGTCAAGAATTAAACAAGTTCTTCTTTCTCGTGAGTTATGTTAACGACCCTGAGAAGGCATATCACGACCATTAGTGATTTTATATCCCCCCCCTCTCACCTCACTCTTTCCTCTCCTCTCACACTATTTTTCTCTAATTGACGCTTAATTTCTTTCTCCACTTTGCAATTTTCTTGCATAAGAATAATACTGATTAATTCAATGACAAAAAAAATTATTTTTTAACTATATCTTGTTATACAAATTTAATTAGGATGTTGGAAGAAATTTTTGTAACATTAAATAAAAAATATTATTTCTACAATATTTTATATCGAATATAATATTTTTATTATTATTATTATTATTATTATTTATTAATATTTTTATTATTATTATTTTTATTATTTATTATTATTATTTTTATTATTATTATTCTTGGAGTTTTTATTATTATAATATACAGCAATAAATAAATACATTTATAATAACAATTAATAATGTAATAGTTCATTATACTTTTGTTTATTGAAACAAATCTCGGGTCAATATTCGAATTTTTTCGTATTTCCAAAAAGAAGAAGGTTTATTTAATTTGAAATGTGTGGTGGTCACGTGGCAAGAGTTCTGGATTTTGGATAAAAGTTCATCGTGTTCGATTTCCATTGGGGGTGTTTATTTTTTTTGTTCAGGGAATCGTAGCAAAAATCTAAGAAAGTTGTAAGGGTAAAATAATATTAGAAAATAGCAAATAAATAATAAAAAGGAGAAATAATAAATTATTAATAATTATTAATAAAAAATAAGTCTATGAATTTTAATTCTTGTTCCAGTTTCAGTTCTAGTTCTACAAATTTAAGTTCTAATTCTATAAATTTCAATTCTTGTTTGACTTACTGTTCTAGTTCTAATTCGAATTCTAGTTTTAGTTTCAGTTCTAAATTCTATGAATTTTAATTCTTGTTCCAGTTTCAGTTCTAGATCTACGAATTTAAGTTCTAATTCTAGAATTTTTGATTCTTGTTTAATTTTCTGTTCTAATTCTAATTCGAATTCTAGTTTTAGTTTCAGTTTTAAATTCTATGAATTTTAATTCTTGTTCCAGTTTCAGTTCCAGTTCTACGAATTTAAGTTCTGATTCTAGAAATTTTAATTCTTGTTTGACTTACTGTTCTAGTTCTAATTCGAATTCTAGTTTTAGTTTCAGTTTTAAATTCTATGAATTTTAATTCCTGTTCTAGTTTCAGTTCTAGATCTACGAATTTAAGTTCTAATTTTAGAATTTTTGATACTTTCCTAATTTACTGTTATAGTTCAAATTGGAATTCTAGTTTTAGTTTCAGTTCTAAGTTCTATGAATTTTAATCTTTCTTCCAGTTTCAGTTCTAGTTCTACGAATTTAATTTCTAATTCTTCAATTGTAACATTTATTAATTTTAGTTCTAACTCTACATTAATTTCATAAACATTAATTCTTGTTCAAAAATTTAATTTTAATTTTTAAATTTACTATTAGTTCCAGTTCTGGTAATGACAGTTCTAATTGTAATTTCTAATTTCATCACTAGTTCCAGTTCTAGAAATGACAGTTCTAATTCTAATGACTAATTCAATCATTAGTTTTACTTCTGGGAATGACAGTTCTAAATCTAATTCTAATTCTAGTTTCTAATTCCGCCATTAGTTCCAGTTCCAGGAATGACAGTTCTAATTCGAATTTTATTTTTAGTTCTACTTCCAGGAATAAATTTAAACAGGATGAATTAAATTAACATTTGAATAAACAGGATAAATTATTAATAATTATTAGTAAAAAAATATTAATAAAAAATTATCAATAAAAAATAAATAAAATAATAAATAATTTTAAAAAAAGTAAATAATGTATCATAAGAAATAAAAATATAAATATTCTGGAATAAGAAATGAAAAGTAATAAATAATAATTGTTGAACAATAAAAATAAAGAATAAATATTCAAAGAGCATAATAACAATTCTAAAAAAAAGTTGCTGTTCAGAGAAAAATAGATTTATTTGTCGTATCAAGAAATTGACCACCCGGCTAGTATTATTTTTTATGACCATTTTTTTTTTTTTTTTTTTTTTTGACTTGCCGAAGACAAATTTAAAAAGGTATAACCAAAAACGTGGCGAATGTTGACGGTTTACGGAGCAAAGGAACACCTTATGTCAGAGACCGAATAAATATATAGAAGAAACCAACAAATTAGAGTCTGTGCAACGCGTCGCTTCGGTCGACCACTGTGATTGATGGAAGAGGTAGACCCTTCTTCTTGCCTTTCTGACTTTTATTATATTCATTTCAGCTCTTCGCTTTACGAGAGCTTCTTTATACTTTTTCCCATCTCTCTCT
The DNA here is from genome assembly GCA_032873175.1 of Leptopilina drosophilae. NCBI lineage: Eukaryota > Metazoa > Arthropoda > Insecta > Hymenoptera > Figitidae > Leptopilina > Leptopilina drosophilae. The sequence continues at coordinate 7,651,450 of CM065483.1, forward strand.
CTCTCTTCATTTTTTACATCAATTCTCTCAGTTGTAAAAATTTTCCTTCGTGACATCCAAAAAAAAAAATTGTTTCTAATTTTTTTTTTTATTTTTTATTAGTAAACTATTACGTTTTTATTACGACTACATATAATACAAAACAATTGAAAATATTCTCCCATCTCGCATTCTTATAATATTTTCAATGCTCCTATAAAATTTTCTTATAATATTAAGACGATTTTTCGATTCACAAAATTCAAAATGGCGGAACCAATATGGCCGACGCTTTTCATAGAAATAAATGATTTCGTTAAAAAATTATTTTTAGAATCATTTTAATTATTGGTGAATCAAACTAGATGTAGTTTTTAAATAGAAAAAAATAGGCAAAAATTTCTAAGATTGAGAATTTTAATAATTGTATTCATTGTAAATATTTCGTACGCAGATGTTCGCTTCCCGTTGAATGTTAAATGTTGCTTCAACGTGTAAGGAGCTCACGGCTTTATCACTACAGGAAGTGACAACAGTCTTTGCTTTCTTCATTGCAGTGGTTCCGGTATTTTTTATATTTTCCACATCGGCTTGCATTTTTCTCAAGGTCTTTCGAACCTCTTCAATTTTTTCCTTCAAACAATCGCCCGACTCCGTCAAATGTTTTGTACATCCAATAAATATTGTATCCAGATCTTCGGAAATATTTTTGCCATTCTAAAAATTAATTTAATTTTTTTTTCTTTAGTAATTATTTGCCATTGTAAAAATTATTTCAATTTTTTCTCTCGTTAGTTATTATTTGCTTTTTGATTAAAATTACTATTTTCAATGTGTTTTTCAATATTTTATTATTTTTTTCAATATTTTTTTTGCTATTTATTTATTTATAATTAAAAACTATTTATTTATAATTTTTTTTTTATTTTTTTATTATTTTTTATTTATTTGCTATTTTGTTCCTAATTTATTTTTATTTCTTCATTATTTTGTATTTCTTTGTCGCTTTATTCATAATTTTTTTATTATTTTTTTATTGTTTTTTATTTATTTGTTATTTTATTCATAATTTATTTTTATTTTTTTATTATTTTTTATTTATTTTTAATTCTTTTATTAAGTTTTTTATTTATAACAATTTTTTTCTATTCTTCTTTATTTATTTTTTAATTTAAAAAAAAATTTTTTTATTTATTTTTTTTTTTTAATTTTTTTCATTTAATAATCGGGTACTTAATTAGTACAAGATTTCTATTTACCTGAATGGCAGTTTTGATTATTTTCAAAGCAGGCTCAGTGTAAAATGCGAATGAATGGTAGCATTCGTCGAGTTTGTTATTAGTTTGTTTATTCAGATTCTTTAAACTGACTTTACAAGCTTCATAACAAGACTGAGCGTTCTTGCCCGTTGAGCCAACTGCATTCACTGCATTCTAATTGCATAAAATTATAGAATAAAGAAAATAATTAATTTCTTATTATTAATTTCAAAAAAAAAATATATGTACTGAATGATTAGAAAGTTGTCAATCAATAATCGATGCTGCGTTTTATATGCCCGCATGAGCGGAATACAAAATGCGACACAGAAAATGCATTCAGAAGAAGAAAAATTAATTTACCAGGTATTAGAAATTAAAAGCAGAAATTAAAGAAAATTTCTAATTCAGTAAATAATAATTAAGAATTAATAATTAAAAATGAATAATTAGAAATGAATAATTAAAAATGAATATTTAAAAATGAATAATTGAAAATGAATAATTAAAAATGAATAGTTAAAAGTGAATAATTAAAAATGAATAATTAAGAATTAATAATTAAAAATGAATAATTAATAATTAATAATTAATAATTAAACATGAATAATTAATAATTAAGAATTAATAATTAAAAATGAATAATAAATAAATAAAAATTAATAATGAAAAATTAATAATGAAAAATTAATAATTAATAATAAGAAGAAGAATATTAATAATAATCATAGTAATGATAATGATTCAGCAATGATTTAAAAATTTAAACAATACTTTTTTTAAAATAAAATTATTTTACCATTATACTATTCGAGACATAATTCAAATCGTTATTTATTTTCCTCAAATTATCCGTGCGAACAATTTGCAAATAATTCTTCACATCTGCTTGAAAATTATTCTCATATTTACTGAGTTCATCAACAGTGGATCCAACAATTAATTTCAGTTCATTTATAATTTCGGAATGATCGTCAATACTGTTCGCTAAACAAATCTGCAAATTTTTTCTTTTATACACAAAACTCGAAATATAATTTCATTTAGGGCAAAAATTCCACCCCAAAAAAAACTTACGTGAAACGCACAAGAAGTAAGGAAAAGAAAATAAATTTCGTCTCTCATTGTAACTCACTCAGTTATTGACAGTTGAAATGAATAATAGTAACTGGTATCTTATTTGCGTCGACAGTGGTATTTAATTCGTGATGATAGTGGGGAAGAAGTGGGGCAATGATGCCACCATTTTTTATTTCATTATTTACACACATCTTGTCTTAATTATGTGGGTAGCTATAAAGTATGTCCCTCAAAAATGTAACTGCCAATCGCTGTTCACTTTTTATTATTGTATGTAGAATATATGAAAGAGCACGAGTGTGTTGAACTCAATATATAATCGCTAAATGTCTCCAGATTAGATACTAGTGAGAAATTTTACACAAATTCTACGACATGATAAAAAAAAGCATTGCAGAATATTTTTTTTTAGTGACAAATAAGTAGTGAGGGTAAGAGAAGAGATAATTAACTTGATTGTTATGTTTAATTTTTTTAATTATAGAAGATTATTGAATTAGAGTTGAGGAATTAGGAGAGGCAAGGAGATGTAGAAGAAGAAGAATGATAACGTTGATGATAATTTGAATTATTATTCTTATGTAGAATTTTTCTCATTGGAATAATTAGAATAGTCCAAATAGACAGAATAGACTGAATAGTTTGAAAATTACAAGAGGATTTAGAGGGTTTGAAAAAAAGAATTCTGATACTGCCAAACCTGATGATGATCAAAATTAGAGGATTAGAGACAAAAAGAAAAGCTGATGATGATGCTGAACCTGAAGATAATTAGAATTAGAGAATTAGAAGAATAGGGGAACAAAAAAATAGTAAAAATGTCATCAAACCTGATGATGATCAAAATTAAAGGATTAGAGACAATAAGAAAAGCTGATGATGATGCCAAACCTGAAGATAATTAGAGTTAGAGAATTAAAAAAATAGTAAAAATGTCATCAAACCTGATGATAATGACATCAAACCTTATAGCCAAAAGATTATTAGACCAAAAGATTACAAGAAAATTAAGGATGTTGCTAAACCTAATGATAATTAGACCTCGAGGATTAAGGAAGTAATTAGAATACCTAAGGATGCCACCAGACCAAACCAATAATTAGAATTAAAGGATTAAACGAATAGGGCACAACAATATTATTGCAGAAATTATGTTGTCAAAACTGATCCAGCAGTTAAAAACTTAGCATAAATGAATCAAAACCAGAAAGTTTGCCAAAGCTTCCAATTGCCAGTGTTTTAGGACCAAAAGAATAACGAAATGCAGAAAAATCTACTAATGTCACTAAAACTGATGACAATTAAAATTAAAGAATTACAAAATCTTCAGAAGGATACAGCAATAATGATGTTGCAATATATTCAGATTTAGACGGTTAGAGGAATAAAAGGAAACTAATAATTTTATCAAACCTGTTGATGATTAGAACTAGTGAACTAGAAGAATACGAAATTAAAAAAAGGTGATGTTACCAACACCTGATGACAATTGTAATTAGAAGATTAAAGGAATTTAGCAATAGAAGAATGGTGCACAAATGATGATGTCAAACCTGAGAAAGTATTAAGACAGAAAAAAAGTGGAATGGAAGACATTTAATGATGAAGTTCATGATTTAATTCATAAGCTGTTGATGATTAGAATTAAAACCACAAAGAGATGGAAAGAAACTAAAAATACACTACCAAACGTAGAGGAGGTATTAAATTGTTAAGATGCTTCGACTAAAATTACCAAATAGTAAGAAGGGAATTGTTGTATTAAGAAAGAATTGCTAAGATGATTCGACTAGAATTACCAAACAGAAAGAAGGGATTAAATTGTCAAAATGCTTCGAAAAGAATTACCAAAAGGTTAAGAAGAGATTTAATTGTTAAGACGCTTCGACAAGAACAAATAATTCCTAATTGAATAGCACAGTTCGTTAGCTACTGACGTTAAAAAATAAATAACGCAATTAAGCAACTTGCAAAAGATATAGATGATGAGTAATCAAGGCCACTGATGCCAAACAATAGGTTTGCACCGATCAATTGTTTACTGACCGCAAATAATTTACTCGTAATTGTTGTTAACTTTTCCTGCAGCACAACGTTCTGCCAGTAATCTAGAGATTACTATATTACCATCAACCATAAATCTATCATGTTTCTATTTTATCTTGCTCCTAAGTGTCTTGGGTATTAATTGCTACTCAGTCCTAATTGCAGCAAATCTTGTTGGTTAATAACATCTCTAGCTGATAGTAATTGTTTCTTTGCTTTCAGTCATGTTTGCCTTTTTGATAAACGTCAATTTGTTATAGGGTTATAGCAATTAGGTTATAGTCAATTAGGGTTATAGCAAAAAATTGTTTAACCCAAATTAATTATTATCATAGTACAGGTCTTGTTAACCTCTAGGTTAATGATTCGACTTTGTCTAGCATCCTTTTTTTGTTGCATAGCATCCTAAACGGAAATTATTACCCAAAAATTTTGGTTTAACTTTTTTTTTAATTAAATTTTTAGCAAAGTTAGAACTTTGCTAAAAATTTAATTAAAAAAAAAGTGGGTAAAGGAATTGCCCACTAAAGGAATTTGCAGGTCATCAGCATAAAGAAACTGTTTAGGATGCTTGAGAACACTCGTCAATTAATTTGTGAAAAGTAGAAACAAAGGACCTGGAGTAGAATTTTGAAGGGTTCTCATAAAACCCCAATTAGACAAGTCACCAACGGAGCCAACCTTTCTAAATATCCCTAGGTTTTCTAAATTAGTTTCAGGAATGAATCCATTTTAGGTTGAGGATCAGTTAATAAACCACTTTTCTCTTTCGTGTTTTGTATTCAGTAAGAATTTAATTTCGTAGCTAACTTCTAGTTGACCTGCATAATGATTTTCACTATTCGACTTTGTAATAAATAAAAATCAAATTCAAAATTTGAAAAAAATGTTGAAAAATCAGCAAACAGTTAGTTGGAAAAAAGAAACAGTCCGCGAGTATAGAGAGAGACTGTCGGAAAAGATCGAAAGCCGAGGGAGAGTAAGTCGTTTCCTCGGAAGTAACCTTCAAAAGGTGGTAATCTTCTCCGGCCAGGTTGTTGGTTGCCTCTGACAGATGAATGGTGCCAGTTGGGATATACGCCGAGTATATAGGATCAATGTCCACATTGGAATTCTTCTTCAGGAGCTATTGCGGAATATAGAGTTTCCGACGTGGTAGGCGGGCTTATAGTCCATTTATAATCAGTACAAGGCTCCTTCCTTCGTTTACTTCTCCTTTTTATTGTCCTGACAAAACTTGCAATCGTAATCGCGATAACGATCATTCAGATGGATGATTTCTTTTTTCATCCACTTATGTGCGAATTGTATTGTGGAATTTTTAACAAACAAATTTTCCATTGTCTTTCTGTTCTATGCATTTTTGAAAATAGAAAAATGGGTGAACAGTATTCATTCAACAGTATTCAAAAAGTATTGTAAAAAAAGTATACAAAAAGTATAAGTTAGCAAATTATTCCGTTTACAATTTGACCCGATTTGGGGAAAGAAAGAGTATTTGTTTCGAATTAAAAGTTTTTTAAGAGAGACGGAAGAATACTGTTCGATCAAGGGCGATGCCAAATTGCGATACGATTCATATGCGTGTTTAAACGGTACATTAATTTTCAAACGAAGCGTATCATTTTGTATAATTAAGTCATGAATTCTTGCGTGTAGCAGATGTCTCATGTTTAATCACACAATTGTGGATGATAATTTTTAGCACCACTGTGACAACTAACAAAATGACAAACTGCGACAAAATTATTAATTAATTAAGTATATTATATTAGTATTAATTAATTACCAATGTAGAAATTTGATAACTAGTGGAACTAGGAAATTAGGAATACTTTTCAAGAAGAGAAGAATATTCGGAAGCTTCCGTAAACTATCGTAGGACGTGCGAATTAATTCCAACCCCAGTTGATGTAAGACCGCCTGGTAATTAACTGAAAACGGGATTCTAATTGAAGGAAGATAGATATACTTGCTCGACAAGGATCTAATTAGTTGACCAGGGTCAATTAACGATCGTGCTTTTCACTTAATTTACAATAACTGCCTCAGATAAATTACAAGTATACAAGGAGGATGGGAATTAATTCCAATCACTGATCCTATTTTTACTTTCACGCCACAATTTTTTGTCGATGGAACCTAAAGGATTTGAAAATTCTACAGGTTCGTAATCAGACCCCGAAACTTCCTCAGGCAACAAGTATATCGGTAAATGAAAACATTTGTAGATGAACCGTAATTCAGATTTTCCATTGTCGTAATTTGATGTAATTCAATTCTGCAGAATTAAGAGGTAGTTGGAAAGAATTTTTTTTATTCGCATATAGGCCCCTTTGGGGGTAACGCATCAAATGTTAGATATTTCAACGTGAACATTCGAAGGGGAGATTGGTTCGGACATAAATATAATACAAACTAAGGAAACCTGCAAACTTGAAGTATAATCAAGTTTAACGAACATCTACTGGTTATATAGTCGAGCGAAACCGCTGCATAACCCGAGGTTAGCCAAGGTTAGTTCTCGATTGGTGTGCGCTTGGTTGCTTACAAGTCTTTCACTCTCTCTCTCTCTCTCTCAATGTTGTGTTGGTGTATTTTCAGGATGCATCTCTCGTGAGCCTTGAATGTCAAAACGATGTAAGTTGACTTTTAACCGAAGATAAGTGAAGTCTTATCGAGTTTGTAACGCCTTTGGTGCCGCTGCTGTTACTTCCATCAGGCTAATGAAAAAACATCCTCTTCCTTAATCTTTTTACCCTCGTTAAATTATAGTTTCTAAATAGAATCGTGCTTGCTTGAAATCGAAAGATTTATCGCACGTACTAATGGATTAAAAACGAATGAGGGCGAAATCTATTTCTAACCAAGGGAATAAAATATCTTTGCAAGTAATTGATTTTCCTGAAATAAAAAAAAAACCAAAAAGATTATTAAACTAGAAGATATTTGCCCTCGGATGTAAAAAAATGACAAGTGTCACCTTTTATCGTAAATCAACAGCCACTGCGAAAATATTTAGCTCAATCAAAAAACACAGAATCAAAAGTCCAAACAATATTGTGTGTTGAACATTGAACACATAAATTGGAATATAAATCATTTTGATAAGATTTGCAAGTGTCGGGGATATATGTAAATATAGTGCTTCCCTATTTCTCCTCATCGTATATTATCGCAGCGAAGGAGCATTACCTGTCGCTTATTTCCACGAAACATAAACTCCACCCAGTGGTGAATACCGGATTTACTCATTTAATGTCGAACATAAATGACGAACAACGTCTCGCTGAACGTGACTAAGAAAATTTATTGCCCCCTTTTACTCGCAAAGAGAGGATGCAAGAGTAACTTTTGAAATATTAGAAATACTAGTTGAGCATAGAGAGGACCGAATGCTGATTTCGCAAATCTCCATTGTATGTAGATTTCTACTTACAAATTGACATCGAATTCTGTTTACTTTATGTGTGGAAAAATTCTACTGCACTGGAAAAAAATGTGCATGACATTATTTTTTTAGTCGTGAAACTATTTCTATTCTCTTTCCAACAGGGAATGAAAAAAATTGTTCTGTATTTCAGGTGATGGATTTGTTATGGTTCTAAATGGGACCTAACATATTCCAAATTATTGGGCATGGTAAACTTGATAAATTCCCAGAGGGGGAGGTTCTGATACTAAGGGACAAGTTTTAAGAAAGAAAACTTAAGAAAGAAACTTAAATTGACAATAAATTATTAAAAATATTTTTTGAGTTCTTTACAAATAGAATCAGAGAGAAAGAGTCCCAAATGTCTTTAGGGACACTGAAAAAAAATTAGAACATTTCCTTTGGGTACGAAAGACAGTTTTTAGGAAAGAGCAACTGTTTAAATTGACATTAAATTACTAAAGCACTTATTTAAATCCTTTACAATCAGAATCAGAGAGAAAGAGTAGATCCAAATATCTTCAGGAACACTAAAACAAAATAGGAACTTTTCCTTTGAGTACGAAAGATAGTTTTTAGGAAAGAGCAACTGTACAAATTGACATTAAATTACTAAAACACTTATTTAAATCCTTTACAATTAGAATCAGAGGGAAAGAGTAGATGCAAATGTCTTTAGGAACACTGAAACAAAATAAAAACTTTTCCTTTGGGCACGAAAGACAGTTTTTAAGAAACAGCAACTGTTCAAATTGACATTCACTAAAACTCCTTTTTAAATCCTTTACAATTAGAATCAGCGAAAAAGAGTAGATCCAAATGTCTTCAGGAACACTAAAACGAAATTAGAACGTTTCCTTTGGGTACGAAAGACAGTTTTTAGGAAAGAGCAACTGTTTAAATTGACATTAAATTACTAAAACACTTATTTAAATCCTTTACAATTAGAATCAGATATAAAGAGTAGATCCAAATGTCTTCAGGAACACTGAAACGAAATTAGAACACTTCCTTTGGGTACGAAAACGTTTTTGTTTTGAAAATATTTCTAAAACCCTTCATGAAGACTACATAACGGCCTAGGAACGTCCAATGTTCTAAAAACGTTTTTGGAACATTTAAACGTCCCTGACAAGTTACGTGGAGGACATGAAACGTTTTAGGTACCTTTCCAGAACAAATACTTTTCCGTACCCAAAGGGTTTTGGATATAATCGAGAATTTAAATGGGGACAAAATTTAAAACTATTAGTTACTTAAAAAATTATTCTTAGAGTCGTAGACCCAACAAGCGATACCTTCTTCAGTGTGACATCAAGGAAATGCTTTTGTCTAGCGGAAACAGAGAATGCAGTAGATTTCCCTCAAATTGTTTTCGGACAAACCAAACTGAAAGTTTCTGGGTCCAGGTGTCGATGTTAGATAAACCACCCATCATCCTAGGAGTGATCGAATTATTGATTTGACGTTGATGTCGAAGTAATGCAGTCCTTAGAAAAAAAGAAATGTGCCTCGTAGTGGAAATTATCGTCTTGAATGAATTTGCCTAGAAGGAGACTCGAAGAATGCACTTGGTACTTGAAGAGATTTTCTAAACTGGAGTCGAAGAATATTGATGATAGTACACAACTAGTTAACTTGGCCACGATTCCTAAACTGACTCGATGAAGACGCAAAGTAGCTCCTGTGATGACTTTTAACCTAACTAACTCGAAGGTCTTTTTTGGACTAAGCAAACAAACTTGATGACAGTACACAACTAGTTAATTTGGTGTCGATTCCTGATCTGAGAAAATAGTCCAATGTGGCACCTTTTATACGGTTCCTTTTGCAACGGATCATCATACCACACACTGTCATTACTTTTGGATTCAAGAACAGAAATAATTATTTTGTTGTAATAATGATTCATTAATTATTAATTAATCCCAACAGAGTATTAATTTAATTCCTAACTCCTGTATCGGACAGTTGGGGACCTGATTCATGATTTATCGTTACAACCATAACGGATGTTTCACTCACTCGAATGAATTGAAAGAATAAATAATTTAATTAATTATTCGATTACTGTAGAATGTTCTCGCTTTCCAAACAATATGATTGTGAAACTGTTTTTAATGGAGAAACGAGACAATAAGGTAACATGATCACCTAACACTTTAAGATGATCTCTCAAGGTTTATATTTTTCTTAAAGAATACATCACATGTCAAGCATATGCGCATCTCAGGTGCGGGGACTTTTCTTTCGAATGAGTTATATAAAGACATTTAAGATTATTCAAACATCAAACATGATAATGAGCTTTTCCATTATGAGAGTATGTGTATGCAAAAAAAGGCAATAAAGCAATGTTCGTCAGTTGAGAAACTCGCGGTGGTAAAGAAATCTAATGACTTTAAAGATGGGATGAATTTCTAGTTTGCTATTTGCATAATAATGGTGGTCAAGCGAGAGACGGACATCCGTTCAATGAATGGAAAATTACTTTTTGATGACATTGACACAGCATTGATTGTAATCGATTTTGCAAAATAAATTTTCGTAAAATAAAACTCAAACTGAGTTGTAAGAAATTCAAGGCCCCGAAAATCCGGTCGAGCACCAGTCGAAAAAATGTCGCCGATTCCTTCAAAAGATGGTTTGACTTTAAATTCAATGAATAATTGAACTATTTTTTATTATTTGAACAATTTTTTATAAACAAATAATTCAATAAAAGAAAAATAATGTGACGAATGAATTTCCCCTTTTTGTGTGTGTGTGCTAATAAAAAGATGATTCACTCAGTTTGAAAGGCGTTTTACAGTCATTAACGCTAATCGACTGCTCATTTATCCGAGATGCTTTTCAAACCATTTCGAGATTCTTTTTATTAATTAAGATCTCGGAGATTTCGCGCTTGGAATATTTTTCCAGATTCTACTACTATTTCGCATAACACTCACACTGTTATATAAATTAACTTAGCTTTCATCGACATTTATTTTCCCATACGTTTCAATCCGGGGTGTAAACTTCAAGCCCTCAGGTACTATAACCAATTAAACTGGAGAAATTGGAGTTTTTCATTCTGCCAATAAAGCTTGAAGAACAAGAAAAATTATCCACAACTTTCAAATTTTTTTTTCTAACACCTCTACGTAGATGATATTCAATATTGAGAACGTATATCGAGAGACAATGTTTTCATTATGAGGAGAAAGTCAATTTATATTTTAATACCTAGTCTATTTTTAAAGACTATGTCAGACTTGAATAAACAAGAAGTAAGTAATTCAATAAAATTGTCATTTAAGATATATGAAATATTTTGCATATTTTATCTGTATTCTAAAATTTACGAAGTCTGCGATTTCAACTTTTATAATTGAACAATAATTAATTTACGATCGTAAAAGTTTCTTCCGTTAACTAAAATGCTTAAAAAAGTGGCAATTTAAGAAAACTTATGTAATGCACGTAATCTTGAAAATTCCACTTAAATAGACACCAGTGAGATTAACTCTTGAAAATTTATTCACCTTTTAAATTTTATTGCACCTTTCATTCGTTTTTGCAAAAGTTTTTTCCGAAACGATTTTATAACTCTCGTAAACGATGAATTTAAAGTGAAAAAAAGTTTTTTTTCCCCCAACTTCCTTGATACGCATATTAAATTGATGTCATTGAATTCGCTTATATTATCATTTGAATACCTTCTGTTGTTTTTTAATTTCGATAATAATTGCCTGATGGAAAAAAGTAATAGATATCGAATATTATTTACAAGTAGATTATATTTACAAAGTAGGAATAAATTGCAGATATGTCGACTTGTGATTGATTAATCTTAATTATAGTCTTTGTTCTAAATGCTCATTATATGAAGGTGGCTGCGTTGTGGCTCTATTTCAAGACAGGAGTAGTAATTATTCACACCTTTTCCTATGTGAAGCGTATGATTACCTGGCGCATGATCAACGTTTAGTTTAGATGCCTATGTTGATGAAAAACAAGTGAGTTTTCTGAGACATCTATTCACTGTCACTGATTTTGAAGAGTTAGTCAAGTTGCTTGCAATTATTTCCTACTTGAAAGGATGAGGTAAATTGAGTCGAAATTTTTTTTAGAAATTAAATGTTTATGGTAGAATGTAAAATTTTTAATGTTTATGTACCACTGGAATTTTAGGAGGGACAGGAAACGACTGAAGGTAAGCGAAAAGCCGCGACGTATTTTATATTTGTACAATATTCTTTTGTGGAGTTAGAATCTTAATCTTTATTTTCTTCAAACCAAAGGAGTATAGATCACAAATGTTTGTATGGATAGCAGACACCTAAAGGTACCTTTAGGTCCAGACTCCTAAAGCTACCGTTAGGTACAGACTCCTAAAGGTACCTTTAGGTCCAGACTCCTAAAGCTACCTTTAGGTACAGAATCCTAAAAGCACCTTTAGGTGTCTGCTATCCATACAAACATTTCTGATCAATACTGCTTTGGTATTAACGGATTCGACAGATCAGGAAACGCCTTCAACTTGACTAGTTGTGTACTGACATCAAGTTTGTTCTTTGACTCCAAATCAAGAAATGCCTTCAAGTTAGTTAGGCTAAAAATCACCATAGGATCAGCTTCGCGTCTTCATCAAGTCAGTTTAATAATCATGACCAAGTTAACTAGTTGTGTACTATCATCAATATTCTTCGACTCCAGTTTAGAAAATCTCTTCAAGTACTAAGTACATTCTTCGAGTCTCCTTCTAGGCAAATTCATTCAAGACGATAATTTCCACTACGAGGCACATTTCTATTTTTCTAAGGACTGCATTACTTCGACATCAACGTCAAATCAATAATTCGATCACTCCTAGGATGATGAGTGGTTTATCTAACATCGACACCTGGACCCAGAAACTTTCAGTTTGGTTTGTCCGAAAACAATTTGAGGGAAATCTACTGCATTCTCTGTTTCCGCTGGACAAAAGCATTTCCTTGATGTCACACTGAAGAAGATATCGCTTGTTGGGTCTACGACTCTAAGAATAATTTTTAAGTAACTAGTTGTTTTAAATTTTGTCCCCATTTAAATTTTCGATTCTATCCAGAATCCTTTGGGTACGGAAAAGTATTTGTTCTGGAAAGGTACCTAAAACGTTTCATGTCCTCCACGTAACTTCTTAGGAAGGTTTAAATGTTCCAAAAACGTTTTTAGAACATTTGACGTTCCTAGGCCGTTATGTAGTCTTCATGAAGGGTTTTAGAAACATTTTTAAAACAAAAACGTTTTCGTACGCAAAGGAAGTGTTCTAATTTCGTTTGTGTTCCTGAAGACATTTGGATCAACTCTTTCTCTCTGATTCTGATTGTAAAGGATTCAAATAAGTGCTTTAGTAATTTAATGTCAATTTAAACAGTTGCTCTTTCCTAAAAACTGTCTTTCGTGCCCAGAGGAAAAGTTTTAATTTTGTTTCAGTGTCCCTAAAGACATTTGGATGTTCTCTTTCTCTCTGATTCTAATTGTAAAGGATTCAAATAAGAGCTTTAGTAATTTAATGTCAACTTGATCAGTTGCACTTTCCTAAAACTTGTCTTTCGTGTCCAAAGGAAAAATTCCTTTTTTGTTTCAGTGTCCCTGAAGACATTTGGATCTACTCTTTCTCTTTGATTCTAATTGTAAAGGATGTAAATAAGTGCTTTAGTAGTTTAATGTCAATTTAAACAGTTGCTCTTTTCTAAAAACTGTCTTTCGTATCCAAAGGAAATGTTCTAATTTAGTTTCAGTGTCTCTGAAGACATTTGGATCTACTCTTTCTCTCTGATTCTAATTGTAAAGGATTCCAAAAAGAGTTTTAATAATTTACTATCAATTTAAGTTTAATTTTTAAGTTTTCTTTCCTAAAACCTGTCCCTTAATATCAGAACCTTCCGCATTGTGAATAAATCAGTTTTTCGTTGCCGAAAAATTTGATAATATTTAATTTCGAATATGTTTCGTTTCGTTTTGACACATAACGTAACTACGCGTTTTATCCGACGATCATTGGGACGACTTTACTAAAAATTGGCCCAATTTGCTTGAAACTAGTTACTTAGGGGTTTTCAAGGTCGGTGAATACAAATTCGGTGTTTGTTTCTCAAAATCCAAAATGGCGGATCCAATATGACGATCGTCTTTTTTTAGAAATTCAATCCAATCTTCCTAGCTACCTCTTTATTCCCCAGCATCATTAATTTTGTATTATATTCTTTCAAGCGTGCTGTTTATGCAAATTGCTCGTGATGAAGCACCAAGTGCAAGAAATTATGACATATTTCCAAATAGAAGGAAAAAAAGAAAGAAAAAAAAGAGTAAATCGATAATGGAAAAGGAGGAAGATCGAGTAGAAACTAGTTTGCCACTGAAAAATTATTACAAGAAAAGTAACCGAGCTGACGATTTGTGGACACACGCGTCAATTATCATATGATAAATGCGTCTAATGTATGTCTTCGGATATAGATATAAGGTACCATTTATGTAAATACACAAGAGCCAATTTACCTTCCCGCTTATAAAAGAACCCCAAAGGGATTTTTCATTCAAATTTTCCCTGTATTTTATAATTTCTCCTCTAGTCCATTTGGAAAAAAAATATCAGCTATATTTTTTCAATACAAGTTTTGTTTCTTTTATAATTTTAGAATAATTCAAAATTTCGGTAAAAAAACCAAAGAACTTATTCTTGCTGAGAATGTGTAAAAATCTAGCGTTTAATTATTGGTACTTTTGTTGCTAAATTAGCAAATTTTGTTTTGCTAATTACTATGTTTTCATCATGATAAAAAAATGTAATGATAAAAAAATGTAATGATAAAAAAATGTAATGATAAAAAAATATAATGATAAAGAAAATGCAATGACAAAAAAAATACGTGACAAAAAAATGGATGGCAAAAATTTTCGTATGACGAAGAAATAATAAAAGAGAATCTTGTGGGGTCTCTGGAATCCTGTATAAGAAGCAAGAAGGCCGTACTAATTTCGGTAGTCACTCGGATTGGCACGACTCGAGGAAACCATTAAAGTCTCTTCGCTGATTGGGATCTACCGCGTTCCGACAGGATGTTACATTTCTTTCTTTTCTCCTCTTTCACCTCTTAGGTCGTACGTGCGTAAGTTGCCTGTCAGGTGAGACCAAAAGAAATTTTTACCTTCTTCAACTCTAATCGCATTACTAAATCCCCACTATTAACAATTTTTTCGACCCAAAAATAAAAAAAATTTCTGCGAAAATGTTACAACTATATTTCCCTTCCTTGTCTCGAAAACATAACTTAAATTTAAATTATTATTAAGTTGTCCAAAAATAAAAAAATAATTATTTTTTATTAAATATTTATTGAATGTTGTAAACTGTGGTCTTTTTTAATTTTCTACTGAAATCCTAAAAGTGGTGTGAAATTATTTTTAAACTGCAGGTATCATGAGAAAAATATACAACAGTACTTCCTGTGTTGGCAGAGAGTTCAGTGTAACTAATCTCGTATGGCATCTGCGAAAGATCAACAACTTAGAACGAGAGGAGGGGGGGATTAAAACATCTTCGTGTCATCTAACTGACAGCTCTCGAAGACTTGGTGCGTAAAACGAACAAACTCATCGTGACCATGAAGCTATCATGAAGGTTACAACCGGTTCTGTATTTCCTTATTTTTCCCTCTTATTCCTGAAAAATTCCACAACTTTGGAGGGAGAAAAAAAAATTCCAACCAAAAATCCATATCGTTTCCGGTTCATTCGTTTATTTATCCTACGAACAGTTCGATTAAAATTAGCAAAGAGTCGTTTCTTTAAGAAATGAGACTTCGTTTTGAAATGGTTTGCTTTTTAATTTACTGAAGAAGCTGTAGAATTTTTTAGATTTAAAATAGTTTTGTCGTTGACCATGGTTCACTGGATTTTGACCATATTTTTAAATGTCAAAATGAATGGTCCCTCTAATGTCCCTGGTAGTGTGTGATAAGAGCGACGATAGACTCTTGACGAACAGACTTTCTTTTCCTGGCATCATGTCAAAAATTTTCAAGAGTTCCGCCTATCCTCTGATGATATACAAATTGGACACTTGTGCTAAGATCGCCAAATCATAAACCATATCGAAAAATAAAAGTTTACTACTCAAAACCCAGTAAATATTATCTTAAACTTCTTACTTTCAAAAATGGACCTAGATAAATATTCTATTTACATTTTTTACAGAAAGTCATTTATGTTTTAAAAAACATATGCTTCTTTAAAAGGATCCCAGAGAAAATACATTAGGTTTGGGTTCCAGTCTTTTTAACTTCTCAACTTTTTTTTTAACTGTGAGGTTTTATATTAAGCATATCGTATTATTTTTATATTAAGCAAGTGAGAAAAGTTGTTCAGAATTACGAAAACTACAAAACCGTAAAGTTGCAGAAAAATCGTCAGGGACCCAAAACGAATGTATTTTCTGTGAAGTCCTTTTTTGGATAAATTATCATTTATTTTCATTGATAAATTATTGTTTATTTTCATTGATGAATGAAAATAAATTTGTACTTCTTCAAAAATTGAATTTTCCATTCGTTGTAAATTGAAAAACATTTTTAAACATTTGTAAACATTTGTAAAAACATTTGTAAATAAGGAACAAAGAAAAAATTAGAAATGCTTCCGTATTGACCCAAAATTAGTTGGGGGACCACCAGCAACGAAAAGGGTACAATTTGTTTATGGCGAACGTCCAACTATATTTGGATAGAGAGAAAGAAGAGGCAAATAATTCACGTGAATAATGATTTGAAAATGCCAATAATCGCGGCATTGTTTTCAATATTTACTTGTTTTGTTGACCTGCATATCGACATGTGGTTCAGCTTTTGGTTCGAGTCAAATGGGCTTTTTGCTGTGCTTTCACGACTTGCGGGCTTGCTTAAGTCGTCTTTATAAATATATAGTGGAGACTACTTCCGTGATACGAAAATACGTTGATTTATGGCGTTCTTCACTTCTATATTCCGCATTGCAGTCGCGTTTCGCGGTAAAGACATTTGGGTTACAATTTTGGTCAATTCATTTTATTGCAACTTGGAAACAAAAATTCCACTTGTATACTAGCTGGGAATATGATCCTAAAAAATCCTTAAAAAAAATTGCTCGAAAAAAACACAATCTTGGAAAATTTGACCCATTTTATGTTTTAGGTTCAAAACAGTTAAACTCTTTGATAACTCTTTTTTTAAATCCTTATAATACCATGTTTAAAACATGCTATTAATAATTTTTATAAATAGCATCTTTAAAACATGCTATTAAGGATTTTATTTTAATAAACATTTTTTTAATTAAATGTTGAAGTATTCCAACGATTCCAACATTGGTAAAATTTGCAAGTTGCTGTAATATACCCGGAAAAAATTGTACTATCTGGTATCTTAGACAAAACAGTAAATGATGTGCAACCGTTCAAGCAAAGTTTTAACATCTTTTCTCTGATGTGTAACAATGTTTACTGTGCCCTTGATTAATCAGATCTGATATGTTAATATGTCGTACCAAAGATAAAGAGCTAAAAGGTGAAAGTTCCATAGTGAAAGGGGCCAATTGGCGGAGAGAGATTTTAATGACTTGGGCGCATATAGTCATGATCCTTCATAAATGTTAGAGAGAGAGACCATTTCTCCATAATGTTCGCGCAGTTATCACTTATAACCGATACTATAATTAATGGATCGTGAATGGGGAAAATTTTTATCAGTTTTGTAACATGTTCCATATAATTCAACAAAAAAAAGAAGCGAACATACCATTCGAGATGGAATGGAACCATTAATTATATGCCTTTCAGGATAATTCGATAATCACCATTATTAATGCTGAAGTATGGTGAAGTATTTATAAATATTTATAAATGTTTACAAATGTTTTTAAATATTTACGAAAAATTATAAATATTTAATAATATTTACAAAAAAATATAAATATTTACAAAAAAATATAAATATTTACAAAAAATAGTAAATATTTACAAAACAATATAAATATTTATAAATGTTTACAAACATTTTAAAATACTTGCAAAAATTTATAAATATTTAATAATATTTACAAAAAATTGTAAATATTTACAAAAAAATATAAATATTTATAAATGTTTACAAATATTTTTAAATGTTTGCTAAAATTTATAAATTTTTCAAAATATTTACAAAAAATATAAATATTTAATAATATTTACAAAAAATTACAAATATTTGTAAGTATTTACAAAAACTTATAAATATTTATAAATATTTACATACATCTCAAAACATTTGTAGAAAAATACATTCTAATTTAAATATATTTATTTTTTTGTACCACAATTATTATTTATTATATAAATATAAATTATTTAGTAATTATGGTACAAAAATTTAGACTTTTATTTATACTGTAAATTCAATTCAATATTATCCATGGTAGAATGAAGAAAATAAAAATATCATAACAAAAATAATTATTATCATTTGTTTAAACAATTTTTTATTGTTAATTATTAACTTTTATTGCTTTACACTACCAAATAATTAGTTTTTCCTAAATTTTCAAAATCCTACCGAATTTATTTATTAAATTGTGAATCTATATAAGCATAACTGTTTTTTATGCATTTTGATAATTGTTTAAACAAATAATTGTTATTTATTAACTTTTGACTTAGAAACTTGCAGTTTTTTCCTAATTTTGCAATTAACTCATACAAACCAGATGAAATAGGGATAATTATGATTCTAACAATTTAGTAATTATTTAAACAAATAATTGTTATTATTTATTATCTTTTGACACAAACAACTTAGAAACTTGCAGTTTTTCCCTATGTTTGCAATTAACTCATATAAACCGCATGAAATAGGAATAATTACGATTTTAACAATTTAGAAATTATTTAAACAAATAATTGTTATTTATTAACTTTTAAACAACTTAGAAACTTGCAATTTTTTTCTAATTTTGCAATATTAACTAATAAAAACTCTTAAATTACAAAATAAATTTTTTTTTAAATTAAAGAAAAGTTTATTAACTTATTTGTGTCAAAAGTTAATAAATAAAAATTATTTGTTTAAACATTTGATGAGTTGTTAAAATCATAAAAAATCTACATATTTTACTAAATTCAGATTAGTTCATTGCAATAAATAGAAAAACTGTAATTTTCGAAGTTGCTTGTTTCGAAAGTTAATAAATAACAACAAATATTTGTATAAACAATTTCTGAACTGTTTAAATCGGATAAAATATTTTCATTTCTTACTTTTTCAGATTAGTTAATTGTAAAATAAAAAAAAACTTCGTTTTTAGGTGCTTTGTGTCAGACGTTAGTAAATAAGAACAAATATTTGTTTAAATAATTTCTGAACTGTCAAAACCGTAAAAATTATCTTAACAGTGGAAATTATTTTTAAAAGCGAAAGAGAAATGAGTAGCAACTTTGACAAAAAGGATAAAAAGAAAAATTCGGTGCACTCCGTTTCACTTGAGATAAAATGAATGACTAATTCGTGTTTTGAAAATATTTCAGCTTAAAATAAAAGATAACGTCTGTCATTGAATATAAAAAATTACAAGGGATGCTAAGAAATATATCGAATTCAGTTTCTATTGCATCATTTTATATACGATACTTTGATTTTCAATAAATGAATTTTCATCTTTTTGGAAGAAATTCTTTTTTTTTCTTAAATGATTAAAAAATCACTATTCGGAACACTATTATTAAGAACACTTTTTAATTTTAACATTTTTTATCTAAATGCCATGAGTGATAGGGAAATATTAAATTTGTACTTAAGTAGAAAATTTTCTTAAATAACAGTTAGTTTTAAAAAAAAAATTAAGAGAATAATTATTCCTTGTTTGGAAAATATTCCCTAGATTAAAATTTTTAAATCCTCTGATTTTTCTAGAAAAATTCTCAAGAAATATTTTTCAGATATTGTATATTTTCTAAAGTTACAGTTTTTTTGAAAAGTATCAAATTAACACCAAAAAAATTTATTTCAATTTTTTATTTAATTGAAAACTTTAGGTAGATATTTCCACAATATTATGAATTCTAGTGGATATTTAGTAGTAATTTACAAAATTGTTTTTAGATTCAATTTAATTTTTAATTTAATTTATCATTTATTTATTCACTTTATTAATTCAATTTTATAACGATATTTAAACTGGAAATTAACTATATTTAAAGTTTAAACTCTTTAGAATCATTCTGGTAAAGTTTTACAA
The DNA here is from genome assembly GCA_032873175.1 of Leptopilina drosophilae. Taxonomy (NCBI): domain Eukaryota; kingdom Metazoa; phylum Arthropoda; class Insecta; order Hymenoptera; family Figitidae; genus Leptopilina; species Leptopilina drosophilae. The sequence goes on from CM065483.1 coordinate 7,671,517, forward strand.
AAAATTTTTCCAATTTTCCATTTCCCTCGAGAAGTAAATATCAAAATAAATTCAGATATATAATTTTCGATTTACAGAGAAAGAAAAATAAAAGCGCGTAACTAATTTTTATGTAAAAACCTCCTATTTATTATTCAATTACTATATAATATCGTGAAAATAAATCTAACAGAATTAGAAATTATTGCACAACTCTAATCTCCACTGCTAATGTGATATTAATCTTGAAAATCGTGCAAAGAAACTTTTCAACTTATTCGGCGAGTGAATTCTTAATAAAAGACCCAGAGCCCCACATTTAACGGCAATTACCTTTAACGCACAATTTTACGCAAAAAACCATCAAGAAATCCTTCAAAAAAAAAAAAAAAGAAAACAACGGAAAAGATCACGCGAAACAAATTCGTCTTTGTAAAATTGCCCGCATTTTTTGGACGCATATATTGCAAATTGCCGTTCTTTGACAAAGGAGGAAATAAAATTTATAATGATCGTTACGATTTTTATGATTTTTTTTTTTTTTGATGAAAAATATTTGACGAGAATTTCATGACACTTGGAATGGTGAAAGTAAAATAGATTTTTTTCTGGGGGTTTTTTTTTATTAAAGTGTTTACGTAATCGAAAGAGATGCGATAGTCAAAGGAAGTGTAAAATGAGTCTTTGGCACTGGGAAAATGGTGTTGAAAATCCGACATATGACGGATATTAGCAGGTGACAAGAAAATAGTGGAATCGTGCATCTCGTGAGACACTAGATTGAAAAGGAAATTGACTGAATTTCCAGGAAGACATTTTGGAATTTTTTCGTGAATTCTAATTATCCACGCATTGCCAACGACGAAATTGTACTTTAAAGTACAATTTCTAATTAGAAACCAAAATATTTTACATTCACACCGTTTTTAAAATCTATCAAACTAAAAATAGTTGACCATCTAAGAATTTACCTTCTTTGGTTCCAAACTATTTTTCGTTTATCAAAAAATTTTGAGTCAAAATCTAGCAAACTAAAAATAGTTGAGGTTTTAAGAACTCACACTCTTTGGTCCTAAACTATTTTTCGTTTATCAACAAATTTTGAGTCAAAAACTCAAAATCAAGCAAACCATATAACCAAAGTTAAAAATAGTTTGGAAAAAATATATATCTTTCAATTTGTTCGATATTTTAAAGAGAAAATTTTGATAGAAAGTAAAATTTCTGGCTATAAACGAAAACATTAGAAAATTCTACTCTGAATTACAGAAATTACATTTTATTTACAATAAACCGAGAGGTGAACTCACGAGAAAGATCTTTAAAGCGATACAGTGCAGATTGCGTAAATTATGCCCGTAATTAATCCGGTTTTTGCATATATAAGCTGAACCCAAAGCTATAAGGTCACACAACTGTTCATTGAACTTTTTCCTTATTTATTGTACCATGAATACAGTCTGCAATTAAATCTTTATTAGAAAAAATTTACTATTGAAAAAAACAATCATTAACGTAAAATTTTTTTCCACCAGTTTGTCAAACTGCTTAACAAAATTAAGTTAAATTAAAAAAAATCAAATTAAAAATTGAAAAAAGTGAAACCAAATTAAAAAAAAATTGAATGACATAAAAAAAATTAAATCAAACTAAAAAAATTAAATCAAATTAAAAAAATTAAATCAAATTAAAAAAAATTGAATTAAAATTAAATTTAAATGAAATTAAAAAAAATTAAATCAAAATTAAAAAAAATTAAATCAAAATTAAAAAAAGTTAAACCAAATTAAAAAAAATTAAATGAAATTAAAAAAAATTAAATGAAATTAAAAAAAATTAAATGAAATTAAAAAAATTAAATCAAATTAAAAAAAATGAAATTAAAATTAAAAAAATTAAATCAAATTAAAAAAAAAATGAAATTAAAATTAAATTTAAATCAAATTAAAAAAATTAAAATTAAATTAAATTAAACAAAAAAATATTGTAGTACATGAAACTATACATTTTTCTAAATATTATGTAAGGTTTAAAAATTTTTGAAGCTCAACTTCCTGGGATCATTTATATCTTTTTTTTTTTGAAAACAAGAGATAACGATCGGTTTTCGATGGGTAATTAATCGTTACAAAAAAAAGGAGGACAGAAAAATGAGTCTTGCAATCGTCTAATAACAATGGTTAGAGCATTGCAAGAATGAAAGAGAGGCAATAATGAAGTTGAATCGATGATGATCGTTGATTATCGATACGACGTTGGCAAATAATACGCGGCCAAACCCATATTAATTTCCTTCCTGGGGAAGAAAAAAATTACTCCAGAAAATCATAATCATGATTGATCGATAAATATATATACATATGACCGGAAAGAAGACATTTTTCGTGAGCAGGAGAGCACGTGCGTCTTTAAATGGCGCACCTTTCGGTAAATTAGGTAAATTGACCGGTTAGGATTGAAGCATGAGGTCAAAATTTATATAATTACACTGTTTTATTAAATAAACAATACGTTTATTAATTAATTTTTGTAAAGAAGAATAGAATTAAAAAAAACTTCAATTTGTACCTTCTATGATTTTTTTCACCCAAAATTCAATGGGACATTAACATATAAACATTCAGTAATTATTTTGCAAAGTTTTAAATTGTTTAAACAATTTTTATTATTAATTGTAAATTTTTTTTCTTGAATAATAATCAACAACATTGTAATTTTTTACGTTCTTCCACATTTTACGCAAAATTTAATAGTTAATTATAATATATAAACATTGAGTAATTATTTTGCAAAGTTTTAAATTGTTTAAACAATTTTTAATATTAATTGTAAATTTTTTTTTGAATATTAAGCAACAAAATTGTAATTTTTTACATTTTTCCACATTTTACGCGAAATTTAATGGTTAATTATAACATATAAACATTCAGTAATTATTTTACAAAGTTTCAAATTGTTTAAACAATTTTTATTATTAGTTGTAAATTTTTTTTTAATATTAATCAACAACATTGTAATTTTTTACATTTCTCCACATTTTACGCGAAATTTAATAGTTAATTATAACATATAAACATTCAGTAATTATTTTACAAAGTTTTAAATTGTTTAAATTGTAAATTGTAAATTGTTTAATTGTAAATTTTTTTTCTTGAATACTAATCAACAACAATGTAATTTTTTACATTTTTCCCCGTTTTACGCGAAATTTAATGGTTAACTATAGCTTATAAACATTCAGTAATTATTTTACAAAGTTTCAAATTGTTTAAACAATTTTTATTATTAATTGTAAATTTTTGTTTTCAATATTAACCAACAAAATAGTAATTTTTTACATTTTCCCACATTTTTCGCACGGAAATAACACTAAATATTAATAATAAATACAAAAATAAAGGCAATTGTCTAAATACTAAACAATTGTTTAAATAAATTACTTATATCTTTTGTTAAGATTTTTTTTTGAAAAAAAATAAAATTGTAAACAGTCAAATTGGAATATTTTTCTTTGAGTTCTTTACCCGAAATTTAACGGTTCATTAACATATAAATATTTAGTATCTACTATCTACTAACATTATTAATTTTGAAATTGTTTATATAATTTTGACAGTAGATATAAGGAATATTAATAATTTCTTTAAATAATTCTAAAAATTATCATTTGCAAGCCTTATTTTTCACTTTTAGTTCATTTAAATAACAAAAATTAAAATTTCAATTTATTGAAATAAAATTTAACATAATACGTAAATAATTTATTTATTAATAATTCTTATTTAAATATTTAAACAATTGTTAAATATTTACACAAAGTCCTTTATTATTACACATAAATTTTTCCTGTGAATAAATTTGTCGAAAAATGTAAAAAAAATGAGAATTTCATTGGTTAATGTTGAAAAAAATTGACAACTAACAATAAACAATTCTTTAAAGTTTAAACAATTTAAAAATTTATGAAAATAATACTAAGTGTTTGTATGTTAATTTCCTATTAAATTTTGGGAGAAAAACACGAAAAAAATATACTATAAATTAAAATTTTTCAATTATGTTCCTTTCTTTAAAAGTTAATAATCATATATTGTTTATTTAATAAAAAGAGTGTAATTATATAAAAAAATAGTAATAATTTATTTAAATAATTATAAAAATTATCACTTACAAGCCACGTTCAAGAATTTTGGTTCATGTAAATAAAAAAAATTTCAAAATTAAGAAATAATCGAAATTTTAATTTTTTAAAATGGAATTTAACAAGAAACATAATTAATTTGTTTAAACAATTGTTAAATATTCACACAATATTCTTCAATATTATACATAATTTTTCCCAAAGAAAATTTGTCAAAAAATGTAAGAAAAATTAGAATCTTCTTAGTTAATGTGTAAAAAAATTAAGAAATTAACAATAACAAATTGTGTAAACAATTTAAAACTTTGTGAAATTAACACTGAATGTTTAGATGTTAATTACCCATTAAATTTAGAGTGAAAAACTCAAAGAAATGTACTACAAATTGAATTTTTCCAATTTTATTTTTTTTCTAAAGTTAATTAATAATTAATGAACTGTTTATTTAATTCTTTACAGAAGTTTAAAAAAATTACTTTTATTTTAAAAAAAATATGTAAAAGTAAAGTTTAAGGTACCCTTTATATGGGTATTAAGTTTTAAATTAAAATACTCAATACTTTTTTCAGAAAAAATTCCCAAAATATCGATTTTTTTACTAGTCCAACTGTATGGTAACCCCTTTAAACTTAAAGTGCTTGAAATAGAACAAAATATTCAAGTACGAGTCCATTATCATCTACTTGGAAAGCTTCCGTTACTCCGGGAATTTTCTTGAGATAAGTTTCGAGATTTTTCTTGGAATATTTTTGAAAGTGTACTTCTGGTAATTGACTTAATATTCAAGTTTCAACCTCTCAGACTTATTCTATTAATATTTGTGACTTAATTTTAGCAATTTGTATAAGGTATTTGCGTTGAGTTATTTCTAATTTTAACTAGAATTTGAAGAATTTCACAGAGACACAAATGATGTTAAAAGTTTTAATTTTTTAATAAAATGAATTAAACTTTTTAATTTTTAATTTTAATTTGCCTTCGACTGTTTGGAGTAAATTTACAAATAAGGCTTTGTTTTTATTTTGTCAATTAAATAAGTGATAGTGCGCTCAATCGGTGAATCAAAAAGTGTAGTACGTGAAACATCTGCACTCGAGTGTCCATAAGTACAAGGCAGGATAAAAAAAAGAAGAAGAAAAAGAAGAAAAAGAAAAAGAAGAAAAAGAAAAAGAAGAAATAATGGTTTATATAAATGCACTGTATGCACTTCTGAATACAAGCCGTTGAGGATTTATCGACGAATGACGATTGACGCTTCTTTTCTCTTTTGCCTGCTCTGTCAATTAGGGAATAAATTTTTGTATCTTAAAAGTATTACTAAAAAAAAGTAATTTTTTCCAATGTCTTTTCAAAATCGAATCATTTTTTTAAATCTGATTTTTTTTTGTTTTACATGAAAAGGATATAAACAGTTAAGTTCGAAACTTTTAAATTTTGACCATTTCCAAAACTTAAAAAAAAAGTGATGGACAAATATTTTCGAAACATTTAAATTTTGACCATTTCCAAAATTTAACAAAAAAAGGTGATGGACAAAAATATTTTCGAAACATTTAAATTTTGACCATTTTCAAAATTTAACAATAACAAGGCGATGGGCAAATATATTTTCGGACCAAGTTTTCGTGTTTTAAACTATTTCTGCCTTTAGTTTACAAGATTAAAAATCACTTTAATTCACTAGATTTTCACCATAGTGAAAAAAAGAAAACAAAAAAGGACTCTTGTGTAAAAATTAAAAATTAATCAAACATCCTCCTCGAGATATAAATATGACGACAAGGGTTGAGTTAATATAATGCTTTCCAAATAAGAACCAATAATTTTCAAAAGCTGTTTGCAATTGCGTGAGTACTATGGTAAACATTCTCGAAAGTACTCACAACATGCGAAGAATATACGGTCCCATTCAGTTTGGGACCACCAGGAGAGACACGTGTCTGGTGTCCAGTTATAACACGAGAACAAGTGCAGGATTCTGGAGGCATCTTTTTAAGAAACTTCTTTTTTTTCCCCTTTTGGCTTTACATAAGCACATATAATACGCACGTCAAGTGAAAGCTTCCAGGCAATGAAGCGAGGGTCGTTTGTAGAACGTTAATTCCAAGTATTGTAAATGTATAGTTGTTGTATACATATGTACGATAAAAGTGAGACGATCGTGAATGGAGAATTTCATTGAAACTTAAGAATTGAAATTATATTTTCATTATGTTTATGAAAAAAAAGAGTAATAACAGTTTTCATGATGCTGTAATTTTTTTTATTAAAATCTGCGTGAGAAATTATAATGGCAAGGAGAACGACTAACGAGTTATAGGTTTTACGATGTGAATTTAATTTTTTAAAATTGTTTTATGACTAGAAGTTCATTTTATTAATGGTTCTGGGGGCAAGGCGATGGGAGAATTAGTGATTTAGAACGTGGACAAGTGATAACTTTGTTCGAAAGGGACAACTGACAACTTGGATCGTAAAATGTTTTACAATCACTTGATAGCAATTAGTTTCGAATTGGGGCAAATTGTCAGAAAGAGTAGCAAAATATGTGCAACTTTTAACAAAAAAGCTAAATTTATCCAAAAGATTAACGGTTTTTAAAAAAACGACAAGTGATAACTTTGTCCGAAAGGGACAAATGACAACTAGGATCATAAAATTTTTTCAATCCCATGATAGCAATTAGTTTCGAATTGGGACAAATTGTAAGGAAGAGAATCTAAAACAAGTGCAACTTTTGACGAAGAAGCAAAATTTACCCGAAAGATTAACGATTTATTTAGAAACGACAAGTTATAACTTTGACCGAAAAGGACAACTGACAACTTGCAAAGTCAGCAAATTATTTTTTCACTCTCTCGACAGCAATTGGCTTCGAATTGGGCAAATTGTTAGGAAGAGAAGAAAAATAATTGCAACTTTTGACTAAACAGCCAAATTTCCTCGAAGGATTAACAATTTATTTAGAAAGGACAAGTGATAACCTTGACCGAAAAGGACAACTGACAACTTGCAAAGTCAGCAAATTATTTTTTTACTCTCTCGACAGCAATTGACTTCGAATTGGGCAAATTGTTAGGAAGAGAAGAAAAATAAATTCAACTTTTGACTAAAAAGCCAAATTTTCTCGAAGGATTAACAATTTATTTAGAAAGGACAAGTGATAACTTTGGTCGAAAAGGACAACTGACAACTTGCAAAGTCAGCAAATTATTTTTTTACTCTCTCGACAGCAATTGACTTCGAATTGGGCAAATTGTTAGGAAGAGAAGAAAAATAAATTCAACTTTTGACTAAAAAGCCAAATTTTCTCGAAGGATTAACAATTTATTTAGAAAGGACAAGTGATAACTTTGGTCGAAAAGGACAACTGACAACTTGCAAAGTCAGCAAATTATTTTTCACTCCCTCGACAGCAATTAGCTTCGAATTGGGCGAATTGTCAGGAAGAGAAGAAAAATAATTGCAACCTTTGACTAAAAAGCCAAATTTCCTCGAAAGATTAACAATTTAGAAAGGACAAGTGATAACTTTGGCCGAAAAGAACAACTGACAACTTTCTTTGACGAAAGTGGTGGAAGGTTATTTGAATTACTGTTATTTGGCACAGGAAGGTAAAAAGACAAGTGACAACTTTCCACTTTTTGACGTGACATGAAAGAAGACAAGTGACAACTTTTGTCTAAAGCAACAAATGCCAACTGTCTATTACTAATTCTGTGTCACTCGGGAAGTAAATCACCTACTCGATTTTAACGAAAGTTATCACTTGTCCTTCTTAATTCCTTGACAGAACATCAAGGAATTAGGAAGGACAAGTGATAACTTTCGTTAAAATCGAGCATGTGATTTATTTCCAAAAGACAAGTGACAACTTTGTCCAAAGGAACGGCAGATATTTGTTCGTTAATGATCCGGAGAGAAAATTCTTGTTACAGTAAAAATTTTTAAGCGAAATTAATAGGACAAATGGTAACTTCGATAAAAACGCTGAAAACTTTACTACTTTCGTGACTATTGATAACTGGGAAAGTTTTTCAGGAAAGAATTAGGACAAGTGACAACCTTCGTCAAAAGGAAATGCATTCAAAGGAATTTATTTATAAATAATAATACTAATAATAATAGTAATACTAATAATAATTATTATATATTTAGAATTTATTTATTTATGTAGAAATGGACAAGTGACAACTTGGAGCAAAGGGACGACTGACAGGTTTCTGTTAGTATTGTCCAGAATAAGTAAAATATTGAGTTAAAATAAGTGAAAAGGGTACAAAAGCAGACAAGTGATAACTTTCGTTTTGGACAAGTGCTAACTTTTGCTATGGACAAGTGATAACGTTTGTTAAGGACAAGTGATAACGTTTGCTAAGGACAAGTGCCAACTTCGAACACCTTGATGACTGAAACTTTCAATCCTCTCCAAATAGCAAAAAGCAAACTAAATTTTCTTATGTATAATACTTCCAAGGTTTATTTATTTTTTCACCTGTAAATTAAGGTTACCATTCGGAAATGTCTCCCATAAGCGGCAGTGTACAAGACCATCAATCGCGGTACACTTTTTCGGTCGATTCGGATCCTTGTAACCACAGCATTGTCATGGGTCGGTGTCTCAGACCAAATGGCCCCAATATGACACTTTTTTACTTTTTGCCAACACAGTTTTTATTGTCAACATAGTTTCGAAACACCCTTAAAATTTTTCCTCTGGGTAATTCGTACAAAAATTCTCTTAACTCTCGAGAGGGAGATCACTTTCTCAAAAGAGGAACTTATAAGGAAAAATTATAGGGAGAAACTATAGAGAAAAATTAATTTAACTTACATAGAAGTAGAGTTCAACTCGATGGGACTGTTTTGGTACACAAGTTAGTGCTTCCGACCTACAGCATCCGGTGTCGTCAGAGCACCTGTGCAGAATTGCACAGTGTGGAATGTACGTGGTCGATGTACTGGGGTAGACGTCTCGAACTGGTACAATTCTGGCACGAGGCCATTGGCAGCTACCCTCTCGCGAGACCTTAATCGCATGTTGAAGCGCTTCATTGACTTCGGCAGCTAAAAATAAAAGTAATTCAAAATATCAGACGAAAAGTTTTTTGATGGATGGGAAGTAGAATGATCTCTCTAGACATGGAACGTAAAAATTGTATACCTGGAACAGTCACAAATTTTTAGATCAGGGAATTTTTTTGTTAGACTGAATATTTTTTTAATAAATATCTTTAAATATTTAATATCTTTGAGGGAAAAGTTTCTTAATGACGGATTTTGTTAATTAATAAATCCCCGGATTGTCACTGTTCATAGCACAACTTTGCACAAAAGAATAATTGCACAACAAAAAATCGTTAGAAGTTAACACAAAAATTTGTGTTCGAGTGCAAAAGCCAGAAAGGAAGATTTTTTTCGAAGACAACAAAGGAATCTTACAAAGAGTATTGCTTTCAGTGTCGTTTCAATATTAAACCGACATCAATCAAGACTCTTTTACATTCTGAATCATGCAAAATCGCCACAATATAATTTATGGGTTCCAGTAAGTGAACGTTTGGCACTCGCGTCTAAAAATTTATTACCCTCACTTCGCCGAAGAATAACAGTTCAAAGCAGTATAAGGTCAGAAAACTTATAAAAGATGATTACACAGTAAGACCGCGAAATCACCATCATTCCTTAGAGGTCATTAACAACAACTACGATTTCTTAATGTGCTACTGGAGTAACAGAATGAAAATCAAAAATGTGCTACTGTAATAGCAGAATGAAAATCTTAACACAAAAATGTAGTGTCTATTTTTTAATTTTTGTTTATAATTTTTTTTTAATCTTTCGACTGAATGCCGATTTGTTGAAAAGATATAGTAAACGACTTGGTGAATATAGTTACGATACTTCTAGTTTCGTAAACACATTTATTTGTTTAATTAATTATAGAGTCTCTTTCGATATGTCAGGAAAATTGATTAATTTTGCCTATTTCAATAAAGTGCGTGGGTGAATTCATGTTATGTTGGTATGAGATTTACTGTCACTAATGGGGACACAACTTATGCGCACCTGTGCATTTAGCATTACTCACACCTCACCAGCGGAGTAATTTCACATTAATGGTTAAGCTTTTATAGCATAGTCTCTCGTTTACGCTTTGATGATTATTAATAATTTATTTGGAATTCTAGTTGGAGAAGTATTTTTATGATTCATGCTTAATGTCAATGAACTGATCACCTATCAAAATCTATTGTGAAAATGGAAAGCTATTTTTAAAGATGTGCATCTCTAAACAAGTGGTACTGACTTTTAAAGATGTTGAGATTAAAGATGATGTTTAATTTTAAAGTTGTTGAGATTAAAGATGATGTTTAATTTTAAAGTTGTTGAGATTAAAGATGATGTTTAATTTTAAATTTGTTGAGATTAAAGATGATCATTAATTTTAAAGAAGTTGCGACTAGAGATGATTAATTTTGAAGATGTTAGGACTTATGATGATCATTAATTTTAAAGATGTTGAGACTAAAGATGATGATTAATTTTAAAGATGTTGAGACTAAAGATGATGATTAATTTTGAAGATGTTAAGACTGATGATCATTAATTTTAAGGTTGTTAAGACTAAAGATGATCATTAATTTTAAAGATGTTAAGATTGATGATCTTTAACAAAGTGGTACTAATGTTTAAGAATGTACCTTTAAAGTTGTAGGAGACAAATTTTTTCGAATTATCTTTAATGTCAGTGAACTGATCACCTATCAAAATCGAAAACACCCTATTTTAAAAATTGATACAGATTTTTAAAGATATGCACCTTTAAAAAAATTGGTAATGATTTTTAAAGAAGTGGATCCTAAAAGGTACATCTTGAACAATTAGTTCAACTTTTAATGCTTTTTCTTTAAAGGAATCATTAAAACTTAGTACCATCTTCTTAAAAATCTTCTTAAGGATGTACATCTTTAAAGGAACATCTTTATCAATCTGTACAACTTTTAATCCTTTACCTTTAAAGGCACATCTTTAAAAATTAGTTTCGCTTTTTTAATGATGTTGGTCTTTAAAGGTACATCTTTAACACTTAGTACAACTGTTAAACCTGTACCTTCAAAGGCACATCTTTGAAAATTAGTGCCAATTTTTTAGTGCACTAAAGTGCTATTCATCTTTAAAAATAGGCACCACTTTTTAAAACAAGCTCAAAAATTGCTACCAATTTTTAACGATAGCTTTATAAATGATACAAAAATAGTGGCAGTTCGTCCTCTACTCCAACACTCAGTCTAGAAATCCGTTTGTGTCTCATCTCTCTGAACAATTGGCGACTTTTTCTCCGAACCAATAAAGTTGATAAGAAAATTTACGAGGGTGGATGAAGTTAGTACGAAGTGAATGTAGCACGATCGTTTTGGACTTGAAACGGGGTATTATTTTTGCGGCAAATCTCTCTTTGCCGATCAGACTGTATGTTAATTTTTTTTTCTTTTATAGTGTGGGCGTCAATGCTTGAATGCCGAAGAAGAGATCGTATCAGTATGTGCATTTACAATAACACCAAAGTCGATTTTACAGTCAGTGTTCTTGTTCTCATTTTCGTTTCAATTCTAAATTCCTAAACGTCTATAATAATAATTTTTTTGTGTCAAATTTAACTGCTCGTTAAGTGAAACCATAATTTGCATCATCCTCTGAAAAAATGCGAGCGAAATTTTGTACAAACATACGGGTTGGAATACTGCGATAATTTTTTCGTTTGTGAGATACGTTTTTTATTTACATATGAAAAAAAAATTGTCAATACTTTGGTGTGGGAAAAAAATAAAAAGGTGGAGAAGAAAAGAACGACTGAGATGTGGAGGAAGATATAAACCGACAGGGTCGAGGTGACGCCCTACCGCATGGCTACCGTATCGAAGGAAACATTAAATCGATTTCACATATATCGGCTCGTAAATTTTTCATTTTTTTTCCAGTGGAGGAATTTCAGAAGGCAAAAAAAAAGAATTCTGTTTATAGTTCAGAAGGTTGATGATAATTAAATGCTAGGTACGCTTCGATAATTTTACTTCTACGTACATGACAAGAATCACAAGGATCACAACTATCACAAGGATCACAAGGATCACAAGGATCACAAGTATCACAGGTATCACAAGATATAAAATCACTTAATGATCTCCGTTTAGTACTCAATATAAATGTAGGTTACTTTTATGGTAATTTTTCACTATTAATTACGTCGGTTACAATTTGCAAAAAAATAAAGAGCAATTATTGCCGAGCGCTAATAAAGAGATACACATTTAATGTGTATGTGTAAAGAGGAAAAGGTGGTATGATACAAAATGAGATCAAGAGGGACATTATGTCAAGAGCCATTATCAAGTTTCTGTGATCCAAGTGTCATGTTCTGCATAAAACGACAAGGGCTTAATCACTCATTTCAACACTGTTTACTCAACTCTAAATCAGTAAATACAATGCAATTGCGGTGGGGAAAAAAATATTTAGAGAATGTGGCTAAAAATAAATTTCTATAGTAACTTTTGGTATTTTTAGTTTTTCTCCAGAACACAACAGTTTTCTTAAATTTTTAAGAGCGATTCTTAAATTTTTAAGAACGATTCTTAAATTTTTAAGAACGTTTCTTAAAACGGTTTTAGAACGTTTCAAATCCTTTATCAAACATGGAAACTTTTTAAAAATGTTCTAAAAAACGTTCCTGATGTTCTGTGCCGACAGGATCATAATCAGTCGTGAGTCTTTAATTTCTGACCAAGGGAAAAATTTCCATAAAATCTAAATACAAATTATTTAAAAAAAAAATTATTTCAATTTCCATTATAAAACATGTAACATTAATTGGCATAAGTGTAAATTAAAAAGTTGTCTACTCACATTTGCCATTATTTTTGAACTCGGGATATTTATCTCTTGTTTCCTTGACACTTTCCCTGGAGCCAAGGTGCTTCCATTTTTGCACACTGTGCGCGGACATTGGTGGATAGTCGTTTTTCGATTGATAACCATTATATTGAGCACCAGTCGACGATCTTTCATAATTTGTCATACTCTTTGGAAAAAATACAGCTTCTGTTGGTTTTGGTGTTGTTGTCGTTGTTGTCGTCGTCATCATGGTAGTAGTAGAAGTCGTCAACATCGTCGTTGCTTCTGAAGTTGTACTCGTCTTCAAAGTATTATTATCATCGTCTTCATCATTTTCATCATCCCCATAATCCTGAAAGAATAGAAAAACTCTTATTTAAAATAAATTTTTTAAAAATGTTTCTTAAAATAAATCATAAAATTTTTTTTTTAACTCGGGTTATTTAAATTATTGCAATATCAGGACTCGGATCGTCTTTAAGACTAAAAAAAAGTCGCTTTAGTCGCATAAATTTACAACAAAAGTCACGAAAAGTCGCATAAAAATTCCGAAAGAGTCGGAAAAAAGTCGAATGAAAATTTTAGGAAAAAAACGCCGAAAAGGAAACACGAAATTGTCAAAATTGTCAAAAAATCATATTTCTCGGCAACACATACTTTAACATCAAACAATCTGGAGTAATATTTAATAAAATTTAATAAAATGCCGCATGGCAAAATTTTAATTGGATATTTTTAACAGTTTTTAAAAAATCTGTACAAAATTTCAATTATTTTTATAAATAATAAAATTCTTCGCTGTATTTTAATTTTTTTCAAAGAATTTTAATAAAATTCTTGTCAGAATTTCAATTATTTATTTATTTCTGTAATTATGTTTATAAATAATAAAATTCTTCTCTAAAATTCATTTAATTTTAAAAGTAATAAAATTCTTCGCAGAAATTCAATTATTTTTAACAAATTTTTTTAAATCTCTCGTCAAAATTTTATAAATAATAAAATTCATAATGGAAATTCAATTATTTTCCAATTTTTTTTTTAATTTCTCGTCAAATTATCATTATCTTCATGAATAAAAAAATTCATCATGGAAATTTAATTATTTTCAAAAGTTCTGATAAAATTCTTTGCAAAATTCAATTATCTTCAAAAGTAAGAAACTTTATCGAAGAAATTCAATTATTTTTAAAATTTTGTTTTAAATTCTCAAAATTTCAATTGTCTTTCTAAATATCAAAATTCTTCTTCAAAATTCAATTACTTTTAAACATTAAAAAAAAAAATTTGATCAAAAATTTAATTATTTTGATAAATAATAAAATTCTTCTCTGTAATTCAATTATTTTCAAAGAATTTTAATAAAATTCTTGCCCGAATTTCAATTATTTATTTATTTATTTCTGTATATTTGTAATTATCTTTATAAATAATAAAATTTATCCAAAAAATTTAATTATCTTCAAAAGTAAGAAAATTCATCGGAGAAATTCAATTATTTTTAAAATTTATTTTTTAAATTCTCAAAATTTCAATTATCTTTATAAATATAAAAATTCTTCTTCAAAATTCAATTACTTTTAAACATTTTTAATAGAAATCTATTCAAAAATTTAATTATCTCGATAAATAATAAAATTCTTCCTAGAAATTAATTTATTTTCAAAAGTAATAAAATTCTTTGCAGAAATTCAATTATTTTCAAAATTTTTTTTTAATTTCTCGTGAAAATTATCATTATTTTCATAAATAATAAAATTCACCATGAAAATTTAATTATTTTCAAAAGTTCTGATAAAATTCTTTGCAAAATTCAATTATCTTCAAAAGTAAGAAAAGTCGTCGCAGAAATTCAATTATTTTCAAATTTTTTTTAAATTCTCCCCACAATTTCAACTATTTTTAAAAATATCAAAATTCTTCTTTCTAATTCAATTATTTAAAAAAAAAAAATCTGTTGAAAATTTCAATTATCCTTATAAATAATAAAATTCTTCTCTGAAATTCAATTATTTGCAAAGAATTTTATTAAAATTATTGTCAAAATTTAAATTATCTTTATAAATAAAAAAAAATCGGCCTAAAAATTCAATTATTTTCAATTTTTTTTATTTTTATAAAATCTTATAATATAAAATTATTTTTTATCACTCAGTTATCTTTAATTATTATAAAACATGAAGACATCGATTGCTCCGAGTCAAAGAATTGGAGTGATCGATTTCTTAATGTT
The DNA here is from genome assembly GCA_032873175.1 of Leptopilina drosophilae. Lineage (NCBI taxonomy): Eukaryota > Metazoa > Arthropoda > Insecta > Hymenoptera > Figitidae > Leptopilina > Leptopilina drosophilae. The sequence continues at coordinate 7,686,765 of CM065483.1, forward strand.
TTATAACAATTTTTTTATAAGTAGTTAAATTTCAAATAGGTTTGAATTTGAATCCTTTGAAAAATTTTAATTCTTATGGAAAAATAATAATTAAATATTTATTTTAAAAAGAAGTTATTGATGTTTTTTTTTTGAAAAATTTGAAAGAAATCTGTAAATAAACTTAACAGAACATTTTTTTCACTAATACTTTTCCCTTTAACTTTAGTTTTCTGAAAATTTTAAAAATTTCAGTCGCATTTTACTAAAAAAAAATCTCGAAAAAGTCGATTAGTCGCATCTTTTCACAAAAAAGTCGAAAAAAGTCACATTTTCTTAGAAAAGTCGAAAAAGTCGCAGTTGGCAATTGATTTGGTATCCGAATAGTTTTGGAAAAAAAAGCCTTCAGCTTTCGTTTAAAATGAGCTGCCTCGGGGGTAATGATTATACTTTTCTGGGAATTGAAAAAATTCTAGGAATTAAAGTTCTTCTTTCTAGAAATCGTCTCTCTTGTATTGTAAATGTCGAATAAATGTTTTTCGAAAGACATTCCGCGTGAAAGTCGACCAACATGTATCGATTAAGATTTATTTCTTTTCATCTGTCTCTGATAAATCAATCGTTGCCACTTGTCTTTATTTTTTGCCTTCAAATTGTAATTTTTCCCATTAATGATTCTTCATTTTGTCAATCCGAAATCATTAGAAATTGTCGTCATCATTTCAAACGTAAAATTATTTCCTTTTCTCTCATTTATAGTTAGCATCGCGATTCGATTTTATCCAAGTCCCAATTTTCGAAAGTTGATGTCAGGTTTTTTTTATTATTTCAATTGTAATTAATTTCTCTTTGTAAATTTTATTATTATTATTATTTAAATTACAATTAATTTCTCTTTATAAATTTTATTATTATTATTATTATTATTTCAATAATAATAATTAATAATATTAATCAATAATTATCAATAATATTAATTTCTCTTTACAAATTTTATTATTATTATTTAAATTACAATTAATTTCTCTTTATGAATTTTATTATTATTCTTATTATTATTTCAATTATAATTAATTTCTCTTTACAAATTTTATTATTATTATTTAAATTACAATTAATTTCTCTTTATAAATTTTATTATTATTATTCTTATTATTATTTCAATTATAATTAATTTCTCTTTATAAATTTTATTATTATTCTTATTATTATTTCAATTATAATTCATTTTTCTTTATAAATTTAATTATTATTATTATTATTCTTATTATTATTAGTATTAGCATTCGTTTTATTATTTTTTGTTTTAAATTTATGGAATTCGCGATATGTGACAATTTTTTTTTTTTTTTGCGAAATCTTAGTTTCTATCGTAAGGCTCCCGTTGGACAGTTAATATGTTACAGAAACGAGAGTTCGACATTTGCATGAAAATATAATTATAGTCTATCGCTACCTCTTAATTATCCTGTCAAGGAGAGTAAATACGTAAAAATTGGTTCAACTTCGTAACATCTGTTTTCAGTAAATGCTAATTTTGCATTTAGCTGATGACGGGCAACGTACAAGTCATAAAGATTAAGGGGGGAATGTCATAGGCAATTTATACGATAAATTGAACGACAACTTAATAGAAGAAATATTCTACAAAAAAAAAAAAAAAAAAATACTGTAAAAATTATTTTTGTATTTCAAAATTACTTTTCCCTGTTAAAAATTTCATCAGTAACAATAATATATTTTTTTTTTAATTTTTCTTAAAATAATTTTTGATTTAAAAATAAAAATTTTACTTTACAACGGATTGAACGCATATATAACGTCTAAACAGAGAGTGAATCGCAAATATAGCAAGTGATGGTTGTTACTCATCATCGCTCCTCTAGATTGAATATGTGCATAATAAAAGTGTTGGCGAAAATGCAAAAAGCATTTCTTTAGCAGGAGATGCAAAAGCCCCACGAAGTGCATGTGTTTCGCCGGCTTTGATATTGAGCCGCTGTAATGGAAACAATCTTCAATCGTTTGACGTCCGACTAGATCACTAGAGTGCCGATGAAGGAGGATGCCAAGTTTACACTTGACATTTATCGGATATATATTTTTTTTTTAATTCCCCCTGCCCTCCTTTTAAGTTCCCAATTGAAAGTTCCATCATCGGCATCGGAACAGAAAATTGGAAAATCTCAACTCTCTCTCTATTTCACTCAAGACTTAATAAAAATTCGTGCAATTTCACCGAATAAATTTTCACAATTTACAATATCTAGGACTTCGCACTGGATAATTAATTTTTTGAAAGTAGCAAAAAAGTATTTTTTAATTTAAAAAAATAAATAATAGTAAATGAATAATAATAAATGGATAGTAATAAATAAATAATAAGAAATAAATGGTAAAAAATAAATAATAGTAAACAAATAATAATGAACAAATAATAATGAACAAATAATAATAAATAAATAATAATAAATAAATAATAAGAAATAAATGGTAAAAAATAAATAATAGTAAACAAATAATAATGAACAAATAATAATATATAAATAATAATAAATAAATAATAAGAAATAAATGGTAAAAAATAAATAATAGTAAACAAATAATAATAAACAAATAATAATAATAAATAAATAATAATAAATATTAAAAAGTGGCTATCGTATAATTTAACTTGACGACAAAAAAATTCGTTTTGTAGAAACTTTCCAAAATATATTTAATGTTTATATTAACTTAAATATATTTTATATCTTATTTTTTTACTTCTTCAACCTAATTTTTATAATTGAAATATTTGCTTCTTTCTTATCCCGCTAATAACTCCAATTCATACAAAGAAATTTATTATTCTTGGGAAAAAATTTAAATAAAAAAATAATTTAATTCTTAAGAAGAATAGTTTTTAAAAATTCTTAAATACCTGTTTTCTTTCGACTAATTTTATGCAAAGTCTGATTTAAATAATTGAATGCATAAGAAATTTTTTTATTATTTATGAAAATAATTCAATTCTTTCGAAGATTTTAACGGAAATTTTTTAGTTAAAAAACAGAATTGAAAAAGAATTAAATTCTGTTTGGAAAACTTATGAAAATAGTTGATTATTAAAAATCATTGAATTGCGAAAAGTTTTTAAAAATAATTAAATTTTACAAAGAATTCAATTCCAATTTTTGAAAATAATTGAATGTATTTGTAGTATTTAATATTTTTTGAAAATAATTAAATTTTTAAAAAGCACTTTATTATTTATAAGAAATAATTGAATTCTAGGAAAAAAAGTTTTTATAATTTTTTCAAATAATTGAATTTCCAAGAAGAAATTTATTACTTTTAAAAATAATTGAATTCTTTTTATGAATATTGACATTTCTACAAAAATAATTCGAATTTTGGAAATAATTTTATTAAAATGCTTTAAAATATTTGAATTTCTGGAAATAAAGATTTTAATAAAAAATTTTTCAAATAATTGAAATTTGTTTAGAAATTTATGAAAATAATTTTATTCTTGCGATGGATTTTATTAGAATTTTTTTAAATAATTGAATTTCCAAGAAGAAATTTATTATTTCTAAAAATAATTGAATTTCCAAGAAGAAATTTATTATTTCTAAAAATAATTGAATTTCCAAGAAGAAATTTATTATTTCTAAAAATAATTGAATTCTTGTGATTAATTTTATTATTTATGAAAATAATTGACCAGTTGTTAAGAATTTTATTAAAATTTTCAAAAATAATTAAATTCTTTAGAAGAATTTTATTATTTATGAAAATAAATTATAATTTTTGACAAAAAGAAATTTATTAAAATGTTTAAAAAGAATTAAAAATTTCTGTGGAAAATTTTGTTATTCTGGAAAATAATTGAATTTTTCAAAAGAATTTTATAAACATTATTTTAAATAAATATTTTTTGAAATGTAATAAATATTAATATGAAAATTTTAATTTAAATCATTGAGTTCTTGTGGAAAATTATATTTGTGAAAATAATTTAATTTTGTCGATGTATTTAATAAAAATACTCTGAAAAATAATTAAAATTTTCTTGGTGAGTTTTATTATTTTGGAAAATAGTTGAATTCCTACTTAGAATTGTATGAAAAATTTTTTTCAAAACACAATAAATTTCAAGAAAGTTTTACTTTTAAATAATTGAATTCTTGTGGAAAACTTTTTTTTTAAATAATGGAATTCTCCGAATAATTAATTTAAAAAAAGTATAAAAAATAATTGAAATTCGTCAATCAGTTTCATTTTAGAAAATAATTGTATTCTTGCTGAAAATATCTACAAATTTTTTTTTTTATTCAATTTTTATTAAAATTGTTATTACAAAAGTATTTGAATTATTGTCAAGAATATTGTATAAAAATTTTGTAAACTAGTAATTGGTCTTTTCGTTTTTTTTCTGCAAATTCCATTCTAAATTAATTGAATTCCTGTAGAAATTTTATTTTGCTATGAAAAACAATTGAATTTTGGATGAATTTAAATTCATATTCATTTTAGTTAAATATTAATTGATTAAATATTAATTAATTAAATATTAATTGATTAATTCGAATAATTGAATTCTTTTGCGAAATTTTATGAAAATGCTAGACATTGAAAATGTAATTGAATTTCAAATATTTTTTTAAAATATTTAAATTGTTTAAAAGAATTTGTTTATAATTTTTGAAGAATAGTCTTTTGATGTCTAGTATTGGGGAATTTAAAGTATAATTGAAATTCTTAAAAATGAAGATGAAATGTAAAAAATGTCCAAATTGTAGCGGAACGTAAAAAAAGTAGTAAAAGTTGTAGAATTTTTTTCTAATAAAAAAATGAAAAAAGGGATAAAAGTAGTTGAATTTTTTTCTAATAAAAAATTAAAAAAAGAGTAAAAGTTGTAGAATTTTTTTCTATTAAATAAATAAAAAAGGAGTAAAAGTTGTAGAATTTTTTTTCTTTTAAAAAAAAAAAAGAAAAGAAGTAAAAGTTGTAGAATTTTTTTCTAATAAAAAAAAGAAAAAAGAGAAGTAAGTAGCAGGTTTTGGTAGGTGAGCGCGAGCCTGAAATACGTCATTGTATTCATTAGAAATTTAAAAGTGAATCAATCACTTTTATTTTTAATTAATTATTGTGACACTTTCTGCAAAGTATCAATTTAATTGGACAAAAAAAACAACTAGGATTTTTTAAATTGAAAAAAGTTCGATTTATGTTCGAAACGAATGTTCCTAATATGGAAGAAGAGTTTTCTCCTCTATCACAAACATTTATAATATAGATATATATAATTAATTAAAAACTACCAATATATTGGCAGTGTGATAATTAATTTTGTTTTAAGACTTGGAAATATTTTTGCCTCATCTACTTTCACATTATTAGTTTCGCGCGTGCTTTCCGTTAATTTATGATTCAACAGGCGTGAAAACGAGACAGTTTTACAACGTGGGGGTACTTACCTACCGTGTCTCAAACGTTTACACCGACGAAGATAACGTAAGAGATTTACGGGGAAGGTACATAAAGAATCTTTCTATAAACGGTGCGTGCTCTCTTCGTCATCTCTATTTTTTCCCCCTCTTTTTCATTTTAATCCGATTTCGAATATAATTCACATTATTAAAAACCAAAAAAAAAAAAAAGAAAAAAAACTGAATATACTATCAATTTATATTCAAATTTCTCTACGCAGAAAACGATTATATTTATTGCCGACAAAAAAATAATTTCCCATATCATAAATATGAGGATTAGAAATAAAATCCATTTGTCGGAAAATTCTTATTAATTTCAAGCCTTATTTCAATTTCAAATTTTTAATTAAAAAAAAAATACAAATTCTCTTTATTTTGTTTTCGTTTTTTTGGTTTTATTTTTTGGCGGAAAATTCTTATTAATTTCAAGACTTATTTCAATTTCAAATTTTTAATTAAAAAAAAAATACAAATTCTCGCTTTATTTTGTTTTCGTTCTTTTTGGTTTTATTTTTCTTTACTTATTTATATGAACAATGAGGCAAAAGATTACATCCAAAGTGTTGTGTATAATCTGATAAGATAGCGAACGGATTCTTTTATAAAAAATAAAAGATATTTATTTTTGTTTTCATTGAGAAAACAAAAAAAAATGTCGAGTTCAATTGTATCTGAAATCAACATTTCAATTAAAGAACTGGGATATGCAATTTATCACCTCACGAGTAATTGTAAGCATTGTTAAAAAGTTGTATAGAGAACGACAGAGCGATTTGCCTATATTCATAAATTTTTCTGATTCTTATCAAGTGCAAAGAAAATCTACACTGATTTCAATGAATCCATCTTTCGAAATAAAACATTTTTTCCTATTCGCTGAATATAGAAATTTATCGTCTTGCACTTTTTTTTTATTTTTCTTTTTTGCAATTATTTTTTTTTTATTTATTTTTTTTATTTATTTTTTTTTTTGCAATTATAGGAAAAAATTACGAAATGTTGTGAACTTGATAAAGTGGAATTAGAATAGTAGATTAAATAAAAAAAAAATTTGATCAAATGTTGTGAACCAGAAAAAGAGGAGTCAGAAAGTTATTTTACTAAAAAGGGACTTTTTTTTATTAAATTGTTATTTTTATTTACATTTAAAAGAATTTAAATATTTTTAAGAAACTTTTTTTCTTCACCATCTCGTGACTGTGAACTTATTAAGCCCTGGACTAAAATAAATTTTTATATACCAAACTCCTCATCCTCATATAAAGTTTTTACGATTCCGATAATTCTAGGGTCTGCGAAATATCACAAACTCTTAACTAGAAAATTTTGATTGCGTGCCGTAATTTTAGGTATATGTATAATCGCAGTAGTAAAAAATGTTTCTCAATTTTTTTTTATCTAATCATCACGACAATTTGATTCATTTTTTTATTAGAAAATATTTTATCGTTATTAAAAATAGTAGAATTAAAAAATATTTTAATAATAGAGTAAAAAAATATTTTAATAATAGAATAAAAAAATATTTTAATAATAGAGTAAAAAAATATTTTAATAATAGAGTTAAAAAATATTTTCATAATAGAATTAAGAACTGTTATTTTAATAATAGAATTAAAAATATTTTAATAATAAAATTAAAAAATATTTAATTAATAAATAGAGTTAAAAAATATATTTTCATAATAGAATTAAAAAGTATATTTTAATAATAGAGTAAAAAAATATTTTAATAATAGAATTAAAAAATATTTTAATAATAGAATTAAAAAATATTTTAATAATAGAATAAAAAAATTTTTTAATAATAGAATTAAAAAATATTCCCCTTATCAATTTTTTTTTTAAATTCACTTTCTGCTTAGCCAACAGATGTTAAGTATTTCGGGTCAAGAAATTATCTATTTATTTCGTTGCGGTTCAATACAAGTAGCGTGAGTTAGGAGCTATTTATAATAAATTACAAATGATGTTATCTGTTTCTCGTATTATGCATTTACAATATAATTAGAGTGGCATATTCGAAAAACCAGTATAACACTTTAAAGAGTGGCGAAATCCCATAAAATAATTAATTCCACAACTGTGATTAATGTCGAATTTAAAAGCGTTGACCCTTTCTTATCGCTGATACGCTTTGAATTTAAAACAAGAAACTTAAGATTTTTTTGAACTGCTCTATTTTATTTTGTTGCAAAAAAAAACAGTCATATTTTTATTATTTATTTTTTATTACCAATTAAGTGTATTATTAATTATTATTTGCCACATGGTTCGTTAGTTTTTAATCATAGACAAAATACAAAATTTTGTGGCTTTAAAATATTATTTCCTTGAGTTTTAAAAAATTAAAAATTTTTAAAATTAAAATTTTTAATTTAATTTTTAAATTAAATTTTTAAATTTGAATATAATTTACTATAATTTTTTTTAAATAGAATAGTAATATAGAATAGTAATATGGAATAGTAATATTAATAGTAAAAAATACTAATAGTAATATTAAGATAGTAAAAAATAAAAAAATAAAAATAAAATAAAATAAAATAAAAAAAAATAGTAATAAAGAATAAAAATAATAAAATAGTAATAAAATATTAATAATAGTAATAATAATAGTAATAATAGTAACAAAATAGTAACATTTATTATTGCCGAATAATTAACTTTTCATTAATTAAATTAATAATTTGAAATATTCTATTTTCTTCACTTGACTACTTTTTTTTGTCTACAATATTGTAATTACATTGGAATTTGTTAAAATTGTTTTAAATTCTAACAGAAAAATACAAAAAATGAGAACTTAATGATAAATTAAATAGAAAATGATAAATTAAAATAAAAATTGAAATAACAATTTTTTTTACCACACTTTTTGTGCTATTGGTTCAATTTATTCTCTATAATGTCTCTAATCGCTAGGAAAAGCAATTCGAATATCGAAAATAGTTTACGTGAAAATAGAGGGATTGGTATAGAAACGTTTTAATATTAGAAATCACACGAAACTTTATATAATCACTCGCCCTTTGAAATAATAGAGAAAAGTATTTTAAATCTCCTCTTCAATCGATTCTCCCCATTTTCTTTTTTTACTCACTAGCGGTTAAGAAATTTTTTTCTTGTACTCCCTGCGCACTGTCTTCATTCAATAGAAGATCGATGAGTTTGCCACTGACCTCGTCGTACATCCAGATCAGAAAGAAAAGATAATAAAGTACAAGCAAAAGTGCAATTAATTTCGAAATTGAAAATTAATGTACTCACATTCGAAAATTAATATTACGATTATTATATGTACTTTTTCTTGACATAATTATTTATCTTCAATATCTTCATTAGTACAATTTCCGGATTATGTTAAATTAATTATAGTCAACTTAAGTACAAATTATTATAAACACTTAGCAGTATTATTGGTTTTATAAATTTTGAAATTGTTTAAACAATTTTTTATTATTATTCATTTTTGTTTTAATAATCAACAAAATTGTAATTTTATTTTATTTTATTGTATTACAAAAAGACTTTTTTTATTAAAAAGTTATTTTTATTTACATTTAGAAGAATGTGAATATTTCAAACACTCAGCAGTATTATTTTGATAAATTTTTAAATTGTTTAAACAATTTTTTATAATAATAAAAAAAAACAAAAATAAAAAATAAAATAAATATAAATATTAAATATTTTAAACACTCAGCAGAATTAATTTCATAAATTTTGAAATTATTTAAACAATTTTTTATTATTAATATATTTTTTTTAATAATTTTTTTATTAATAATGAATTTTTTTTAACTATTTTCAATTTTTTTTTAATAATTTTTTTTATTAACGAAAAAAATTGTAATTTTTTATTTTATTAAAAAGAAACTTTTTTTTATTAAAAAGTTATTTTTATTTATACTTAGAAGATTGTAAATATTTTAAACACTCAGCAGAATTAATTTCATAAATTTTGAAATTATTTAAACAATTTTTTATTATTAATATATTTTTTTTATTTACTAGCAAAAGTGTAATTTTTTTATTTCATTTTATTAAAAAGAGACTTTATTTATTATAAAGTTAATTTTATTTACATTTAGAAGAATGTAAATATTTTAAACACTCAGCAGTATTAGTTTTATGAAGTTTGAGAATGTTTAAACAATTTTTTATTATTAATAATTTTTTTTATTTACCAGCAAAAGTATAATTTTTTTATTTTATTTTATTAAAAAGAGACTTTTTTTATTAAAAAGTTATTTTTTTGTACATTTAAAGCGATTCTAATTTTTTTAAAGTCACAAAAATAATTTGTTTAAACAATTTCAAGTGATTTCAATATAAAGGTTTTAGAAATCAAGATAAAATGTAAATTAATATCTTGATTCTACTAAAAGTTGAAAAATATTAATAATTTGTTTAAATAATTATAAAAATTATCATTTTGCATGCGACATTTTTTAATTTTAGTTCATTTAAGTAGAAAAAAGTTGAAAACTAGAAAAAAATGGGAATTTTAATTTTTTAAAATAAAGTTTAATAAGATACGTTATTAATTTGTTTAAACAAATTGTTAAATATTTACACTAATACTCTTTATTATTATCTACGTAATTTTTCCCTGCGTAAATTTTATCGAAAAATGTAAGAAAAATTAGAATTTTATTTGGGTAATAAAAAATTTTTTATTTGTAATTTTTTTTGTGAAAATTACAATTAACAATAGAAAATTGTTTAAAGTTTAAACAAACTAAAAATTTATTAATATAACACCGAATGTTTATATGTTAAATATCCATTAAATTTTTGCGTGAAAAACTCAATGAAATAGACGACAAATTTAATTTTTCCAATTATGTTCTTTTTTTCCAAAAGTTTATTAATATATTGTTTATTTAATAAAAGAGTATCTAAGTATATAAAAAAATATTAATAGTTTTTTCAAATAATTATAAAAAGAATCATTGTGCAAGCTACATTTTTGAGTTTCATTATTTTAAATAAAACAAATTTCAAAAGTAGAAAATAATCGAAATTTTAATTCTTTAAATAAAATTTAACGAAAATCATAATTAATTTATTTAAACAATTATTTAAAATTTGCACAAAAACCCTTTTTATTATTATTATACCTAATTTTTTTCCCGCGTAATTTTTATCGAAAAATGTAATAAAAATTAGAATTTTATTTTACTTGTTAAAAAAAATTTTCTAATTAACAATAAAAAATATTTTTTAAATAATTTAAAAATTTATGAACATAATACGGAATGTTTGTATCTTAATTACCTATTAAATTTTGAGTGAAAAACTCGAAAACGAAAAATTTTCCTGGGGAAAATAATAAGACAGATATATAGCAGAAAATTGAATATATAAGAAACGGGAATATGAGGTTTTATTGTTCATGGTGGGTGGCCCGATGGGTGAACTGCGTCTATCCTGAATGTGATCGTTTCGCCTCGAGACCTTTATTGTCCGCACAGTTTAGAAGTCACCGTATCTGATTGTAAAAATTTTTTTGATAATCACTCATTTTGCTATTTTTTAAAAAATTCTTCATGTAAAAAAATTCTTCATGTTTAAATAATGTGTTTTTTTTAAGGAAAATTGTTCGAAACACAGTAATTGATACTTCACTCTTAATTAGGAACACCAAAAACTTTAGGTACATAATTTTCAAGCGAATGCCATGTTGTGTCCGACATTTTGAATTTTGAAATTCAGTCTAAAAATGCGTATATTTTTACAAAGAGGATCTAAAAATTTGTTTTTTTGTTATCAATAACTATTTTGTTGGTATTTTACTCTCTAGTTTTCGTGTTTTATCTACTTCTACGAATATCGACAGCAAAAACCTTTTTTTTCAAATAAAACTTGATATTTTTGATACAACAATAACTGCATGCGAATATTATTGAATATTATTAGAAAAAGAATTCGATTTATTGCCGATCATAAAAGTCGTCCAGGAGTTTTCGCAATACCTGGGAGAATAAATAAAAAATGCTAATATCCTTGAGAAGGAATTAAACCAGGTATAGGGAGAAATAAAAAGTAAATTATTTCCCTAGTTGAAATGTTTATTAGGTATATTAAGAGTTTTGTAAACTACAAGGAAATGTTGTCACTCTTCAATTTGATGACCATCGTGCTATATTTAATTTTTAAGTCATATTTAAGTCATAATTTAAGTCATATATTTCGTCCAAAACCTTAATGATCGAAAAAAGGAAATAAATTTTTTTCTGTGTGTCACCCTCAGAATATTTTGCAAATTTCAACAAAATTTGTATCTTTTTTTTGGTCGCGATTGTTATGTGAAAAAATATTCTCGAAGTCCCAATTTTTCAGAAGTGGAAAAAGAAGATTTTTTCTCCAAATGGAAGATATAAATCATTTTAAGGAGGAATCTGACGAACAATCGGAACAAAAGTTGAGTTAATTTTAAATTCTTTTCGGTAATAGTGTAAGAAATTTAATTTCCTACATTTTAAACAATTTACGGTTGTATTTGCATACAAATTTTTTGTCAATAATGAATTATTTAAGTAACATTACATTTAAGTAACATTACATTTAAGTAACATTAACATTGAATAAATGTTTCTTATTGACAAAATTGTAATTGTTATTTAAATACAACTTTCAATCGTTTTAATTAATTTTTAATAAAAATCAATAGTTCGAAATTAAATTTCAATCGTTTTAATTAATTTTTAATAAAAATCAATAGTTCGAAATTAAATTCTTCGCCTTTCCACCAAAAGGAATTTCAAACTAAAATTGTTTTTTCCTTTTAAATTACGAAATTATGACACATTGGACTAACTTTCGTTTTGACTGTACGTCTGATTCTTCCTTAAGTACCTCTCGGTTAAAAGATCAAATTTCCTAATATTGTTGGGGAGAAAATTATTAAAATTGGATTTAAAATTATATTCACACTGTTAACTTAAGAGTATCAAACGACAACGAATTGTTCCCAAAACTGTAGATAAAAAAAACTGATCTATATTTTTAGCATTAATTTGATCCACTTTAGTACCAATTCGATAATTTTTAGAAAACTGCGAAAAAATAGAAATAATTTTTTATTTGGGATTAAAAATAAAAAAATAAAAAGTTGGGACAAAAATAGTAAACTAAATATTGTGAATTGACACTATTTTCAAAATTCAATGGACTAAAGTTACCTAGGAGCTTGGCTCCAGAAAAAGAGAGAGAGCAGGGAATAGCCTCGAGAGTTCAAGAAGCACGTAGCAGAGCAAAGGGTAAAAAACTTTACGCGCCCTTAACTGCTTTCGGCTGGAACGGTCGGCCTGTGAGCATTAAAGAGCATTAGTGCTCATACCTCCTGTTATTAACTGAATATACTGAAACCAGACCACCCAAAAATCGAAGAACCTTCATATAATATTGTAACATAGTCAATACACTTTGGAAAGCAGACGCAAAGTTCCTTTTCTTTTTTGTATATATTCATTCTTGTAAACATCGATATCCAAGGTCATATTATCTGCTTCTAAAGAATCACTGGAGCACTCTTCTTTTAGAAATGAAAATTAAATGCTTCTTTTCAATTTTTTTTACACAAAACAAATTTGGTTTGGGAAACGTTTCTCTATTAGTTCTTTTGCTAATTTTCAATGAATGAAAATGGAAATGTTTCGGAATCGTTTTTGTATTTTTATTACTTCTTCTGCTGCTTTTCAATCACAGTTTTCTTGATAGTATCAAATTCAATACAAAAGTGGATCAAATTGGTGCCAAAAAACTGTATTAATTTTCTATTTGATCCACATTTTTGGTAACAATTCGTTGCCTTTTGATCCACATTTTTGGTATGAATTCGTTGCCATTTGATCCACATTTTTTAGTATCATTTCGTTGCCATTTGATCCAAATTTTTAAGTATCAATTCGTTGCCATTTGATCCACATTTTTTAGTATCAATTCGTTGCCATTTGATCAAAATTTTTTGTATCAATTCGTTGCCATTCGATCCAAATTTTTATGTGTCATTTCGTTGCCATTTGAACAACATTTTTTAGTATTAATTCGATGCCATTTGAACCAAATTTTTGATATGAATTCGTTGCCATTTGATCCAAATTTTTAAGTATCATTTCGTTGCCATTTGATTCACATTTTTGCTATGAATTCGTTGCCATTTGATCCACATTTTTTAGTATCAATTCATTACCATTTGATACTTTTAATTTAACAGTGAAAGAATAAAAATAAAGTTTGGAAAACGTTTCTCTATTCCTACCAGTTCTTCTGCTATTTTTCGAAGAATAAAAATTCGAAATGCATTAATTCGAATTACTTTAGGGAAGAATGGTATTGAACAAGTAAAGAGATAATAGTAAATAGTTTAAAGTTTAATAGGTTAAACTAAATAAGTAGTAATAAAAGTAAAAAGTAAGTAGTAGTAAAAGTAAATAGTTTGCGATTGAGACTATTAAAAGTTTATAGCTGTAAAAGAATTCCATCCTAAATTCCCAATGAATCAAAGTAACATCAAGTGACTTCTCGAGACTTATGATGATTATGATCATAAACGCGGTGTTAACGCCAAAGCTTTAACCACTTTGTTCGTGCGTGACGATACAAGTCAAGTTGAAAAGCATGAAGCATTTCGAGAAATCCTTAACGGTAGCCGCAAAACGATGACATTGTCATAAACATTTTTCAGCCTACGACTTTTTTTCGCTTCTTCAATATTTTTCATAATTCATCATAAAGCAGTAAACATACCACAATATGTGGACAAACAAAAAAAATACTGTTTTTTAACCATTTTGGTTGTCCACATATTCACGTCCAACGACTGTTGGACATACAGAAAATTTGTCATAGCTGATTTTTATTTTTATTCATTCACCTTCCAAGAAATCCGAACTTGGGAGCGCAAAAATTAAGGAACAAAAGATTAAAAAAGAATTTGGTTGCTAATGTTTCTTGACTGAGGCAAATTCTTTTTGAGGATTAATTGTTTTATTGAATCCACGCCACGTGTCTATCTATATAATTTTTTTTCAACGATTTTAACGATTTTTTTATTGATGCTGTTTAACCTCGTTCTTTGGTGGAATTGGTCTTCTTTACGACAGTTGCGGTTAAAAATTAAGACACATTTGGCCATAATTTTCGAACATACACTCGATTGATTGCTTTTTTCCTCTCTTTACGATGTGAATAATTTATTTTACGATACTATTTTCCACTATTCAAGGTCTGGAATAAATTTTTTATTTATGGTGATTTTAGCAGTAGCAGAACGTTTCTGATAAAATTTTTTATATTTTTCAGTCTGGTAAATAGAAAACATCAATGCTAATGACAACTTGTTTTAGGTTTTTTTAATGATTCCAGAGAAGTAATAATTTTTATTCAATAATTATTTTAGAGAATTAATTAGAGAAATATTTAATGATTCCAGAGAAGTAATAATTTTTATTCAATAATTATTTTAGAGAATTAATTAGAGAAATATTTAATGATTCCAGAGAAGTAATAATTTTTATTCAATAATTATTTTAGAAGTAACAGAACATTTCTGATAAAACGTTTTAGATTTTTCAGTCTCTGAAATAGAAAATATCATTGCTAATGACAACTTGTTTTAATTTTTTTAATGATTCCAGAGTAGTAATAATTTTTATTCAATAATTATTTTAGAAGTAACAGAAAATTTCTGCTAAAACGTTTTACATTTTTCAGTCTCTGAAATAGAAAACATTGGTAATAACTGACAACTTGTTTTATTATTTTTTTTTAATGATTCCAGAGAAGTAATAATTTTTATTCAATGATCATTTTAGTAGTACATTTTAGCACAACATTTCTGATAAAACGTTTTAGATTTTTCAGTCTCTGAAATAGAAAACATCATTACTAATGACAACTTGTTTTAATTTTTTTTTATTAATGATTCCAGAGAAGTAATAATTTTTATTCAATGATCATTTTAGCAGTAGCAGAACATTTCTGATAAAACTTTTTATATTTTTCAGTCTCTGAAATAGAAAACATTGGTAATGACTGACAACATGTTTTATTATTTTTTTTTTGTTAATGATTCCAGAGAAGTAATAATTTTTATTCAATGATCATTTTAGCAGAACATTTTAGTAGAACATTTCTAATAAAACTTTCTACATTATTCAGTCTCATGAATAGAAAACATCATTACTAATGACAACTTGTTTTAATTTTTTTTAATGATTCCAGAGAAGTAATAATTTTTATTCAATAATAATTTTAGAAGTAGCAGAACATTTCTGTTAAAACTTTTTACATTTTTCAGTCTCTTGAATAGAAAACTTGTAATGACAACTTGTTTTTGGTTTTTTTTAATGATTCCAGAGAAGTAATAATTTCTTTTCAATGATCATTTTAGTAGTACATTTTAGCAAAACATTTCTAATAAAACTTTTTACATTCTTGAACGCCTTGAATAGAAGACATCATTGGTAATGACAACTTGTTTTATTTTTTTTTTTTCTTAATGATTCCAGAGGAGCAATAATTTTTATTCGATGGCACATTAGTGTCTTATTGAGAATCATCTGTTTTACATGTTTGGCTTCTGAATTGGAATAATTGAATCGAAGCCAAAGGACGTGTCGTACAATTTGTCAGGCGAGGATAATGTAAGTATGAGTTATTGACCTGATTCTCATTTTTTTTTTTTTACTTTTCATCTCTTGCAATTTTTTGTAAACAAAATACAATATTTCGTTTTGAGAAATATACACGATCAGAGCTGCACACCTTGGCGAGTAAAATGGAGACTTTCATCTCGGGGTGCATTTCTTTTGGACGTCGGCCAATTTTCCGCTATAGAGAGGACTTTATTTTTGGTGCCGACCTCGATAAAAATATTCCTAGTGCTTGTCTAAATATTTTAAATAAACCCAAAAAATTTCTATATTTTAACTATATAATTAATAATTAATTATTTTCTCCTCGATCTGAATATTATTTTGTAAAAAAAAAAATTACACAATTTGAACGACACTTTGATGCTTTTCGTTGTCATCTTACAATAATCGTGACTTGAATAGACGTGGGATGTTCTCTTGTACCTCCCTTTTATTACCGTTGGAGGTTTAACCTTTCGAAATCCACATGTATTGAAGGTTTATATCGACCTTTGAAAAGCATATATTTTGTATTTATGTTTTGCGGGTGGTCGATAATTTCAATTTTCAAGACATCATTATCTTTTAAATGCTTGTCGTAATGAATTTTCATATTCTTGCCGTAATGAAAGCCAATGTTAACAGAAACAATAAGGAATAAATTCGAAAGAAATTACGAAAGAAATGTCGACATCTGATACAGCACTTGTACAACTTTGAACTAATTTTTTCCAAATCCTTTAGAATTAAAAGTTATACTGGAAAAAAATGTGGATAAAATAAAAATTATTCGATTGACATTCAATTAATTAATTTAAAATTCTTTTTTCAATTTAAATATTCAATTTAAATAGTTTGAATTGAATTAAATAACTTTTTTCCAGTGTAAGATAAATTTACAGGCTTGCCACGCTTTTAACTTTTTCAAATTACCTGACTTTTCCCGGTTTTCCAGGTTAAAGAACGGAGTTTTTCCAGATTTTTAAATCTACATTTATTATTAATTAGAAAATTATTGTAAAAAATCAATAACTTCATTTTTCAATAAATATTCCATCATTATTTTTACATTCACATTTTTCCATATAGAAATTAGGATTTTCAAGAATTTCATTATTTTTTCTCATTTCTTCTTCACGGGATTAAATTATTTTCCACGATTTCAATGAAATTCTTATGTGACAATTCAATTTTTTTTAAAACAATTTTAATAAATTCTTCGTAGAAATTTCTTAAATTATTAATTTCAAAAATTACTTAAACTTCAATTATTTTTAATGTTTACTAATTCAATGAAATTTCACAGAACAATTCAATTATTTAAAAAGAAATTTTTATAAAATTAGTCTCAAGAATTCAATGATTTTTCAAAGGTAACGTAATTCTTCGCAAAAATCCAATTATGTTCAAAAAATTGCTAAAAATTCCAGTCAAAATTTAAACTTTTTTTATAGATAATAAAATTTTTCTCCGAAATTCAATTATTTTAAAAAATTCTAATAAAATTCTTGTCAGAATTTCAATTATTTTTTAAGTACAAAATTTTCGTCAAATTTCTCGAAAAATACAATTATTTAAAAAAATAGTATTAAAATTTATTTAAACATTCAATTATTATTCAAAAATTTATTGATGAAGTTAAATTATTCAATAAAATGTTTATTTTCAGAATTAAATTTTAATGAATTCTCGTCGACTTTTCTAATAAATATTTTTGAATATAATTTTCAATTATAATGCAAAATTTGAACTCGAATTTATTTTGAAATCAATATTTATTAGAAAATTCTATGAGAAATCAATTATTTAACTATAAAAATAAAAAATTTATTAAATAATAATTCAATGTTTTTTAAAATTGAATTTTCGTAAAGAATTTTATCAAATTTTAATTATTATGTTTTTTATAATAAAACATAAACAATATTATTATTATTATTATTATTATTTATTAAGAAAAGACAAATTTTTTTAAAATTTGAACAATAATTGCATTTTTCCAGAAATTTAATGAAAATTTTTTTTATATTAAAAATAAATAAAATTCTGCCAAGAATTATTTTGAAACTTTTTAAAATAATAGAATTTCGAAGAAATATTCTACTATTTATAAAGAAAATTTAAAATTTAAATGAAAATTAAAAAAGTTGACAAGAAATTTCGTAAATTTTTCAACATAATTTAATTTTTGCTAAGAATTATATTAATTTTGAAAATAATTGAATTCTTCAGACTAATTACATTCAAATTTCGATTTAAATAATTGACTTTATTTGTAAAATTTTATTAAAATAGGAAACATTAAAATTTAATTGAATTTTATTAAAATTTTTAAAAATAATTTAATTCTTTGAGAAATAAATAATAAAAGATGAAAAAAACAATTTAATTTCTACAATAAAAAAAAATTTAACTGATTTTAGAAGAATTTTAGTTATTAAGATTTTTTTTTAAATCTAGGTTTTTAAATTTTTTAATGAAATTCATTTAAAATTGAAATTCTACAAAATTTAGAATGAAAATCTTTTCGAAAATTTATTACTTTTGAATACAATTAAATTGTTGAGACTAATTTTATTAAAATTCGTTTTTAATAATTGTATTCTTTTGCGAAATTTTATTATTCTAATTTCATTATTTTATTATTTATTATTTTCAGTTAGAATAATTGAATATTGACAAAATTTTGAAATCAATTTAATTTCTAGGAAGAATTTTATCAAAATTCTTTTTGAAAAAATTGAATTGTTACGAAAGAATTTCATTAAAATTTTTGAAAATAACTGAATTCTCTGAAGAATAAATAGTAAAAAAAATAAAAGAATTGAATTTCTGAGAAGAATTTTACAACTTTTAAAAATAATATCTGCAATAATATCTCTAATTACTGCAGAAATTCAATTTATTTTAGTGTTTTTAACTAAACATTTTTTATAAATCCATTATTTTAAAAAATCATGATTAAATGTATAGTAAAAAATAGTAAAAATGTAACTAATTTTGGTACAATTTTAGTTATTAAATTTTTTTTTTCAAAATCTATATTTCCTAAAATTTTCTAATCAAATTCATTGAAAATTGAAATTTTAGATAATTCGAAATGAAAATCCTTTCGAGTTCCTTTAATTAATGAAAATTGTAAATGCAACTCTTTTAAAATTAATAATAATTAATTATTTTTTTTTTAATTAATTTTCGAATATTTAAGTAAAATTAGATTTCAAA
Organism: Leptopilina drosophilae; assembly: GCA_032873175.1. Lineage (NCBI taxonomy): Eukaryota > Metazoa > Arthropoda > Insecta > Hymenoptera > Figitidae > Leptopilina > Leptopilina drosophilae. The sequence continues at coordinate 7,706,095 of CM065483.1, forward strand.
TTACATTTGGTTCTAAATTTTGAAATTTAGTCAACATACTTTCCAAAATGTATGTAAGGATATAAAAATTATTTATAGCTGCGATTTTAATTCGATAAATTTTATTATTACGTAGCGGAACGTATATATATAGTCAAGGTTGGACGGTATTTAAAAAAACGCTTAGAAAAAAAAGTTATAAACAAAATTCAAAAGATTGTGTAAGTGAATTTTTTTTCCCCTCGCACCTATCGCACATTATTCATGGGTTCTAATAAATTTTATGTGTTTTTAAAGTATCCGAATTGTGTAATTTTCGACAGGTATGGAATTATTAATGGATTTAGATGATTACAAAGAGGAAGGAGGAGTGTTTTTTGATGTTGTGGTCATGGTCATATATCGATAACCACCGACTCAATATCTCAAGTGTGAGTCATCAATACGTTCATTCGAGTGATTTACTGTGAATACACTTGGTCACGATTTAACGGACATTTACCTTTTCATTCATAAACTTTGATATATTTCATATTTCAATGTTCTCTTCATTTCATCAATTTTTATAATCTATGCGGAATAGAGTATTTTATCCGTTACCTGAAAATTTCATTCAGATTCAATTTTATTTCACAATTTTTTTTTCTATTGAAAAGGTAAAAATTATATTTTTTCATTCAAATTCAATTTTAGAGAAATTTTTTCCCCAAAAAAAGGTAAAGTTATATTTTTTCATTCAAATTCAATTTTGTTTGAGAAATTTTTGCCCAAAAGAAGGTAAAATTATAAATTTTTGAACTCTAGTTCAAAATTGCTTCGACTATAGTGTATAGGTTTTTTTTCTTTTTTTTCGTAAATAAAAATGATTATAGAAATTTTTTTATTATTTTTTAGCTAAGACTTTAAAAAATAAAGTGAAGCAAGCCGGAGGCTTTATTTTTTAGCTAAGACTATAAAAAGTAAAGTGAAGCAAGCCGAAGGGTTTATTTTTCGGCTAAGACTATAAAAAATAAAGTGAAGAAAGCTGAAGGGTTTATTTTTCGAAAAATATTTGCAGAATATATCGAAAATATTCTTTGCGCATTGGAAGGAAAATAATGAGTAGAAAATTCGTGCCAATGGCGACGCGAAGAGGTCACAAAGTTTCTTTATTCTGCATTGATAATTTTTAATGAGAAAAGAGATGCAACAACTTTTCAATGACATCATCTCTTATTCACGCGTTCAATATATTTCGCGATATCTATTCACACGACACTCCCTAGAAAGTTTTTTTTTTACTTTTCACACAATTTAATAAATGTGACGACAATATTTCATTTTGAAAAATAGCCTCACTACTCTTTCTCTCTCTTTTAAGTTCCAATGAATTATTTTCACTGGAAAATTATTTTTTTTTCACATTGAAAAATAAATATTTTATCAGCAGAAGAATTCTTTTTTTTTGACTCGAAAATCAATTTTTTTATTTTGAAGAATAAATTTATAACACCGGGAAATAAATTTTCTTCCACGGAAAAATTTTCATTCGCCTTATTGAGAAAATAAATTTTGTGCAACCCCTGCTGGAAAAGAGCTACTTTCCTTTGACATAAATGCAGCAGAAAGTGGTAAATTTCTGCACATTTAAAAGTGTGCAGGAAAGTGTACTTTCCCGCACACTTTTGATAAAGTGTGCAGGAAAGTATACTTTCCTGCACACTTTTTTGTAAACAGTATAATATACACTATAATCAACATAAAACTATATTTATTGATTAGAAATGTATAAAAATAACTTTTTTCGGTAAACAGGTGTTGCACAAAGTACTGTGTGCAACACGTACGAAAGAAGATTTTCCGACTTCGTGCAAATTGCTGCCCTCGCTTCGCTCGGAGCAGCAAACTTAGCACTCGTCGGAAAACAGCTTCTTTCTGTACTTGATGCACAATATACTATTATTCACCTGAAGAAAATATTTTTTCCGCTGAAAAATTATTTATTCGACTTTTCGAAATTATAAATAGTATTCATCTGAAGAAAATTTTTCTTTTCGACTAGAAAATAAATCTTTCACTGCTGCGCAAAAAAAGAATTTTATTTTCAAAAATATATTTCTTCACTGGCAAAAAAAAATCTCACTTTCAATTTTATATTTTTTCACTAGAAGAAAAAAAATTTTTAACTTACAAAAATATTCTTTTTTCTGGAAACAACATTGTTCACTTTCAATTTTATATTTTTTTGCTGGAAAAAAAATTTTGAACTTAAAAAAATATTTTTTTTCTGGAAACAAAATTTTTCAGTTTCAAAAATATATTTTTTTTCTGAAAAAAAATTTTCATTTCTTTTCTATTCCAATTTTTAGCTCTTTTTAGATTTTTAGAGGAAAAAAAGTTGTCAATTATATTGTATTGTTTAGGAAGCATTTCCTGTTATATATTTTCAAATGTAAGTGACAAAAATTAAAAACACAAAAAAAACAAAAGAAAACATTGTATTTATATAGTTAATTATCGTCATTACGAGAGAAGTGTGTCCTTCGTGGTCGAGCCAAGTGGTAATTGTTCGAGTCTTCTTCGCGAAACTTTCTTCAAATGACAGAGACCTTGAGTATAAGAAAGAAAGAGAGGAGAAAAAGAGTTCATCTCGTGCGTACGCATTTACAAACAATAATTAAATATAATAACAATTTTAAAAAAATAATTTCAAAAAATTATGATTGACAAAGAAATTTTGTTTTTCTACTTCTTTTAAGTACAATTTGCTTTCATAAAATTATGTTTTTTAAAAGTAATGGGAAAAAATGTTTATAAATTCAATTTGTCAGTTGCAAGTTTTAATTAGAAATGAAATTTATTTATTTTTATTTTTTAGAAAATAAAGTAAACAATTTTAATTAAAAAAATCTTCTGTTTTACATTTATTTACGAATTTCTTTAATCTTACAATTATTCGAAACCATCGATAACTTCATTTGGAAATAAATATTTAATTATTATTTATCCACAGGAATAAAGATTTCTCGAAACATTTAAACTAAAAACTTTTTTGAAATTAGACAACGTATAAAGGTATTAAAAAATTAAATAAAACTTTTTCGAAAAAAAGTAATTTTTCAAAATTGTCAGTGAAAAGAAGGTAAAACTCAAATTTTCAAATATTTTATTTTTAAACCTGTACAAAATAAATTATTCAATTATTTCAATACAAAAGTAAATAATTTCCTGACGATGTGAATGTTTCTTAAAATTGAATTCTCATAAAGAATTTTACGAACAAAAATTTTAAATAATTGAATTCTTTTGAGGAATTTTAATAAAAATTTAAAAAATAAAGACATTTTTCGAAAAATTTGATTAAAACTGATGAAAAAATAATTAAAAATCTGCAATGAGCTTTGAAATTTGCGATGAAAATTGAATTTATAAAAATAATTGAATTTCTAAAACAAATTTATTATTCGAATCGATAAAAAAATGCATTTTTTATGAAAGTAATTTAATTATTGCACTGAAACTCGTAAAAAAAAATTATTAATTAAATTCTGCAATTTTTATTTTGTTTATGAAAATAATTAAATGTTTGAGTTCATGAATTCAATATTCATTATTGCAATGAAATTTATATAAAAAAAATTATTAATCGTTTTCCTCTACAATTTTTACTTTGGTTATGAAAATAATTAAAGTTATTAAAAATAATAATTAAGTTTAATTTTCTTTTGTTTTTTATATAATTGAATTCTTTCAGAAAATTTATTAAATATTTATTTATTTATTAAATTTATTAAAATATTTATATAATATTAAATAATTATATTATTTTTTTTTAAATAATTGAATTCTTTCAGAAAATTTATTAAATAGTCGATATTGAAAATGAAATGAGGAAATTTTTTTTACAATAATTGAATTTCAGAGAAGCATTTTGTTATTATTATTGTATTGAAATTTATAAAAACAATATTAATTGAATTCCTCTACAATTTTTATTTTGTTTATAAAAATAATTAAATGTTTGTGTTCAATTTGATTTTCTTTCTTAAATAATTGAATTCTTTTAGAAAATTTATTAAATTAGTAGGTATTTTTGAAAATAAAATGGGGAAATTTGTTTTAAATAATTTAATTTTAGAGAAGAATTTTGTTATTTATGATGATAGTTGTGATTTTGATGGAAATTTTTCTTTTCAATTTTGAACATAATTGAACTTTTGTATGAAGAATTTTTTTACGATTGAAAATAATTGAATTTCTCCAATCGTTTGTAATTTTTCCAAAATTCAATTTTTTAAAATGTTTTTAACTAAAATTTTTCTATAAAGTAAATGTTTTTAATAATTAATTAAATATGTATTAAAAAGTTTAACAAATTTTAAGAAGAATTTTAATTAGTAACATTTTGAAGTAGTCTATTATTAAATTTTAAATTCATTAAAAATTGAAATTTTATACAATTTCTAATTAAATTCAGTAAGAATTGAAATTTTACAAAATTTCTATTTAAATTCAATGAAAATTGAAATTTTACAACATTTTTATTTAAATTCATTAAAAATTGAAATTTTATCAAATTTCAAATTAATACCATTCGTAGTTGATTTATAATTTAATAATAAACAATACAGACATAATATTTAAAAAAATAATATTTTAATATTTTATTTTTTAATAATATTTTAATAATATTATTTTAAATAATATAAAAAAAATAAAATTGTGTTTTATAATAAACGCAATTCTTTTAGAATTGAATTAATTTTGAAATTTGAATTAAAATCTTGTAAATTCTTTTTTTTTAACTATATGGTCATAATTTGAGAATTTTAGAAAAACAGTGTAAAATTTTTGAACTTAAAAAATAATTCGTTTCTTAATTGAAATTCATTTTTTTTTTTTTTGAACTAGCATAATGGAAAGAAAATATAAATTATTTCCACATATTGGTAAATTTGTATAGCAATAGTTATTACATTGTCACACTTATAGGAAATTATTTACATTTACAAATACGGAAATAATGATTTGCTGTAAATATTTTCTCTATAAGTATATATAATATTCTCTAAGCGAGTGCTAATAGTCTTTAACATAAATCTGTTTCGCAGGCGTAAAACGCTTCTGATGTACTGGCACCCAATAAATTGCCAGATAATATCACAATGCGGACATAAAATATACAACACTTTGTTGTATGCGCAAACAACTGATGGCTTATTCGTTTATCAATATATTCTCTTCGGCAATGCATCATCGTTAGACTCCTATTAAAGACAATGTCTATTTAGTTATTTACCGTACATTTCTTTTCTGTATTATAATAATTCTTAAAAATTTCACTGTACATGAAAATTTCCCTATTTTTTCCCTTCTAAACGCGGAGAAAATTAATTCCTCCATTTTTTCCTGAATTATTCATTAAAATTGCGGGACAAAAATTGTTAATGTAATAATATTGTCGACAGTCAAAATTTAACACAAGAAAGAAAATTGAAAAGCATAGTTTACTGTTCTGTTCTTGCACACTGTAAAAAAAGATTTTTAATTTTTAATTTTGTATTATTTTCGAATAAATTATATTTTGTGTTATTTTTAAATAAATTATAATTTGTATTATTTTTAAGAAAAAAATATTTTGTGTTATTTCTAAATAAATTATAATTTGTATTATTTTTAAGTAAATTATATTTTGTGTTATTTTTAAATAAATTATAATTTGTATTATTTTTAAATAAATTATATTTTGTGTTATTTTTAAATAAATTATAATTTGTATTTTTAAATAAATTACATTTTGTATTATTTCGCAATTTTTCGTAATAAAATAGAATCAAATTACAAATTTAGCACCAAAATTGTCACTAAATTAGTACCTTTCTTTGTAGAGTGCAATTTTACGGAACTAAGTTCAGTAAATTCTCGCAGGTATAAATTATCAAATTCGGAAATATATTTCTTTGAATTTATCTTATTTTGCTGTATACTTTATTTCATGTGAAAAGGAAAGAGAAATTGTCGCTTATGAAACAAATGGATGAAATGGTAAATAAAAAATTTGCATTTAAAAGTAATTGTAAATATGTTATGCCAGTGTCGATGAAAAGTAAAAGTGAACTGACCTCATCTAAAATGTCAACGACGCATTAATATTCATTAGACGCAGATGCTAACACACGATTAGGAATTGTTAATTGATCACACGCCCATCGAGTATCATATAGGCGAAAATTATACTAACAAGTCGCGGTAGCGGATATCTTACAATCAAAAGACCAACAGTATATTTAATTATGGAAAATGTCGAATTGTCTAGTTTACGTCACGTTCCGTATAAATACTGAGAAAATTTTTTTTAATTCAAAAATTTGTATAGTCATAAAATTGAATATTGTAAACAAATGGATTTTGAAAATTGTTCCAGAACATTATTAAAAATTTTCCTAAATATTTGAATTTCGGAGAAAAATTGTATTATTTCTAAGAATAATTGAAATTATGACTAAAATTTTTGTAAATTTTTTCAAAAGAATTTGATATTTGCGAAGAATTTATTACTTTTGAAGACAATTGAATTGTTGAGACTAATTTTATTAAAATTCGTTTTAAATAATTGAATTCTTTTGTGAAATTTTATTATTCTAATTTTATTATTTTATTATTTTATTATTTTATTATTTTATTATTTTATTATTTTATTATTTTATTATTTTATTATTTTATTATTTTATTATTTTATTATTTTATTATTTTATTATTTTATTATTTATTATTTATTATTTTCAATAAAAACAATTGAATTTTGACAAATTTTCGAAGTTAATTTAATTTCTACGAAGAATTTTATTAAAATTCTTTTTAAAAAAAATTGAATTCTTACAAAAGAATTTCATTAAATTTTTTTTTAAATAATTTAATTCCTCGAAGAATAAGTAAAAAAAATAAAATAATTGAATTTTTCAGAATTACTATAAATCCATTATTTCAAAAAATCATGATTAAATGAATATTAAAAAATAACTGATTATTTAACTGATTTGAGAACAATTTTAGTTATTAAATTTGTTTTAATCTATGTTTTTTTTTTATATTTTCCAATCAAATTTATTGAAAATTGAAATACAAAATTCTAAATAAAAATCTTTTCGAGTTCCTTTAATTAATGAAAATCGTGAAACTGCAATTCTTTTAAAATTGAATGAATTTTGAAATATTTATGTAAAATTAGATTTCATTAAAAAATAATGAATACAATTACAATTCGAAATGAAATTAACTGAAAGTTTGGGACAAAATCGAGTAAAGCAGTTTGAGAGTTGTCTCTCTGACATAATTACTTTCCTATCGGAAGACGCGCTGGAATTTTCAGAAACTGTTTAATAAACATGCTTGGAATTTTAATCATCAACTTTTTAAATAGTGCATAAGAAATAACTGCAGCAGAATATAAACACCTTATAAGAACGAATGAAAAAAGAAGAAAAAAGAAGAAAAAAGAAGAAAAAAAAGAAAAAAAACGAAAAAAACAATTTAGAATGAAATTAACTATCGAAGAATAAGAATTCGTTTTTTATAGCTTTTGTTTACTCTGAAAGTATTCAGAATTTAGAAAGCACGTCCCGGTGGATCGTTCGAAATTAATTATTATGCATCTGGAGTTTCTATTTCTAATTGTCATTCGACTGCTACGCATCTGAAGGAATTAATTATAGAAGAACTTTTTGGATACATTTTCCATCTCAGTTAATCAAAATTTATTCGATTATTTCAGCAATTAATAAATATACTAATAAACTAAAATAGTAAGTAATTAAATAATAATAATTCATCAATGATTAATTTCGGTTCAATTAAATAATTAAACCAAATGAATTTTAAATTGAATTATATTTATTTTTCATTATTTCAAAATAAGACAGCAATATTTGAAATTTATATAAATTTTCTAAAAATATTATAATAATAATTGATAATAATTAATTTATAGTAATTAATTAATTAATAGTAATTAAATAATTTATAGTAATTAATTAATTAATAGTAATTAAATAATTTATAGTAATTAATTAATTAATAGTAATTAAATAATTTATAGTAATTAATTAATTAATAGTAATTAAATAATTTATAGTAATTAATTAATTAATAGTAATTAAATAATTTATAGTAATTAATTAATTAATAGTAATTAAATAATTTATAGTAATTAATTAATTAATAGTAATTAAATAATTTATAGTAATTAATTAATTAATAGTAATTAAATAATTTATAGTAATTAATTAATTAATAGTAATTAACCGAATGAATTTTAAATTAAATTAAATGTATTTCTAATTTCTTCAAAATAAGACAACAATATTTGCAATTTTACAAAATGCAAAAAAATGTTTTCAAAAGAACAACGGATCAGTAACAAAAGAAACACTCGACAGACTCTCGACGGTGAGAGAGAAAATTAATACGTCTGACAATAAATTGTGTGACATTATAAGTTCTCGTGCGCGGATGGAGATATAGATACAATGGGATGTAAATAACCGAGTAGCCCTTATTAAAATTTATATTTGACGGTATTGTGAGCACATCCAAATGGGCGTAAACGTTTGTCACTGCAATGATTATTTTATTGTCTGTGTGCAAAAAAAACAGAAAAAAAAAAAAAATAGAAAAAAACGTGAGAGACAAAAGAAGAAGGAGAATGTGATGTGCATTAGGCATAGTCTTTCTTCATCGACAAAGAAGAAAACCGTTATCCAATAAGGAGTACTCCACCTAAAGGGTTTTTCCATTCCTCCATCATGAACTGTACCATTAGACGTAATATACTTGAGGAATGGGGCGATGCAAAAGTCGGCAGTGTTCTATTATATATTCAATATTATTCAGAATTCACTTCGACTCATACTTTGAGAATTCTGGACTTTTTCTTTGGAAAAACATTTATTTTGGATTAAATTTTCAAAAATTTGTCCATCACCTATTTTCCATATTGCAATTTTTTTTTTATATGAGTTTCTGCAGTGATTAGAGATATTATTTTAAAAATAGAGATATTATTTATTATTAGAGATATTATTAAGTAAAATTCTAATTAAATTATTTTATTTTTTTAATTATTTATTCTTCAAAGAACTAAATTGTCATCAAAAATTTTAATCAAATTCTTTTGTAACAAGTCAATTTTTTTCAAAATAATTTCAATAAAGTTCTTCGTAGAAATTAAATTAATTTCCAAAATTTTTCAGAAAGAGAACTCTCAAACTATTTTACTCGATTTAGTCCCAAATGATACAACTTTCGGTTAATTTGTTTTCTAATTGTATTTGATATTTTTAAATAAAATATAATATTACTTAAGTGTTTCAAAATTAATTCAATTTTAAAAGAGTTACGATTTTCATAATTAAATGAACTCGAAAAGATTGTCATTTGAAATTATGTAAAATTTCCATTTTTAAAGAATTTGTTTAGAAAATTTTAGAAAGGTACATATTAAAAAAAAATTTAATAACTAAAATTATTCTGAAAATAGTTTAATTTTTTAATACGCGTTTAATTTATTTTTTTAAATAATTTATTTATAGAAGAATTTTAGTTAAAAGCACTAAAGGAAATTGAATTTCTGCAGCAATTACATATATTATTGCAGATATTATTTTTAAAAGTGGTAAAATTCTTCTAGGAAATTCGACTATTATATTTTTTTATTTATTCTTTAAAGAATTAAATTATTTAAAAAACTTTTAATGAAATTCTGTTTAACAATTCAATTTTTTTTATAAGAATTTTCATAAATATTCTTCGTAGAAATTAAATTAATTTAAAAAATTTGTCAAAATTCTATTGTTTTCATTGAAAATAATAAATAATAAAATAATAAAATAAAACAATAAAATAAAATAATAAAATAAAATAATAAAATTAGAATAATAAAATTTCACAAAAGAATTCAATTATTAAAAACGAATTTTAATAAAATTAGTCTCAACAATTCAATTGTCTTTAAAAGTAATAAATTCTTCGCAAAAATCAAATTATGTTCAAAAATTCACAAAAATTTTAGTCATAATTTTAATTATTCTTATAAATAATAAAATTTTTCTCCGAAATTCAAATATTTAGGAAAAATTTTTAATAATGTTTTTTAACAATTTTCAAAATCCATTTGTTTGCAATATTCAATTTTATGGAAATTTTAATTATTCGTTAATTAGTCATTTAAATATATGTGAGGAAATAAAAGCTTTAAATTCTATCTAAAATTTTAACTGAAATTCATTTTAAAAATTAATTGTTAACAGAAAATTCTATGAGAATTCAATTACTTAAATACAAACAAAGATAATTTATTGATTATTTGTTCTAAAAATTCAATTCTGGTAAAGAATTTTATCAAAAAATTTTTTAAATAATAGAATTCTTTTGACGAATTTAAATAAAATTCAAAGAAATAATTACAATTTTGAGAAAATCGATTAAAATTGTATTAAAAATAATTGAAATACTGCAATGATTTTTAGAAATTTTTATTTTTTGGTAAAATAATTCAAAGTTTGTGTAGAATGTTATAAAAACTTTTGTTTAATAATTAAATTTTTTTACCATAAAAATAATTATTTTATTCCATGTTTTTTTTTCTATAAAAATAAATGTTTTATTAAATAATTCCATGTTTCTCAAAATTCAATTTTCGTAAAGAATTTTATCAACAAATTTTTAAATAATTGAATTCTCTTGACAAATTTTGAAAAAAAATTTTTAGGAATAATTTCAAATTTCATCAAATTTGATAAAAATTGTACATCAATGTTAATTTTGATTAATTTTAATTAATAAAATAAATTTAACATTAATTTTGTAATTATATAATTTCTCATTTAGCATCCCAGATTCTTACTTTTATTTTTTGTACAAATTTAGATTTACAGACCGAATTTAATTCTTTTGGGAACGCATAAGAGAACCTGTATCGGTATACAAACATAAGTTCCTATTTGTACTCTCTATAAACTTTAATTATTAAAAATATTTATTAATTTTAATTAATAACTGATTTTTTGCCTTTTAATTACTTTATAGTTCCTTTATTTTGAATCAAAAATTGAAGAACAAAGATCAATTTTTTTTCTCTTTGTAGATTTTTAAGGAAAAAAAAACGTTTTTGAATAATTTCCATTTTATTCGACTGTTCGACAATTTGTGAATTTTGAATTATAAAACACCAGGTGTTCTAATGCATCGTGGCTGAAATGAACGTAAGCAATCGTTGAGAGATATACGTGCACGGCAAAGATTATTCTATCTTGTCAGAAGTGATAGACGATCGAGCGTGTGCGGCATAATAGAGAAGTTTTCATGAAGATTCGAGCAGTTCTTCGCACGCGAGGAATGAAGAAGAGTTTTGAATTCAGCATTTCTGAAGCAACAAACGATCGTTTTCAGCGATACAAACGCAGTTTACTATAAATAGTGTAAAACATGATTATAACGTTTTAATCGTGATCACGTCGGCAACATCATCAACTTTTAAGCAATGATTTTCATTAAAAATTGAAAACTTCATAGGGAACTAACATGTAAACATTCAGTATTTATTTCACAAAGTTTTAAATTGTTTAAACAATTGTTTGATCATAATTATATTTTTTTTAACAAATAAAATAAATTTTACTTTTATTTATTTTTTAATTTAATTTAATTTTTTTCAATTTTTTCATTTTTTATTGCATACTGGATAATTTAATGCGAGTAAAATTTAAATTGACATCAAGAAAATCCAAATTTTAATTCTTTATAATAAAATTTAAACAAAAAATACATTTGTTTAAACAATTGTTAATGTGTTGCTATAAAATAATGTTTTTAACATTTAACAATTTTTTTGGTAAATCAGAAACATATTTCAGTATTTCCGAAGTAAAATTTTTTTATATAATTACACTGTTTTATTAAATAAACAATACATTAATTAATTAACTAAAAAAGGACAAGATTGTAAAAATTTAATTTCTAGGATATTTCTACGTATTTTTTCACTCAAAATTTAATGGCTTATTAATACATCAGCATTCAGTATTAATTTCATAAAGTTTTAAATTGTTTAAACAATTTTTTATTATTAATAAATAAATTAATTAAATAAATTCAATTTTTTGTTAAATTTGATTTAAAAAAAATTAAAAATTCGATTTTTTAATCTTGAAATGTTTTTTATTAAAATTAACTAAAACTTAAAAATGTGTCCTGCAAAATGACAATTTTTTAAATTATTTAAACAAATCATTAATTATTTTTTAACTTTTACCAAATAAACTAAATTTTTTGTTAAATTTGCTAAAAAAACAATTAAAATTACTTTGATTTCTAAAATGTTTATATTAAGAAATTGTTAGAATATTGAAAAAAACTTTCTTACATCTAATTTCAAAATTGTTTAAACAAATTATTTTTGTTATTTTAAAAAAAATTCGAGTCGCTAAATAATAAAATTTCATTTTTTTATTTTTACATTTTTTATTACATACGGGATAATGCAGTGAGTAAAATTTCAATTGGAATTTAAAAAAATCGAAATTTTAATATTTTAAAAATAAAATTTAATAAAGAAATATAATTAATTTGTTTAAACAATTGTTAAATATTTACACAATTTTTTTTTACTTAATTATTTCCTGTGTAAATTTGTTGAAAAATCTTTTAAAAAAATAAGAATTTTCTTGGTTATTATTAAAAAAAATTTACAAGTAAGAATAAAAAATTGTTTAAACAATTTAAAACTTTATAAAATTAATACTCAATGTCGATATGTTAAATACCCATTAAATTTTTAGTGAAAAAGTAAAAGAAAAATTTCAATCTACAAATTGAATTTTTCCAATTATGTTCGTTTTTCCAAACGTTAATTATTTAATAATTTATTTAATTCAAGAGTCTAATTATATAAAAATTTTTCCATCAAATTTACTTTTGTCTAAAAAAATATTTACTTTTCTAATAAACCACAATTAACTCTCACTTTGTCACTAATTTGTATAAAAGAATAACTCTATTATCTCTGTATGAATAACTATATCACTAATCCTACGTAATTTTTTTATTTAATTACAGTAGAAAATTTCTATTTACATGGGGGGTAAAAATAAAAAAGATTATACAAAACTCAAAAGACAAATGTTTGTTCACTGACTCTGAATAATAAATTAAACCTGATTTAAACGAAGGCCATGACCAGATCTAAAACCTACTGTGTATAATTAACACACAAGACTGAAGGAAATGTAATAAAACTGCTCGGAAAGTAGAGTTAATAGAGGCCAACAAGAAATGAAAAACAGGTCATAATAATTGCATTTCACTTCTCTCTCTCTCTCTTTCTCTCTCTACTCCTCAATTCTAAAAATATTTCAAAAAAAAAATTGACAACTTCGATTTTTAATTCAAAAATTCCCCAAGATCATGAATATTTCATGAAATATTATTTATTATATACCATTCAAATATTTTGCATCATCACTTTTTCCTTTCTTCTTGAATTAAATAATTTCATGTTTCAATTATATATGAGTCATGACGACGATGACCTATGTGATCTCTTAGAAGATAAAGTATTTCGAGTATGAAAAAAAAAATTTTTTTTTCCTTAGAGATGTATTTGATAATTTAAGTTGCCTAATTTTAAATTTACAATGTCTGATCATTTGTGCGATAAGCAAATTTTTTCCTAAAGTGTGAGTAATGTATAAAAAGCTATTTGCGAGTTAAAAAAGAATTCGGCGAAAAAAAATGAAATTATCAATTAATTTGCAGAGTTCATGAATTCGGAGAAAAATGTGACAGAAATAAATGTAAGAAAGCACATTTTAGCTAAATATATGCACGAATTATAAATTACGTCAAATTTCTTTCATAATCGTAAAGTAACTACGGAAATAAAAATTGAACTTGTTAACAAGTTGAATGTTTGAAGTTGAACATTTCTCGTTTGAATTTTATGAGATTTATTTCATTTTTTATTGGCTTGGAAAAATTTTTCATTTTTGTAATTTCATATTTAGAAATATAGTTAAGGAAAATAATATAATTTTTATAATAATTAAAGTATAATTTTTAAGATAGTAAAAATATAATTTTTAAGATAGTAAAAATATAATTTTTAAGATTGTAAAAATATAATTTTTATAATAATAAAAATATAATTTTTATAACAATAAAAATATAATTTTTATAACAATAAAAATATAATTTTTATAACAATAAAAATATAATTTTTATAACAATAAAAATATAATTTTTATAACAATAAAAATATAATTTTTATAACAAACAAAAGTATAATTTCTATTATAATAAAAATATAATTTTCATAATAACAAAAATATAATCTTTATAATAATAAAAATAATAATTGTTAGACAGAATTGAAAATTAAATGCCATGTTTCAGTGTAAATCACAATTTTTTTTACTATTTAAAATTAGAAAGCAAGAATTTTTTTTAAAAGAAACGTTATTGTCTGTTATAAAGTTCACGACGAACTCGACGATAATGATTTGTAATTATTAATAATTAATAATTTTGTTAAAAGTAAATTTATTTGGAAAAATTATTTTCTACAAATTGTTTTCTCAATGGAAGTGGTTCATTTCTTTTTTACGATTCCCAGTGAGTTGATTGCCTAGTAGCGCGAAATTTATGACTGTCTAGCGTCCTCATTATGTTCTGTCATCGTTAAACGAAGATCAAAGTGTTAAATAGTCAAAGAGTTTTAATGAAAATTGTCTAGTTCGATTGAAATGTTAGCGTCAAAAATAATCCCCTATTATATTCCAGAGAAATATTAATTTTCTGCAAAATTTCCAAGATTTTGGACTCGAAGAAGAATTCAATCAACCGAACAAAAAAAATTTTAGACAATAATCAATAATAATAGTAATCAATAATAATAATAATAATAATCAATAATCAAGTGAATTGTATTTTTTATACAATTATTATTTTTAATATTATTTTTTTCTTTATTTTTTTGATTTATTACTATTGTTTTTTAAAAATAATAATACAGAAAAAAATTAAGAAAAAATAGTAGTAAAAAAAAATAAATAAGAAATAAATAAGAAATAAATAAAAATTAAGAAAAAAAAATAAATAAAAAAAAATAAAAAACAATAATAATAAATACAGAAAATAAAGAAAAAAAATATGTTTAATATTTAATTTAATTTTTTATTTAATTATTAATTTAATACTTAAAAATATTTTTTTCTTTATTTTCTTTATTTATTAATATTGTATTTTATTATTCTTTTATTATTTTTTTTATTATTATTATTTTTTCTTTATTGTTATTTTTTTTTATATAATTAAAAAAAATAGTTACACATATTTTGATTCTAGTTCAATCACATAACTTGAGGACTATATTGAAAAGTAGACTTTTAAACAAAAATTAATAAATAAAAAAATAAAAAAATAAAAAACACTTTCCCAGGAAAATATTTTTACTGCTTTGTGTCCAATTATAAACGTACATTAGCGAAAATAAATTCAACGATGCTCTCCATCATAATAAAGTATGATTTATTCGTCTAACTTGCATCGCGCGTAATTACTCTACTGAGTGGCAAACGCACATTTATTTTAGAAATATATAACATTTAAACTCCGCCGATCTCGCGCTATAAATCTTGCAATTTACGTGTCCCGCTTATATGTACTGCTGGACAATACCTAGTAAATGACAGTGTGCAACAAAATATGAGAAACCTTTAAAAAATGTTATTTTTATTTTAAAATTTAAATTTTTAAATTTTTAAATTTTTCTAATACTTTTACATTTTAATTTTCAATTTAAAAAATTTTTTTTTAATTTTATTTTTTAGATTCGAACAAAATTTTTTCTCTAGATTATTTTTTTACCCTTTCTTTCTCTATAGAGAATATTATGATTTTTCAATTGTTAATTAATACCCGACAAATTTTTTAACATCAATAATAAATTCCTCGCAGACATAAATAAAATTCGACACTGAGAATAAAAATTTTTTTAACCAAACATAAGCAGTTAACCAAAAAGTACTTTTGTACTAAAGTGCACGTCCCGTTTATTATGTTAAATAAATAAATAAATAAAATATGTTTATTTTAAAGATATTTTATTATTGAATTAAACGTAATTTTTATTGAATTAAAACTTACTAGTATCGACTCAAAATTATTATGTTTAAATCAAACATAATTAATAATAAACATTATTAATAATTGCACATTATTAATAAACATTAATAATAATAATAATAATAATAATAATAATAATTAATTAAATAATTATAATTTATAATAATTAATCATTAGTAATTAATAATAATTATAATTAATAATAATAATAATAATAATAATTTTATAATTGGTTGACTGTATAACAAAGATAATTAAGTTTGATTCAAATATATTATTTTCTCAGTGGAATAGATTTAATAAAAATTAAAAATTGAAATTTGTAATTTGTAATTTGTAATTTGTAATTTGTAATTTTGATTATTTCGGAAGGAACCCTAATTGGAAAATTCGTGATTAAAAATTGATTTCCAGCTGTATACAAGTGTGTCAATGTACTTGGAATTAAATTGGAAGATACAAATCAACTTATTGCATTTTAACATTTTAACATTTGAACATTGTCAATTGGAATTTTTCCCAAGTGGAGATTATGATTAATGGCCTATTTATGCGTCTCCGATTTAAATTGACGTACTATTAGACATTATCTTCTGACAAGATCACGTTCAGTCATTGATAAATTATTATTTGTAATTCACGCGCGGAGTTTAGATCTAAAACACCAGCGGATGTCCCTTTAAATATTTATTTGCGAAAAAAATTTTCCATTTTTAAACTTATAAAAATAATAAGTCGTCAAAATTAATTTTCAGCTGCTTTTTTAAAAAATTAATTATCGAGTATACAAAACCTGTAATTATAATAACAATAATCATAATAATTGATTATTAATTAATATTAATAGTAATAAGAATAAAAATAATAATAGTAATAAGAATAAAAATAATAATAGTAATAATAATAATAATAATAATATAATTTCCTGCTCGTTATCTCTAATATTTATAAATAATTTGTAATAAATAAATAAATTTTTAATAATAATCACTATTGATAAATAATAATTTGTAATAATAATCACTATTTACAAATAATAATTTTTCTAAAATATTAATATGTTTGTAAATAATAATATTTATAAAATATTTATATATTTATAAAAAGAAATTACTTCTGCATTTTGTTATCAATGTAGAAAATAAAATGACTATTCTATCCCTCTTTAAGTGTAAATAATTTGTCATAACTTTCTATCTAATCCGACAATTATTAAATAATAAATTATCAGCTTTAGATGCAAGATTGTGTATAATTATGAAATTTATAATATTGCATAATGTTACATTAAGAATGTTTTTTTTTGTATAGATTTTCATAACTTTATAAAGAAACTATATACTAGTAAGTTCATTACTTATTTTTCAATCTCTGGAAAATGAAATGTAATTATTTTATTATTAACGATTCTTCATCTATCTGTAAATAAATTGTAATAAGAAATGGTTTATAAGTTTATAAATAAAAAATAAATAAAAAAGAAATAAAAAATAAAAAAGAAATAAAAAAGAAATAAAATATAAATAATAAATAAATAAAAAATAAATAATAAATAAATAATAAATAAATAATAAATAAATAAAAAATAAATAAAAAATAAATAAAAAATAAATAAAAAATAAATAAAAAATAAATAAAAAATAAATAATAAATAAATAATAAATAAATAATAAATAAATAATAAATAAATAATAAATAAATAATAAATAAATAATAAATAAATAATAAATAAATAATAAATAAATAATAAATAAATAATAAATAAATAATAAATAAATAATAAATAAATAATAAATAAAATATACGAAAAAAATTCTCATTAAAAATAAGAATGTCTTCTTTTTTTCTTCATAAAATGATTTTTTTTTATCATAAAATGATTTATTTGTTTTTATTTTAAACAAAATGATGCAAATTTTTTTGCGGTATTTTCAATTCTAAATTTAAAATTAAAAAAATTTGTCAATTTCCGGTTATGGCAATTTTTTTTTCGAAAAGAAAATGAGCACAACTTGGATATTTTCTTTAACTTAAGTATGTCATCAAACTGAGTGTTTGATGACACTGCAACAATTTAATTTTTTCATTAAAAAGCTCACGATCTCAAATTTTCGCTTACTACAGACAGACATTCTTCTTTCATATAAATAATATAATAACCCATTTCTTATTTAACCTCCTACAAAAGAAGAACTTACATTCAACATTCGCATATAAATTTAATTAATTCTTCATTCATTATTCAAACAAAACTTTTCATTCATCAAAAACTTTTTTATTTAACGAAATTTTTTCAATTTGAAATTACAATTTTTCCTATTTTATCAGCAGGTGAATATTACAATTTCTTTTCAATGTACAAAAAAATAAAAATCCACAAAAAAAGAACCATAAAAAAAATTTATAATAATTATTACCTACTACACTGAAAAAAAATTTATTTGATTCAAATACAGTTTATTTGATTTGAATAAAAATTATTTGATTCAAATAAAAATTATTTGATTTAAGTAAATATTTATTTGATTTAAGTAAATATTTATTTGATAATAGTCAAATAATCGGTTATTTGAATCAAATAAATTTTTTTTCAGTGTATGTTAACTTATTAACAGTATCAAGTGGCAACGAATTGATACCAAAAATATGGATCAAATAAAAAATTGATCCAGATTTTTGTCATTTAATTTGATCCACTTTAGTGTCAATTTGATACTTTCATGAAAACAGTGCAAGGAGATGTAAAAAAAGTTGGTTTAATTTTTTATATAGTATTTCGAAAGAGTGTTTAAAAATTTTTGAAAAACAAAAAATAATCATGTTCTTTATAATCGAGTCGTGAAAAGTTAAAATTTTTATTATACAATAATCGCGATTTTATATATATATATATACAAGGAAGTTTGTCGATAAGTTTTCTCGTTATCGAGATAATTATGTAAATCGTCCGTTGGCCGATTATATTGATTGATATATTATATTATGTAGTTCAACGACAGGCACGATCTGCGTGCCAACGGCGAACGAGAAAGAAAGAAAAAAAAAGTTAAAGAGGGGGGGGGGGCTTTGACAGATCGTCATTATGCTAATGAAGAGGTTCCTGCCCTTCGGCCCCAAACGTATACATATATGTATCAGAAGTTTCTCAATATTCCAACACACGAACTTTACAAATATTTATATTGTTATTATTATTATGATTATTATTATTACTATTAAAATTGCTATTATTATTTATTTATTATTATTTTTTATTTATTATTATTGTTCTTTTTATTGCAACTATAGTTATTGAAAAAATAGAATATAAAAAATATAAATATATATTATAAAAATAAAATATAAAAAATATAAATATATATTATAAAAATAGAATATAAAATAGAAAAAAATAAATAAAATAGAAAAATAGAATATAAAAATAAAATTAAAAATTTTTTAATTCAAATTTAAAAATGAATTCAATTTTTAAAGAATTGAGTTTATTAAATTCAAAAATAAATCAAATTCAAAAGCGTTTAAATTTGAAATTTTTATAAAATTTCAATTTTTCATAAATTTAAATAGAAAATTTAAAAAAAAACTTTGACTATTGCAAAATGTTGATAGTAATTCAAATTCTTCTTGAAATTTGTCAAAAACTTGTCAATATATAAATTTAATTAATTATTCAAAATTTCAATTTTCAAAATTTTACTCGCAGTGATTGTTAATTTCAATACATAATTAATTTGGAAACCTATTGATGGAATTATTATTATTATTTTTAGTTAAAAACATTTTTAAAAAATTTCTAATCAGTTTAAAAATGGACTTTTAACAAATTTTAGAAAATTGAATTTTTGGAGAAGTTAAAATTTACAAAAAATTGAAGAAATTCAATTACTTTTTAATCGTAATAAAATTCTTCATACAAAAGTTCAATTAGGTTCAAAATTTAAAGAATTCTTTCCGTTAAAATCACAACTATCTTTATAAATAACAAAATTCAATTATTTTTGAAAAAATTTTCTCATTTTCCTTTATTCAATGTCTACTATTACAATAAATTTCCTCAAATAGTTAAATTATTTCCTAGAAAATTAATAGAATTGAACTTGAACATTTAATTATTTTTATAAATAAAATTAAAATTGCAGAGGAGTTCAATTAAAATTTTTTTTAAAAATAAATTTCATCGCAATAATTTAATTAGTTTAAAAAATAATGCATTTTTTTATAAAGTCAATTAGTTTTATAAATAATAATTACAATTAAATAATAATAATTTTATAAATTATTGAACTGAAAAAAAATTGTTTACACTCTGAATTGGAGTTGATAAAAATGATTACTAATTTTAATTACTTACTGACTTTTTGCGTAAAGTTTACTAAAAAGAAAATTAATAGAAATTACTATTTATTAATCTCTACTAATTTTTTTTTTAGTTAAAATTGCTGATTTAGAAACAAAAAGTCAGTAATTTAAATTGGGAAACATTTTGATACTAATTCAAACTTAGAGAGTACAATAATAGAAAAATATTATAAAAAATATTATCATTAAAATATCATCATCGCAATTATATAAAACTATACCAAAAGTTAGTATTTGCTAATAAGTCAGAGAAAATTAAATATTCCTTTTCTCCTGCAATTTAAGCTTTTTAGCCTAAAATATATTTTTTTTCTATACCTGACTTTTGGAACGAAAAGCAAAAGATTTTCTCCTCAAGGAAATTGCATTTTGTGAGTCACGTGCGTTTTTTCTCTCTTTCTCTCTTTGCTTCTTCCCACTATATTGTAGAATTAAAAAAAGAAATAAAAGAAACCCGGAAAAAGTCAAAGAATTATATCTCTTGTAATAGATTATCAGAATATAAAAATACCAAGAAATTGTGGAATTTGATTTATGTAAAAAAAATTTAAAGAATCAGAAGCTTGAATTTACTGCGGGAGATAATTTTTCAAGGTAAAAGCCGCTTCTGATGATGAGAATAGAGTTCCTAATCTCTCTTAAAAATGAAAGATCACGAGTCGACATATTTTTCTCCAAGGAGATTATATAAATACACGTTTGAAAAAATGCGGTAGGTCAGTTATTTGGATCCTCTAACAGTTTGTATGGGAAATTATCGAAATTCTTTTTTTTTGAATATTTAGACTACTATTAACACCTATTTTTAATCATTTTTTGTCATCTATTATTATTCATTCATTCATTCATTCATTCATTCATTCAATTATTATGTCATTCTTTAAGTTATAACAAAATGATATTAGTAACAAAATAATAATAATTTTGGTCTTGATTTGTAAATAAATAAATAAAAGAATACAATTTTGTAAAAGTATTTTACAATTAGGGGAAAAAGTGCAACAAACCGAAATTTTGATATAAAAAATACCAAAGTTAAAAAAAATAAGGGGAATTGAGTAATAAAATTATATTAAATGTCAAGAAGGTTAATTAAATTTTATTATAACTTCACTAAATTCTACGTAAGTTTTTTAAAAATTTTTTTCTCTCTTATTATTTCTGCAAATATCAAGAATTTTAATTCAATTTTAATATTACTTTACTGAATTCCCCATAAGTTTTTTTAAAGTTTACTATTTTTTATATCAAAATTTCGGTTTGTCGCACTTTTTCCCCAAAGTGTAAAATACTTTAACAAAATTTAAAAAACATTTTCTTTCAGTGCAAATAAAAAATGAAATAAGAAATAATTTTAATAATAATAACAACATAATTATTATTTTATTATTATTATCATTATTTATTTATTATTATTATTTATTTATTATTATTATTATTTATTATTATTATTATTATTATTATTATTAATATTATTATTATTATATGATTTAAAATAAAAACAATAATATTAAAAAATAATAATATTCTACAAGTTCTACAAAATATTAATAGGAATAAAAATAGTAGTATTAATAATAAAAATATTTACAATAATAAAAACTAGAAATTATAAAATTTTGTTCCAATTATCAGTTTTCTGGGTCTAAATGAATTATTTTTGGGGGAAGTGGAGAAGGGCTTGAAATAAAATAAAATTAAGAGTTTAAATAATTTTAATAATAATAATAATAATAATAATAATAATAATAACAAATAGAAAATAAAAATAAAATGTTAACAATAATAAATAAAAAAAGTAATAAATAATGTTGTTTTTGTTAGAAATTAATAATTTAAGCTATTTTATAATAAATAATAGTCAAAAATGTTTACAGTTTTCTACATATTATACACGAATCTTTAAAATTACTAAAAAAAACAGGTTTATTTTTTTTTATAAATTCTTTTAAATTCCTTACTACGTAAAGGTCAAATAAACAAATACACGAAAAACCGGTTGATGCATTTTATTCAAAAACCTTTATAGAAATACATCTATAAAAGGTCAATGCTGATTAAAATTTTTTATTCCGAAAAAATAAATTCGCCAATGTTGTATATAATTTAAAAATTCATTTATAACCCATTTCTCTTATCTTAACGTAAATATAATTGAATTTAATTAATTTTTATTCCTTTCTTTTGCAATTTTTGATTTGTCCAGAGATAATTATAATTTTATCACTATTTTCAGTTTTTTAAAAATATACATTTTACATTTATAATTTTTAACGTTTTCTTTAATTCAAATTCTAGAATATAGATTTTTTTCAATTTTTTACAAGATCACAGGTAGATTTATAATTTTTTGCTAGATTTTCAATTTTTTGGACTATATTTTGAATTTTTTTTTTACTTCACTGAAAGAAATTTTATTATCTAATTCTACACTGACAAAGAAATTTATTTGATTCAAATAACCGATTATTTGCCTATAATCAAATAAATATTTATTTGAATCAAATAATTTTTACTTGAATCAAATAAATTGTATTTGAATCAAATATTTCAGTAATTGAAGCAAATACTAATTTATTGATTCAAATAAAAATTATTTGATTCAAGTAAATATTTATTTGATTATAGACAAATAATCTGTTATTTGAATCAAATAAATTTTTTTTTCAGTGTATAAAAGATATTTTACAAGTGTAGGACAAAATTAAAAAAAAAAGAAATTTTCTCATCAGATGTACTAAACATTAAAAATATTTAATGGTAGTAAAATTATTTTTGCAAATATCAAGAATTTTAATTCAATTTTAACATAACTTTACTAAATTACGTATAAGTTTTATTTTTTTAGTATTTTTTATATCAAAATTTGCCATTATCCCAATTTGTCCTACACTTGTAAAGAACTTTTAGAAAATTTAATAATATCTTTAATTTTTTAAAATTAGATTCAAGTTTTCTTTTTTATTTTTCAATTTTAATTTAATAATAACTGTATTATTTTTTACTACATTTTAATTCGAAGCTGTACTACTTAATTTTAATTGTATAATCTAATTTTCCGGGTTTGTTTTTGTGGAATATTTTTTTTTTTTATAATGTAAGTCACGATTCGTTTCGATGCGTTATTATCTCTGCGTGCGTCTTTGGCGAATTAGAAAAAGAGAATATAGAGGAAATAAAAAAAATGAATGAAAGAAAATCGAATAAAAGGCTCATATAGTTGAGAGAGAGAAGAGCAATAATACAGTGTTCAGTCGGTCTTTTTAAAAGGCAACAGGACGCCGCTTCCGAACGAAAGGCATATCTTTCGAAAATTAATGACTAGACATGTATATTTATGAAGAAAAGAATAATACAATATTGAATTACAATTTTAATTTCAATTCCATAACCCAAGTGTGTGTTGGTAATAATTTCTATTTTACCCAATTACAATTTTATCTACTCATCTTTAGACTAATTTTTCTTTTTCGCCCCATACGCAGAACAAAAATTAACGAAGGTCTTAACAGTTTTTCCTCAAGAATATCAAAATTAAGATGTGAAAAAGTATAAAAATATCTCGAAGCAACTATTTTTTGGTCTCAATTTTACCGAATTTTAAAGAAGACAGATTTTTTCTGCAGGTACCACATTAAACGAATTATCAAAAAAGAATTAAAATTTTGCGAACCATGATTAATTTTTAAAAATTCTGTACTCCTTTAATGATTTTCGAAGAGTTGATATTCTCAATTCTTGATTTTCAGAGGTTGTAACTTGTAAATAAAGTAAAAAGAAAAACAGATTAGTTAATGGTAGAGAATGATGATCTCCTTTCAACACACACGCATCTTTATTCTTTCTTTCTTCAACAATTTGATTCGCGGCCAAATTATCTTGTACCGTTTTCGAGGTGGTAACGTGTTATTTAACCGGTTGTATATACGGCGGATCAGAATTATCGATAGGACAACAAAATTGCCTATACTCATCATCCTCGTATTCTTATTCTTTTATCGAGCAATGAAAAAAAATTATTATGTAAAAAAAAAATATTTACGGTTGTGTGTATAGGAAAAGTAAACATTACTACCGTTTATCTTCACTGATACGCCACGCAGATAATCTAAAGAGGATGTAATTAAAAATCTCTGCAATTTATTTTTTAAAACTTTTTCCTCCTTCTTCTTTTTCTTTCTTTTGGAAGTTTAAAAAATGCGCAAAGAATTTTAAATCGTTGATTCAAATATTCGCGAGGGAATTTTTGAACCATCTTCTGATGGTTTGTATCAAAAATTGCGACTATAATGCCAAAAATATGGGTCAAATTAGAAGTTAATCTTAATTTTTTGATAATAATTTTTATACTTGTTTCTCCTTCTTCTTTCTTATGGGAATTAGTTAAAAAATTAGCAACTTGAATCGTTCATTCAAATTTTTACGAGGCAATTTTTAAACCATCTTCTGTTAACTTGTTTTAAAAATTTCCGACGAGTACCAAAAAATATGGGTTAAATTAGAAGTTAATCGTAATTTTTTGATAATAATTTTTATACTTGTTTCTCCTTCTTCTTTCTTATGGGAATTAGTTAAAAAATTAGCAACTTGAATCGTTCATTCAAATTTTTACGAGGCAATTTTTAAACCATCTTCTGTTAACTCGTATCAAAAATTCCGACGAGTACCAAAAAATATGGGTCAAATTAGAAGCAAATCCAAATTTTTTGCTATCAATTTTGTTCTACTTTTGTATACAAAGAATTTGGATCAGAAAAAAATTAGTCTAAATTATTTTCGTATCAATTTGACCCATTTTAATATTGTCATTCTTTCAAGAAAGTTTTCAAACAGTTGTGCTCGATTCTGGATTTTGGAAACAATTATTATTCAATTATTGAACAATATTCACAAATTGATATTTTTTCGAAAAGTTCACTATCACTAGCAGTTGTATTTAGAAAAGACAATTTACTTCTCAGTTTCTCGAACAGCAAAGTAAATTAATTAGCATCTGACGTACAGAGTCAGAAACAGTATACAAACGATTCAAGCCACGAAATGCTCTCGCAATTCTCGTGAGTCATCGATCTTCACTCCACGTGTGCATTTCTATCCAAACAAGAAATTTATTTTCAACCGAATCGTCTAGTTTTGAAAGTCCTTTTTCGAAAACCCATTGCAATTAAAAAAAACTCCCTAAATTTAGCGCTAAAAAAATGTTTGCCGAAATATTTCTAACCTTTTACAACCGCAGATATAAAAAAGAATGTTTCCTTAAAATAGAATTTCTAATTTTATAATTTCTAATTTTACAACTTTGACGAGTCTATTTATACATACAGACTGGCGGCAATAAAAAAAAAGAAGAGAAATTTAATTAACTTCACACATTGTTATCAAAAATTCTCATCTTAACTCATGGTCGCGCGCAGTTGCAACAATCTTGTATATTAGTTCTGTGAATTTACCTCCTGAACTGTATATATAATCTGTCCTCTCTCACTCGCCTTATCTCTTTTCATTTTTTGCAATGCGATAATTCCACTACTTCTCTAATTCCATCTTGTACATAACTTTAAAATGTTTCGTGGAAATTTGCTTTCATTTGTATAAAAGAATGAGAAAAATAAAAAAATAAAAAATATTTAATCCCTTCAAGTGAGTCCAATTAACAGCACGCTGGACATTAAAATTCCTAGGCTACTAATTAATATTTAACATTCGTTTACTTCGTTTTCAGTTGCAATAAAAATGTATGCAAATAGCGCAAAATCCTCTGAGGGAATTATTTTTCAACTCAAATATATTTATTTCTTTTTATTTGAATACAATTTTTAAATTTTTACCTTATTCCTTTCTCTATAAAGAAAAAATAAAAAATAAAATTAAAATTAAAATTAAAATTTGTATACAAATTTTAATTGGTCACAATGTCTGCTAATTTCAAGAAGTGACTGATTTTCAATTCGTAATTTTTACTATAATATTTATTATAGTAATTTCTACTAATTTATTAATCGAATTCACTAATTTAATAATTTTCAATTAGTAAATTTTACTAATAATTTACTACTAATTTTAATAATTTTTACTAATTTATTATTTAAATTGACTAACTTGGTAATCAAGAAAAAAATAACTACTAATTCAAATTTAGAGAGTGTCTTAAGGAATTCAAATAAGCGCGACAGTAATTTCAAAACATAATGAATTTGTGTTGTTTTTTTAATTATTCTTTTAATAATTTTACTAAATAATATTATCCCATAATTTTATTGAATAATTTTTTGTTAAATAATTTTATTAAAAAATTTTATTGAATAATTTTATTGAAAAATTGTATTACATAATTTTATTGAATAATTTTGTTAAATAATTTTATTACATAAAAATCTTCCTAAAAAATCAAATCTGTTCAACAATTCAACAAAATTAACGTTAATAATTCAATTATTTTTAGAAATAATAAACTTCTACAACATTCAATTATTTTAAAAAAAATTGTTTCTAATTCTCGTCAACATTTAAATTATCTTTAGAATCAGCACAATTAGTCGTCAAATTGAATTATGCTCAGAAATTTTTATAAAATTCATGGAAAAGTTCAATTATTTTCAAACTTAATAAAATTCTTCGACAAAATTCAATTATTTTCAACAATTGAAAATAATTAACTTTAAAAATTCAATTATGTTTCGAAATAATAAAGTTCTACAAAATTTAAATTATTTAAAAAATTTGTGTTAAAAATTGTCATCAACATTGCACTTATCTTTAAAATTAGTAAAATTCTTCTTCAAAATTCAATTATTTTCAGAAATTCTAACAAAATTCATTGCAAAATTCAATTAATTTTAAAATTAGTAAAATTCTTCTTCAAAATTCAATTATTTTTAAAATTAGTAAAATTCTTCATCAAAATTCAATTATTTTCGGAAATTCTAACAAAAATTCATCGCAAAATTCAATTATTTTTAAAATTAGTAAAATTCTTCTTCAAAATTTAATTATTTTTAAAATTAGTAAAATTCTTCATCAAAATTCAATTATTTTCAGAAATTCAAACAAAAATTCATCGCAAAATTCAATTATTTTTAAAATTAGTAAAATTCTTCTTCAAAATTCAATTATTTTCAGAAATTCTAACAAAATTCATTGCAAAATTTAATTATTCTTAAAATTAATAAAAATCTTTGACAAAATTAAATTATTTTCAAAAGTAATAAAATTCTTTTACAAAATTTAATTATGTTCAACAATTGAAAATAATCAACGTCAAAAATTCAATTATTTTCCGAAATAATAAGATTCAACAAAATTTTATTATTAAAAAAAAACTTTGTTAAAAATTGTCGTCAACATTGCACTTGTCTGTAAAATTAGTAAAATTCTTCTTCAAAATTCAATTATTTTCGGAAGTTCTAACAAAAATTCAATTATTTTTAATACTAGTTAAATTATTCTTCAAAATTCAATTATTTTTAGAAATTCTAAAAAAATTCATTGCATAAATAAATTTTTTTTTAAATTAGTAAAATTCTTCTTCAAAATTCAATTGTTTTTAAAATTAGTAAAAATCTTCTTCAAAATTCAATTATTACATAATTTTATTAAATAATGTTATTGAATAATTTTATTACGTAATTTAATTAAATAATTTTATTGAATAATTTTATTAAATAATTTTATTAAATAATTTTATTGAATAATTTTATAACATAATTTTATTGAATAATTTTATTAAATATTTTTATTGAGTAATTTTATTAATTAATTTTATATAAAAATTTTATTAATTAATTTTATTGAATAATTTTATTAAATAATTTTATTGAACAATTTTATTACATATTAAATAAAAATTAAAAAAGACAAAAAAAACAGTGCAAATATTGTTTATAAAGGCAAAGCCGGCGAAGTTTATTTTTTTTGTCAAGTTTAATAAATGAAATTGGTTCGCGAGACAAAAGAAAAAGAAGTGAAAAGTGTCTGAACATGATTCGCAGCGGGGTCAACATTAAAACCAAATGCGGCTCGACAATCTCTGGTGAATCATTAACCCCGACTCCTGAGGTCAGTAATTGCTCGATCTACTGCGGTCGCATCATTGTCGGCTAGCCTTTTTGATGCTTGTTTTATTTTTCGGTAACGCACATATCTCCAGAATGACTCTTTTAGATTTGGCAATATGACATCTTCATTATATTAATTTTTATTTCCTTTTTTCTGTGTTTAAAAAATTTTATTATTTTTGTAGCAGAAATTAAAATCTAAACAATCCGCGATCATGCGCAACAAGAATTTAATAGAGGATACACTAGTATATTTATATGTGAATATGTTTTTTGTACATGTGAACTTATATTTTTTGTATAAGTGAGCATGGTTATTGCGTATATGCGCTTAGGTTTTTTGTACATGTGAATATATTTTGTGTACATGTGAATATGTTTTGTGTACATGTGAATTCTTTATGTACAAGTGAATTTTTTGTGTATATGTGAATGTTTTGTGTACATGTGCTCGTGTTTTGTGCACATGTGAATGTTTTGTGTATATGCGCTCGTGTTTTATGCACATGTGAACGTTTTGGTGTACATGTGCTCGTATTTTATGCACATGTGAACGTTTTGTGTATATGTGCTCGTGTTTTATGCCCATGTGAACATGAATAGGACTTTTTGGTATAATGTAGGTAGGTAGGTAGGTAAATGTAGGTAAGTAATTTTTTTCCTGTACATGTGCACACATGAACAACATACAAAACCAAAAGATACACATCTCTTATAGCGTGAAGCAAGTATTCAAAACTTCCACAAGGAATAACTTCACAAATTGCGTAATAACGAATAATCGCTCACAATATAATCCCTAGGATCATAAATTTATTTGTTACGCCTGTTGCAATAATCGTGCCGTGTATATAGTTTCCATTTTCACGGTTTTTCGAGAACGCGCCTGTAAACAAAATCCGGAAGCATTTTCTCCGTGTATATTCACACGAATCACGTGTGAAAAGTTTGCGTGGCGAATTTACAACTCATGTATAAATACAAAGTTGGAAGTTCATTCGCGCTTGTAAAGAAGCGAGGAGGAACATAAATTATTCCTCTATACAACACTAGTTTGCTTCGCCAAACTTTAAAGGGACAATAAGAATTCGCTTTTTGTCGCTTTGTTATAAAGGCGAAAATACTTCACACAAGGGTCAAATGTTCTTTTCTTTTCACTAAACTGAATATATGTATAGTATACATTTACGAGATGACTATTATTATTTCCAAGAATCAAGTCCTTAAATAGTCCCAATTTCCAAGTCTTGTAACCATTATTATATACATGTACCACACGAGAGAGAACACCCAACATAAGAGGGTTATAAATTTCTCGACATGATTCACTTTAGTTTGCTTGCTTTTATATGCGCGTAGCATTTGGGTCCAAAAGTGTCTCTATTTTGACATATACTCGCGCACTTTGTCATTGTGTCGCGACACATCTTTTTTAAAATCCAAGGTCGTAAAATTTTGAACAAAAATTTGTTTCTCTGATTTTATGAGAGATAAACTAAAAAGACTGTTTTACTAAAGGATAAAAAAATGGTAAAGAAATGATAAATATAGAAGTTGCACGGACTAGAAGAAAGACCCAGTGCTGTGGTTACACAGTGGGGCCAAATTTTTAAAAGTAAAATTCTTCGCAGAAATTCAAATCAGTTCAACAATTTAACAAAATTATTGTCAAAAATTCAACAATTTTTAGAAATAGAAAAATTCTCCCAAATTCAATTAATAAAATAATTTTTTTTAAATTCACGTCAACATTTCAATTATATTTATATTTAGCTGTAGCACAATTCGTTGTCGAAATTAAATTATTTTCAGGAATTTTAATAAAATTCATGAAAAAGTTCAATTATTTTAAAACTCAATAAAATCCTTCGACAAAATTCAATTATTCTTTTCATCAAAATCTTTTCCAAAAAAATTTAATAAAATATTTCCCTAAATTTAATTATTTGAAAAAATCTATTAAAATTCTTTGAAAGAATTCAATTATTTTCAGGAATAATAAAATTCCACAAAATTTAGTTATGTAAAAAAAATTTTGTTAAAATTTGTCGAAATTCAATTTTTCTTAAAATTAATAAAAGTCTTCTTCAAAATTCAATTATTTTCAGAAATTCTAACAAAATTCATTGCAAAATGCAATTATTTTTAAAATTATTTAAATTATTCGAAAAAATTCAATTATTCTTTTCATCAAAATCTTTTCCAAAAAAATTTAATAAAATATTTCCAAAAATTCAATTATTTTCAAAAAGTTTATTAAAATTCTGCGAAAGAATTCAATTATTTTGAGAAATAATAAAATTTTACAAAATTTAGTTATGTAAAAAAAATTTTGTTAAAAATTATCGAAATTTCAATTATCTTTAAAATTAGTAAAATTCTTCTGCAAAATTTAATTTTTTTCAGAAATTCTAACAAAATTCACTGCGAAATTCAATTATTCTTAAAATTAATAAAATTCTTCGACAAAATTTAATTATTTTCAAAAGTAATAAAATTTTTCTACAAAATTCAACAATTGAAAATAATCAACGTCAAAAATTCAATTATTTTCCGAAATATTAAAATACATTAAAATTTAATTATTTAAAAAAAAATTTTGTTAAAAATTGTCGTTAACATTATAATTATCTTTATGAATAGCAAAATTCTGCGTCGAAATTTAATTATTTTTAGGAGTTTCCATAAAATTCATTAAAAAATTCAACTATTTTCAAATTGTAATAAAACAATATTGTTGAAGAAATTTTTTTTAATCAATTTTAAGAAACATTTAATTATTCATTAAATTATTTATGTTCATGTTTAAATACTTGGATTCAAATAGAATTTTCTAACAAAAATTGATTTGAAAATAAATTTCAATTGAAGTTTTAGATAATAATTGAATTTTGGAGAAGTTTTGTTTATATTTATTTGTTTATAACAAAGTATGAAAAAATACATATTTTGCTAAAAAAAATTTAGTTTTTAAAATTTTTTAAATTTTTAAGTGCATTAGAAATCATATTTTAGTATTTCCGAAGTAAAAATTTTCATATATAATTACACTTTTATTAAATAAATGGAATTTTTATTATTCAAGCGACTTTTATTTTCTTAAAATAACGGAAATAGTTTTTTTAAGAACTTTGTTTTAAAAAATTTCTATTAACAGTTAAAAATATTAATAATTTGTTTAAATAATTATAAAAATTGTCATTTGCAAGTCACAATCTTGAAATTTAGTTCATTTAAATAGAAAAAATTTTAAGATTAAAAAATCGAAATTTTATTTTTTTTAATTAAAATTCAAAAAAACATAATTTGTTTCACCTAAAAAAAAATTTTTTTTAACTATTCTTAAACATTTACACAACTACCAGTATTTTTGTATTTAATTATATTCAATTATTTCGAGCGTAGAATGTTGAAACATGGAAAAAAATAGAATTTTTTGGTTCAGATTTTAAAAAATTTACAATTAATAATAAAAAATTGTTTAAACAATTTCAAAATTTATTTAATTAATACTTAATGTTTATATATGGTTGTTACCGATTAAATTTTAAATCTACTGCACGGTTGTTGATTGGACAGTTTCCCCTTCTGAATCTCGAGCGTCCAATCACTGAATGGGTCTCTCTCCCGGTCCGTGCTTTAGTTACCTGACTTACTTCTGTCAATTAACACAAAAAATCCAATGTTTCGCAAAAATGGATAAAAAAATATTGTGGAACTTACGAATTTATAGATTTAAAATTAGTCTAAAGTTAGTTTAAATTTGATCTGAAATTATAAAAAGTCTTTAGAATAGTAGATCTTAGAAAAAAGCCAAAATGTTGCAATAATTGCGGAACAGGAAAGAGGAAAAATCTCTGCTTCATATAATATAGCATTGAAATATATGTATACAATTAAGATTTAATAATCCACTTTGTCTTTGTTTAAACTGTTTCCAAGCCACTGGTATCATAATTATCAAAAGACCAATGTTTGCTGTAGCACAAAGATTGCGAGCTACTTTATAAGTCACTGTCACTTTGCATTCCCATAAACTGATAACAACTGTGAAAATATGTCAAGAATTCTGGGAATTGTAGACTAGGAGACAAATTATTGCTGTTAATAAAAGCCACTTTGTTATATGGACTCGACTAGATTCTTAGAATATGAATTCAGTTAAAGAGCCTCTCTCTCTCTCTTAATTATTATCTTTCTTTCTTTCTTTTCACTCTCTTTAAAAGAGGTGTGGTACTATCAATCTCAAAATAAAAACTTGTTCTTCTCCTATTTCCAGGTCAATTTTCCAATTCCCTCATAAATGAAATTTAATTAATTTTTTCCAAATTGAAAAAAATATGATTCTCTTTTTTTTGTAGTCGTAGAAAAAAAATATGTTGCGAAGATGCTTGAAATTATTTCCAAGCGAATCACAAAGGATCATTTAACGACTCTTGGACAATATATTTTCCCAAGCTGACACATCCAATTTACGATAGTTGTAAATGTCTTTTTGAGAATCGATTTTGGATCAATTTTTAGTTTCGTAAAGACATTTTTGAATGTTGGTAAAAAAAAAATAAATAAAAATACGTATGTTTGGGAACTGTTTGTTAAAAAAAGTTGATTTGTGGAAAATAATTATTTAATTCATGAACGTAGTTGGATTTCGGAAGTCGAAATATATTCAACTAGAAAAAAATCGTGAGATGTGTTATATTTTATCGACCATTAACACCTTGGGTGACCGTTATCGTTGTTCTCTTTTTATATTAGCGAGTCGTTAATTCGTTAACGAGCCAATGAACGGTGGTTCGATGTTTCTATGTTCGCCAAAGGTGTTTATTATATCTTCCTGTTTTCTATACCTAATTCGCTGTAATATTTTTCTTCTTCCTCTTTTTTTGTCAAAAAAGGAAAAAAAAGCAAAAAAGAAAAAAAAAAGTAGTTCAAAGATTGGCTTTCTCTATTCAATGTATAGACGATATGCTGAAGAGTGGCAAAACGTATCTTATAACTTATGTGCGCCCTGATGGTAAAACTCAGAATTTAAAGGCCGTCTGGCCTCTTGAGAAATCTGAGATGTATCTTTTCTCGAGCCTCGAACAACATTGCTTAATCGCTTATAAATACTGAGGGGGACAAATTTTTTTTTCTTGTAAAATTTAGTACTTCCAACCACAATACAACTGTTACTACTACTACTACTACTGCTGCTACTATTTTTACTACTACTTTCACTACTACAATTACTACACTGAAAATAAAAATTTAATTGGTTCAAATAACCGATTAATGGACTATTATAAATTAAATATTTAATTGAATCAAATAATATTCAATGGAATCAAATAAATTATATTTGAATCAATATCTTCAGTATTTGAAGCAAACTTGTATCAAAAATTCCGGCGAGTACCAAAAAAAATATGGGTCATATTAGAAGTTAATCCAAATGTTTTTGTATCAATTTTGTTCTAATGTTGTATACAAAGAGTTTGGATCAGAAAAAAATTGATTTAACTTGTTTTGGTATGAATTTGACCCATTTTAATATTGTCATTCTTTCAAGAAAGTTTTCACACAGTTGTGCTCCGATTCTAGATTTTGTGAGGAAATATTTATTCAATTATTGAATAATATTCCCAAATAAATTATATTTGAATCAATACTTTCAGTATTTGATAAGCAAATACGATTTAATTGACTCTAATAAATGTTACTTGTTGCAAATACGATTTAATTGACTCTAATAAATATTATTTGTTTCAATTAAATATTTAATTGACTCTAATAAATATTATTTGTTTCAATTAAATATTAAATTGACTCTAATAAGTATTATATGTTTCAATTAAATATTTAATTGACTCTAATAAATATCATTTGATTCAAATAAATATTTAATTGATAATAGTCAATTAATCAGTTATTTGAATCAATTAAATATTTTTTTTCATTTTACTAGTTTTCAACTAGACGAAAAAAGTGAATATTTCTTTTGAAAAAAAAGAAAAAAAAACAATTTTTCTAATTTTTCTGAATCGACTAAAACGAGTTTATTAGTCAATTATTTTAAAAAATTGTTTACATTTATGGTTGTATTAAAACCAAGTATTAAAAAAAATTCTTTAAATTGTCCAGTTTTTTCATGCCAAACCCCAAACTCCTACACCAAATATGTTTGTATTCCCTTAAACTATAGTTTCCAATTAAATTAATTGATTTAATGATTAGTTCGCATAGTTAAGACTGTTTTATGTGTAAACGGTAAATATTCGAAGATCGAATCGTCTTAATCAGAAGGAGGTATAAAATTTCGTTTAAGGGTAAATACATTTTATAAGTCCGCATGCGTCTTTTATGTTACATGAGTGTATAAACTGTTTACATCTTCAAGACTCTCGCATTGTGTGCACGTAAAGAACGTCTTCTTATCTCAACGAGATGAGACTTAATGAAATTAGACGCTCATTAAGTAAGCACAATCAATAGATTGTATGGGAATGTAATTCTTGGAGTTCATAGCCATACAGCGGTATATTTTCTTTAATAAAAATAATCCCACCAGGTGCTTCATTATTAATCAATATATTATAACCTTGGATATTATTTTCAATCAATTTTTATTTTTTAAGTATTTTATTCTAATTAATTTTTGAAGTTTTTTTAAAACTTTTCGACATCGGCAGTCTTCTTAATTATATTTTCAACTTTCGTACAAAATTTCAGCTCAATTTATTAAAATATTTAAAGAGAAAAATAGTCGAAAAAATTATCAATCAGAAACTGTCAATTAGAAGCAGTCAACGACACACAATGCGGCCAAATTTATTTCTTGCGTTAAAATTAATCTTGAGGTGACAATTTCCATTCAAATTAGGCAAAAATTTTAGAAAACTTTCATTACCAAATTCTCCATCAGTTACTCGATGCCGTTTTTTAAATTTTTATTTCTTTATGCTTATTCGTTTATAATGAAGTATGAACAAATCGATATGTTGCTACAAAATAAAGTTCTCAAGATTTAAAAAAATTTTAATTACACCAAAAATCATATTTTAGTATTCTCGAAGTAAAGATTTTTTTTAGAATTCCACTCTTTAATTAAATAAACAATTTACTTATTAATTAACTTTTGAAAAAAAGAAAGTAATTGGAAAAATCCAATTTTTAGTATATTCGAGCTTTTCACTCAAAATTTAATGAGTAATTAGCATTTAAACATTCAGTATTAATTTCATAAAGTTTTAAATTGTTTAAACAATTTTTAATTGTTAATTTGTTAATTTTTTTTTAAACAGTACCCAAGAAAATTCTTATGTTTCTTACATTTCTCGACAAATTTTCGTTGGGTATTATTTTCAATCAATTTTGAAGAAACTTTTTCAGAAACTTTTTCCGAACCACAATAGTTTTCTATAAAGTCTTTATTAAATTGAGGCCAAAAATTTGGAAAAGTTTTTCATTAATAAGTTTTGATATATGTTTTTGATCTTCAAAATGTACTAAAATATTCCGCGTTAGTTGGATCTCGATAGGAAAGCAAAAAGTACAAGTGAATTAATGGTACAGATGTTTGAAGATAAACAAATTTTTAATATGTTACTACAGAAGAAAGTGTTGCGACAGGAAGTGCTTAAAATAATGTTTCGTTTGCTTAAGAAAAGCATCAAGATCATCATCAATTTTTTTTTACTTTATATAGGAAAAAAAGTAATTTATTAATACTTCTTCCTTATTTTGATATTTCTTCATCTTATATTTTTTTTATAACCACACAGCAAAAAAATAGGGCTTTTTTTCTTCTTCTTAAGTCGCGCGATTGTAAGTACCTCAAAGTGTAAAGTAAACGAATTTTACAATCATAAATTTAAAAAATTTTTCCCG
This sequence comes from Leptopilina drosophilae, assembly GCA_032873175.1. Taxonomy (NCBI): domain Eukaryota; kingdom Metazoa; phylum Arthropoda; class Insecta; order Hymenoptera; family Figitidae; genus Leptopilina; species Leptopilina drosophilae. The sequence goes on from CM065483.1 coordinate 7,742,514, forward strand.
TTGAATAAATACTATTTAACAAAGGAGACATTTCGCGCTAAGAACAATGAGGAGGAAAAATTGTCAAACCCTTCAAAAATGCATAATTTATTCATAATTTAGTATGTAGGTTGACAAATGAGAGAAAATAGACTTGAACCGGAAGTGGCACATGTTGTGGCAATTAGGTAATGTGAAGAATTTATTAACTCTATTAAAGGATTTTTTTGAATACATAAATTAATGATTTATTTGAGACAATTAATTTATTTATTTCGCTCAATTAATTGAACTTTTGATTTTATTAAAAATCACTTCACTGTTTTTCTAAAAATGTCAAAATAATCCCCAAGTGGATCGAAATGATCCAAAAATTAAGATCAAATGATGATTTGATCCACTTTTTGAGATCAATTCGTTGCAATTTGATACTTTTTTAGGTAACAGTGTTGGCACAATTAATTCATTTTATGGTTTCAAGTAAACTAAATTATTTAATACAAAAAAATGCATTCTTTAATGCTAGTAAAGTATTTAATAAAATATATATATGCTTTGTTTTGATGCAAATCACAAGAAGTCCAAATATTTTCAAAATTAATAAAATTCTTGGGAGAAATTCAAATATTTACAAATAATTTTAAAAAAGTCTTCCAAAATATCCAATCATTTTTGAAAATAACAATTTTATTATTTTCATTATATCATAAAACTATTTCAAAAAATTCATCAAAATTCCTTCATCAAATTCAATTATAAAAAAACAAAATTCTTAGAACAGAATTTCAATTATTTTAAAAAATATAATAAACTTAAATGTTTGAAAAATTTTTTGTTAAAAATTATATTCAAAATTTCAATTATCATTAAAAATAGAAAAATTCTTTTTCAAAATTCAATTATTTTCAGAAATTCTAACAAAATTCATTGAAAACTTCAATTCTTTTTAAAATTAATAAAAAACTTCTTCAAAATTCAATTATTCTTAATATTAATAAAATTCTTCGACAAAATTAAATTATTTTTAGTAATTCTAACAAAATTCAATGCAAAATACAATTCTTCTTAAAATTAATAAAATTCTTTTTCGAAATTCAATTATTTTTAGAAATTTAAACAAAATTCATTACAAATTTCAATTTTTATAAAAATTAATAAAATTCTTCTTCGAAATTTAATTATTTTTAGAAATTCTAACAAAATTCAATGCAAAATTCAATTTTTCTAAAAATTAATAAAATTCTTTTTCGAAATTTAATTATTTTTAGAAATTTAAACAAAATTCATTACAAATTTCAATTATTTTTAGAAATTCTAACAAAATTCATGGCAAAACTTAATTATTCTTAAAATTCATAAATTTCTTTTTCGAAATTTAATTATTTTTAGAAATTTAAACAAAATTCATTACAAATTTCAATTATTTTTAGAAATTCTAACAAAATTCATGGCAAAATTCAATTATTCTTAAAATTCATAAAATACTTCTTCAAAATTCAATTATTCTTAATATTAATAAAATTCTTCGACAACATTCAATTATTTTTAGTAATTCTAACAAAATTCAATGCAAAATACAATTCTTCTTAAAATTAATAAAAATCTTTTTTAAAATTCAATTATTTTTTGAAAGTTAAACAAAATTCATTACAAATTTCAATTATTTTTAGAAATTCTAACAAAATTCATGGCAAAATTCAATTATTCTTAAAATTCATAAAATACTTCTTCAAAATTCAATTATTCTTAATATTAATAAAATTCTTCGAAAAAATTCAATTATTTTTAGTAATTCTAACAAAATTCAATGCAAAATTCAATTCTTCTAAAAATGAATAAAAGTCTTCTTCAAAATTCAATTATTTTTTTAAAATTAAACAAAATTCATTATTAAATTCAATTATTCTTAAAATTAACAAAATTCTTCGACAAAATTCAATTATTTTTAGAAATTCTAACAAAATTCAATGCAAAATTCAATTTTTCTAAAAATTAATAAAATTCTTTTTCGAAATTCAATTATTTTTAGAAATTTAAACAAAATTCATTACAAATTTCAATTTTTATAAAAATTAATAAAATTCTTCTTCGAAATTTAATTATTTTTAGAAATTCTAACAAAATTCAATGCAAAATTCAATTTTTCTAAAAATTAATAAAATTCTTTTTCGAAATTCAATTATTTTTAGAAATTTAAACAAAATTCAATTATTTTTAGAAATTCTAACAAAATTCATAGCAAAACTCAATTATTCTTAAAATTCATAAAATACTTCTTCAAAATTCAATTATTTTCAAAAATTCAAATAAAATTCATTGCAAAATTCAATTAATTTTAAAATTAATCCAATTCTTCGAAAGAATTCAATTATTTCCAAATGTAATACAATTCTTCGCGGAAATTTAATTATGAACAACAATTGAAAATAATTAACGTCAAAAATTCAATTATTTTCAGAAATAATAAATTTCCGCAAAATTTAATTATTTAACAAAAATTTTGTTAAAAATGGTCGTCAGCATTTTAATTATCATTATATATAGCAAAATTCTGTTTAATTCAATTATTCAATTCAATTCTTCAATTATTTACAGGAATTTTAATAAAATTCATAGAAAAATTCAATTATTTAAAAGTAATAGAACCCATTGTTTAAAAAAAAATTTTTTTTCAATCAATCAGTACTAAACGAATCTTGAATAAAGAATAATTAATTAATTACTACAGAATCGAAATATCATTATAAAAAAGAAGAAGAATTAATATATAAACCATCATGACTTTTGATATACTTGGCATAGTCTCGAAATTAAAAATTACGAGTCAGTGATCTGTGCATTGCGTGTCCGCGCAATACAAGAGAGTTCAGGGTGGTTCACAGCTTTGTGAACAATCGAGAGTTCCACAAGCGTAAAGGAAGGACTTAAAGAAGAAATGCTTCTCATATCCTAGAAGGGGGTTTGTATATACATATATATTTGTGTATATCGTGAATCGCAATCTGCATCTTCCAAGGTTGATTCAACTCGATCTCGTTGGTAAGTCAAGCATCACTTTGATCCGACTCACGCAAACCTTCGTGTGAGATCTAAGGTACTTACAAATACCATTTTCTAACTTCAATTGCATCGGGAATGCATTATGCAAAATTATCCTCGGGCAATACGACTTAATACAGAAATTTGTATACATATACGGAAACCAACATATATATCTTTGTGTGCAAGTGGTAATCCCAAAGGGTGGTTTTGAATCGCAATTTTTTTCCAACACTCTTTCTTTTGGAAAAATAATTTCGATTTGAAATTCTTTTAATTTTTTTAATTCATTTTAATTCTGTTTAATTCTTTTTACTTTTTTTACCTCTTTTTACTTTTTTTACCTCTTTTTACTTTTTTTACCTCTTTTTAATTCTTTTTACTTCTTTTAAAATTTTTTTAATTCTTTTTAATTCTTTTTACTTATATTTACTTCTTTTTACTTCTTTTTACATCTTTTTACATCTTTTTACTTCTTTTTACATCTTTGTACTTCTTTTTACCTCTTTTTACTTTTTTTACCTCTTTTTAATTCTTTTTACTTCTTTTAAAATTTTTTTAATTCTTTTTAATTCTTTTTACTTATATTTACTTCTTTTTACTTCTTTTTACTTCTTTTTACTTCTTTTTACATCTTTTTACTTCTTTTTACTTCTTTTTACTTCTTTTTAATTAATTTAATTAATTAAATAATTAATTTAATAATAATAATAATAATAATAATAAATTTAATTAATTCTTTAATTCTTAGAAAAACCTCGAAAAATAGTCCGAATAATCTTTAGGGTCAAGGAAAAAATCAAAATTTTGTTTCGAACTCAGGGAAAAACATAACACTCTTTTATTTTTCTGGTATTTTTGACAGAAGATAAGAGGAAATAAAAATTAAACAAATTTTTCATTTGCAAAATTTTGAAGTACGTTAGAAATCATATTTTTGGATTTCAAAAAATATATTTATATATTATTGAAATAATTATATAGATTTTTATATAATAACACTTCTATTAAATTAGCAACACATTACTTAATTATTTAACTTTTGGAAAAAAACATAATATTGAAAAAATTCAATTTGTAGTATATTTATTCGAGCTTTTCACTCAAAATTTATTGAGTAATTAACATTTAAACAATCAGTGGTAATTTCATAAAATTTAAATTGTTTAAACAATTTTTAGTCGTTAATTGACAATTTTTTTAACATTAACAAATAAAATTCTAATTTTTTCCATTTTTTAACATTTTAAACAGGGAGCAATTGAGAACAATAATAAAGGGTATAAATAATATTGTGTAAATATTTGACAATTGTTTAAACAAATTAATTACCTGCTATGTTATATATTTTATTTGAAGGAATTGAAATTTCGATTTTTTTTTTAATCTTGGAATTTTTTCCATTCAAATGAACTAAACATGAAGAATACAACAACATTCTTATAAGGAATTCAATTATTATTTTTTAAAATCGAAATGTTTTTGCAACAATTCTATATTATTTTAAAAAATAATAAAATTATTCGCAAAAAATCAATTATTTTCAAACAATTTAATAAAATTCTTCGCAGAAAATCACTTACGTTCAACAATTGAAAATAATTGACGTCAAAAGTTCAATTATTTTCAGAAATAATAAATAAGTTCTACAAAATTTAATTACTTGAAAAATTTTTCGTAACAATTGTCGTCAGCATTTCAATTATTATTAAAAATAGCAAAATTCTTCTTCAAAATTCAATTATTTTTTAGAAATTCAAACAAAATTCATTTATTTTTAAAATTAATAAAATTCTTTAAACAAAATTCAATTATTTTCAAAAAATTTATAAAAATTCTTCGAAAGAAATCAATTATTTTTAGAAATAATAAAATTCCACAAAATTTAGTTATTTAAAAAAGTGTTTGTTAAAAATTGTCGTCAAAATTTCAATTATCTTTAAAATTAGTAAAATTCTTTTTCAAAATTCAACTATTTTTTGAAATTCTAACAAAATTTATTGCAAAATTCAATTATTTTTAAAATTAATAAAATTCTTCCTCAAAATTCAATTATTTTTTAGAAATTCAAACAAAATTAATTTATTTTTAAAATTAATAAAATTCTTCAAACAAAATTTAATTATTTGAAAAAATTTATTAAAATTCTTCGAAAGAAATCAATTATTTTCAGAAATAATAAAATTGCACAAAATTTAGTTACTTAAAAAAGTGTTTGTTAAGAAAATTGTCGTCAAAATTTCAATTATCTTTAAAATTAGTTAAATTCTCTTTGAAAATTCAATTATTTTCTGAAATTCTAACAAAATTTATTGCAAAATTCAAATATCATTAAAAATAACAAAATTTTTCTTCAAAATTCAATTATTTTCAGAAATTCAAACAAAATTCATTGCAAAATTCAAGTATCATTAAAAATAAATGAATAGATTCAAATGAACATATTAAAAATATGTTACTATGAAAAGAAATTTCTTATATTTAATATCAAAATTGTTTAAATAAACGATTTTTGTTATTTTAAAAAAATTACAGTTTCTGGAATAATAAAATTTTCATTCTTTTAATTTTTACATTTTCTATTATACACTAGATAATTTAATAAGAGTAAAATTTAAATTAAGATTAACAAAAATCGAAATTTCATTTTTTGTTAGTAGAAAATTTATCAAGAATCTCTTTAAATATTTTAATAAATTGAACTGAAATTTTGTACAAAAGTTGAAAATATTATTAAAAAGACTGCCGACGTTGAAAAATTTGAAATAATTCAAAAATAATTTAGATTAAAATAATTTAAAATCGACTTTATTTAAAAAGTCGATAAATTGATTAGAAGTGACCATGACAACCCAGAATTTAAAAGTAATTTGTTATAATTAATTATTAAAATATTTAAACTTTTGCTCATAGTCCCTTCTTTATTGTATTTTAGACGTTCGTAGAAAATTTCAGTTTAGTTTATTAAACATTTAAAGAGAAAAGTGATTGGAAAAATTGCCATTTAATTTGTAACAGTCCCATGCTGTTAAGAATTGTAATTTTGCAACAAAGTTCCAAGTCAAAATTGTAAATAAACAGAATTTTTACTGTTTTCTAGATTATATTATCAAATCCTGTACTATTAGGTATTTTGGTATAATTTTGCTATATTTTTGGTATAATTTTGCTATATTTTAGTAAAATTTTCCCTATATTTTGGTATAATTCTGCTACATTTTGGTATAATTTTGCTATATTTTTTGGTATAATTTTGTTATACTTTGGTATAATTTTCCTATATTCTGGTATAATTTTTCTATATTTTTGGTATAATTTTGCTATATTTTGGTAAAATTTTCCCTATATTTTGGTATAATTCTGCAACATTTTGGTATAATTTTTCTATACTTTGGTATAATTTTGCTATACTTTGGTATAATATTTCTATATTCTGGTATAATTTTGCTATATATGTTTGGTATAATTTTGCTATATTTTGGTAAAATTTTCCCTATATTTTGGTATAATTCTGCAACATTTTGGTATAATTTTGCTATATTTTCGTATAAATAAATAATTTACTCAAAAGTCAAAACAAAAGAAGAAAATACCTCAACATTCACAGTAACAGAATAAATTACCCTTTTCTTTTTTTCCCTCATCTACAATTTGCCAGTTAATCCCCAAATTTCTTATTAATGACACATTTTGACTGTTAATTTATTTTCTTCCTTTCCTGAATAGTTTTACATAAATTATTTCGATACCGTTGTCAAAAGGACTCGTAGAATCTTTTTTTTTTTTCTTTGGCAGGACATATTTATGCATAATGTCAAATAAAAATTTCTCTTACCGCATTATTTCCATCTGTCTGCGTAGTGGGATCGTCATCCTGTTCGTTACCTCCATAATCGTAGTCCTGCTCGGAACTTTTTGTTAAATTCAAAACATCGGGAACAACTTTTATCGTTATTTCACCGTCAATTCGATTCAAGTTCTCTTCACGCTTCACAGTTGTCGTCTCAATATTGCCAATTGTCACAAAATCGACGTCTACTTTAGTATTATTATTTTTTGGTTCGTATTTTAGGTTTCCATAGGCGTCGCGCTTGAGATATTTGCCGATTTCGATGTTCCGATAGTCGCGTCTTGCTTCAGTTTTCGGTGTTGTTGGATCGTTGGATGTTAGACGTCTAATGATGTCGTCGTATTTCTTCATTGATGGCTGAACGGAGTTTTCGTAGAAATCGTCTTTTACCTCTTCTAGAGTTGAATAGTCGGGGACAGTTTCCAAGGTGTCGAGGTATTTATTTTCTACAGCAGATGTTTGCTCTGGGGAATATTTGGGGAAATTGTAACCGGATTTGGTTTTTTGGTGCTTTCGGTCGGGATATTTTTGGTTGGTTTTCGAATATCTTCGTCTTTCTTCCTTTGGGTACCAGGTGTCATCGTCATAATCGTCGGGTTCGTTGTTGTTGTTGTTGTTATCATCATCATCGTCATCGGTGATGTTTTCTTCGTCGTCTAAAAATAGATCGTCATCGAAAGTCTTGTCATAATCGTGCCTTGTAACGTTCAGTTTGGAGAGACTGTTTTTTTTCGAAAATCTATCATTGGCATCGTCATCGAGATCATGAAACCTGTTTCTTGTGTTTCGGAAAGTAAACTTTCGTCTACGATCCTGTCGACTTCGATCGTCCTTGCGAATCGAGTTCTTGAACTTCCATCTTGTCTCTAAACGAACCTTACTGTCGTCACTGTCATAATCTCCCATTCTGTGTTTACGGAACGTCCTCCTAATTGGATAGAATTCCTCGTCCTCATTTGAATCGTCATTATCGTATCGATTCGATTTATCGTAGTCGTCATAGTAATCCATGTCCTCCTCCTCGTCATCGTCATAGTCCCAGGAATTCTTACGGGTCCTGTCTCGACTGGGACGAATTCTATGATTTCTGGCCCTACTGCCAAAATGTGTCTTTCGACGTCTAGTGGAGAATGTTTGCTTATCGCGATAATAGGGCAAATGCCTTGCATCGTATTTATCGCGATAATTTTTTAAATAACTTCTAGAGTACAATTGCGAATGGTAATCGTTTTCCGATTCGTCATCAGCATCCTCGTAGTCTTCATCGTCTCTCCATGAACGGGGATAATTGTGATGCCATCGCGATGATTTTGATGATGATTTTGACGATGATAATGATGATGATGATGATGGCGATTCGTGCCTGTGTCTGTGACGATGCACCACTTGATTATCATCCTGATGATGTCTACCGTCCACAAATAAAACTCCCAATAGAATTAGGCAAAAAAATTGCCATCTCAACACCGTCCAATCTCTCGACATCTTCAGTTCGTCTTGACGACCTCTAATCCGCACAACACTTACATCATTCCCGGTCCTTGCTCTTTCCTTTGTTCTCTATCATTCGATTTCTAAACTCGATAATAAATGATGCAAAAATTATTTTCCAAAATAATTATTATAATTATTATTATTATTTATTATTATAATAATTATTATTATTATTTATTATTATAATTATTATTATTATTTATTATTATAATTATTATTATTATTTATTATTATAATTATTATTATAATTTACAAAAAGAAATTAATGAAAGGTAACAATTTAAAAAAAAATCTTCCAAAAAAAGAACTTTATCGGTTTATCACAGTTTTTCAGAGTATTGGTAAATTGAGATCCAAAATCGAAAAGAACTTTCTCGTTTTATTCCAATTTTTCTAAGGATGTAAAACCAAAAAATAAATTGTGACAAAAAAAGACAAAAAAGCGTAAATTAAATAAATTGTTTTTTTTAAAAATAATGTATCGTTTCAGTTTATAGTCCTTTCCTTACGTGCGGGATTTTTGAGAAAATTCGAAAAAAAATTCTTACCTAAAATTCAATTATTTTCCTCAAATTTAACAAAATCCTTTGGAAAAATTCAATTACTTTCATAAGTAGCAAAATTCTCTCGAAAAATTCAATTATTTTCAAAAAAACATTTATAAAATTGTTTAAATAATTCAATTATTTTAAAAAATAAAAAAAAAATTTGTATAAATTCAATTATTTGCAATAAAGTAATAATATTCTTCTTAATAATTCAATTATTCTTGTAAAAAATAAAATTTTGGAATACAAAACGAATATAATTTTATACCTAACAAAATTCTTCGGAAAAATTAAATTATTATCCGAAAAATTAAATAAGATTGATACAAAGAATTCAATTAATTTTGAAAATAAAAAAAAAATTTAAATAAGTTCAATTATTTAAAAAAAATAATAAAATTCTTCAAAAAATTCAATTATTCTCTTCGAAAATAGAAATCTTCTGCATAGTTTAATAAATTTTTATAACTAACAAAATTCTTACGAGAAATTCAATTATTTTATTATTATTTTATTTTTTATTTCAATTATTTTTATTTTCATAAATAACAAAATTCTTCCGAAAAAATCAATTATTATCCAAAAAATTTAATAAGATTGATACAAAGAATTGAATTAATTTTGAAATTAACAAATTTTTTGCATAAATTCCATTATTTTCAAAAAAATTAATAGAATTCTTCAAATAATTTAATTATTCTCTTCAAAAACAGAATTCTTCTACATAATTGAATAAATTTTTATAACTAACAAAATTTTTACGAGAAATTATTTTTCTAAATAACAAATTCTTCCCAAAAATTTAATTATTTACAATAAAATTTAATAAAAATGTCCCAATGAATTCTGTTATTTTTAATACATTTAATAACAATTTTTAAGGGAATTCAATTATTTTCAACAAATTTAACAAAGTTCTTCGAAAAATTCAATTATTTTCATAAGTAACAAAATTTTCCTCAAAAATTCAATTATTTTCCAGAAAAATTTAATAAAATTGTTCAAAGAATTTAATCATTTTGAAAAATAAAAAATTTTTTGTCATAAATTCAATTATTTAAAACATAGTAATAAAATTCTTCTAAATAATTCAATTACTCTCTTAAAAAATAAAATTTTGCAATTTAATTCAATACAATTTTAAAATTAACAAAATCCATTAGAAAAATTTTATTATTTTCATAACTAACCAAAATTTTTTCCAACTTTTTAATTATTTTTAAAATATTTAATAAAATTTTTCAAAAAAATTCAATTATTTTCAAAAAATGTAATTAAATTTTCTAAACTATTCAATTATCTTTGACAAAGTAGAATTTTTTTCAGAATGTGAATAATATTTTAGAATGTTATTGAAATTCTGCGCAAACATTTAAATATTTTAATAAATAACAAAATTCTTAATAGAAATTCAATTATTTTTAAAAATAACAAGATTGTTTCAAGCAATTCAATTATTTTTAAAAAAATAACCAAATTCTTAGAGTAGAAATTAAATTATTAAAAAAGTAGAATGAAATTTTTCATAAAATTCTATTTTTTTAAATTTAATGAAATTTTTCTAAAAAACCAATTATTTTAAAACAAATTTAATAAAAATTTTTGCAAAAATTCAATTATGTTCGCCAACTTAAAAACTTTCAATTTTTTATATATAAATAAAATTTTTACAAACAATTAAAATGAAATTTTTTAAATATAAAAAACAATTTCTGAAAATAATTAAAGTTTTTGTCAAAATTTTGAAAATAATTGAGTTCCTGCTGACAAAATGGTTATTTTTTTATTTATAAAAAATATTAGGGAAGTTGTTGTAAAAACTGTTATTTTTCAAAATAATTTCCAAAATTTCAATGATAATTGAATTCTTCAAAAGAATTTTCTTATTTTCGAAAATAATTAAATTGGTACGAAGAAATTTACCTGAAATTCAATTCCTGTGAAATTTTTTGGTATTATTTATGAAAATAATAAAATTCTACACAAGCATTCCATTATTTTTATAAATAATAAAAAATTCACCGGATTTAAAAATCTCGTTGCAGAATTTTAATGATTTTTAATGCAATTTTAATCGAATTTCTCGAAAAATGTTAATATTCTAAGTTGTTATTAAAATTTATCCAAAGAAATTGAATTACTTAAAAATTTGTTTATAAAATTCTTTAATAAAATTCGTTATGAATATTCAATTTTAAGAAATATTCAATTATTCAATAAATTTTTATTTTTGTATTTAAATATTTGAATTCTCGTAGATTTTTCTAGAAAAAATTGATTTAGAAACGAATTTTAGTTAAAATTTTAGATAATAATTGATAATTCATTATATTCAATTATTTTAGAAATAATTGATTTAGAAACGAATTTTAGTTAAAATTTTAGATAATAATTGATAATTCATTATATTCAATTATTTTAGAAATAATTGAATTTTTGACAAGTTTTAAAATTAAAATCTTCGGAAATTTGTATTTTTACATTCTCTTAATTGATAATTCTGTTGAATAGGTATTTCAGTATTTAAAATAAGACCCAAAATATAATAAGTATTATAATAAGATAAAAATATTTACTGTGAAAAATATTTTTTTCGTTCGCAACAAATTTTTTATTAAAAAGAAAATTTTTCGCAGTGGTGAGTATTTAAAATTAAAAATTCCTTTCGATTTTCATAACTATCACGATGTAAAAAAAAACATAAAAGAGAAAATAATTTTTGACTACATAATTATTGCATCACTAATTACCTGTGCAATGCACTATTTTCTAAGCACCGTTTCAGGAGAACATAACGAGTGAATCAAGATTTATCTCCCAAGGCGTGATACTCGCTTCCTTCATTTATCATCAATGATCGGAGCATTTAATGCTCAAACACTCACTAAAACAATTTTTTTTCCCTCTAACACTAAAAAAAAAAATTTCATCAAACAAAAAAAAAGTCAATCAAAAAAATTTCCAATTTAAATAACAACAGATCCTAATCCAGTATATTTACAATCGATCGCACACGTGTTTTCCCAATCCACGTGCGACGGTAAAATAAACACTCCATTCGATATCAATAATTCCAAAAAAAAATTTTTTTAACACTCAATTTTTTTTGCTGATTAATTTTAAATACAGTTTCAATATTAAATACTTAAATACTGTTAATTTTAATTATAACGATTGTTAATTAATTTTCAATCACAAATATTAATTATGTTGGACTAAATAAAAAAAAATATTACTTTCGCCCTTTTTTTGTTTTAGAGAAACTATTTTTTTTTGGTTTGAATTTAATTGAAAAACGCGCGTTTTCTGTTGATACCGGTAGCGATTGATTTTTCGTTTGCGCGCATTCGTTTTGTTAAAATTTTTTCAAAGTGAGGAAGAATCCAATCGTAACGCGTGCTAAAGTCGCGGGCGACTGAGCCTGCGTTGGTTAATGCCGACGAGAACGCAGAACAGAAAGCGCATGCCTGCAGAATAACGACCCCCTCTTCCCTTTTCTCCTCATCCTTTTATTTCCTTCGACACTAGCAAAATGATCTTTTTTTTTTTTTTTTTTGAGGAAAAAAAGAGATGAACTTGATGCATCGGTCTAGAGGATTTACCCAAACCCCCCACTCCTATCGTGTCTTCCGTTCATCATTTCTTATCAACAGGTGATTTTCCCGAAAATACAGATTTATCTTGAGGGACTCGCGCGCTCGAGATGTTTCGTGATAAAATGTTTAGACTAGTCTGCAGCATCAATCTCTTAAAGTCTTATCTCGATTGTCTATTTGCAAGTGGATAATTAAGTGGAATATTAATTATTTTTGAAAATAAACAATTTTTTGTAAGAATTCAATTATTATGTTTATTTTAAATAACAAAATCCGTTGCAAAATATTTGAATTTTAATAAAACCAATTTTTTTCGAATATTTATAACAAACATCGCAAAATTCTAAACAAAAATTCAATTTCTTACAATTATTCAATTATTTACAAGAATTCAATTAATATGTTTGTTAAATACTAAAATCCGTCGCAAAATATTCGAATTTTAATAAAACGAAATTTTTTTCGAATATTTATAACAAACATCGCAAAATTCTAAACAAAAATTCAATTTCTTACAATTATTCAATTATTTGCAAGAATTCAATTAATATGTTTATTTTAAATACTAAAATTCGTCACAAAATATTTGAATTTTAATAAAACCAATTTTTTTTCGAATATTTATAACAAACATCGCAAAATTCTAAATAAAAATTCAATTATTTTCAAGTATTCAATTATTTGCAAGAATTCAATTAATATGTTTGTTAAATACTAAAATCCGTCCCAAAATATTCGAATTTTAATAAAACGAAATTTTTTCGAATATTTACAACAAACTTGACAAAATTCTAAATAAAAATTCAATTATTTTCAAGTATTCAATTATTTGCAAGAATTCAATTAATATGTTTATTTTAAATACTAAAATTCGTCGCATAATATTCGAATTTTAATAAAACGAAATTTTTTCGAATATTTGCAACAAACTTGACAAAATTCTAAACAAAAATTCAATTACTTACAATTATTCAATTATTTGTAAGAATTCAATTAATATGTTTACTTTAAATACTAAAATTCGTCGCAAAATAATCGAATTTTAATAAAACCAATTTTTTTCGAATATTTATAACAAACATCGCAAAATTCTAAACAAAAATTCAATTATTTTCAAGTATTAAATTATTTACAAGAATTCAATTAATATGCTTATTTTAAATACTAAAATCCGTTGCAAAATATTCAAATTTTAATAAAACGAAATGATTTTCGAATATTTATAACAAACATCGCAAAATTCTAAACAAAAATTCAATTATTTTCAATTATTCAATTACTTGCAAGAATTCAATTTCAAAGAATTGAATAAAATTCTTAGCACAAAGAATTGAATTATTTTTATAAGAAAACGAATATTTGGCATAAATTCAATTATTTTTTACAAAATTTAATAAAAATTTTCTAAAAAATTAAATTATTACAAAAAATAAATAAAATTTTGCGCAATAATTCAAATATTTAAATCCAAATCACCAAATTCTTACCAGAAATTCAATTATTATCATAAATAACGAAATTCTTTCATAAAATTCAATTCCAAAAAATTGAATACAATTTTTAGCGTAAAGAATTGAATTATCTTAAAGAAACAAATATTTGGCTGAAATTCAGTTATTTTAAAAAAATTTAATAATAATCTTCTAAAAAATGAAATTATGTACAAAAAAAAAATAAAATTCTTCTGAGAATTTGTGTAATATTTCAGAATGATAATAAAATTTTACCCAAAAATTCAAATATTTATATCTGTATTACCAAATTCTTAACAGAAATTCAATTATTAATAGAATAACAAAATTCCTCCTAAAGATTCAATTCCAATAAATTTAATAAAATTCTTATTGCAAACAATTGAATTATTTTTATAAAAAAAAACAAATATTTAGCATAAATTCAATTACTTTTAAAAAAATTTATAAAAATCTTTTAAAAAATTAAATTATGAAAAAAAATAAAATTCATCTAAGAATTTAAATAATATTTTAGAATGTTAGTAAAATTTTGCACAAAAATTCAAACATTCATTTATTTAAATAAAAAAATTCTAGCAGAACTTCAATTATTTTCGTGAATAATATTGTTGTTATTAATTATTCAATTATTTTCATAAAAAACAAAATTCATCCAAAAAATGCAGTTATTTTCAATAAAATAAAATTCAATTATTTTCAAAATGATTAATCAAATTTCTTTAAAAATTCAATTATAAAAAAAACATTCTTCTGAGAATTTGAAGAATATTTTAAAATGTTATAAAATTCTGCGCAAAAATTAAAATATTTGTATAAATAACAAAATTCTTATCAGCAATATTTAATTATTTTCATAAATAACAAAATTCTTTCCAAAAATTAAATTATTAAAAAAAAAAATAAAATTCTTCGGAGAATTTGAATAACATTTTAGAATGTTATTCAAATTCTGCCTAAAAATTCAAATATTCATATAATTTACCAAATTCTTAAAAGAAATTCAATTATTTTTTAAATTAACAAAATTCTTTCCAAAAATTCAAATATTTACTTTTACACAAATAATAATATCCTTACCAGAAATGCAATTATTTTCATAAATATCAAAATTCTTTACAAAAATCCAATTATATAAAAAAAATTCTTCTGAAAATAATATATTTTAGAATATTATTAAAATTCATCCGCAAAAATTCAAGTATTTATATAAATGACAAAAATTTTAACAGAAATTCAATTATTTTTAATAATCAACAACGCAAAAATCCAATTATTAAAAAAAATAAAATTCTTCTGACAATTTGAAGAATATTTTAGAATGTTATTAAAATTTAAATATTTACATAAATAACAAAATTCTCGACAGGAATTCAATTATTGTCATATTTAACAAAATTCTTCGGAAAAATTCAATTATTTACAATAAAATTTTTCCTTTTTCACATTTATATGCAAAAGTATTGAAATAAAATAAGAAAAGCAAACAGGAAATAAATTAGGAATTTGGTTATTAAGAGAAGCTTAAATCTTTTGGTTATTGCTTCATTGCTTACGTTTTGATTAGAATAAAATGTTATTTCACACTCAAGTGGTTTTTAGAGTGCCACTATTAATATTCTTAGCGATCACAAAATGAAATATTTGTTCAACAAGATTTTATACATTAATTTAAATTTGAATATTCTTTTCTTAGGGTCAAAATTGAGCAAGAAAAGAATAATTATCGTTTGTGGTAATTCTCATGTGGGTTGGTCGAGTGGCAAAGTTTGACGATTTGCAGCACTATTGGTTCAGGGTTCGAATCTTCAGGAGTGCGAATTTTTCTTTGTTTCGTAATTTCATTAAAATTTTTCACTTTATTTAGTTACAGTTATATTACATTAATATTACGGTAATATTACAGTAATATTACATTAACATTACGGTAATATTACATCAACATTACAGTAATATTACATTAACATTGCAGTAATATTATATTTATATTACAGTAACATTACATTAATATTACAGTAATATTACATTAATATTACAGTAATATTACATTAATTTTACAGTAATATCGAAGAAATATCATAATAATGATACAAAAAAGTTTATACATTACACTTTCCTACTAATTTGGTGTCGTTGCCGGATATCATCAGACTGAGTATAGTAACTGATATTACCGACTATCACGACATCTACTAGGCGCAACTGGAATTTTCTGATTGCCCACCATATGATAATCAACACCAATAAATTTAACGACAAATGCTAATAAAATTTAAAAATTGATTAACTTTACAATAATTGATTCCCCAATCATCAATTTCTGGCGATTGATGACATTCTTTGTCCACTAGCTGTTGCTCATTTTCGACATTTTTCTAAATCGAATTTTTCTTCAAAATCGAAATTTGCAATTAATTATTTTACTTCCACTCTAATATAATTTGAGTTCTAAATAAATATTTATAATTAAGGAAATTCTTCTGGTCTTTCTATATTTTCTATTTTTCTATTTGTTGAAATTATTTTCTTCTAAAACGATTTCTCTTTTTGATCCTCTTTTTTTGATGACAAGATTATCATCAGAAATTTTTTTTAATCAAGTTTCCCATTACTCTAAAATTTATTTCTGAATCTAACATTTAGTAATTATTTATTAATCTTAACAATTTATTTCTGAATCTAACATTCAGTAAATATTTATTAATCTTAACAATTTAGTTCTGAATCTAACATGCAGTAAATATTTATTAATCTTAACAATTTAGTTCTGAATCTAACATTCAGTAAATATTTATTAACAATTTATGATTTAGTCGTATTTTTTTACAATTCAGTTAAATTTATGTTTTTTATTGTATATTTATATTTCATAATTTTGTTCTGATAATTTTTTTTTCGTTTTCAAAATTATTATTATTAAATAAACTTAAATGGATTTTTTTTGTTAAAAAAAAGTTGTCTTTTGCTTCAAAATATTATTAAAAATAAGAAAATAAAGTTTTATGATTTATAAACAATTTTAAAAATTTTTCTTTACCGACAGTGATAACATTTCAGTGAAATATGTATTGTAGATATGGTTTTGTAAGGATCTGACTACAGTTTCGTAGAAGCGGATTGAGTTTATAAACGAATGAATGTGAAAGGGTTACAGAAGAAATATTTATTCCATCCAAAATGTCTAGTTCATTAATTAGTGAATAAATAATAAATGTTAAAATAGCGAAAATTGTTTCTTTTTTTCAAAAAAAATTTCCAGTGTTCCGTGTTTGAGAAATATGTGAAAAATCTGTTACAGTTGTCTTCGAAGTGATCAAAATGTAAGTCAATGAACTCTTTTACATTTTATCTTTTCTATACTGGCATTCAAGTCGTCGCTTCTTTTCTCCTAGAGGACAAAAATTCACGCTTTAAATTTTTCCTATAGAAAATACTATTCACTAGAAAATACAATTACAATTATTTTAAAATTAGGAAACAAATTTATTAGAGTTGTACTTTTATTTTTAGGGAGCGAGATATAGTAATTGCTACTATTTTGGATGACATTGGTAATGTAAACATTATTACAGTACTCATTTTTTTTTAATTTCGGGGCAAAATTTAAATAAAAATAATTCCATTATTTACAGTTCGATCAGTGTTATTGTCATGTGATTTGCATTTGGAAAATGGGAAATTAAATTTAAACGAAGTTCAAAAAACTGAATGTGAAACTCATGTTAGTGAGTCTGTAGATAAGGAAGAAGAGAATAAAAATTATGATGACAATGAGGACAGTAATGATGTTGATAATGATAATGATGAGAATGCATCAGCATTAGCTGACGATGGTGATGATGATAGTCATCCTGATTATGATGTAGCTAATGATGATAATGCTGCTGATGGTAATTTTGCAAATGATGTTGCTAAAGATGCTGTTAATGATGCTGATGATGTTTCCGATAATGATTTTGCTAAAACTGTTGCTAAAGATGATGATAATGATACTAATGACTATGCTGATAATGTTTCTGATAATGATTTTGCTAGAAATGTTGCTAAAGATGATGATAATGATGCTGATAATGATTTTGCTAATGATGTTGATAAAGATGCTGTTAATGATGTTGCTAAAGATGCTGATAATCATGTTGCTAAAGATGCTGATAATGATGTTGCTAAAGATGCTGTTAATGATTTTGCTAGTGATGTTGCTAAAGATACTGACAATGACACTGATGGTAAAGTCGATAGCGATGTTAACAACAGTGTTAAAGATGATGTCGACAACAATATTAATGATGACAAAGAAAACAGATTTGATTATAGTTCAAAAATTGCACAAGTTTTAGATAGTACAACCAATTATCCAGCTTGTAATTCACCATTAGATGCAAAAGACTTTAAGAGTGAAGCTACTTTCAATCTTCCAATAACATCATCTATTCTGAATTCAAAAAAAGAAATCAGTAAATTTACAGAAATTCATGTAGGTAATTCACAAAGTGAAAGAATATCTAATCCGTTGACGATTAGTGAATGCAGTAGCAATTTTAATAGTCCAAACAATGAACTATCAAGTAATAATAGTAATAGTAATAATAATAGTAGTAGTAGTATTAGTAGTAGTAGAAAATTGGTAGTAAATGACAGTTTTCGAGATACAGTCTCATCGACACTACAGCGAACATTTTCCATAAAAGAATTAAAGAGAAGTCCCCGTATTTATGGAAGAAAAGTGAGACAAGTTGAGGACCTGGCAATTCCTTCCACTTCAACCGGTTTTGGTATAAAAAATATTATAAATAATAATATAATACAATAGTATACAAGGTACAAATTTAATAATATAGTAGAATATTCCTTTTTGTTTAATTTTAGTGCCATCGGTGATTGTTTTAAATAACGACTATTCAAATGCAAGTTCATCATCTGCGTATTCGACAAATGAAATGCATAGGCGAACGATAGATGATAATTTTGCTTTTTTATCAGACTCATCGGATTTAAGTGACGACGATGAGAGATGTGGAGAAATTTTCGGCTGTGAAAATAGAGCATTTGAATCATTCGAAGCTATTGATGTTGCACATGATCAAAGTGAGATAATACCCCTTGAAGAATGTGAAACATTGAAAAATAATGATTACATTTGGAGTTCAATGGGTCTTTTAAAATTTGCACAAGTGGTAGGTGAACATTTTGTTTTTTATTTTCCTCCATACTATTTACAAATAAAAACTATAAATATTCTCTAAGAGTAAAACATTAAATAGTAAAACTTTTCTTATTTCTTTAATAATGAAACATAATGTTCTATGTTTGAAATTTTTCTAAATTTTTTCCAACTATGT
Organism: Leptopilina drosophilae; assembly: GCA_032873175.1. Taxonomy (NCBI): domain Eukaryota; kingdom Metazoa; phylum Arthropoda; class Insecta; order Hymenoptera; family Figitidae; genus Leptopilina; species Leptopilina drosophilae. The sequence goes on from CM065483.1 coordinate 7,761,831, forward strand.
CAAAAATTTGACAAAGAAAGTTTTAAAAGAATGTTCAAACTGAGGAACGAAAATTTTAAAATTCCTCTTCTTTCTAGATTTGCTGTATTACAATGTACGTTTCAATTGGACTTTGTCGTTTTCACAACAGATACATAGAAATTTATTGCATTTTCGGAGCGTGCTTTTCGATATTTTTGTTAATTGTCTATTCGTATCGAATACAGATGGATCATTGGAAGAGTTACACAATTCGTTTGCTTCTTTCGGTAATTTTAGAGAAATATAAATTTACGATGAAAATTAATACTTTAGTTTCTATAGATGATGGTTTTTATTAGATGCGATGGTACAATTTTTCAGTGTTTTGTATTTATTGCTTAATTTTTAACTCTATTTACATTTTTTTCTAAACGTTAATTTTTCCAATTATTTTTAATTTCTCCTTAGGAATATGTCTACCTTTTTATTTACACAACTTGTGATACTGTACTTGCAATTATTAAATTCGAATTTAATGAAGAAAGTAACTATGGAGAACGAATGGCTGTCATGATATTGGTAAGAAATTTAAACGAGCTTTGATACAATTTTTAATTTTTTAATTTTTTTTATTGCAAATTCTCTTTTCATAAAAATTCTGTCAAATTAGAAATTTTATTTTGCAAAAACAAGCAATTTTCCAACCAAAACGATTTTTACAGATGATTTCAACTGGAATTGCAGCATCGACTTATTGTTACGATGCAATCTTATGCTATTCACTAATAGGAGAGGCATCGAGAAATAATCCCGAGGAGAAAAAATTATTACTCTCCTATTTGCCAACATGCTCGAAAACCTCACGAGCCGAAATTTGTGATATATTTCATACTTGTATTTTATAATATTTATACAAAAAGGGCAAATTTTTCTAATTTATAAAATAAAATAAAATTTAATTTTAAAGTTTTATTAAAATTTTTTAAATTACAAAAAGAAATTTATTTTTTCTAAACAAAATTATCTGGTAAAAAAATGTTTAACTGCATGGCGAAAGTCTTTTAAATGATAAGCGTAGAGAATGGGATTACCCACTGAATTCACATGTGAGAGAATAATGCAAAAATTGAGAAACACTTGATTCACATAGCACTTGGGACAAAATGCCACAATACAATTAATCGTGTACAATGGAAACCAGCAAATAATGAAGAAAATAACAATTCTCGCTAAATTTTGTGTTGCTTTGACTTCTCGTTTTTGTGCAGCGCCCAAAAGACGAAGCATCGTTCCTGGTTGACATTCTTTTGAGCCAATTGGATTTATCGTCACATTTTGTTGTAACTGTAATAAGAAAAAAAATAGAGTTAAAAATAAAAATTAAAAATAGTTTTACAAAAAAAATTGGTTGTCTATATTTTTTTTATCAGGGATCACAATGTCTTTTTCTTTCAAAATGAAAAGTTTCTTCTTTGTCTAAGAACAAAGTAAATTATTTTTTAAACATAGAAGGAAAAGACAAGAAAGAACTATAATTTTTAACTATTATAGTTATTATAAATATATTTAACAAATTAATTGCATTATTTGTTATTTTCAACAATAATAATAATAAAATTCCTTGAACCAAATTCAATTATTATCAATTATTTAAATAAAAATTTTCGCAAAAAGTCAGGAATTCAATTATTATTATTACAAATTTTATTAACATTTTTGGCAAAAATTAAACTATAATCAATAAATAATACAATTCTTTGTAGAAATTCAATTATTTAAAAAAAATTGACAAACAATTAAACAATTTAATGAATTAATTAAAAAGTTACATTTGAAAGCTACAAGAATTCAATTATTTTCATAAATAAAAAATTAATCTTAAGAATTCAATTATTTTTATATAAGTATTAAAATTTTCCAGAGAAAATTAATTATTTTCTAAAGATTAAATTAATTCCTTATAAAAATTCAATTGTCTTCATAAATAGTAAAAATCTACGGAGGATTGGATTTTTCCAATAAATTTCATAAAATTCTTTCAAAGAATTAAATTATTTTTGAAAATAACACATTTTTTGTAAAAATTCTATTATTTTCATTTTAAATAATAAAATATTTTGCAAAAAATTTAATGATATTCTTACCAGAAATTCAATTACCCTCATAAATATACTAAAAATTTTCTAAAAAATTGAATAATTTAATAAAACTCTTCCAAAGAATTCAATTATTTTTTAAAATACAAAATTTTGCCTAAATTCAATTATTATTTCCATAACTAAGAAAATTTATTTTTTTCAAAAAATTTAATAAAGTTCTTCGCAATAATTTAAATATTTCTATAAATAACAAAATTTGCAAACTTTTTATCAAAAATTCAATTATTTTCATAATTTTCCAAAAATTCAATTATTCACAGAAAATTTAATAAAATTCTTCCAAGGAATTCAATTTTTTGAAATAATTCAATTATTTTTATTATAAATAATAAAATTCTTTAAAAAAAAAAATTTTAACGTTTATTAATAACAAAATTCGAAAAATTCTTACCAGAATTTCAATTATTTTTATAAATAACAGAATTCTTTAAAAAATGTAATATATTTCTTTTAAAGAATTGAATTTTTTTTAAAACAAATATTTTTTGCATAAATTTAATTATTTGGAAAAATTTTTTTAAAATTTTATATAGAATTTAATTATTTCCTGAATGAAAATAAAATTCTACAAAAAATTCAATTATTGACAATAAAATTTTTATAAAATTTCTTTAAAGAATTCAATTATTTTTAAAACAAATAAAATTCATTTTAGGAAGTCAATTATTTTAAATGCAATTTTAATTTAATTCCTTCCAAATTTCCACAAGAACTCTTAAATAAAGGAATTATTATTTTCAAAATTAAGCAAAAATCAAAAACAAATAGCAACATCTATTGAATTCAAATTTATGACAATGTATAAGTAAAATAAAAAATAAAAACTAATTTCCCATTGCAAATGTTATAAAAAATTTGCAAAGAAAGGTAGAAATTAATGGAATTAAAATATACAAAAATTAAAAATTCATTTAATGTAAATTTAAAATTTTTTTAATTTAAATTTAAAATTTTTTTAATTTAAATTTAAAAAAAGCTGACAGTCTATGATCCCTAATTTGATAGAAATTTAATTTCTTTACTTGTTTTATGACAACTCGATAAATGTGGGCGTACGAGGCGCCGATTAAAATTCCAGGTACAATAATTGTCGTTAAATAAAGAAACACTAAATAATTGTAGTCCATAACTTCAGTGAATATACACTTGTCATCAAGTTCTTTTCCTGAATTCCAACCTGCAAGTGGCAGAAAACCCACCAAACTTCCAGCAATCCAGCAAATGCAGATTATACCTAAAAATTAGATATTTTAGTCTTTTTTATTTAATGCTAGAATAAAATTAGATATTTTAGTCTTTTCATTTAATGTTAGAATAAAATTAGACATTTTACTCTTTTTATTTAATGTTAGAATAAAATTAGATATTTTACTCTTTTTATTTAACGTTAGAAGAAAATTAGATATTTTACTCTTTTTATTAAATGTTAGAATAAAATTAGGTATTTTAGTCTTTTTATTCAATGTTAGAATATTTATTTCAATAAACAGTTCCTTATTGGACGAACTCAAGCGCCACCGGGAGTGGGGGCAATGAGAGCGAAAGAGAAAGAAACTAACTCTCTCACTCTCTCTCATTGTCCCCCACTTCTCTCGCGACGCATGCGCCAATAGCGAACCAATCACAACTACTACGCACGTTCCACATTAGAAAACAAACTTCAAACGATTCAGACTCAATTAACTTGTTATTAGAATTAGAAAAATTGGAAAAAAAATTTCCTCTCGCTCTCACCAATTGCCGTTCTTGTTCTAACAGTTCGTGAATATTCCATAGGATGAATAATAGCCCAGTATCGATCAATGGAAACTGCAACAAGGCAGAATATACTAATTGTACAGAGCACTATTAAAACAGAAACGGTAAATAGACAGGCGTGTAAATTAATTGGTAGTCCAATACTGGCTAAAATTGCAAATGGTATTGCAAAAAGTCCCACTAATAAATCAGCAACAGCCAGCGATATTATATAGTAATTAGTTCGCCGTCGCAATTTTCGTTCTCTAATAAATATTATTATCACTAAACCATTGCCAAATATTGCACCAATTGCCACTAAAATTTCACACACTGTATAGGGAATATTCAATTGTGAGCTCTTGTTCTCATCGTCATTGACTGCATCACTCAGTGTATAATTAATAACACGACTCATTGTTAATTCCGTCCAATTTCTTTCGGTTTCCATGGTGTAAAGTTTTTTTATCCTTTTTCTCTATGATGATAAAGTTGAAAATAATTGATGAAATTGAAAATAATTGACAGAATTGAAAATAATTGACAAAATTGAAAATAATTGCCGAAATTGAAAATAATTGCCAAAATTGAAAAGAATTGCCAAAATTGAAAATAATTAAAAACAATTTAAATTAATTGAAAATCGGTTAGAAGATTTCTACGAAAATTATTTTGTAGAACATTTTCACTTGCAGTAAATAATCTAATTTTTTCACTTCCTTTCCTTATCTTATCCTTCTTCCTTTTCTTCCTTTTCCAAACGTCTTTATTTTATTCTTGAACTTAACATTCTGATTTTTTTTTCTCTTCACTGACTCTAATTTTTTTCATAGTTCGTAAAAAAAAGTTCGAATTGACAGTCATTTTTTACTGCTTTCTGAATTATGTTCCGTTTTAAATTCAAAATCAGTTTCTAATTGCGATTTTTTAAAATTTAAATTCCCTTCTGTTTGTATTTAGAGATAAATAATTAAATACATTTTTAACGATTAATAGTTATTTTTCCCACTTTTAATTTTCCATTCTAAATGCTTGTAAATTCACTTGTCACTTTTTTTTAAAGAAATACTTTTGTTTTTTTGACATAATTTTGATTTTAATGAGAGAAAAATTACTTTTTGAAATTCTTTTTTCTTTTTTTGATGAATTTTTATTATCAATAATTAATTTTTTTTTGCACTTTTATTTTTCCAGACGTAGAACTTTGTTTTGGGTGAAAATTTCTATTCGATTATTTTCATCCGCACGTGTTTCTGTATAACACACGTCCAACTTCTTTGCCCTTCAGAAGTATACTAATATGATAGGACGATAGTGGGTTTTTACAAGAGATTTGTATTCGCGTGGTGAGGAGGCGGCTATTTTTTTTCTCGAGGGAATTAAAAGGGTAGTAAAATAATGAGTACATGTTGTATAAAACGGAAAATGGACAGTCATGTCAGTATTTTTTTTTTATTTTGAAAAATGTTCCATGAATTAATTAATCAGTTAAGTACCTATTTTGTAGCGTAGTTTGTTTAAAAATCGATAATTTCACAATACATTCTTCAACATATTTTAAAGACAATTTTTCTACAATTTTCTGTAACTTAATAGCTTAATAATAATTTTATCAATATTTCCTTGAAATTGAAAAAAATTGAAACGTAACCATTGCATTTTTTTAGAATTTACAACGATCGGAATAATTTAAATTTTTGCTTTTTAGAAATTAAATAAACCTTTTTATCCATTTTCGCTGTATAGAATTCGAATTTGAAAAAAGAAGAAAATAGAAGCATCTTAATTTCGAAATTTTTAGAGGAACTCCATCCAACAAGTGATGTCACGTTTTGGCTGGTAGGAGGTCAAACTAGGGGAAAGTTAATATAAGATTGCGTGTGTAGCAATAAATTCAAGATTATTTGAACCCCTCTCATAAAATTATTGCTTTATAACAAATAAAGGTATAAATTTCAATAGGCAATTGAATGGAGAAAAAGATGAAATGAAATTAAATAAAGAAGAATCTTTCTCGACTTTAAAGTTTCTTAAATTTTTTTCAAAAATAAAATTGTAAAAATTGTTGTACATTGAACTCGACAATTTTTCAATTTAAAAATTAGACACATGAAATATGACAATTTACGTTATATAGGTAATGATGATTAATTTAACATGTCTTATATTATCTTTAACAGGAATATAACAGAGTGTCTGACATTGTACAAAAGTTCTAATTGTATATAAAAAAAATGGTTGTGTGCGGTATTCTTCTCTAAATGACAGCAGACATAGAAGTTGTTAAAAAGGCGTATTAATTGTGTGCGTACGTGTGTTTTGACACATACAACACAATGTTAAAATATCGATATTGTGAATTTAATTTTACTTCTTAATTATTAATGCGAGAAGACAAAATAAACGTAAAAAAATCCGATTATAAATAGGGCAGGAGAGAAAGTATATTTTAAGAAACTAAATTAAAGAACGAATTCTATTTTTAAAAGTCAATAAATCGCATTGTTTGTCAATAGAAAGAAATAATTCCTTTTTCCCTTGAACATGGGAATTGCCAAAGACACGTGGTTTTCAACTCCTACGCACTGGAGAAATGAAATTAATTACAAGACTGCAATTACATGTTCTTCAAATACAAAATGGCGGATTCAAGATGGCTACTCTTTAAAGAATTTAATTTTTGTCAATAAATTAATTAATAACTATTGAATTTAATTTAATTAATAATTAACTAAAATATAATTTAATTAATAATTAATTAAAATATAATTTAATTAATAATTAATTAAAATGTAATTTTAAACCTTTTTTTAAAATTAAAATTAAATTTTTTTAAATATATCCTCTATTGAATCGCAAGATTGTATTTTTGATTTTCTCCATTGCGCAGCTTATTCCATTATCTTCTTGAAAATTAATTGATTGTTGATTAGGAAAATGTACAGCTAATCTTACATATTGCATATGATTTCTCATGCGTTGGTTAAATTCGTGAAGTCTACGAGATGCTTCAGAATTAAATCATGTCCTTTATAACAATATTTAAATAAATATTTAATACCAACTTTACCACATGCTCCAAAAAAACTCTCCGTTTAGTTGTAGGACTAATTTTTCATGCAGACTTTTTTGTTTCATTATTCATGCAAAGGTTCGAGTTCATATTTTGCTTTCCACAAGGTCCATGAACTTGAAACTGCTTTAGAATGTTAAAAAGTTCTGGCTTCTTTGTATTTCATCTGGAATTTTTGCACATATTATTTTATCTACAGTTTCTGCATCACGAAATGCAAACTCTTTATTTGGGAAAAATAATTAAATGTATTTTTACAAGGGACAATAAAATTAGCAAACAGAATACTTTTAAACTTATTTATTATCAATTCCTGAGGATGTCACGGCGTTAATGCCAAAACGTACATACATTTTTAATAGTAATAGTTATAAAAAATTTAGACATGAACAGAAATTAGTTTTTTTTTACATTTTTACATAACAAATCCTAAATGTATGTATATCAATCTTCCCAAAAAGATTTTCTACAAGCAAAAAAAAGATTTTCAACAAATGTAACAATATCTAAGATGTTCGTCTGCCTGGATAAGTGTTGAGAAATTTTTTAAAACGTCAGTTGGGAGTAAACGAAGATTGTCTCGTGGTCGTATTATTGCTCGTGATCCATGGTTCGCATACCGCACGTGCCAAGATGTAAAAGAACCAAGAAACGACGGAGAGTCCAAATATCACCGGCATACTGTATCTGAAAAATAATGTTCTTGATAATTACTGAAATGTTCAACTAGATTACGTTTTTGTTAGCATTTGTTTGTTCTTTCTTTTTTCTTTTTTTAATACTAAATGTAGTAAATCTCAAACCCTAATAGCCAGAAGAATAGCATTCCAATAAGTATGCTTCCTAAAACGTGATAGTTGGCCAGTACGCGAAAACTGATTCTCGGGGGAATTCGAACTTCCGAACCGGAAGTGAAACCACTTGTCGTACGTTTCGGTAGATTGACCACTAAAGTTGGTGGTTTAATAATTTGATGTGCGATTCTACCGATAAAATCGTTTCTCCTATAGATTCGTATTAAATCGTGCTGATACTGTCAAATACAAAAAGTGGTTAATATAGTCCACGAATCTGAGAAGAATATCTAAGAATCTAGGAGTAAAATAAAAGTACCTTGTTATTTAAAAATGTGCACAGTTTATACAGTGCTCGGACTAAAATCGTAATCTCATTGCTGCGTACAGGTTGAAGTTCCGGATCCCCTAGGTACTCAACGTACCTATAATTTTGTTTTCCATCTTGAATTGGAACGTAAACACCAGGTCTAGTAGAGTCCAAACTTGAGTCCAACTGTAAGTTTAAAATTGTTCTCGTTTTGGAAAAAAATACAGAAGGTTTGTAGAAAGGTTTAATTAGATTTAAATTAATAGAGTTTAATTCAGAGTTTCTTACTTGAGATTGATGACTAAACGAAGTGGAAAGTATCGTGTCATGATATTCCTGATCGGCAACTAAATTCGCAGGGGGAAATTCTTCTTCCTCGAGCTAAAAATATCCATCATTAGATTTCTAATTTAATTCCAAATGGTAGGAAACATATTTGTTATCCTTTGGTTCTAAATACTTACTCTGAATATATAAATCAGTCTCTCTTGTGCAAAAGCCAAATAAGCGGGAACTTTCCTCCTCTCCTCTAAACTAACATCATCCGTAGAATTATTCTCGCAATTGAAAAAATTCCACATTGATATAAGCAATTTTCTCCCACTTTTTTGTTTCTCTAAAGCCTCCAGCAAACCGATGGCTGTTAATTGAGCTTGACGTACAGCATACAAAAAATCAAGGACCTAAAAATTTGGTAAATTTCAAATTAAGTAAGTAAGTTTCAATTTTCCAATACTTGAATTAATTGAAGAATCGTTTAATTACTTGATTTTTCGTTGAAACTGAAAACATGGGAGTATACTGATGAGATGGTCCTTCGAGTTCGAGAACTTGTTGTCGTACGACCGCGGTCCATTGATTATTATTCGATAATCTACCACGACTCAGTGCTACATCATCCATACAACTTTCAATGTCAGACAACATTTCTGTTAGATGAGGTTGGGAAAATACCTGTAAATAATTTGATTTGTCAAACAATCCAAGAACGGTTCAATACTTTTTAATGTGGATGATATTTACTTTCGTCACGCGGAACAGCATCAGAGAATTTTTCGGTGCAACCAAATCAATTCTCATGAATCTTGGAAGAAGTTGCTGGAATATCGCCGTGTAGGCTAATAAGTTATTCGCCACAAATGACATCCATCTGCTTGGATCGTGTATTTTGCCTTTATCTTCTTCTTCGAGTTTTCTTTATGTGAACGAGTTTGATTATTAATAAGTTAAGATTATTAATAACAAATAGGCATTAGCGGATAATAATTTTAATTGTAGAATAAATACGAACCCTTCTTCACTGTACATAACACCCGATACGTATCTCCAGGGTTGGATGAAGCTTAGCCAAGCTTCTAATATCAATCGAAACGAACTATCCAATGGCCAATGATGGATTGCTTTTTTTAGGAAAAGATAAATTTTTCCTTGAACTGACGGAAGTATTACTCTGGAAATTTAGGGGAAGGGAAATTTTAATGCTAACCGAACTACTTTATTAGTATCAAGAATATAACTGATCATACTAACTGATCGAATGTCAATTATAATATCTGACATCAATTGAGGGCTCGGATCGAAGAACCGACACTTCGCAATGTTCTGTGCGTTTACAAGCGTCGGTTCTTTGATCCGAGCCCTCAATTGGTATCAAGAATATATCGACACTAATGAAGTAGTTCTTTAACAAAAAAATGAGAGAAACTTTTCTCTTTTTTCTTGAAAACATATTGATTGTTGATTAGGCAAATGTACAGCTAATCTACATGTTGCATGTGATTGCTTATGTGTATTGAATTCGTGAAGCATTGCTTCTAAATAGAATCATGTCCTTTATAACAATATTTAAATAAATATTTAATACCGCCTATTAAGCTTTAAGCAGAAGCTGCTGATTTCGTCATCATTTCCAATAACGATTAATCGTGATATTTTTTTCTTTATTTTCCTTAAGGTCATGTTATTCAGTGGTCCCGTGTTGCCATAGTAAAGTAAATGGGGCACGTGACAACTGAATAACATGACCTTAACTATACGCATCATCTTGAAATCTTACTTACCTTGCTGATGAAATTAAAAAATCTCCCAATAATCTATCATCTACAATTCTAAACTTTATTATTTACCTCTTCAATTCGTCGATAGCGCTTTTGTCTCCAGTTGCACTATTTGCAAATTCATGTAATGTTTTTAAAAGTGCACGCACAAGACGAATATGCTCTCCAGAATGTATACTTTGCTGTAAAATAGAAACAATCACTAATTTAGTCATCCAGCAATTGTAGAAATAAAAATCCACAAGTACAAACTTACCCGTCTTGGTAGGGAACTCGTTGTTGCAGTGACAAGATTTGGCGAATACTGATCCTCCTCAGTATATTCCAACCAGAAATCAAGGCAAACCTGAACGACAGTTTCACTTCTCCAAACTTGTGGCAAACATTGCTGTTGTGGTACGCCAGAAACTGGACTTGTTGAAGTTGGAGATAATATTGATGTCCTCAGTAATCGTGTTGTTTGTAACCTAAATTTTGATCAGATATTTTTTACTAACTTTTGGTCAGAACAAATAGTTACAACAAATAGTTTTAGAACAATAGAAAAACAATTAAATGAAATACTTACCGCAAAAATTTATCTAATTCAATCACCCAATTTTATAACTCAAACTGTAAACTGGGACTCGATCTGCCGACCATTCAAAGTTACTTGACTTCGAATGGTCTGCAAATCGAGTTACAAAATTAGGTGGTTCGTGTACCACTGTGAAATTTATTATTAATACTAACCTTTTGGATTCAGGTGATTGCATCAGCTTCCTAGGTGGAGTTTTCTTTACGTACGGACCAATTATAGGCAGAACAGCCGAATTGTCCCTTGGCAAAAAATGATTCAAGTAATTGTGTGCCAATTGAACGTAAATGGTCTCCCAATTTGTCCAAACATTTTCTTGCTGCGGTTGTTGAAGCCAAGGGTTGGTGAGATGATAGGCGAAATGAAAAATGTAATACTCGAAGGGATATGTGCTCATTAAGGTCAGTATCATTATGTTAGAAATTAGTTTTAAGACTAACAATTTTTTCGAAACGTTCTGAACCCTACAGCATTCAGAATCCTCTCTGAATCAAGTACCTTAGGTATCATAGTTAAATATACGGTACATTTGACTATGCTACCTGAGGTTCTTAACCAAATCCAAACTAAATAATGAATCATGAGTTGTTTATAAAATTCTTAAAATCCTTAAAATCCTTAAGACCATTTTGAACCATTTTAAAACCCATTTTTGTAAAACATTCAAAAAAGGATACTCATAGTAAGTTCCGACAGTAGCCGTGAGTTATGATCATCTTTAATTTTGTCCAAGTAAAATGGAGGTATAATCCCTTCCTCCAACATTAAACGTATTTTCGCCTAAGGACAAATAAATAAGTTCAAAAATAAGCAAAAAGAAATCCGTTTCTTCATAGATTTAAGCTAACAATTATTCCTTAACCCTCTGCTGATGCTAACGATAATTGTTATTGGCAAAAATCGTCATTTTTTACGCCTGGTGGGAAGTGTGTGAATTACGTTCTATGGCGATAGAGTGACGGTAAGTTATCATCAGCAGAAAATTACCATTAACTATAATGTATTTACAAAACTCACCGGTAAGTAGGAGACTGGAAAATTGTACTTCAAGTAACAGTCAGGAAGTAATTTGTAGCATAGAGAAAATATTGGCCCCATTGGACCAAGAAAATAGCAAAGTGTATCATATTCCTGTGGATTTTTCTTTGCATTAATGGAATGTAAGCCCCAACCGACATTGTCGTTTATTCCAAATAGTGAATGTATCAAAACAGGGAAGACGTGCTGTAGATCAGCTGTACTCGATTTTTCAATTAATACTGTCAGTTCTCTGCATCGTGAAATAAGCGGTAAATTGAGACACGATTGAACTCGAACCTGAAATTTAAGCATGTATTGTAGTTTTTATTATTATTCAAATAGCAGTGAAGCTTTACTTTATTTAAATTTGAAATTATTGCCTAGAATCTAAAATCCATCGGTTATCGTAGTTTCTTCACGAGAGAAAAAAGGATAGAATTATCGTTTGCCTTTTTCTAGAACATTTTTCCTTTTCTCTCTCGTGAAAAAACTACGATACCGCAACCGGCTTTCGTCCATCTTGAATTTAAGCTTAAGGTAGTCTCACAGTTCGACTGCTGCGGTTTCTCGGAAGCAGCAGTCGAACTGTGAGACTACCTTTAAGTTCTTAAATTCCCGAGAATTTACATTGGGGTAATATAACCAAGAAATTTACGGTAATTAAATTTTTTCAAGAGAATTTAAGTTTGTTTATTCAAAATAATGTATATTTATTCATTTCAATAGTTTACATGAAATGTTTAAACATTCAGTTTTGTCTGTTTTGAAATCTTCAAATATACAGTAGCTACAAATAGACAAATTTAAATCACAACGCTGAACCATCACGCTTACCAAAATAATGACAAAAATAAGGTTATGTTACATTTTCAGAGAATTTAATTCTTGCAGACTTATGTTTACATGTAAATAAATTACCACATTGAATATTGTCCCTTTTGTACAATTTAGCGCTATGGTAAACAAAGCATAATAGAAATTTTAGGTTAGAATATATATTTAAATATAGAAAAAAATACTTACCGCTATTACATCTGATGAGGTAGTCATTGTTGCATACTTTTCTATTAACTTCTGTGATATATGCACTAGTTTTTATTTTTATTATAAATTAAAAGACACAGAGAGAAAGATTTTTTTTTATAAAAATAGCAAGGAAACAATTTTAAACGTTTTAAATACACAAACACTCATGATGCAAATATTACACTTGCGTTGTCCTCTCACTGCTCCAAACTCTGAAATCTGACAAGCCGAAATTACTATAGCTATGTGACACGAAGATAAACGAAAAAACACGAAGACACGAAGCTACCCTACCACAAACTAAAACATCATCAAGTTTGTGTACAGAGAATGATTCGGAAGAATTTTTTGACACAAGCTTTTAAAAATGAAAATGAAGAATTGAAAATAACGTGACTGAGTTTATATATTTTTTTAAATAAATTGACATGAAAGTTGTGCGTAGAGTAGTAAAAAATTATGTTTGAATAAGAATTTATTTTAAAAAAATTAAGGATGTGCACCGGTCCGATGAAAAAAGTTTTTCACTGGGGCCCACTTACCGCACTAGGTATGTAATATTTTCCAAAATAATTATAATTTAAATAAATTTACCCGTTTGTTATTTTATTCAACATAACTGTTATCTTACGCACGTATTTTTTTGTATATTAATTTTTAAATTCAAATACAATTTTCCATTCTATTCATAAAAAATCATAAATTATTTATTGTTATATTTTAATAAATTATTTTTTTCATATATTTTAATTTTTTACCAAACAGTTTTTAGAATAGATTCTTCAGAATTATAATTTTTCTCTTGGAATAAAACATACATAACCTAAAATTAATGACCAAATTGCTCTTTACAGTCGTTACTTAATGACTTAATAATTTAAATAAATGATTTGAAATTATTATTTGACTTAAATTTCTTAATTGTCATGCATCATGAGTGTTATTTGTGTAAAATATTATTACATTATAATTCGATTCTAAGTGGAAAATTCATTATTTTGTAATGACAGTAAGTTTTTTTCTTTTGAAATAAATATTCTTTATAAAAATAAAAGTTTTGAAAAATTTAATTACTTTTTAAACTTTAAGGTATTTGAAAAATTAATAATAAAATTTGCATTTGGCCAGAAATTTTTAGAAACAAAATATTTAATAATTTCTCGAAAAATCGATATTATCTTAAGAAAAGAGTTCTATTGGAAGTTTGCTCGGCTTCTGACAGATGTCATTTAGTCGATAAAGTCGAAAACTTCTTTTAGGAATTTTTTGACTGGAATTTATTTATTATAAAATTGAGCAAAATTAAGTCTGTAATTAATTATTGTCAGTATTTTACTAGTATATAAGAATAAAAAAAAATAAATAAAAAAACTAAAAGTCAATTATTTCTTAAGGGGATGACAAAGTCGATAGGTTTTTTACTTCATTGGGAGAATCGAATCGACTTTTACACTCCCTTAATAAATGTTATATTTAAATTAAGTAATTGTTATTAAGGGTGCGTGATCGACTTTCACAATAATTTCTTTTTAGTTAATAAAATAATTACTTTATAAATTTTTCAAGGCATAATTTTACTTAAATATTTCAAAATAATTTGAATTTTAAATGAGTTGCGTTTACAATTATTTTCATAAACAGTGGACTTACAAAATGTTTTCAATTTAAAATTTTATACATTTTTTATTGATTTTATTTACTTATTTATTATTTATTTATTTTAATTTATTTTTCTAATAAGTTTAAGAAATTAGAAATTTCAAAGAACGTTTTTTTGAAAAAATTTTAATAATTCAAAAACTCTTTTAAAATTATTACAATTTCTAAATATAGTATATTTAGTTAATTGTTCAAATTTAGGGATTTAATAATTTTACGGAAGAATTTTTGTTGAAAACACTTTAAAAAATGAATTTTAGAGAAGTTTTGATTAATTTAAGAAATTCAATTATACATTCAAAAGTTATAAAATTCTTCGTAGAAGTGCAATTATGTGCCAAAATTGTTAATAATTCTTGTGAAAATTTCAATTATTTTTATTGGTAAAATTATATAAAATTCAATTACATTTAAAATTTTTAATGAATTTTTCCAAAAGAATTCAATTATTTAAAAAAAATTGAATACAATTCTACGTAAAATGTTTAATTATTTTTCATAAATAATAAAACTCATCACTGAATTTTAATTATTTTTAATGCAATTTTAATTGAACTTCTCAAAAAATGTAATTATTATGCAATTTAAAATTCGACAACAGAATTCAATTATTACAATTTTAAATTAATTAATTAATTAAATTTTTAATTTGTTCCGAAGATTCTTTTGCAAATTCAATTTTAAGAAATATTCAATTATTCGATAAATTATTCATTTTTGCGTTCAAATGATAATTTTTCATTTTTATAAAATTTTTTAATGGAACTTTATTTAAAAATAATTTTAGTTATAATTTTAGATATTTGAATATTAAAATCATTATTTTGGGAATTTTTAAAAATAAATAAATTTTAAAAAGTTTTCAAATTAGAAACTTTGAAAATTAGAATTTTTCATTTTTTTAACTAATAATTTTGAAGAATTAATTTTTTTGAAAAATTTTAATTGTAAACAAAAGGATTTAAAAACTTTTAGAACAAACTTTTTCAAAAATTATTAAAAATATTTGATTTAGAGAAGAATTATTTTGGATCTAAAAATTCTAGAAAACAATAATTGAATTGAAATGATTAAAATAATTTTCAACAAGTTATAGTAGCAATATTCTTTTAATATAAAATAAAGATTTTATTACTCGGTTATATCTGTAATTATTATAAGTTATTGAATTTTAAAAATAGTTTGAATTTGATCGTTTTGAAAATCATAATTTTTACATGGAAAAATAATAATTAAATAATTATTTAAAAAAGTATTTATTGATGTTTCTGAATAATTTTACAATTAAAAATAAATTCGTAAATGAATGTAAAACATTTTTTTTCTAATAATTTTAGAGGGAATCGAAATATGCTTTAGGGTCAGGGAAAAAAATTATTTTTTTGTCACAACCCTGATATGTTTTCTCAATGTACCTCAGATATATAATTTTATTAAACAATACGTTTTCTAACAAGATTTCACCTCATTTATTTACAATTAAACAAATCATACTTGAATCAATGGAAATATTCTTATTGTGATATCATGTTTATTTATTTACCATTTTTCTTTTGTTGAGAAATGATTAATGAATTTCCACTTCTTATCGCTGATATAAAAGAATATCGCATTGGAGAAAATTTTTTATTCTTTTTTTTGGACTCTCCTTTTATCTTATACTGTTAAAAGTATATAAAAGTTTTTATTTCACTCCTTCACTTTTTCCTTCTTTCAAATTCTGTAATTTTTAACATTAATTGTCATGGACTATTAAAATTAATCGTGATATTTTTTTCCCCAAAAAATCCACTATTAGTATCGTTTATCATCTTTCTCAAAGAGTCGGTAAATTTGCTTTTCGTTTACATTGCCGTTAGTTAATCTTTCCTCGGCGCACACAATTTCCCTGTAGATGATGAGAATTTTTTTTTGCGTTATTTCAATTTTTAATTTCATTAAAAAAAAATTTTTTTGCGTTACTTCAATTTTTTATTTCATTAAAAAAATTTTTTCTGCGTTACTTCAATTTTTAATTTTATTAAAACAATTTTTTTTTTGCTTTTATTTTTAATTTACCATTCGGCTCTTCTTATGATGGGATAGACCCTCGACAAAGTGAAGCCGTGCGATGATGCAGCCAAACTTATCGTGTAGGCTCCCATATTTTTCCAAATTAACCAATCGCCAATTTCGAATTTTGGAAGTCGGACATTTTTTAAAATACAATCCAATTCGTCGGCAGTTTGTCCCCACATTGTACTGACAAATAGTTCGTTGTTGTCTACCTGAAAATTAATTACGATCACTTGATAAAATATTTATTTTCCATTAAAATTTGTATCTACAATGAAAATTTGTATCTCGAAAAAAATTTGCTTATTTCTTTCAATAAAAAATGTTCCTTCTTCATTTTTTTTATTGACCGGAGATTCATTTTTTATTTTTCGAAACAAAAATGAAGCTAAAAAATTTTTCTTTATTTTTTATTGAACAAAGATTCATTTTTTATTCTTTTGAAATAATAAGGCTAAAAAATTTTTCTTCATTTTTTATTGAACGAAGATTCATTTTTTATTTTTCGAAACAAAAATGAAGCTAAAAAATTTTTCTTCATTTTTATTAAACGAAGATTCATTTTTTATTCTTTGAAATAGAAATAAAGCTAAAAAATGTTTCTTCATTTTTTATTGAACGAAGATTCATTTTTTATTCTTTGAAATAGAAATAATAAAATTTAGTAATTTAATTTTTTGAACTAAAGAAAAACTAAAAATAGAAGAAGGAAAAAGTGAAAGGCAAAATTTATTTTATTAAGCTCGTTAGAAATTTTTCCTCAGTGAAAATTCCTTGTTTACTTATATATTACTCACTTTTCTTAGGGAAGTTGGCACTCTTGCTTCTAATCCCATCATTTCGTCTTTAAACGATCCAAAAACACCTTCATTGATGTAGTAAACAAATCTTTCTTCATTCTCGTGAATAAATCTCTTTTTCCCTTGAACTTGGGCCACTAATTTAAATGCAGAAGTGACGTAATATCTTCCTGGTTCACTGATAATTTTTATTGACGAATCAACATCCTTAAGGGCCTCATTTATCACTTCTGTAAACTTTATTTACAAATTTTTTTGGAAAATAATTCAGTTTTTTTAATTCAAAGTCTTATTTTGTAGACGGAAAATAAAGAATACTGAATTTCCTATTTCGGGATAAAAAATTGCTACCGAATTATAATTTTGCAAGCTAGTGAGGAAACTATTTGAAAATAATGAATTTTTAAGTTGAACCGAACTGAAAAATTGTTTATTTTTGACTGAAACAAATTTTTCTTAGTAGAAACAAAGTTTACGTTTTGGGTATTGTAGAAGTTACTATTTATTTTTCTTCTGCTTGCAAATATTGAAAATAAGATTTTTTAAATTTTTTACAGTTAAAAAAACTCACTTCTCGGATGTTTGCGTCATTTTCTCCAGGGAATCCCCCGCCAATATCAATAAGACACACTTCTTTGCATCCAATTAATTTTGCATAATCGATTAAATTATTGCAGACCTTAATTCCTCGGCTAAAGGCTTCAGCTTCTCTACAAAGACTTCCCACGTGAAAACTAAAACCATGAAGATGTAGTCCCAATTTTTTAATTAAATTAATTAATTCCTTCGCCTCGCGATCGGGATCACAGCCAAATTTGTTGCCCAAATTTATTTCCGCCTTCTTTGCATCGCAACGCACTCGAATCACTATTCTAGAAATATAAATTTTAATGTATAAATTAATTTATTATAAATAAATAAATGCTATTTTCAATAAATAAGTAAATAATATTTATAATAAGTATATAAATTGTATTTATAATAAGTAAATAAATAATTTTTATAATAAATAAGTAAATAATATTTATAATAAGTAAATAAATAATATTTATAATAAGTAAATAAATAATATTTATAATAAATAAGCAAAATTTATAATAAGTAAATAAACAAAATTTATAATAAGTAAATTAACAAAATTTATAACAAGTAAATAAACAAAATTTATAATAAGTAAATAAATAATATTTATAGTAAGTAAATAAATAATATTTATAGTAAGTAAATAAATAATTTTTATAATAAATAAGTAAATAATATTTATAATAAATAAATACACAATATTTGTAATAAATAAATAAATACTATTGATAATAATATTTACATTTAAAAATACTATAAATAAATAAAAAAAATTTTTTTTATATTAAAATTTAAGAAAAATAATCGAAAACGATTTAGTGAAAAAATCAAAAAAACCAATAAGTAAACTCACTTTGCTTCTGGAAATAGAGTTTTAATTTTATGTACTTCATTCGGATTGTCAACTGTCATTCTTTGAATGCCAACTTTTTTCGCGTATTTCACGTGCGATGGGAATTTTACTGGATGAGCGAAAATAATTCTGTCTCCAGTCACACCACATTCCATAACTTGCATTATCTCTTGCTAACGAGAAAAAATAATAATAAACAAATTAATTATTCCGCACGAAAAAAAAATTGAAACTAAAATTCTAAAAACAAAAAAGAATTTTTTATTCTCTTTATATTATATTCTCAATTAATCGGTTATTTGAATAAAATAAATTTTTTTCTTCAGTGAAGGAAATTTTCAATTTTTTGATTGAATTATAATTCCTTTTTTTTTCTTCCAGAGGAGAAAAAAAATTACAATTTTTTTCCTATAAAAATTTTAATAGAGCGCAATTTATTTCTCGTTTTCAAAAAAGTTGATGACAATTAACTTGACTGTTTGGTATAATTAATCGTTATATTCATAAGCCTATATGAACGATTTGAAAAAAAAAAGTTGTAGTTACTCGGAAACAATTCTCGAATTAATTAAAGCGGAAAGAAAATGTTAGTTTTCCTTATTATTTATTTTTATTGTCTAGTCTATAATTTTTAATTTTTCAAATTTTTTGCTCCTATTACTGCATTAAATGATTAGTCTTTAGAATTAAATTATTGTTGACTGAAGTTTCAAGAAATAAATTCGATACATTAATTTATAAATAATTATTCCTAATTATTTGTAAATAACTATTCCTGATTATTTGTAAATAATAATTCCTAATTATTTTTGATTTTTAAATTCATTATTTCTAATTATAAGTAAATAAATTATTTCTTATTTTTAATAAATAAATTATTTCTAATTATTAGTAAAAAAATATTATTTCTAATTATTTATAACCGAATTATTTCTAATTTTATGTAAATAAATTATTTTTATTTCAAAGAAGTTATTTTTTCTCCAATTGATCTGAAATTAAATTCATTTTTAATAATCTTCTTTTTAAAATAAGAAATTAAATTCAGCAATTTAGATGAAAATGAAAATTTTATTCTTGAATTATTGATAATTATTTTTGATTTATCAAATTTCGGATTTGTTTTTCTCCCAACTCACCAGTGAAGCGCAATCAAAATTCCCATTGAGTGCAGCTAACGTTTTAATGACCATTGAATTTGAATTGCTCTTTACGGCTAAAAAATTTATAGCAATAATGATTATTATCGATACGATGATTTGAAAATAATCGTAAAATTAATTAATTGAAATTTATGTTGGAAATAAAAATATTTATTGAAAAATCGAAAAAAAACTCTTGTAAAGATCATTTTTTTACGAGTGAAAAAAAATTATTGTTTATCTAAATAAATTATTTCACGGTTTACTTACCAAAATGTGGTGTTATTCTTGGGAATTCTTTCAACCAAATTTTGTGCTTTCTTATTAAATCACCGACATCAAGGACAAAAAATGAATCTTCATCTGTTTGCGATTTTGTTATTTTTTTAATGATCTCCTCGTCATTCATAAAATCATCAACAATTTCGACGTTTGTTACTTGTAGACAATTCATTTTTTTTATTGTAATAAAAATAATAACAATAATAATTAAAATAATCAAAAATAATAGTAGTAATGAAATTTAAAATAAAAAAAATGATAGTGGTAATAATGTTTAAAATAACAAAAATATTAGTAGTAATAAAATTTAAAATAACAAAAATAATAGTAGTAATAAAATTTAAAATAACAAAAATAATAGTTGTAATAAAATTTAAAACAACAAAAATAATAGTAATAATAATTAAAATAGCAAGAAAAACAATTCTAATAATAATAATAATAATAATGTAGTCATAAAAAATAAAAGACGAAAGTGAAAAATTATTTTTTGACAAAAGAAAAATTAAATAAAAAACGAAAATTAAAAACTAATCATGAAAATAAAGAAGGAAATAAATGGAGAAATGAGGAAAAACTAATAAAGTTTTGTCAATTTATGAGGGTGTGTAAAAAGTAAATCATATGACGATAGTTAAGAAGCAACTGAGCCTTTCTGGTGTGTAACGCATTGTTTTTGATAAACTCTTTTTCCCCCTGAATTCACAAAGGACACTTGAGATGCACATTTTAACAATTCTGATTGGTTCATATAAAGTCTATGATCAAAGTTGATTTTTTCCTGAAATGATTTTCTAATTTCTTCACTATTCCTGGCGAAATGAAAATTAAAACTATAAATTCAGCCTTTTAACAAAAATACATTTTATTAACAAAATTCTTTTCTTTCAAATAGAATTATTTTTAAAATAAAACAATATTGATAATTATAGATACGATGAAATACTTCCTTTATTCTTCATCTGGTTATCATACAATTATAAAGAAAAGAGAAAGACTAATCTTTTGAGAATAAGATTGTTGCTTTAAATATATTTCTTATACGCATAAATAAAAAAAAATCAATTTTTTTTTCATATGAATGCTTAAATTCATTTTATTTATATTGAGATTTGTTTTATCTCCGCTCAAAAAGGTTTATTTTAAATTGTTTCCTCATTAAAATTCTTCAAAATTATAATCAACGATATTTTAATAATGATTGTTTCTATTCTTAGTCTTATTCTAATTATTATTATTTTTATTAAAAAATTATTATTATTAATATTATTATTATTATTATTAGCAAATGTTATGTGCACTGGCGAGCGTAATTTATCATAATACAAAATACAAAGTATTTTATTTTCAAATTTAAATATTTTGATGAATTTATACTAAAAATTTGAAAAATCACTTATTAAATAAATATTTAATTATTATTGTTTATATTTTTAAAAAAATTTAAATAACTTTTCGCGAGAATTCAATAATTTACATAAGAAATAAATAAAACATAATAATATTTTTCGACGAATTTCAATTATTTTTATAAATAGTAAAATTCTTCGCAGAAATTAAATTGTTTTCGATATAATTTTAATCAAATTTTACGAAATTATTCAAGTATTTTCTGAAATTTGCAGAAAACCATTGAAACAATTCAATTATTCAATAAAGTCTTTGCAAAAATTCAATAATTTTAAAAATAATTCTAAAAGTGTGATTTAATCTCAAAAATTCAATTATTTCTAAGATTGTCTGTAAAATTTATTTAAAAAATTCAATTATTATACAATTTTTCAAGAAAAATCTTGTAAAATATTAAATTATTTTCTTTAAAAATTAAATAATGACAATTTGCTTATGAAAATTTTTTTATGTCAAGTTTCTAATAAAATTTAATCACTGAAGAAGTCAGTAAAATTTTTTCCAAATTTTTCATGAAATTTTCCGCAAAAATTCATTTATTTTCCATAAAGTTCTGAAAAATTCTTGGAAATAATTCAATTATTTTTAAAAACTAGTAAAATTCTTCGCGAAAATTCAATTTTTTCTATAAATAATAAAAATAAAATAAAAATTAAATTTTTTACAGGAATTCAATTATATTCAAAACCAATTTTAATAAATTTCAACAATAAAGTGTTTAATTATAATTTTTTAACGGAAGCGATTATTTCAAAAACTTGAAAGAAATTCTTCATAAAATTGAATTACTTGACTCTAAAAAAATTTCAATTAAAAATGTTAAAGAAAGTAGATAATTAAAAAATAAATTGAATGAAATTCCTCCAAAAGAATTTAATCAGGATTTTGACAATTTTTTGATAAATTTCCTCTCAAGAATTCATTTATTTTTATTAATAAAAAAAATTCTTTAAAGGAATGCAACTATTTTTAATTTGATAGTAATAAAATTTCTCGCGAAAGAAAACAATTATTATGAAGAATACAAAATTATTTTTAAAAATATCAATTAAATTCAATTTCTTTCAAAAATGCTGATAAAATTCTTCGGAAACAAATTATTAAAAAAATTATTTAAATGTTTGCGTAGAATTTTATTAACATTTTTGAAAATAATTGAATTGTAGAGAACAATTTAATTATTTATAAAGATAATTGAAATTTCCGAGAATTTCAAAAAAATGTTAAACATAATTGAATTTCTGCGAAGAATTATGTTACTTTTGAAAATAATTGAATTTTTTTTTAATTTTATGGAAATTTATGAAAAGAATTGAATTCTTATGAGGAATATTTTTCAAAAATAATATTTAAAAGAATTTAGTAAATCGGAAAAATTTTGGTATTTATGAAAATAATTGAAATAATTGAATTCCTTAGACCAAATTTAAGAACCACTTTACTTTTTTAATTATCTACATGTTTTGCTAAAAAAACTAATTTTATAAAAAATTTTAAAAACCGAAATTCTTAAAATTCATCTGTTTCCACTTATTTTTCTAGTTTTGCTTCTTTATTTTAGGGTTTTTGAGAACCACTTTACTTTTTTAATTATCTTCATGCTTTGCTAAAAAAACTAATTTTAGAAAAAAATTTTAAAAACCGAAATTCTTAAAATTCATCTGTTTCCACTTATTTTTCTAGTTTTGCTTCTTTATTTTAGGGTTTTTGAGAACCACTTTACTTTTTTAATTATCTTCATGCTTTGCTAAAAAAACTAATTTTAGAAAAAAATTTTAAAAATCGAAATTCTTAAAATTCATCTGTTTCCACATGTTTTTCTAGTTTTGCTTCTTTATTTTTGGGTTTTTGAGAACCACTTTACTTTTTTAATTATCTACATGCTTTGCTAAAAAAAACTAATTTTAGAAAAAAATTTAAAAAACCGAAATTCTTAAAATTCATCTGTTTCCACTTATTTTTCTAGTTTTGCTTCTTTATTTTTGGGTTTTTGAGAACCACTTTACTTTTTTAATTATCTACATGTTTTGCTAAAAAAACTAATTTTATAAAAAATTTAAAAAACCGAAATTCTTAAAATTCATCTGTTTCCACATGTTTTTTCTAGTTTTGCTTCTTTATTTTTGGGTTTTTGAGAACCACTTTACTTTTTTAATTATCTACATGTTTTGCTAAAAAAACTAATTTTATAAAAAATTTAAAAAACCGAAATTCTTAAAATTCATCTGTTTCCACATGTTTTACTAGTTTTGCTTCTTTATTTTTGGGTTTTCGAGAACCACTTTACTTTTTTAATTATCTACATGCTTTGCTAAAAAAACTAATTTTATAAAAAATTTAAAAAACCGAAATTCTTAAAATTCATCTGTTTCCACATGTTTTTCTAGTTTTGCTTCTTTATTTTTGGGTTTTTGAGAACCACTTTACTTTTTTAATTATCTACATGCTTTGCTAAAAAACTAATTTTAGAAAAAAATTTAAAAAACCGAAATTCTTAAAATTCATCTGTTTCTACATGTTTTTCTAGTTTTGTTTCTTTATTTTTTGGTTTTTGAGAACCACTTTACTTTTTTAGTTATCTACATGCTTTCCTAAAAAAAATAATTTTATAAAAACCCGCCACTGCAGTGCGAGTACAACTCGCACTTGTCCAATTTTTTTTTTACTATTTTCTCTTTTTTATTTTTGGCTTTACTATTCGTTTTTTTACTATTTTTGTCTTTTTTCTTAACTATTTGTTTTTTTCCTATTCTTTTATTACTATTTTTGTCTTTAGTGTTCTTTTTTTAAAAAAGTTTTTATTGAAATTCTTTAATTCTTTTTTTTGTCATCGCGGCTACTATTTCCTACTTTTTTTTGTCATCAAGGCTACTTTTTCTTACTTTTTTTAAACTCATAATGGAGTGCGAAGCCTGATGACATCAATTAGGTATAAAATTGAAAAGAATATTTTTTAAAAAAGTTGGAAAAAAGCAAACGTCAACTAACTTTAAACTGCGATAACAGTTTACTAGAACATAACGATTATTATTATTATTATTATTATTATTGTTATTATTATAAATTAATATTATGAATAACTAAATAATTATTTAAAATCAAAATAGAAGAATGTTTGAGATCAATGTTGTGTCAATATTGCAGATAAAAATGTTATGTTAAGGAAATGTTTTGTCTTAAATTTTGTGCTATTATTTCTTATTATTATGATGTACTATCTATAATAGAATAAATAATTTATAAATTTTTTTTTATTTTTCAGCTCTAATAAAAATAATTACATTAATGACGATACACTGTATCAGACAATTAATGCCGCCACAGGAGAGTTTTTTGGGTGCAATAAATTTTTTACTTTTCTCTAGTCTCAGTGGATCGACACTCTATCATTTTATATATGCTATTCACGAGGGACCTGGATTTTTGCCCTTAAATTGGAGGCCGGTAAGTAAAAAATTTATTTTTTTTAAAAAAAGCACACAATTTCACCTAAACAGGACAATTTATCGCAACATAAACTCAAAACACTGCTTAACATTACACAAGCAATCATAATACACTTAAATTATGTTTTGAATTCCCTTATATATACAAAACTGATGAAATTAACACCGCTTGTGAGAGAGAAAATTAATGTTTTGAATTCCCTTATATACGAAACTGATGAAAGTAACACCGCTTGTGAGAGAGAAAATTAATGTTTCAAGCAGCTATTTCAACAAGACAATATACCTAACATCTTTAATTTAAATAAATATGACTAGAAGTGTGACGACTTTTGAAACGACCCTATCAGAATATAAATCATTCCATTATTCGATTACCTGTTCATTTATTTATTTCTATAATCAGCATACGATTGCTATATTATACAACTGAAAAAAAGGATGATGCAATAAAAGCTTCTTTGCAGGAATGAAATAATTTATTGAATTGCCCCCAGTCTGATTTTAACAAACGTAATCCGTAAGGTATATCATATGTTTGCTGAATTTCCATGTCATTATACTTTTAAAAGATTCAATGTCATTAGATCAATAAATACAATTACTGTACGTTATACCTGTTTCATTATGATTCCATTAATTAATTGTCGATTTTGTTACAGAAAGATGAATCTGATTGCGAATTTCTTCAGTTCTGCTCAATTTGTCAAGGCTATAAAGCTCCACGATCTCATCATTGTAGAAGTTGTAAGTTTCGTGAAATATTATATTTGATTATAACAAATTTTTTATTTTAAACAGTCAAAAAATCTTCAACTAGTACAACGATTACTTTTTTTTACATTACAAATAGCGAAAATGATTCTTTAAAATAGGGAATCTAGTTGCAATAACTAAATTTCGCTAATGTAGTGAATTTTATAGTTGTTCCAGGTGAAGATTTTTTTTCGTGTTGTTACATTTATAAATAAATAAGAAAAGAAAAAGAATTAAATAAAGAACTTGATGCAAACGTTGGCGATGATTTTTTTAAGGCGGTCGCTGTGTGATGAAAATGGATCATCATTGTCCATGGATAAATAATTGTGTTGGACATTTGAATCATGGTTATTTCACGGCATTCCTGGCAAGTGCCGTTGGTGGCTCGTTACTTTCAACGATTATTTTAATCTCGTGGATTATGACAATTTTTTCACCGAGGACCATGATGTTTCCACCGCCATCGTTAATCATTCTTTTTCTTGCAATTTTCACCATTGGTTTATCAATAGGAGTTGTCATTGCTGTTGGCATGTTACTTTATTTTCAAGTAAGTTTCTGTCCCTAATATCATCCTTGCTAAATACTATTTAATTTCAATTCCTTAATCTGAGTCACCTGACCTCAAACTTTCCAAAATAGAATTATTTGCCATTTTTCGTCTGAACCCTCCATTCGGGTGTTAAAGCAATCATTAAATTTTCGCAAATAGTATTTTTGTTTGATATTCGAAATAAAGAATTAAATGAAAATCAAAATTCGAATGTAGTCTGAAAGAAAATTCAGAAGAAATTCGAGTAAAATTCGTCTTTACTAGTCAGCGACTCGACGCATAATGTCAGAGTGTAACTTACGCGTCTTGCTTTTATACTTCCCAAGGGAGGGCGGGGCTTTTCTTCTCGGAATAGTGGTCACTGGAAGGGATGCGCTTGCGCAGAGAACGCTGCGGGGTACATCGTCCGTCCAGGGCCGTATGAACGAATTGCGCTCACCCTCAGAAATTTCATACTTACTTTAAATTTTCACCAAAAAAATCAAGAAAAATAATGAATTTCACAAAATTTGCAGATAATCGCTATTCTAAGGAATAGAACGGGGATCGAAGACTGGATTTTTACGAAGGCGCAATATCGTCGTTACAAGACGAATGAAGTATTTATTCATCCCTATGATATTGGAAGAATGGGGAATATTAAGCAAGTGATTTCCTTGCATTGCATTCCGTCAGGCGATGGAATTCATTGGCCTGTTATTGAAGGCTGTGATCAATACACATTAACGGTGAAAATCTTCTTCCAATTTATTTTTTATTTTATTTAATTATTATTCTCAATTGTACATTAATAATATTTTTTTTACTTTATGAATTTTTTCAATGGTAAATTTAGGGTAAAAATCGAATAGTTTTTTAGAAAAAAAATTCTTTTTTAAAAGAAATGCTTTCTCAATTATTGCAGCGGGAACAATTGGCCCAAAAATTGGAAAAACGTCGTCACGCCCGGAAATTCAGAATTATTGCACCGGCCTCAGGATCATGGCTACCAATAAGTCATGGTTTTAAAGTATTTTGTTCGCCACCTTTCACTAATGATTCGCGAATAAAATTAAAAGTCGGGGACATTGTGAACGTCACTCGGCGAAACAAGTTCGTATTCATTTTTTTTCTCTTCAACAAAGATTTAAAATGAAAGAAAATAATTTGGTTAATTTTACATTATCAACAAAAGAGTAAATAATTATTGTCAAAAAATTCTTAAAATTACGAATTTTAAACTTTTTTCTATTTTATAATCCAAATGTGGATTATAACAGAGAAAAAAATTTGAGTAGAAATTATTTATTTCAAAAAATTAATTTTTTCTTTTTTTTCTACAGAAATTGGCTATTTGGAGAAAAAGAACAGGAGGAATCAAAGGACAATAAATTGAATCGTGTTCGAGGCTGGTTTCCTCGACCGTGCGCTATTGAAGTTATCGAAAATGAAAAAAATCCACATTTTAAAGTGGATTAATTAGACATTTTTTCGTATTTCTTTTTGGAAAAAAAATTATGATTTTTTAATTTCTACCATCTCTGGATAATTTTAAACGTTGATGATGAATTAAAATATCTTTTTTTGACATTCATGCGTGAAACTTTAGTGAGAAATATTTCTCAAAACGCTTTTATTTATTATACGCAGTATTTTTATTTATTTATCATTTTTTTTATTACTTTGGTTCAAAAAAGAAAGCGCACATTTTTTTTTATTTCTATTCTGTAAAATAATTGAGGAATTGCTTCGTTTCTATATTTCCGCAAAAATTATTCGACATTTTTTACTTAAATTCTAAAATACATTGGCATATTATATTGCAATATAATTCGCCAGTTGCCAAATATTAACTATTTAAGTGATTAAATAAATATTTTCCAATGGACGTAAAGAAAAATTTGTTTTAATTTCCATTAGCTCGAGGCAATTTTGTTTTCGATACGTAAAACATTTTTACGTTTTTCCAAATTGTGATTCTGGGAAAAAATCTATCGCATTTTGAATTTGAAACTTTTCTTCAGTTTTTCAAGGATAATTTGGAAAATGTTCCGTTTGGAATTTTCTTTTATATACATAAACGTTCGAGACTGAAATAGGCCGGGAATATTGGTGTGAAAATAAAAATCAATGACTTCTATATATTTGTTTATATCTATAATGTATATATAAGAATAAAATAGATAATGAAAATGCCTCGAATAAGAATTTCTGCAATGACTTCCTGATTTTTCAAATATATATGTTTATAATTGCTATATATTTTGTCGTGTGATCTTATTTACACTGATAAATTATTATAAGAATAATTATCAGTCAAGAATCTATTGGGAGGAGTTCAATGTACGAGAGAAATATATCGTTGACAATTGGAAAGAAAAGAAAAATCTGAAAAATTATGAAATCTGGATAAAAGATTGTTTATTTATATATGTGCATTTGCAAATATTTATTGCGAGCAAATTCAGTTTTCAACGTTTTCTTGTTGTCTTTTTCTTATCGTATTAGAGAATTTTTATTTTTAATTGACGTAATTGGAAATTTTTTGTTTATTTTATATAGTCAGTTATATAAAACATTTATATACATGTTATTTTAAATACTCAACAAATTATTTTAATTAATTTAGAAAAAATTAATTTACTTTTTAAAAGTACTTTTATGTACAATTTCGAATCTTAAATATTCGCAAATTATATTGTTACTTAATCGTTTCAAATTAAATTAAATTAAATTTAATTTAAATAGTTAATTTATATTTTATTTTTATTCGATTTATATTTTAATTTCTATTCTAATTCTCACTGTATATAAAAGTTTTGAATTTTTTTCTCTCAACCGGAAGTCGGTGATACAGAGTTCTTTATGATGATTTTACTATTGACAGGGTTGGGAATCTGGAATATTTTTTCAGAAATAATATTTATATTTTCACAATATTTTCAATTTGATACCAACTTTTTTTACCTAATCTGAACCATATTTTTTTGTGTAACGAATTTTATTTTTCTGAATTTATAGGGGAGAAAATTTTTTATTTCAAATAATAAGGATACGCTTTTATAGTTTTAGGAACACACAACCACGTGTTTTTGATACAATGAAAGCATAAAGTTTTGCTCCTGCAAAATAAACATTATTTTGTTCATTTATTACGTTTATTACTAAAAATCAAATTCCAAAAAGAAAAACAGTTGTTTGACAAATAAAGGAAGAAAATCTGAGAGAGGAAAATTCTATATTTCTATTTAACTTTTAACAGGCAAGTACTTTTTAGATTTTCCATAATATTCGTATAAAATATAACGAAAATATTTTTAGTGTGAATGAAAAAAAGTTTGATTCTTTATTACTTAAAAATTTATAAATATATATTTAATTATTATAATTAGAAATTCTAATAATTTATTAATAGTTAATTTTTTTGTTTATTCGTTATTTTATTGTGATATTTATTAAAATAGAAAATATTTTTGTAATTATTAATTATAATTACAATTTATAAATATTAATTTCGAAACATTAATTGTTAATTCATAATTTATAATAATTAATTTATAATTCTTAATTTATAATTATATTGTTTATTAGGATTGTATTGAAAATAAAATTGTCTTTTTACTCTACTTTTTCTAATTAAAAATTTTTGAAACTATTGTTATTTTTTTTTATTTCAGATTTGAAATTTGGAAAAATTGCCACCTTCTCGTTTTCTTTTGAAAAAGAATGAAATATGGAATCTTCAAATAAATTCCCCCCATCCGAAGAAAAATGCGATGAGCCAACTCTGAATTTATCGTCAAATAATAAAATTGCAGATGCTTCGAGTAAAATTGATGATTCCTCTGAGAAGTGTAAAGAAATTGATGATTCTTTTGAAAATAACAATTCCCTCAACAATGACAAGAAAATGAATAATTCTTGTAAATATTGTCAAAATACGGAATCGAAAATCGACAATAAACTCGAAGATGATTCTTTAAATAAAAGTACTGATGAAATTGATGATTTTTCTAAAAATGATAAGAACAATAAAAATGCTCAAAATTCATCCAAGGATGAAAATTCTTCCAAAAATGACAACAATGTTCAGATTTTTGTTCAAAACGATCAAAATAATGATGAAAATTCTGATGAAAATCAGAATAATTCTCAAGTTTGGGAAAAAGACGATTCTTCTAAAGTTTGTCAAGAAATAAGTGAGAGTATTCTTCAAAAGGATGAAATTGAGAATTCCAAAAATGAGATTCACTTGCCTGAAGTTCAAAATAATGAAGAATGTTCTTTGAAAAAATCGAAAGAGTCTGAAAATATTTCTGAGGAAAATAATAAATTTATTGATGCTTCTAAAAATCGTCAAGAAGGGGAAAATTCTTCTGAAGAAACTGAATGTGTTGATACTTCTAAAAATTGTCGAGAAAAAGAAAATTCTTCTGCAGAAGCTGAATTTGTTGATACTTCTAAAAATTGCCAAAAAGAAGAAAATTCCTCTAAAGAAGATAACAGCGATAATTCTCCTAAAGAAGAGAATAACAACGACGATTCTTCTAAAGATAACAACAAAATTAAAAATTCATCCGAAAATAATCCAAACATTGAAGATTCTCCAAAAAATGGTAACGACGACGACGATTGTATTTTAATAATACCCGAAATTATTCCCAAAAATATTGAAGTCATTACCATAACTGACGAAACAGCATTTCCCCCCAATTCACCAAAAACTAAAAATGAAGCTAATAGCAATAAAAAAAATAAATTTAAATTTCGTCCCGAAATTCGAAATTCACTCAATAATCAGCAGAATAAAAATCTTCCCAATAATCAACCGAAGAGTTCAAAACAGAAAAAAAGAAAGGAACGACGACGCCAACAAAGAGTAATGGAAAATTTAAAAAAGATTCAAATTTCCCAAGAAACTCAACACCAAAGTAGTGGATCCATTTTAGAATCGAATCAGGGAATTAATCATCAAAATCAAGGAAATAATCATCAAAACCAAGTAATCAATCATAAAAATCAAGGAATCAATTATCAAAATCAAGGAAATAATCAAAATCAAGGAATTAATCACCAAAATCAAGGAATTCATCAAAATCAAGGAAGTACTAATCAATTAAATTGGGGAAATTTACTATTCAATCAAATTAACAACAATCAGGGACTATTTTTGAATCAAACTCCAAATGAAAAAAATTCTTCCAATCAAGGAAAGAATGAAAACACGCATTTGTCGAGAAAGGAGAAGAAAAAATTCCCCCCCGAACCAACTGATAATAATTACAGAAATTTCGTTGAAAAGGTATCACAAATTTCCGTTGCCAATGAGGAGGGAATTTTATCATCATCATCATCTTCGGGCAATAAATTTAAACGTAAAGAACAAAGTGTTTTATCAAATCCAGCAAAAAAATCACGAATTGAATTTGAATATCAAAACAATAATGTTGAAACTTGTCCAAGAATGATAAATTTTACGAATCAATTATACCCGGAATTTTCAACCGTAAATAATGTAATTGCCGCTGAAAATTATCAAGCAGAGAAAAAATTTCCATTCGACAGAAGACGATTGGGAACGAAAGAAAGGGAATTTTACGATTCAAATTTACAGGGAAATGTAAATATCGACTATTCGAATGATTCGTTTCGTGAAAATTTTTCAAATTCGTTTCGTGACAATTTTTCCAATTCACTTCAAAATAATGAATTTTCTGACTATTCGCAAGAATGCAATTATCCACTATCATCATCATCAGCATCGGCAAATTCATTTTATCATCATAATCATCATCATCGTACTTCAACTTCCGACAATGTTGATTGTTACATTCAACCGGTAACATTTCCAAACGATTGGCAATCATTTATCCATCAGCAGGAGCGGGAAAAAATGTTGAGAATAAATAAAAATAGTTTTCTATCGGTAAAAAAATCACGACTCTCCGACGAGGATCTATTCACCCAGGACAATCATCTCATAAAGGTTATTGTACAGGAGAATTTCCGTAAGAACGGAATAACGAGATTTCAAAAAAATAAAATCTCCCACGAGATTTTAATGGAAATTAAAAAAATGAATTTCCCACCATATCCACGTTTTCGGAACTATCACATAAGACACGGTGGAATTGTTGTTGAATGTGATGATGAATTTTCACGCGACTGGTTAATTGATATAATGCCAAATTTAAAACCATGGAAAAATGCAAATTTAACGGTGATTAATTTAGAGTGCCTCGAGAAATATTATCGTGCAATTATTTGGATACCGGGACCAATGGAGATGCCTGAAATTGTATTAGACAAATTGGAGAAATTAAATTCATCGTTGAACACGAGAAAATGGAGAATTCATTCACAGGAGCAGACAACAACACCAGAGGGTTTCCACATATTTTTGGGTGTGCCAAGCAG
Source organism: Leptopilina drosophilae (assembly GCA_032873175.1). Taxonomy (NCBI): domain Eukaryota; kingdom Metazoa; phylum Arthropoda; class Insecta; order Hymenoptera; family Figitidae; genus Leptopilina; species Leptopilina drosophilae. Next base: position 7,794,482 of record CM065483.1, read on the forward strand.
TTCGATAAATTCTATCAAGGAAATGTATATACAACCATTCGTCGGAATGTTCAAGGGATTTTTCACCATTTCACGCAAGGAGGATCATTACTAAATTTTTGGGGTAAGAAATTAAAAAAAAAATTTGAAAAAAACCTTCCCAAGGTGTAAAATTTAATTAAAACACCAAAAATGTGAAAATTTTGTTTTTAAATCTAGTACTTTAGGTGCAAGAAATATAATTTTTGTTTTCATTTTTCGCAACGCTTAGGGAGAAGTTGATTAACATTTAATGAAATAAAATTTCCGCAGTGTTATAATTTACGAACTTACGAAATTATAATGAAAAAAAGAGGAAAAAATTTGACAGAAAGATTTAGATATTAAATTTTATATCTTTCGGAAAATTCCAATTGAAACAAATTTCATCGAAAAAGGGTAGTTTTGAAAAAAATATTGTTTATTTTGCTTCTTTACGCCTAAGAAAATTATTTTGTAGTTTAAAAATAAAGTCACAATTTTATTTGATAAACAATTTTATTTAATAATTTTATTTGTATTGAAATGTGAGTTTACTATTAAAAAGAAAAATTTTCTGAGTATAGTTTTATTTACTCGTACTATCAGTTAATATTCAAACGTTTTTCTTTCTAACCTCGTTTCACACGGTGGGTGGGTTTTAATTTTTAAACCATTTTAACCTAAAGGTGTTCCTAAATGTCTTTCCATATATTGAATCTGGACACTTTTCTAAGTATTTTACAGAGAAACCAAAATTTTTCATCGAGCCGTTTTTAAGAAAATCGATTTTTTAGGTTAAATAACTTAATTTTTGTATATTTATGTAAACTAGGTGCAGAATCGTAATGCAAATTGATACTAACATTAATTTTTATAAATAACAGTATTTTGGACAATTATTACAATTTTTCGTGTACGGAAAATATGCGTACATTCTATAAAAATCTAATTAGTTTAATAATACTTTTAAATTACTTTTCTTGAATAAAATTTAGACGTTATTAATTGTTTTAAATGGTAAAGTAGTTTTCTATTATTGTAGCGCCACCTGCCACTTACCAAGCTCGTACTGATAAGTCAGATCGCGAATAAATTCAGTCTCGTAACATCGGTGAAACTGTCATATTCTACTTTTTCTGTGTTTCTTCAAGTGTTTGCAACATTCTTTCAAATTCCAACGACAATTTCAATACGAATTATAATTTTCCACTAACATAATTTTTGTGCTGTGATGTTTGATGAATTACAAGGATTACAAGTCGTAAGGAAAGAAATCCACAAACGTAAGAAAAAACTAAGTCTGTATTATAGTATTTTTTTAAATAAATTAAATTATAAAATAAATTATTTTCATCATTTGGAATCAAACAGTGACGTTTCTGTTGGGCGATAATCGGCGGTCTCACATAACCTAGAAATTTCGGAGAACCTCCAATATACTCTTCAAAAATTCGACTATTCTTCAAAAATATGTTTCGCAGTGAGTAAAAAAATTATTATCCATTTGTTTTTATACATTTGAGTCTTATATTTGTGTCTAAAAACTATAAATAAGTTAATTGAAACGATCGAAAGCATTAAAATGATTGAAACTTAAACCGGCGCGCAACATAACCTCAAAAAATTGACTTGACTCGTATTTATAAGTTTTTCAAGTTGATTTTTAAAATGTTTCTTTCGTTTTTCGGAAAATAACTTGAATAAATGACAACTAGAGATTTTGTGAATTAAAAATTCTAAAACATAAAAATTGAAGTAGGAATACAGTTAAATGAAAATAAAATTTTAAAAAATTTATTAAAATAAAAATTAAATAAAAATAAAATAAATAAAAATAATGTAATAATAATGAAATAAAAAATAATAATGAATAATAAAAATAAAATAAATAAAAATAAAATAAAGAAAAATAATGTAAATAATAATAAAATAAATAAAAATAAAACAAATAAAAATAAAATAAAGAAAAATAAAATAAATAGAAATAAAGAAAATAAAAATAAATAGATTAATTAAAATTGATAAAACTGAAATAAAAATTTGGTTAAGACAATATTAATTTTGCTTTATAAAATTAGGCTGAATAAAAATTCGATTTACCAGAAGTATTTTTTAGGAAATATTCCCAGCTCCCATAATTTGTTTTTTTAAGCAAATAAATAATTTAGTAAAAATGCATTAATTTAAGAAAATTTTTTTAAACTTTACATTATTACATATTTTTTTTTTAAATAACTGTAAAAAATAAATTTTCCCCAGGGAAATGTTTTGGAAAAAAGTTAGGAAATTTGGAAAAATGATTCTTGTGGCAACTCTTAAGAAGTATAATGACGAAAATTTAAAAAAAGTTATTTTTAAGTGCCTAATTAATGATATTTTTTACAATAATGAATAAATAGCGATAGAATTATATTTAAATGAAGAAAAAATTAAATTTTTCTTTTGCATTTTTTTTGAAATTTACATAAATGGGTTTTGTTTGTCCTCAAAATAATGAAAAAGACGTTTTCTCGCGTGTTTTTTTTTTCTAGTAACATATAACAAGGTTAAGAGATATTTTTCGCATTAAAAATACACATTAACGTGAAGATAAAAAAAAAAATGGAAAAAAATGGTAAAGAAAGAATTTTTTAGCATTTATGTGACTCAGTAGAGGTGACATATTTGTTGACTCATTTTTCATATTCTTATTATTATGTAACAAATTTTAGAAACACTTTTTTCAAGAAATAATAATTAAATAATGGAAAAAGGATTTCAAAAATTTGTTACTATTTCCCACCTCTAATTTTACAGTTCACCGAAAAAATGGTATTCTAAATTTAAGAATCTGGGCTTAAATTTTTAGCCTATCAGGCCAAATGTCACTCTCTAAATTTGAATTAGTAAAAATGTTTACTAATTTAAATTAGTGCGAGTGACTTTTTGCTTTTGAATTAGTAAAGTTTTCTAATAAATTAGTAGAAACGACTATTTATTAGTAAAATTTGCTAATTCAAAATCAAAAAGTCAGTCACTAAGTCAAATTAGTAAACATTTTTACTAATCCAAATTTAAAGAGTAATAAAGTTAGGGAATTGACAAGGAAAAAATTTTTTATCCCGAAAATTAAGAAAATTGAGACTTTTTTCAACTTATTTTCAAAAATTGCTATTTTTTCGACTCTTCTTACAAATATTGCAGCAAAATATCACAATTTTCAGTAAAAAGAAAGTGGAACTTGATAAATCTTTTTAAAGGTTCAATTTATCTTTTTCTGTAAAAATAATTTTTTAAGGGAAAATAATTTTAAGGTCAGGGAACATTGAGGGAAAAAATTCTTCAGTTCATAATTGATTTTGCGAAAAATTACCAACGCAAAAATGCAAGGGCACCTGTCCGCGTAGTGACTCTCCTGGCACCTGCCGTAAGTCCCACAACGGGGCCCCAGTGACAGTAGATGCTGCCTAGCGACGTGCGGCAGTTTGGCGGCTCATCATTTAAACACGTTTCTCGAAATTCATTCAAAATTATTCAGTTTATTCATCAATAAAACTCCCATTTCGAAAATAACGAAATTTTTTTTTCGCAAAATTTAATTTCTGTTTAGAAATAAAGAAAACGAAAAAATAAATGATCCAAGTGTGATATTTATATGTATATAGTGTTGTGATTTAATTAGTTCCACTTGTTTATATGAATAGTAAAATGTTATTTTTTTCCTTCTCAAAATATAAAGTATATACTTGATTGAAAAATTAAAAAAATTATAAAATTATTATTAGGTTTTTGTATGTGAAATTCTTTGGGCTTTAGAGAGGAAATTTTCTATTTGAGTTTTATCTAGGTAAATTGTGTGTGGATATTAAAAGAAATATGATTCATTGCTAATTATTTCCAACTATCAAATGAAATTACGAAATCAGTTTATTTTTCTATGCGCAAGGCATTTTCATTTAACATCTATATATCTCTGATGTGTATGTGTTGCTCCTGATCACACGTTCCGATTATCTTGTCATTATATTTCCATTTTCAGTATTCGATGGGATTTAATTGTTTTTTTTTTTTTTTTGGTAATAATTATTTACGTATAGTATTGGACAATTTCCAAAAGCGTATATTTTCGAGAGTTTAAAATGAATTTTTTTAATTCATTCTTTTACGTTTTATAATTTTTATTTATTTTTTCGTATTTTGATTTCTTTTTGCTCATTTTGTTATTATTTTTTTTATTTTTTGAATTTTACTCTCTAAATTTGAATTGGTAAATGTGTTTACTAATTTGAATTACTGCCAGAGTTTTTGCATTGAATTTAATAAATTTTATCAATAAATTATTAATTAATTAATAAATTAATAGAAATGACTATTTTTATGAATAAAGTTTACTAATTTAATATTGAGACAACTTTTTCAATATTATTGATAAAATTAGTAAATTTTGTAAATAAATTCGTGATAATTACTATTTAACTGTAAAATTTATTCATTCAAAAGCAAAAAGTCTGTGAAAAAACTAGTAAACATATTTACTAATACCAATTTTTGGAAGTATATTATTTATAAATTATATAATAAAATAATCATGACAATAGTATAATATCAGTAATAATATTCAAATTATATTACTATTATATTATATTATATTATATTATATTATATTATATTATATTACATTATACTACATATTATTTTATTACTGTAAGAAATACGTCGACTATAATACATGTTGAATTCTGATGCATCGAAGCGAATAAAAATGCTTCGATGATCTAGAATGTCATTTAAAGAGAAACGAGATTTTATATATATATAAAAAAATATATATATAAGAAACTCAATTTTGAAAATTTAAAAGAATCGAATGCACGTGCGTTTCGGTAAATGGGTCGAAAGAAACGCGTGAAAATCAACTGGCAATATATACCGCGATTGTACGTGATAAATTGTTGCACTTGGAGAACAATTTTTACTTGAAACTTCCGCTACAATATAAATTATGTAAATATTTTTCAAACATTTTTAGTTAAACAGTTTTATAATTATTTTCCTCCATTTCACTTCTCTCTCTATGAAATTTTTCCATACGAACGAGAATAATAATAATATAAAAATAATAATAATAGTAATAATAATAATAATAAAAAAAATAATAATAATAAAAATAATAATAATACAAATAATAATAATAGTAATAATAATAAAAAATAATAATAATAAGAATAAAAATAATAATAATAGTAATAATAAAAAATAATAATACAAATAATAGCAATAATAATAATAATAAAAAATGTGATCTAGTTTTAGAAAAAATGATTCGATATTGAAATGGAAAATACTCTTAAAAATTTGAAATAACTATTTTTGCATCGCGAGTGAATATTTATGAAAAGCGACTCTTATAATAATTTCTGTTTGGTCATATATATATATATATATATATATATATATATATATATATATATATATATATATATATATATATATATATATATATATATATATATATATAGAAAGAAAAAGGCGTTGAAGTAAATTGCTTATAATAAAATAAGAAATCAATATATATTTCAGTGACCTTGGGCAAATATTAAAAATTTAGGAAATTTTGTCGAAAATTTGTCCCGTTAATCTGGTTAGTTGTTATTTTTATTTAGGGAGTCATCAAAACCAGTCCTGGAATCTTGAATACCGTAAACTTTGAAAGGCGGATGAATCTTCTATATATATAAATATAAGCGTTTACATGTAAATTATTTTAAATGTTGATAAAATAAATTTCCATACTCTTCAAAATTAGAACTTTGCTCTAGATTATTATTTTTATCAAGACAAATTTTTTTCTACGGTATATACTTTAATTACATTAAAATTTCGAAAAAGCTTTTTCTTTTTTTTTGGGAAAATTATAAACTTAAAATTCTGCTTGAATATTAAAATATTAAAATTAAAAATTTTATTAAAAATGTTCATAAATTGCAATAATTCTGAAAGTAATACCTCGATTTTTTGTTATTTCTGCAAATAATTTACTGTTTGGTAAAGAAATTAAATTTTTAAAATGTACTTGAATTTAAAAAAATGTTATAAAAGTAGTTATCAAATTATTTATATGGAGATATTATTATTATTATTATTATTATTATCGTTATTTATTCTCGTAATAACATTTTTTTGATTATAAAAAAGTTTTACAGAAATAAAATGGCTAACTTCTCCACTTGCGAACGCCAAACTTACCGCAAGATGGCAGCTCGGTTGACAAAACCAGACGCCACCTAGTGATGATCTCGGCGTTCTCAAGTGGAAAAATTAGCCATTTTATTTCGGAAAAACTTTTTTATAGTAAAAAGAATGTTAGTACGAGAATAATTTAATTTCTCTTTCCTTTAACAAAAATTATGTTTCAAATCCTATTAAAATATTTGATATTTTGATAAATATTTAAATATTTTTGATAAATTTTAATAAATTTATTTTTACTATAATTTTTATTATTATCATCATGACTATTATTATTATTATTGTTGTTATTAAAATTATTGTTTTTATTTTTATTACATTAGTAATTATTGTAATTGTGATAAACATATCATTTCCGCATTAATAACGTTTATTTTTCAAAATACGTAATAAAAAATATAATTGAACAATTATTAATGAATTAAAATTTTTATTCATTTTTTTTTCAAAAAATCTCACAATTAGTGATGTATGTAGAAAAAAAAGAGTGTAGCGTCAAGGCCGCGCGTGATGTAACTTGGTGTCATTCACATGCATAAAAGTAACACAGATGGAAGAACGAAGGCAAAGAATGCAGCGTTGCACGTTTTGCAAATCAGTACTGAGTGAATTTTTTCCTTTTGACGCAAATTAGACAAATTTTTAATACAAAAATATCTAGAAGAAAAAAATTTAAATATTTTCGAGAGGAAAAAATCGTTCTTTTAATTTTTTTTAAATTGAGATTAAAGTGCGTGACAATTAAAAAAAACGAATATATACATATGAGAGTTATTTTCATTGATAAATAGTTATTAAATTTTAATTCATTCATTTTCTATTACTCCCATTTTTTTCTAATTTTAAATTAGAAAATTTTTAAAAAATAATTTTTTTTTAAATCAAGACCCTTTTTTTCTATTTGAACATTTTAAGACTTAATTCATTTTAATTTTCTTTATTCGAGGCAACATTTTTGACCTATTTTTTCGTAATTTGATTCGTGTTTAAAATTCATTGGGCACTTTTTTGTTTGTTTGCGTTTGGAAAATAATAAAAAAAAGAAGAAAAAAAAAAGTTGCAGAAAAGAGGAAATCCTCACTCCTCACTTAAGTTTACTCTCTCGTGGTTCCCTTGTGAACAGAGGTAAAACGCGACCTGCATAACATTATGTTTCAAGCCTCCCTCTCCTATGTCAGTTTTATTCCAACACCTTTAACCCTGTAGAACTGTAAAGGGACGACTATGGAATGCACCACGTCCTTGCCACACGCAAGCAAATATCCTCTTGAACAATTCTGCGTGTTCTTTTTAAAAGTCACACATACACACAAATAACTTTCACGTTAGAGAAACTTGAATTGCAGTTAAATCTTCCTTTTATTCTAATACTTAGCGGTATATATGAATGATCCTCCACTATTGACTATAGGAAAAGAAAACTCTTGAAAAAATGATTTTTTTGAGAATTTCTTTCTTGATATTTGAGCTCAATTTCATTTTTAATAAAGTAGATTTATATTTGTTAATTTATCTTTGTTTCGAAATATTTCTTTGACTATTAAACTATTGTAATTATCTGAGTTCTAGTAGGGAAAAGTTCGAGTAGTAGTCTTGTAAAATTCTGAAGAATAGAAAATTTTATTTCAACTCTTAAGTCGTTTTTAACTCCAATCGCTGTTCGGCAGACAAATAAATTTTTTTGGTAAAGACTAAAAAAAGGCTTATTTCTATTAAAATTAATAAATTTTTTTAGCTGAAAATTATCTGAGTTCTAGTAGGGACTATGCTTTACAAGATCGTGTAGAATAGAAAATTTTATTTCAACTTTTAAGTCGTTTTTAACTCCAAACGCAATTCGGCAGCCAAATCAACTTTTTTTTATGAAAACTAAGAAAAAATTTATTTTTATTAAATTAAATTTACTTTTTAGCTGAAAATTATCTGAGTTCTAGTAGAGACTATGCTTTACAAGATCCTGTAGAATAAAAAATTTTATTTCAAATTTTAAAAGAGTTTTCAACTCTATCCGCCACTCAGCGGACAGATAAAAAATTTTTTATAAAGACTACAAAATATTTATTTCTATCAAATTTAATTAGACTTTTTAGCTGAAAATTATCTGACTTCTAGTAGGGACTATACTTTATAAGATCGTGTAGAATAGAAAATTTTATTTCAACTTTTAAGTAGTTTTTAAATCCATCCGCGATTCGGCAGCCAAATCAAATTTTTTTAAAAAGACTAAAAAATATTGATTTCTATTGAATTTAATTAATTTTTTTGTCTGCGAATTATTTGAATTCTATTAGGAACTGAGTCTTTCAAAATTGTGAAGAAAAGAAAATTTTATTTCAACTTTTAAGTCGTTTTTAACTGCATCTGCCATTCGGCCAACAAAAAAATTTTGTATAAAGACTAAAAAAATATTTATTTATTTTTTTCATTCAATATTTTGGTAGTTGGAAATAAATGCAAAAAGGAAAATAATTGAAAATTCTTTACATTATTAGTTAAAATTTGCCTTTGTTTGCTTTATTTTGTGTTTCTTTATGACATTTTATTAAGAATGAAGACATTTTATTACTGTTCAGTGTATAGTTCGTAAGATGCATAAATTATGCTCAGTAATTATTGTGTGCAAATTGGTGATACGTATTGAATGTGTGTGATAGAAGAATTACGTCAGGAATATTTTAAATTGTGCAATATCAGTATAACGTTCAGGTGAGTGGCGTCTTCGCGATCTATTGATGCACGATTCTTATGAAATGATTGTGGGTTTGAGAAAAGATGCTGCATCCGTTCCTATTTTAATGTCGTCCTACAATAATTACTTTTCTCAAATCATTATTGTTAGCAACATAATTTCTCACTTTCATTTTTTACTTTTACTTTCCTTTTCTCTTTCATTTTCACTTTCATTTTTCCTTTACTTTCATTTTCTCTTTCATTTTCACTTTTACTTTCGTTTTCTCTTTCATTTTCACTTTTAGTTTCGTTTCCTCTCTCATTTTCACTTTTACTTTCATTTTCTCTTTCATTTTTACTTTTACTTCGATAAATTGTTATTTTCACAGTTTTATTTTAATAAATTTTTACTTTCACTTTCACTTTCCCTTTCATTTTTACTTTTACTTCGATAAATTTTTATTTTCACAGTTTTATTTTAATAAATTTTTACTTTCACTTTAATTTTCATTTTCACTTTAATAAATTTTGGCTTTTTTATTTTTAATTGAAACTGAAAATAAAAATCCGTTAAAGTAAAAGTAAAAAAAAATGTACCAAAAGGAAAATAAAAATTAATAAAGTGGAAATTAAGAGGAAAGTAAAAGTAACAGTGAAAATAAAACCAAAAAATGAAAATTTAAAATAGAAATCTGTCAAAATGAAACTGAAAACGAAAAAAATCTGAGTAGAAGTAAAATGAGAAGAAAGTCAAAGTGAAAATTCAAATTATGTAATCAATCCCTTCTTTAAAATATGTCGATTTATTAAAATATAAATTTGAAAATTATTGCTTCGTCCGTTTATGTTAAAGAAATAAACAAACAATTCTGAAAATTAAATGTCAAATAAATTTGAAAAATAAGTCAAATATAGAAGTTGAGTGTAATATAAAGTATAAGTGAAATTCGGTTAAATGCATTTAAGCTAAAAAAATATCAAAGGTCGCCTTAAAAAGAGAGAAAAAAAAGAAAAAAAATGAATCTCGCCTTGACAATAAGTTTACCCTCTATAAATAATGACGGAAAATTGCGAAAGACGTTCCTTTATTTTCGATTTTATGAGAGACATTCTATTGCAATCCTTTACGTGGCACAGAAGAAAAGATGCGAGGCCTTTCTTCTTCACGAAAAAAGGTCTTTTCTTCTTCGGCGAACCGTATATGTATATATACGTAAAAGCGACGAAAATTGAAGAAAATTATCTATAACATTCTTTTTTTACACGCTGATAGGAAAAAGTTAGAAAATTTTACAATATCAAAAAGAACTATTTGTGTAGAAAAATATATGAAATTTCTAGAAATCCTACGAAAATTCAATGTACATTAATTTTTCGTCCTTGAAAAATTCTGAATGCCCTAATTTCTCCTTGAACTTATTTTCAAGCTTATAAACTTTGAAATCAACGTGAATTTGAAAAGAAATTAAAAAATTTATCTTATTCTGACAATAATTGAATTCTAGATTTTGAATAATTAAATTTCGTGACAAAGTTTGTCTAAATTATTGAAAATAGTGAAAACTATTTTTTTTAACAGTTTTTTTAAAATTGATATTTCGATATTTTTTTTTCTTTTTTTAAACAATTAGTTTTTTTTGTTAGTTTTTTTTAGTGAAGTATTTTAATTAATTAAAAAAATTAAATTAAAAATTTTTAATATATTTAAATAAATAGTAAAGTAAACAGAAGGCTTTGAATTTAAATATTTAAAAAATTGTTAACCATCGATTTAAAAAAAAATATCGAAATATAAATTAAAAAAAAACTGTTAGTTCTATAAATTTCTAAATTTTTGAAAACTCTTGAAGAAAGGATGTTTTGACAAAATTTTCATTTAAACTTTTTTAAATTAAATAAATTACTAAATATTTAATTGAATAATGTTTGAAACTGTGATTTTCCAAGAACTTACTAAAAATGATTAAAAAAATTAAAAATAACATTAAATTAGTAAAAAATTTTGATTTTTGAAAGAATTTCTTTTGCAATTTTTAAAAATAATAGAATTTCCAAACGATTCAGATTCAAATTATTGTATAGAAAAATAAATATATATTTAATTATTTGTTTTGAAAAAAGTAATAATTTCGATTAAATTTAGTTTCAACTTTTTTTTAAATTCATTCAATTTTAAAATGTTTAGATGAAAAATGTTTGGAAATGAAATTTTCCAGATTATATTGAAAGTAATGAAATATTTTAAAGAATGTTATTAAAATTATGTAGAATAATCAATTTTTCAAAGAACTTACACAAAATTATTAAAAACAATAAATTAGTGAATAATTTAGAAAAATTTATATTTTAAGAAGAATTTCATTTGCAATTTTCAAAAATAATCGAATTTCATAAATGTTTTAAATTCAAATTTTTGTTTGAAAAAATTAATATTTCAATATTTATTTAAAAAAATTTTATGACCGATTAAATTTACTTCAAATTTTTGTTAATTAATTTAAAATTTTAAATATTCATTTATAATTAACAAAATTTCTGGAATTGAAATTTCGTAAAATTATATTAAAAATAATTGAATATTTGAAATAGAATTTAAAAGACTTCAAATTCAAATTTTGTTCAATCAAGAATGTTTTAAATAAGTTTCTAAAAAATTATTAATTTTATTATTAATGAACTATTATTTGAAGTATTATTTAGTGAAAAAGTTTATGGAAATTATTAATCTTTAATAACAGTTGCAATTTTTAGAAATATCTTGAATTTTAAAAAGATTTAAAATTGAATTTTTTTTAATAAAATGAATAATTGAATAATTTTGAAAAAATATTATTTTTACCCGATTTTAATAAAAAAATATTAATAGAAGTAGTGAAGAAGTCTACTTTAAGTTTAATAAATTAAAGAATTAAAGTTTTGAAAATATTTATATGAAAAATGTTTGAAAAATTATTAAACAAAATTGTTCAACTAAATTGTTCAATTGTTAACTAAATTGTTAACTAAAAATTTTTAGTTACAAATTAGAATATTTCAATTTTTATTTTGAAGCCTAATTGATGTATTTGGAATATTTTATCGAAAAATAATTAAAAATAATTGACTTAGTAAAGATTTTTAGTAAAAAATTACAATTTTTTAAATTTATTTTTCACCATTTACTTTTTTTTAAATTGTCTAAATTTTTGAAATTTTAAACTTTTATGAAGAGGCAAAAGTTCGACTGGAAATTAGAAAAAAAATAAAACGTTTCTGATTTACCTTTTTTTATGCCTAAAATTTTATTAATGAAAATTAATTAACTGACTTACAGTTAAAAAATTAATTAATTAACTAAAAATTAGTAGAAATGCTTATAGTAATTTGGAAAATAAAAAAAAACCCTTTTCATTCTCTTTATTGAGTAGGATACATAAAACACAACAAATAAAAAATAATTTGATACATTATTTATTCTAGAAATACGAATTGAATTTTTTTCCTTCGAAAAAAACAAAATTGCGTTATTTACATGTTTTTTGCACTTGTATATTTTTCATCTCGTGATTTTATTTGCATGGATAATATTATAATCTAGGAGAAAAAAGAGTTTGTACAGAGCTCGCAGTCAATGTTATAAAAAATAGATCTTGGTGAAGGAAGTGTTTTATAATAACTATAATTTGTGATACTAATGAAAAGTTTACTGTAGTCGTTTTACTGACATCGTGTTTTGAATCCCGTTGGAAGCATTCAACATACGGACCTGTAACTTTATTGTGGCAATTTCCCTCACCGTATGTATATATAAAACCGTGTAGTATGCAACATAGGTATGCATTTACTTCTCGACTCTATATATACATAATATCTATGCAGATGAGCGTTGAAATCGTAATTTATATCTATTTCTAATATTTTTTTTGTTTTTATTGCCGATGGTCTGGGTTTTCATAAATTTTTATCTTCACATGAATCCATATTCAATGGAATATTTCCATAACATTTTTTTTACTATTTTTTTACAGCTTATTTCGACACATTTCTTCCCTATGTTTGTTTCATAAAAATTCAAAATGGCGGATCCAAGATGGCGGCTGGTATTGATAAAAATCCCTTTTTTTGCTTGAAACTAGTTCCTTGGGGATAATTGACGTCAATTAAATGGATTCAATTGATAAATAAAATAAAAAATAAAAATAAAAATAAAAAATAAAAATAAAAAAAAAATAATTAAAAAAATAGTGAAATAATAAAAATAGTGAAATTATTGAATTAACTACAATTTAATTGACTCAAATTAAAATTATTTTGGGTGTAAATATTTAACTGATAATATAGTCAAGTAGTTGTTTAAAACGAATTTTTGTTTTGTAATTAAAAAGCTTCGTCATTCATTTAATGAATGAATCGTCAAAATTTAATTTAATGTGACGAATTCAGATTGATTTAAAAATTTTTAGAGATTTTTATTATTTTCATCTTAAAGAATATGAAAATAGATAAGTAAAAGCGATGGAGAGCAGAGGAAAGAAATTTTTGTTTTCGATTAAAGCTGAAGCTGAATTTTGATAGCAGCTATACTCCTTGTCACTAGGAATAACGTCGTTAAGTAGTTTGAGAAACTCATCCAAGGGACAAATTTCCCTGCAACCGGGAATTGTTTGTGAAAGATACATTTCGGTAACTCCCGTCCACAGGAATATCTACAAGTTAGAAATAAATTCAATTTTAACATATACGTTTAAAAATATATTAAAAAATTTATTTAAAAAATAAATTTAAAAATATATATATATATATTTCAGAAATAAATTTCAAAAATATTTGAAAAAATATTCAATTTATTTATAAAAATATATATTTAAAAATTTATTTAAAAATTTATTTAAAAAATGAATTTAAAAAATAAATTTAAAAATATATATAAAAAATATATTTCAAAAATATTTGAGAAAATATAAAATTTATTTATAAAACTATAGATTTTAATTTTATTTTCTATTTGAGTAACTGAAAGAAATTGTTTTCCATGCTTGAGAATATTATTCTTCATTAAATTTGTTTATAGTTGACATAACAAAATTGTTTTAAAAAATTTTCATAAAGTTGTTGGAAAGAATTAAAAATATTTTAATATAAAATTCTTTAAAACGATTTAATTATTTTTACAAATTTTTCGTAATTCAATAATTCTTAATATTTTAATAACAAATTTTTCTAAAAGAATTGAATAATTTCTAAAAAAAAATTTTGTACAATTCTTCGCAAACATTCAAATATTTTCATAAATAAAAAAATTTTTACAGGAAATTCAATTCTTTAAAGCAGAATTTTCCTGATATTTTTCGAAAAAAAATTTTTTTTTAAATAATAAAATTCTTTGAAAGAATTCAATTATTTTAATAAACTATTAAATTCTATTCACAGGAATTTAATTATTTTTTCAAATTTTATTAATAATCGTTGCAAGAATTGAATTATTTTTATAAATATTCAAACTCATCGGAGGATATCAATTATTTTTAATTTTAATAGAATTTTCAACGAATTCCGTCAAAAGTGTATTTATTCTTAAAAATTCTAATAAAATTCGTTGAGAGGATTCAATTATTTTATAAAAATTTACTAAACTTTATAATAATTGATTTCTTTTTAACATAATTTTAATAAAATTTTTTGAATGAATTCAATTATTTTCATAAAAAATTTGCTATTTTTAATGAAACTCAATTATTTGAATCACAATTTTTAGAAAATTTTTTGAATGAAATCATTTCTTTCAAAAGATTTATTTTTAATTTTTCTCAAGAAGACAATTATTTTAATAAATTATAAAACTCATCAAAGAATTTCAATTACTTTTAATACAATTTTAAATAAATTCAGTCAAAAGTGGAATTATTCTTAAAAATTAAAAAAAAATCTTTCAAAGAATTCAATTATTATAAAAAAATGTACTAAAATTTATAATAATTGAATTGTTTTCAATATAATTGAAATAAAATTTGTTGAAAGAATTCAATTATTTTTATAATCATTAAAACTTATAGCAAGATTTCAATTATTTTTAATACAATTTTAAATAAATTCAGTCAAAAGTGAAATTTTTTTTAAAAATTAAAACAAAATCTTTCAAAGAATTCAATTATTATAAAAAAAATGTACTAAAATTTATAATAATTGAATTGTTTTTAATATAATTGAAATAAAATTTGTTGAAAGAATTCAATTACTTATATAATCATTAAAACTTATAGCAAGATTTCAAATATTTTAAACGAAATTTTAAATTAATTCTTCAAAAAATGCAATTATTGTTAAAAATTTTAATAAAATTCTTTGAAAGAATTCAATTACTTAAAAAACTTAAATGAACTTCTTTGTAATAATTGAATTGTTTTCAATACAATTTTAATAAAATTTTTGATTGAATTCAATTATTTTCATAAATAGTAAAAAATTTTCATAGAAATTCAATTATTTAAAAAAAATTTATTGAACTTTATAGTAATTTAATTGTCTTCGATATAATTTGAGTAATATTTTTTGATAGAATCCAATTATTATGACCGAATTCATTTAAAATTGTATTAAAAATAATAAAAATTCTGTGATGAGTTTTATAATTTATGAAAATAATTGAATTTTTGTCACCGAAATTTAATAAAAATTGAAAAAATAATTGCCTTCTTGAGAAGAATTATTATTATTATTATTATTTTTTTTTTTTTTAATTCTTCTCAAGAAGGCAATTATTTTTTCAATTTTTATTAAATTTCGGTGACAAAAATTCAATTATTTTCATAAATTATAAAACTCATCACAGAATTTTTATTATTTTTAATACAATTTTAAATGAATTCGGTCATAATAATTGGATTCTAAAAAATGGATTCTTAAAAATCCTTTAAAAAAATTATTTCAATAAAAATTTTTTATGAAAATTGTTTTTCAAATAATTGAGTTTCCTTGAAATTGTAAATTACTTATGAAAATAATTCAATTCATTCAACAAATTTTATTAAAATTATGTTTAAAAAAATTAAATTATTATAAAGTTTAGTAAATTTTTAAAAAATAATTGAATCCTTTCAAAGAATTTCATTAAAATTTTTAAGAATAATTGCATTCTTGACGAAATGAATTAAAAATTTTATAGAAAATAATTAAAATCCTCCGATGAGTTTCAATATTTATTAAAATTCAATTCTTGCAACGATTAATTAATCGTTAATTAATTAATTAATTAATTAATCAAATTAATTAATTTTGTTGATTATTAATAAAATTTTCTAAAATGTTGATAAATTTCTTTATAAAAATTCAAATTTAAGAAATATTCAATTATTTAATAAATTATTTATTTTTGTATTTAAATAATTTGATTTTCATAGAACTTTCTATCAAGAATTGATTTAAAATTCAACAGAATAAAATAATTTTTTTTTTGAATAATTTTATTTTTAAATATCAAGAAAAAAATGATCGAATTTTGAAAGAATTACTTTTTTAATTTTTACAAAAATAAAATTCGAAAAATTATTAAAAAAATTATGAAATATCATTGTCTTACCCTAATAAAATAGTCATTGCTCTCATTTTGAAGTGTTTCTATTATAAAAGTCGATCCATAACTTGGAAGTATTGGCGTGTTTAATCCTAATACTCTAGCAAATGAAACAACATTTAATTCATGAGCTGAAAAGAAAAAGGCTTTCCGGTCAGGAGGCTTCATTGTTCCTGCTCGTACTTCCTTTATGTCGTCCGTTATTTTTCGCAAAAGCATACCTGCAATTTTTTTTTCATTAATTACACGCAGTCCTATATATCGAAAAATTAATTTCACTTTTGTTTTTAAAAACATAATTAAAATTTTATTCGATTTGCCTAATGTTTATTAAAGTCACGTTTAAAATTATACTGCTTACATAAAAATAAAATTACATTTAATTTAATGCACTTCGATTTTTTATTTTTTTTTGTAGTATTAAAAACGTGAAAGAAATATTCAAATTATTTGAATTTTCCTTTATACGATGTATAATTTGGTTAAATTAATTCTTTGTAATTTTTGCTCCGACTACAAACCTCCATTTAGTCGTCTTAATTTTGTTGTATTTGATCTGAGATTAAAATCCATAGCCGTGATATTCTTCATTGGAATTGGATAGACACTTTGCGTCCAAATTGGTAGGGATAAATTTTGTGCTGCCTGTATGAAAATTAATCGTAAATACTCATAAATATTAAAATATGTGAAGTTTTTCAAATTTTATTGTCTTCAAGAGCAATTTATAACTCTTATACAACGGTAATTATTTATAATTTTCATGATGATGCAATAAGTACTGAATTTTCATCGAGATAAGTTTTATAAAATTGCAATATTAAATAAATGAATAAATAAATTAAAATTAAGAAATAAAAAAGTAAATAACAAAAAAATAATGAAAAAAAAATTATTTTTTATAATTATAAATTATAAAGAAAATTTTTGTTTACAGTTATTACTTTTTTTATAAGTAGACTATAATTATTTTTATTATTACTTATAGTAGTCAATTTTTATTACCTCTTCTTTTAATAAATTATACAAATAGTAAACGTTGCTTGTTGTTTGAACCGTTTTGCCCGTTTTTTCTGTTAAGTAGTCAAAAACTTCCTTGTACGTGCTCAGGAAATTCTTCGTTTCTGGTTGATTGAGAAATGTTTTGTACGTCTTTTTATATCTAAAAACAAAAAATTGAAAATTTGTACAAATTTTTCTACTGGAGATATTTTGATTTTGTTTGACTCACTTCACTTATAAATTATAATCATAAAAATATCCCAAATTAAAAATTTTAATTCGTTTATATTAATTGAAAAAACAAACAAATAAACATTACTATTAATTGAAAAAGTCTCTAAATTTTTATTAATAAATAATTATAAAATTATGAATATTGACGAACAATTTAAGATTCAATATGGAGACGCTATTCTCCACCTGAGAACGCCAAGGTCACCGCCAGGTGGCAGTTCAGTTTAAAAAATCAGATTGCGCGCCACCTGGTGATGACCTTGGCGTTCTCAGGTGGAGACATTTATCCAACTTTTTTTTATTTCCAAATTCAGTCTAAGGCGCTGAAAAAAATTGTTTTCTTCTCAAATAACCGATAGTGAAATAAATATTAATTCAAATTAATATTAATTCAAATAACCTATAGTGAAATAAATATTTACTTGAAGCAAATAAAATCTACTTGTTTTAAATAAAAATTACTTGAAAATAAAAAATTAATTTTAATATCGAATGTTAACTAAAAAAATTTAACAATATAATTTTTACTAAATTAATTTTATAAAAACTTTGATAATTTGATAAATACAATAATTTTTTACAATTGTAAAGAATTGTAAAGAATCAAAATAAATAATTAAGAAAGAAGAAAAAAAAATTATTCTTCATACATAAATGTTAGATTTATGGAGAAATTAAAAATATATTATTAATTATTTTTTCGAAATTGACTAGGAATTTAATTGTAATTGAAATAAAATGTTCTGACTCAAAAAGCACGTACGTTTTGCGTGTTGAATGGTATTTTGCTTGTTTATCATCTTCTTTTAATCTCTGTATATAATTGAAAGAAGAGAAAAAAAACGTTGTTAACTTTACCTTTATTATGTCTTAATTATATACGTGTATATACTTTAGTCTCAATTGATTTAATTTATTATTTCGTAGCAAACTCTTCATGTTTCTTTGTTGTAAAGATTTATTTCTTTTTTTTATTTATGTTTTTATTTTTTTATTTCCAACACATTTCAAAAGTATAATAAGAATGCAATATTTTATATATTCACTATATACGAAGGGCGGTTGGTTTAACATATAAAAAATTGTTTCTTTGAATCAAATAAAGAAATGCGAGAAAAATTATTATTTCTTTCTGAGAAAAAATTCTTTATGAAGATTTTTAGTAATTTGTTATTAACGATCTTACATCATTTTAAAAATTTATTCTTTGAGGAAAATAATTGCTTTATTAACTGTCAAGTATTTAAAATTTTTTCTTTATTTATACTTTTTCAATAGGATGCTGGAAAATTATTTTCAATTTTTTCATTTAATAATATTGAGTGATTAATATTATTAATAATAATTGAGTGATTAATGTTAATTATTAAAAATTAATTAAATAATTAATTAATTAATAATAAAATTAATCTACTTTATTATTCTGAAGATTAAATAATAACAAAAATAAAATAAAAAAAATTTACTTTAAAATTATTTACAAAAATAATTCTTATTGTTAATAAGAATACTAAATGTTACTCATTTTTTGAGAAAAATTGAGAATTAATTTTAATTTTAATAGTTTTGCAAGAAAAATTTATAAATTATTTTATGTACTTAATTTTTTTTATTTTAAAAAAATAATATTTTTGTTAAAAATAATATTATAATTTATTTAACATTAAAAATTTTGAATCTGAGAAGTAATTTAACTCTTGTGTAGAAGTTTTAAAAATTTTTTCAAAATACTTGAATTATTTCGAAGTGTTTTAATAAAACTTAAAATAACTTGAATTATTTCAAAGAAATTTATTATTATTTATTATTATTATTACAATTTAAAAAAAATTTTTAAATATTTAAATTTTTTCAAGGAATTTCATCTAAAATTATTCTACAAAACTATTGAAATAATAATTATTCATTTAATTGGATTTGTAAAAAATTTTATCAAAATTTGTAAAAATAATTAAATTCTTAGAAAGTATAGTTATTAAAATTTTTCTAATTTAAAATTCAATTCTTTTGAAAAATTGTACTTCTCAAAAAAATTGAACTTCTGCGAAAAATTTTGTTTATGAGAATAATTGAATTTTTTAAAAGAATTTAATTAAAATTTAAAAAAAAATTAAATTATTAGAAATTGAGAATTTAATTTAAAACTTTTGAAATTAATTCAAACCTGCAGAGGAATTTTATTAGAATTGCATTTTAAAAAAATTCAATTCATGTGAAGAATTTTATTTATAAAAATAATTTTGTTCTCGTGATGAATTTATTTAAAATTTCTTTTAAAAAATTGAATTTTTTTATGAATTTAGACAAAAATTATTAAAATAATGAAAATCTTTCAAGAAACTTAATTAAAAATGCATTTAGTTAATTAATTGATAATTGAATTGTTTTCAAAGAATTCTGACAAAAATTATTTAAAATAATGATATTCTTTTAAGAAATTTAATTAAAATAATTGCATTTAGTTAATTAATTAATAATTAAATTGTTTTCAAATAATTTCGTTCAAATTTTGGATGATAAAGAATATTTTGAAGAATTAAATAAGAATTTTGTTAAATATTTAATTTTTTTCAAGAAATTTTATTAACATTGTATTTCAAAATTTAAGATAATTGAATCTTGACGAAGAATTTAATTATTTATGAAGATAATGGAATTCTGTGAAGAATATTATTGAAATTTGTGACAATAATTAAATTCTTTTGAGGATTTTAATCAAAAATGGCATTTAGAAAATATAATTTAATTCTTGTAAAGAATGTTATCAAATTTTTTTTGGAAATAATTATGACTTTATGTAAAAATTTAATTGAAATCTTAAAAAAGAATTGAATTCTATCTAAAATTTTTTATGAAATTTGTATTCAAAATAATTTAATTCATGTATAGAGGTTTATTAAAATTTTTGAAAATAATTAAATTCTTGTACAGACTTTTATTGTAATTTCAGAAAATAATTGAATTTTCTTTTTAAAATTTTTTTAATTATATAAATAAAATTTTTAATAATTTTCAATTTTATTCAATTCTTTTAAGAAATTTAATAAAAATTGAGTTCAACATAATTGAATTCAGGCGAAAATGTTTATTATATTTATAAAAATAATTAATTTCTTGCTTTTATTTTTTGTTTTTAAAATTTTTTATTATTTTTAAAAATGATTACTACATTTTTTGGAATTTAAATTTGAAAATAATTCGTAAAAATATTTAAATAAAACTAAAATGTTAAATACTGTGGCAATTTTTTTTACTTACTCCGGACAATAATTAGGAAATAAAAGAGAATCCTTTTCAAATGGCACAAATTCAAAATCCACCGGAATCCAGGGTAAATTGTGATTCCATTCTTGTTTTCTAGTTGGTGGAAATAATCCCGAGAGAACTAATTGTAGGGACATTTTTGTTCGCGGCACATCCGTTGAACGGCCATAAACTAATGACGGCCAATATTGTGATCCAAAATAATCGTCATATTTTTCGCGAAGCATTAATCCAATTTTAAATTCTCTCATCATTCCCAACTGTAAAAAAAATTTTTACATAAAGGTAGAAATTTTTTTTTTATCACAAAAAATAATATTTATTTACAATTTTATTTTGCACACTGAGAAAAGAATATATTTGCGAATCAAACATAAATATCTTTCTTGAGGCAACCAAACAAATTTTTTTTTAATGAAACATAATTTTGATTCACTTTTTTTAATTAAACATAATTTTGATTCAATTTTTTCAATTAAACATAATTTTGATTGAATTTTTTTTCAATTAAACATAATTTTTATTCAATTTCCGATTCAATAAAAATTAGTTTTTTCAATTTTAAAGTATGTTTAACTGAAACATTTTTTTTTGCTTGGCTATTTATTTTTGGACTGCAAAAATAATTTTCTCAGTGTATATAAAAATAGAAGAAGAAAAATAATTTTTTTCGATAAAAGAAAATAATGTATTTAAAAAAAATAGTTTTTCTTATTTATATATTGATAAAAGTATTTTTTTGTTTTTTTTTTATTTGAGAAAAAACTTACAGTCGTGAGACCGCCACTGTCAATTGGCAGGAACGAATGATTACCATGAGGGTCGTTGGGATAATTTTGAAATAATTTGTCGGGAACCTTATCTCCATGACGAAATAGCTGCGCAATTTTTGCAGAAAGAAAAAGTCACTTATTAATTTTAATTGTTAAAAACTATTTTTAGACTCGAAAACTCAAATTTTTTGTTTCTTTCGACACTCGGTGGGAAAGCGAATATTCTTCTTCAATTAAATAATAGGAAAAAAATTATGGGAAAATGTAAATAAAAAAAATAGTCAATTTAATAATTAATGCAAAGAAAAAAAATTAATTTCTAAAAAACATTTTTGGAAAAATAATTTTAAGTAATTCAATGCCAAAAAAGTAGTTTATATTGCTGTAAATGTAAAATCTATTTACCACGTGCAGCATTTTTAACTGAAGTTCGCTTCTTGCGTGGCTAAGAAGAATTGCAAAAATTACACAAATTGATAAAAATTTCCTCATTTTTTTTTTTTTTTTTTTTTTTTTTAATTAAAAAACTAAAGTTTGGAAATTTTTTCTTTTGAAATAAACTAATTTTCACGGTTGCGACTACTTATAATAGACAATATATATTAAACGCAACCTCTATGATATCCCACCGAACTCTACAATATCTTTGATGTTTCTGCTTGACTAGACTCTCACTATTAACATATTGAGAGGTGGGGAATATAAGGAAAAACTAACAGGTTTACGTGTCAATTCTTTAACATGTCAATTATTCATTAACATTAATTACTTTTTCTCGAGAATTTTTCTGATTCCCTGAAATTGGACCAAAATAATTGATAATTTTTTATGACAAATGGGATTTCCTGAGTACTAAAAATTTATTGAATTAAAAAAAAAATTTCTTAGTCTTGTAGCTTTATTTAGAATATAATGGGAAAATAGTGAACGTCATATAGTGAATGTAAAATAAATTGTAAGACTTTTTTCTTCTTCTAACTTGTTGATTGTTGATTCATGTACTTGATATTGAAATTTTTATTGTATTTTACTTAAAAAATTCTTGTATTTTCTGGTGAAAAAAATTTCGAATGGCGATTTAATTCTAATTTTATGGATTTTTTTGTGGTTTTGAATGAGTTCAGGCTTCTTATTCGATAATTAATTTTAAAAAAGTAGCGAAAAAGTAGCTTAAAGGGAGAAAAAAGAATTAAAAAAAGTAGCTATGGAAAAATTTAATTTTGTTTGTAATTTCTTATATAATTAGTAATTAAATTCAAAAATAGAATATTTTTTTCCAAACAAATATTTAATTAAAAAAATTAACATATAAATAAATAAATTAACATATAAATAAATCAATCAAGAAATTTTGTCTACAGGAATTAAAATTTTTCGAATGATTTCAATGTAAAGCATTTTTGAAATTGAACTATTTTTAATAACTATTTTTTTCTTGAAATTGAAACTTATAAAATTATTTGAAACTTTAATCATTTTATTTTAATGAATTCTTGATAGAAAGTTCTACGAGAATTTAATTATTTAAGGACAAAAATAAATGATTTATTGAATAATTGAATGTTTTTAAATAATTGAATTCTTATAAAGAATTTTATCAACAAATTTTTAAAACTTATTTAATTTTTACGAAGAATGGCATTAAAATTTTTGCTAATAATTAAATTGATTCGAAAAAAGTAATTAAAAATTATTTGAAAATAATTATTACATTCTAAGAAACAAATTAAATTAAATTTTTGTTAAATAATTGCATTCTTGAAAAGAATTTAAGAAAACATGTTTTTAAAGAAATGATTTTTTTCTAAAAGTTTCTTAAAAATTGTGTTTTAAAAAATTGATTTTCTTTGAAAATTGTATATTATTTATGAAAATAATTCAATTTACTCAAAAAATTTTATTAAAGTTATATTGAAAACAATTCATTTATTGAAAAGAAGTTCATTACAATTTTTTTAAATTATTCAATTCTTTCAAAGAATTTTATTAAAATTTTTTAGAATAATTGATTTTTTGTCACCGAACTATAATAAAATTTTGAAAA
This sequence comes from Leptopilina drosophilae, assembly GCA_032873175.1. Lineage (NCBI taxonomy): Eukaryota > Metazoa > Arthropoda > Insecta > Hymenoptera > Figitidae > Leptopilina > Leptopilina drosophilae. The sequence goes on from CM065483.1 coordinate 7,818,246, forward strand.
AATAGTTTTGAGAAGAATTTAAAAAAGTATGTTTTTAAAGAAACGATTTCATTCAAAAAATTTTCTTCAAATGATATTGAAAACAATTCAATTATTGTAAAGAAGTTCTTTAAAATTTTTTTTAATTATTGAATTTTTTCAAAGAATTTTTTTACATTTTTTTTTAAATAATTACATTTTTCGCAGAATTCATTTAAAATTGTATTCAAAATTTCAAAATAATAGAATTCCTGCTATGAGTTTTAATATTTATAAAAATATTTAAAATAATTCAATTCTTGCAACGATTATTGTTAAAACTTGAAAAAGCATTTGAATTCGTGAGAAGAATTTTATCATTGAAAAAAATTGAATTCTTGTGAAAATTTTGATAAAAATGTGTTAAAATAATTGATTTTTTTCTAAAAATATCAGAAAAATTATATCCTAAATAATTGAAGTCACGGGAAAATTTTTTTATTCATAAAAATAATTGAATTCTTGTGAAGATTTTTATAAAAATCTATTTAAATAATTAAGTTTTTTCGAAAAATATCAGAAAAATTCGATTCTAAATAATTGAATTCCCTTAAAAAATTTTTATTTATAAAAATAATTAAATTCTTGTGAACATTTTTATAAAAATCTATTAAAATAATTGCTTTTTTTATCGAAAAATATCAGAAAAATTCGATTCTAAATAATTGAATTCCCTTAAAAAAATTTTTATTTATAAAAATTATTGAATGTGTGCGAAAAAAAAATTTTTTTTTATTCTTCATCTCATTTGTGAATTTTTTTGATTAAAATAGTAGATATTAAAAATCATTGAATTACGAAAATTTCTAAAAATACTCAAATCATTGTGTCAAAATTTTTGTCAATCATTTTGAAGAATTTTATATGAAAATGTTTTGATTTTTTTCTAATAACTTTATTAGCATATTTTTTTTTAAATAAAAAGAATAAAATTACTTGGAAAATTTTGAATTCAAATTTTGATTGAGTTTTTGTGGATTAAAGTGAAATTTGATAAGAATACTTTTCGATTCAAGTTTAACAAAAATGGGGTTAATATTTATTTCTACATGATTTTGCATATAGAAGACATTTTTTGGTCGATTCAAAAAATGTCATTTACGTATGTAAATAAACGAGAAAGTAGAAAGCCTTAACGAAATTGCAGACTGTGTCTCTCGAATTCGTTTTTCTTAACTGAGATTTATATTTAAACGAAAAGAACTGTTTTTGACACTTTTATGTTCCGTTCACTGTGTTCGTATAGTTTGAATTTTTTTTTTTAAATTTCTGAATTACATAATGATTGGGAAATACGAAGTGTACACATTTTGTACTTTTGTTAATATTATTATTATTATTATTATTATTATTATTATTAGTGCTATTATTATTGTTTATTATCATTATTTCTAGTATATTATTATTATTATTATTATTAATTATTAGGAATAAATTTAAATTTTAAAGTATAGTTTTTTCTTAAGTTTTATCCATGACATTTTTTACAATAATGAATAAATAATATTGAAACTTTTAACAAACATTTTATAAAAGTATTATTTATGTAAATCATTTAACAAACAATTTTCTATAAATTCCAAAAATATTTAACTTTTGGTGCTTTTACAATTTTTATGAATGAATTTAATTTTAACAAAGTTTTAAAATGAGAATTATTGAAATATCTCAATTTATGTGAAAACATGATAATGATTAAATATTAATTACACAAAGTTTACTAATATATCGAATATATTGGAAACTTGAGAAATATTGTAATTAAAGATATTTATAATATTGATTAATTACATAATTGTACTTAAAACATTTTAATTTTTGTTTAATAGAGTAATTTTAGAAATAAAATATCATGAAAAAAATTGTTTATTTAAATATTTTAGAAATTTTTTGTCAACATATATAATAATTTTTTTGACACAATGCTATAATTTTGTTTTTCTAAGTCATATACAATGGGAAATAATGTTGTGTCTTTTTTTTCTTTCTAAATCACAAACTAGTCTGAAATAATCTCCTAAATCATCTCTCGTTAGTTGCAGTGAGAATTTTCGTATTTTCCTAAATTGAGATTTAATTTATAGTTCACGTGCGGTGGAATGTGTCTCCTTTGAAAGCAAGCGATGCAAAAATCTCTCTCCCCTATCTTCACTGTATCATAAATTATTTCAAAACAATAATTTATATTATTTTCGTGTTAGTTTCAAGAGAGGATAGGGATTTTATTGCAAAAAAAGTTGTGACTGGGAGTTTATTATTTTTTTTTGTGTATAAAAAGAAGTTTTCGAAGTGAGAAAAAAGTGAGTTTGCCGAAAGCAATTACAATATTGACTCTAAACTTTTCACAAAAAATTTGAATCATTATTTTTTGAAGAGATTCTAAATTTTTATGTAAAATAGTATTTTTTCAGAAAAATTTTAAATTCATATGGGAAAAAATTTTTATTATTTTTTTTCTGTAAAATTAATATTTGGAGTCAATGTGGAGCGGCAAGTGTCCACCTGAGAACGCCAAGGTCGTCGCCAGGTGGCGGATCAGTTTTCAAAAAACCAGATTGCACGCCACCTGGTGATGACCTTCGCGTTCTCGGGTGGAGAAATTTTTTCTTTTCGAAATTTTTGTACAATTATTGGCAATTGTCAATTAAACGTTTACTTGAATTAAGTAATTTTTACATTTACTTGAATTAAGTAATTTTTATATTTATTTTTTTAATTTGAATCAAATTGTATTTGAACCAGTAATTTCTGTATTTTACAGCAAATACGATTAATTGTCTATTGTCAAATAAATATTTACTTAAATCAAATAATTTTTTCTCTAATTTATCTTTACAAATAATTGAAGATGAAGTTATCATGAGAAAAAGATGGCAATGAAAGATAAAATGGTTCCTCAAGCCTCTTGCAAGGTTAATAATGAACTTTATGCTCTTTTATAAGAAGGAAAAGTATTTTATCAAGTACTATAAAATTCCATTTCACTACATTCTTAACATTATAATCTTCTATTACTACCTACTGTTTTATTTCTATTTTAAAATTCTGTTTATACTTAAAGATATCTCACTTTCTCTAAATTTTAATTACCATTTATTTGAAATTGATAAAATTTTTTGCTATAATTAATTTTTAATTAATTTTCAATGAATTTTTAACTAATTTTCAGTTAATTTTCAATTCATTTTCAATTAATTTTTAATTAATTGAAAATTAATTTTTAATTAATTGAAAATTAATTTTTAATAATTAGTAATTGACTGTGGATTTAATTTGTTATTAATTAGTAATTAATTCTGTAACTAATTAGTTTTTTTTTACTAATTCAAATTTAGAGAGCAGAGATATATGTTTAGTAATAAAAATATTTTAAACAATAAAAATGTTTCTTTGATTTAAAGAAATTATTTCATTACTTTTCTTTCAAGACAGAAAGAAATAATTCTTTTAGTTTTAAGAAATCTTTTACTCGAATTAAAGGAATTTTTTATTTTTTTTATTGCAATAGGAAATATTTTTTTGACTAAAAGAAAAAACTAAGAATAAATAATTTCTTTAAACATTATCTGCATCTTATTTATTTTAAAATACATTTTCTCGTGTTTCTTGAGATTAGAGGATTAGACATAATCAATTATAGAAAAAAATCTCTCGAATTGAAAACATTGGGAAATTTTTTTTGTAAAAGCAATTAAAAATTTTGTTTTCAATTTAATTTATTTTAAATTTCAAAAAAAAGATTAATATTAATACAAATTTAATTTGATTTCTAAATAAAATTTAATATAAATTTTATAATTTGACTTCTAAATATCAATGAAAATGATTTGAAAAAAATTATTTCTTTTGTCTAAAATAAATTTTTTTTACTGCTGCATACTCAATATTAAAAAAAAATTAAAAATATTCTGACCTTTTTTCTTGACGTGAGATTAGCAGTTTAGAAAAAAATAGACAATTGTTCAAAGTTGTAAACTTGTTTTAGAAAATTTCTTTTTCACAATGACATGTACTTTTAGATTAGATTTCATTTCTATTGAATTTTCTCACAGGGAAAAAAGAGAGAAAGAAAGAGTGTGGTAATTTTACAGTTTCAATTTGAATCTAATCTGAAACTCTTAAATCATCTCTACTGGTGTGATAATTTTTTTTATGAAAAATCATTTTTTTTGTCGGAGATAATTTTTATATTATTATATATGTGAATTAAGGATAAAATGAGATTTTTAAAAAAACGAATGGTAAATGATGCGAATTTTAAGGAGAAAAGGAGAAAAAAAAAGATTGCGCTACTATCTTTTAGTCGTAAAAGTTTAAAGTGAATTTGATATATGTTTCCCATAGTGCTTTTTTAATGATTATTACATTGTATGGGGCACCGTATAAAAGGCTTTTTGTTTGAATGAATCTTCAGTATATTGGAGTTGGTCGCTTCAGTTGTGCATATTTTTGTAAATTTAGAAAAAAAATTAACTTTTTGAAATTTTTTTGTTTTTTTGTATTTATAATATGCAAATAATATTTTTGATTCTTTTTAAATTTATTTGATTTGGTGAAAAAAAAGTTAATTATATGCGAAAAAAGAATAAAGTAACTTTTACTATAATTTTTGATAAAATTTAAATGGTTTGAAAATTGGAAAATCAGTTGAAAATTTGTTTCAAATAATGTCAGTAAATGTTGCGTTTCTTTTAATGTTTACTGTATTTCTACAAGGTAATAATGATTATTTTATTGTCCTAAGGTAAAAACGACTATTTTATTGCCCTAGAGTGATAATGATTACTTTATTGCCCTAGGGTAAAAAAAGTTACTTTATTGCCCTAGGGTAAAAAGAGTTTCTTTATTGCCCTAGAGTAATAATGACCACTTTATTGCCCTAGGGTAAAAAAGAGTTTCTTTATTGCCCTAGAGTAATAATGACCACCTTATTGCCCTAGGACAGTAATACTTCTGAGTTGCATAAATACATTTTCACATACAAGCAAGTTTATTTATAATAAAATTAATTTTTAGCCGCTAATCTTAAATCGAATTTACGGGATAAAACTATTGCAGAGAATAATGCCAATTACGGAGAATTTCCTTATCAGGTATTAAAGATTAGAATAAATTTTGTTTTTTTTTCTAATTATTTTTCGCTGAATTTTATTTTATAAATATTTTTCATTTTCTAACATAGGTTTCGCTGCGCATTTTTAATCAACACGTCTGTTCAGGAGTAATTATAAAAAACAAATACGTTCTCACGTCTGCTCACTGTGTTGAAAAGTAATTTTAATTTATATATTTTTTAATGAAATATTAATTTGTTTTTCAAATATTACTTTCAGTATTTAATTATTCAAGTTGTTAATTTTAATTTTTAATTACTTGGATATTTGAGTATAATATCAATCGGGTCAATATTTATCCACACTGTTGGTGGTTAATTAGTAAATTAATTCTAAAAGGGGTGAATTCATGATTTACATGAGAAATTAATAGTTGAAATTACCAAATGAATAAAATAAATGAAATTTATTTAAAATTTATATTTATTTTAATTTTAAATCAATTAAAAGTTTAAATAATTTGAAGAATAATTTCCGTAATTAGTTGATTGATTTAGTAGTATTAAATAATTAAATAATAGTTCAATAATTTTTGTTTAATAATTCAAGAATAGTTTAATAATTTTTTTTAATAACTTAATAACAGTTTATATAATTGTTTAAATAATTTTTTAAATAATTGTTTTAATAATTGTTTTAATAATTGCTTTAATAATTTAATTATTTTTTAATTATTTACAGTGAATTCACTTTGTGTAATTTAATAAATAATTAAATAAGGAAAGAATAGTTTGAATAGTAAATTTTAATTGAGAGGTTAAATATTTAAATTACCTACAGTTTCAATAAATAATTTTTTCATCTTGGTGGTTATTTTTTTTAGTTACAAAAATGCTCCCCGAAAAATTAAATTAGTCGTTGGCGGTTTGAAATTGAGTCGACCAATATTAATTTTCTATGCAAGTAAAATTATTATTCACCATAAATTTAATCGCACAACTGGAGAGAACGACATTGCTTTGATTAAAGTAAGAAATATTTTTAAATATAATTGTTTTCTTTTTTTCTTAATTGTTTTAATTTTAAATTATTTTCTTGATGGTTTTTTATTTTTGTTTTATGTTGTTTTATTTTTGTTTTATTTTGTTTTATTTTGTTCTTAATTTTTTTTCATTTTGTTGTTAATTTTTTTAAATTATTTTCTTTTATATTTTGCTAAACTTGAAATTAAAAATTTTAATAACTATCGGAATAAAGTTTTAAAAATTATAAACAGAATTAAAAAAAAATTTACCTTTAGGTGAGAAGTCGCTTTATCTTCAGCGGTGTAGTCAACGTTGTTCGAATGCCAAATTTGAATCACACTTTAAATGTTAATCAAACTGTTATAGTTTCCGGATGGAGTCGAGTATATGTAAATTGTTTAAGTTTCTATTTAATAAAAAAAAAATTTTCAGACACATTTCGCAATTATTTATAAAATTTATCGCTAATAAAAATTCCAATGATAGTAAAATCGAAAATTTAGTACAGAAAAAAAATATGTTTTCTCTCTTCGAAAAGAATTTAAATTGTATTTCTAAATTCATTAGTGAAAATAAAATTTATTTAATAGAACACTAATTATATTTTTCACAATTGTTTTTTAAAGTGTAAAAAGAAGTCTTTATTTGAATTAAATTTTTTTTCGATCCAGTCTTTGGTTTTTTTAATAGTTTTTATGAATTTTGCAATTTTTTATTTTACCTTCTTTTAATTATTTTACTATTTACTTTTTTTACTTTTAAAAAATTTTTTTAACTTTTTTTAATTCTTTAAACATTTTTTTTCCTTTTTTTGTTTTTGAAGCGTACAATTTATTTTTTCATTCAATTATGGATTATTTTTATTTAGAGGATTAATTTTCGCTGGCAAAATTATAAAATGAACAATTTTGATTGCAGTTTAATGGTTACATTTCTGATCATTTGCAACGAGTGCGACTTGTCATTGGAAATCATAAATCTTGTAGAAAAATATATAATTCAGAATTGTCTGCGAAATTTTTATTTTTCACTTATCATAAAAAATCGGAGGTGTGCTTAAATAATAATGGACCGTTTCGTGTTAGAGAATTGCAACACTTTTGCGCATATGATCCAAATTTTATGCAGGGAACTTGTCAGGTATTTAATAATTCATATGCAATACAATTTAATAATTTATTTGTGACATAGAAATTTATTATATTTTAACATACTTAAGTTAACTTCATTTTTTTAAAGGTTTACATTGGAAATAATAAAATCGACTATAACTTGATCATTAAATTATTAAAAAATTAAATAAAAAATGAAAAAAAAATTAAATTAAATTAAATTAAATTACATATTATTGAGAATAAAATTTACTTTTCCAAACTTAAGGCTATATAATGCTTTAGTAATATTTCATTATTCCCTAAAATTGTAATTGAAACTTATTTTTAAATTAATTTTTATTGAAAATTTCTACGAGAATTCAATTAATTAAATACAAAAATAAATAATTTATTGGAAAATTGAATTTTTCTTATTATTTTATTTTTTATTTTTATTTTCTATATTATTATTTTTATCTTATTATTTTATTAACAAATTTTTAAATAATTGAGCTCTTTTGACGATTTTTAAATAAAATTTTTAAGAATAATTACAATAATTTTCGAGAACTTGAACATTGTATCGAAAATAATTGAAATTCTGAAATTCAGTTTTATTATTTACGAAAATAATTGATTTTTTGCCGAGAATTTTATTAACAAATTTTTTTTTCAAAAATTGAATTCTTTTAGGAAATAATTTTTTGTTTAGTTTGACTCGGGGGGTGCTTTGACTGATAATGGAATACTTGTTGGTCTCGTTTCATGGGGCGATCCTCTTCATTGCGGTGGTTTCGATTATCCAGTTGTTTGTATTAAAGTTTCAAATTATATTAATTGGATTAATGAAAATGTTGAATAGATAATTGCGCGCAGTGAAATTAAAGTTGATGTAATTTCGATACTTACCGAAAGAATTAATTTTATCTCATTATTACTATTATTATTATTATTATTATTATTATTATTATTATTATTATTATAATTATTAATATTATTATTTGTATTTTTATTATTATTATGATTATTATTTGTATTATTTCTATTGTTATCATTATTTTTATAATTATTATTATTATTATTATTATTATTATTTGATAAGATTTAAAAATATTTTTTTGGAATAAGTTCTTCGAAAAATTTTACTACCCACTTCATTTAGTAGTTTTTAAAATTTTTCCACTGAACAAAAATTATTTGTCGAAAATATAAATATTTACTTGTTCACTATTTAAAAAAAGTAATATTGTAGTCGAATAATTTTTACTCTAAAGTGTCTAGGTGTGAAGTACGTTAAAAGTAAACTTATTATTTCCTAATATTTTAATTTCTCATAAGTAGATGTTTCGATAATTGATACTGAAAAAAAATTAAATCCCATTTTACATGTGAATAGAAAATGACATTGAAATAAATAATATAAAGTTATTGATTTTAATTTTGAGATGAATTTAATTTAAAAAGGTGTGAAATGCGTGTTGTCACTGTTATTATCTGTTCTATACAGAAGAAAGAGTTGAACTTCTACGCTAAAGACCTTGATTTGTACAGCTAATGATTGAATGTATCGACAAAGGTTTTCACTTTTCATTCGCATTGTGAATGCAGTGTGTGTGTATGTGTTTAGCATTTCATTGCTTTTTATCAGCAAACATTATAGAAAAAGTGTGTTTTGCATCTAAACAAATCCGGTTTACAAGTACAATTTGTTTTTATATATACATATACTTATATAATTTGTAGTTATAATCAGTGTAACATTTCCAATTATAATACATAGGTAATTTCTTTTTCGAAAAAATGAATTTCAATTTTTTTTTCTAATTCAAAATACGGATGTTTATTAATATTGTAATTTTATTTTTTCCGAAAGTTCTTTATTTTTTTACTCCCCTTTTTTTGCTTAGTAAGAAAAAATTAGTTTTTTAATCTAATTTTCTGTTTAAAAAGAAAAAAATAGTTTTTTAATCCACTTTTTGGCTTATGAAGAAAAAATTAGTTTTTTATTCCAACTTTTTTATTAGAAAGAAAGAATTAGTTTCTTTATTCTAATTTTTTGCTTGAAAAGAAAAAATTAGTTTTCTTTATTTTAATTTTTTGCTTGAAAAGAAAAAATTAGTTTTCTGTATTTTAATTTTTTGCTTGAAAAGAAAAAATTAGTTTTTTTTATTTTAATTTTTTGCTTGAAATGAAAAAAATTAGTTTCTTTATTTTAATTTTTTGCTTAATAGGAAAAAATTATTGTTTTTCTTCCAAATTTTCGCTTGAGTTAAAAATAAATATTTTCAATTGACACAATTCGTTGAATTTTATTGAATTGGCCAAATATAAAGCATTGCTATCGAAACGTTTGCTTGATTCAACTAAAAGTTTGCTTGAGACAAGGAAATTATTTCTTGGAATGTAAAATTTTGTAAACTGAAACAAGAGTTTATTTATAAATGAAATAAATATTTATTTAGCTTAAGCAAATATTATAATAAATGATAATATATATATATATATATATATATATATATATATATATATATATATATATAAATATATACAATTGAAATACAATTAAAATGTTATTAAAATATATTATGTAGAACTGAACCTGTGGTTGAAATTTGATTGAAATTCAATTTTAATATTGTAATCGAAATGTAATTTGATATTAATTATTTTACGTATTGTCTGGGAATAATTAATTAATATACATAATAATTATGGATTTTCACTAATCAATATAACGATAATATTTGAAAATAAAACGTTATTTTTAGAATTTAATGTTTTATTGGTTCAGAGAGAGAGAGAGAGAGAGAGTGCGGATATTCATGGTTGAAATTTTTTTCTCTTTTGGAATGTAATCAATTAAAGTATCTCCTTGATAAAGTAGAATCAACTGATATTATCAAATACTGACCTTCATTAATATAAACTGTGTTAAATAAACAATAAATAAATAAATGTTAAATTTATTATTATTATTATTAATTTTTATTAATTTATTATTATTACTATCATTCACTATTAATTAATTTATTTTTTAAACTAATTTTTTCATTATTATAACTAATTTATTATTATTATTATTATTATTATTATATTGCATATTATATATTAAACAATACAAATCCTGATTAAATTGTTTGAAAGACTATCTTTGAATTTTTTAAATAATCCATTTTCTTTAATAGGTAATTCTGATTTTCAAAATTTTGAAAGTAAATTTTGAAGTAATTAAATTTATAAAAAATTTCTTTAATGTTTTTAAAATAATCGTTTATGTTAAAAATTATAATTAAATACTTTATTGTTGAAGTTTATAAAATTTATTTTGAACATAGTTGAATTTCTGCGTAAAAAAATTTTATTATTTATAGAAATAATTTAATTCTTGAGAATAATTTTACTGATTTTTAACAATAATTGAATCGTTTCTAAGAATTTATTAGAAGTTTGGAAAATGAATGAATTTTTTAAAAATAATTTATTTTAAAAAAATTGCACAAATCCAAGACCTTCTCATTCTTGATGAAATATAAAAATTAGAAAAATTTTATTCAATTCTTCAGTGTAATTTTATTGGAAAATTGACATAATAAATTTTTTACAGACAAATTGTGTCAGTTTTTTAATTTTTAAGAAAATAATTTAATATTTTACAAGAATTTTCTAAAAGATTTGAAAAATAATTGAATTTTTTAAATAAATTTTACAGGCAATCTTAGAAATAATTAAATCATTGAATTTAAATTAAATTAAATTAAATTAAATTAAATTAAATTAAATTAAATTAAATTAATTTACGTTTAGAGAATTACTTTTAATAGAATTGAATGTTTCCAAGACTTTACTAAATATTTAAATTGCTTAAATAAATTTATGCAAATTTCAGCGAATAATTGAAATCTTTCGTTAAATTTTATTAAAATTTTATTCAAAATAATTTAATTTCTGCGAAGAATTTTACTATTTTTATAAAATAATTGGATTCTTCCAAAGAATTAACATTCTTTAATCTCATTATGTATGTAAATAATTAAATTCTGTCGAAGAGTTATTTTGAAATTTTTGAAATTATAAAATTATAAACAATAATAATTAAATATTTACATAATAAGTGATTTTTTTTAGATTTTGATAAAAAATTTATCCAAGGCATTAAAATTTGAAAATAAAAATGTTTATAATTTGCATTATGATAAATTGAATACCACGTTTCCTAGCTAGTTTATAAAATAAATAAAAATGACTTAGAAGGAGTAATTGAAATTAATTTCAGAAAATTTATTTCCTGAAAATTATTCAAATAATTGGTTAATTTACGTTATTGAGAATTTTAGAAACATTTTTCATTCATTCGTTCATGAGTAAAGGATTAATTTCCCTTTTCGTTATCTACAAAAATTACCCTTTTTTGTTTTGAATTTAATTCGTTTTTTTTATTTTTATTCTCATTCTAATAAAATTGCAGTTATTTTTTGTGATTGGACCCGAGAGAGAAAGAGGCAGTCTTGCGAAGAGAATGAATAGTTTCAGCATACATGCGAGAGTAGAGTCGAAAAAAAACACAATTGTTTCCCTCCTTTTTATTCAATCAACTTAAAACATTTTTTCGTCCTCTCTCTCAATTGTTTAAAATATAACTTTTTTTCCAAAAAAAAGGAAACTATTCTTTTTTTTATTTGGTCTTTTTCTTGTATTTTATTTTATGTTTATTTTAGTTTACGTTTATTTTATTTTAATTGTATTTTATTTTACTTTAAGATTACTTTACTTGTATTTTATTTTACATTTATATTACTTATTACTTGTATTTTATTTTACATTTATATTACTTTACTTGTATTTTATTTTACTTTTATATTATTTTACTTTTATATTGTTTTACGTTTATTTTATTTTACTTTTATTTTATCTTACTTTTATATTATTTTACTTGTATTTTATTTTACTTTTATATTACTTTACATGTATTTTATTTTACTTTTATTTTATTTAACTCTTATATTACTTTACTTTCATTTTGTTTTACCTTTATTTTACTTTAATTTTGTTTTACTTTTATTTTACTTTATTTTACTTTTATATTTTTTTACTTTCATTTTATTTTACTTTTATTTTATTTAACTCTTATATTACTTTACTTTCATTTTGTTTTACCTTTATTTTACTTTAATTTTGTTTTACTTTTATTTTACTTTATTTTACTTTTATATTGTTTTCCCTTTATTTTATTTTATTTTACTTTTATTTTATTGAATATTTAGAGATACAATATTAGCTTGAATTAAAATTTTAGTTCGCGAAATTAATTAATTCTCTAAATAATTAGAATATTAACTCCTAGAATTTGATGCGATAGTAGAATTTACAATTTTTTTTTAAATTTATATTAACTTTCATTTCGGAAAGAGTACTTTTGAGGGTGCGATTTGAAAAAAAATTTCGTTTTTCGTAAAATGATTATTATCGAATGTTCGAGAATGGCATTGATGGTGACATTGAACTTTAAATAGTTTTGCATGAGTTTATCTGGAATATTGAAGTAGTTTTGTGCCCGTATATAAAATGGGTCAGAAAATGAAGTTACCCTGGGCCGGCTCTCACTCTTTGCACTCTGTGTGGAACGATATTAGACCTTGGACTGCTAACCCACTATAGCAACATATCCAGGAAGCGTCAAACGTCCTTCGCCTCCCGATAATACTAGCTATAGATACAGATAAAGTCTCTCTTTCTCTCTCTCTCTCTCTCTCTCTCTCTCTCTCTCTCTCTCTCTCTCTCTCTAATCATTCGAAATTTTAGACAAGCTCTGAATCTGACCCACTTATATTTTCTTCCAACATTGGTCAATTCAATATTTTTCTAATCATGATAATAATAACAATAAAAAAAAAAATAATAATTATAAAAAAAATAATAATAATTAAAATAATAATAATAAAAATACAAATAATAATCATAATAATAATAATAATAACAAAAAATAATAATAATTATAAAAAAAATAATAATAATAATTAAAATAGTAATAATAAAAATAAAAAGAATAATAATAAGAAGAATAAGAGTAAGAATGATAATAATAACAATAAAAAAAATAATAATTAAAATAATAATCATAATAATAATAAAAATACAAATAATAATAATAGTAATAATAACAAAAAATAAAAATACAAATAATAATAATAGGAAGAATAAGAGTAATAATAATAATAATAATAATAATAATAATAATAAATGCCCCACAATCGCCACCATAAATCCTTTAAATAATGTCCTCACTTCCTTCGCAGTTTGAATTATGAATGATCTCTGTTTTTGCCGTATGCGCCGAAATTAATTCACCTCCATCATAAAAGAAAATAAAACTAGTCGTAATGTCACGGGTCAGAAAATTTCTATATTAATTTCAACCAATTTATTATACACACTCTCTACTCGAAAAGAATCAATTCTTTATGTCTTTTCATTCTTGGACGTTGGTCAACAATTTTTTTTTTATCATTTTTGTCATTCTATTAATTATAATCGAGTAATGAATTTTTCTTTGGATAAATATTTAAGGATGAGGAATCTGACGTACAGTCAAATCAAAAGTTAGTCCAATGTCATAAATTTCGTACTGACATACATTCAAATCAAAAGTTAGTCTGCAATGTCAAAAAATTCGTAATTTAAGAGAAAAAAAAGACAAATTAAATTTTTAATTCGTCTCGATGGAAAGGTGCGAAGAATTTTGAATATTTAAAAAACGACTTAGAGTTGTTGAATTAAAATTACAATTTTGTCAATAAGAAATATTTGATAAATTTTAGGTTATGTTACTTAAAGCAGTTGTTATTGATAAAAAAGTTGTAATTTTTATTTAAATATAGTACTTGAAAATGATCAAAATGTGGAAAATTTAATTCCTTACGCTTTTACCGAAAGGAATTTCAAATTTAATTTGACTTTTTAGAAAGAAAAATGAAATTATGACATTGGGTTAACTTTATTGTTTCGATTGTTTGTTCGATTTTTCCCTAAAAAATTTTAATAAAGTTATTGGAAAAATTATAATTTTTTTAAACTTATATTAAAATTTTTAAATGTCTTTAGATTTTTTCTACAATTTTTTCTATAATATTTTTTCTATATTTTAAACGTATTTATATTTTTTTTAATTTTAACCCTTTAAAACCCGACTTTTTTTAGATTTTGTAATATTTTTTGTGTATCTTGCCATAAACATACTTTTTTTATTGTTGTAAAAATTAAAAGATTATTAATTTTTTTATTGCACTATAAATTTTTTCACAAAGTAGAATAAATTTTTGAGTGTTAAGTTTTTGAAAATCAAAAATATTTTAATTTTTGTCGAAGTTATTAAGGTTTAAAGTCAAAAGTGGTTTCGATCGAAACCGCTGGGCGTTAAAGGGTTAAAAACATAAAAAATTTTAATAAACTTGTCTAAAACGATTCAAATGTTTTCAAAAAATTTTCCTAATTCAATATTTTTTTATATGTAATATTTTAATAAAAAATTCCCCCAAAAGAATTGAATAATTAAAAAAAAATGTTTGTAAAATTCTTCGGAAACATTCATTAATTCATGAATTAATTTAATTAAAAATAGAATTTTGCTAATATTTTTTGAAAAAAACAATTATTTAAAATTTTTAATAGATTTTTATAAAATTCTTGGCGAGAATTTAATTATTTTTCCCTAGGACAATTCTTTTTGTCTTTCCTTCACTGAATGTTGGTCACAATTTTGTTTAATTATCAACAATCGAATAATTAATTTAATTAATAGTAAAAATGTTTTATTTACAAATCAGATTATAAATTTTTTAATCTATATTAAAACTACCATTAGATGCTTCCTTTTGTGTATGGTTGAATAATGGTGTAATAATTTACCGATGGCGAGTGATGGCGAGTTTTAGATTCCTTAAATATAAATTTTCGATTAAATAATTTTTTTCTGCAAAAAAAAGTTAATTTCTTAAAAAGTTAACATCAAAATCTTTCATTTTGATATAATATTTTGAAAAAAAAGTATATTCAATTTTGTACAAGTATTTTGCAATTTAGGGAAAACGTGCAACAAACCAAAATTTCGATATAAAAAATACTGAACTTTGAAAAAAAAAATTTGTGGAATTTAGCATAATTGCATCAAATATCGAGTATTTTTATTCAATTTTAAATTTTAATAAAACTTTACTAAATTTCAAATAAATTTTTTTAAAGTTTAGTAGTTTTTTTTTGTCAAAATTTCGGTTTGTTGCACTTTTTCGCCAAATTGCAAAATACTTTTACAAAATTTAATGTACATTTTAATTCAGTGATAAAATTGAAAAAAATTTTTTTTTTAGATTTTTTCCTTTTTTTCTAAAAAATATTGCAGACTTGAGTTTAATTTTCTTTGTCTATACAGTTCGTCTTCTTTTTATACTGACACGATATTTTTTCTTGTCCTTCTGAGGAATTGAAGACGTGTTAACTTGTTCGTTGTGGAGCTTTAGAGAATCTGTCTTGTTTTCCTTATAGCATTTATAATTTCATCAAAACTTTGATGTTTATCCTCCAATATTTTAATATGAAATTTTGTTGAAAATTCCATAAAAGTGGATTCGTATAATCCATAAAATATGTGTGAATTAATTACTATGTATAATAATAATTTAATAATAATTAATAATTTAATAAGTTAGTAATTAGTAATTAGTAATTAGTAATTAGTAGGTTAGTAATTATTAATTAGTAATTAGTAAATACTAAATAGTAATTAGTAAATACTAAATAGTAATTAGTAAATACTAAATAGTAATTAGTAAATAATAAATAGTAATTGGTAAATACTAAATAGTAATTAGTAATTATTAAATTAATAATTATTAATTTGTAATTATTTAATTAATAATTATTAATTTGTAATTATTTAATTAATAATGATTAATTTGTAATTTGTAATTATAAAATTAATGATTTCAGTTCCAATAAACAACAGTGTGTATTGACTTTTCGGGTAGACTTAGTGTCACAGTTCCTTTCGATACATCTTCAACAAAAACATCTTTCCTTATATTGTATCTAAAAAAAGTGAAAATTATTTTTTGTTCTTTTTTTTATTAATTTTTAGTTTTTACTCTTAATTACTTACGGATTCATTAGTACTAAAACGATAGCTTTTTCGGGTGTCAAAAATGCAATGTGCTTAATGTCATGAATGCCATTTTTAATGGAGCTTATTCTTTGACTTCCTTCTGGCACGAATCTACAAAAAATGTTATTTCATATTCCACATTCAGCATTGTAACTAAAACTATTTTTTTCACTTTTTTGTTTATTTTGAAAGTAAACTTTGCTTTGAAAATAGTAAATTAAATTAACTAAGTAAGTAATTATTCATAATTCCATGATTAATTAATTTCAAAATAGTAAAATTTTCACTATTTTGATTATAAATTTTATTTTAGGATTAATTTACGATTTTTGGATACATTTAACATTGTTGAAATTTATTAATAGTATAATTTTAGATTTTATTAATAGTATAATTTTATGGAACAACTGATTGTGAATTGTGAATTTTTTTGTTGATTTTAGCAACTAATAAATAATTATAATAACGCTTTTAATATTTAACTAGTATTTAAAATTTTAACTAAAATTTAATTTTAAATCAATTTTTATGAGAAATTTTCTAAGAGAATTAAATTATTCAAAGTCAATAATAAATATTTTATTGAATTTTTGAATAATTCGTGAATAATTCTCGTAAAGAATTATATCAAAAAAATTTTTAATACTTAAATTCTTTTGACGAACCTAAATAATATGTTTAAGAATCATAAAATTTTCCAGGAATTTTATTAGAATTGTGTCAAAAATAATTGAATTTCTGACAATTATTGTTTTGTTTATGAAAATAATTGAATTTTTACGTAAAATTTCATTTAATTCTTCTTTAAATAATTAATTAAGTAATTAATAATAATTCCAAGATGAATGAATTTCAAAATAGTAAAATTTTTATTATTTTGATTTTAAATTGTATTTTTGGATTAATTTACGATTTTTGGATTCATTTAACATGTTTGGAATTTATTAATAGTGTACTTTATAATATTATTTTATAATTGTAGATTTTATTAATAATATAATTGTAGATTTTATTAAAAGTATAATTTTAGATTTTATTAATAGTATAATTGTAGATTTTATTAATAGTATAATTTTAGATTTTATTAATAGTATAATTGAAGATTTTATTAATAGTATACTTTTATGGAACAACTGATTGTGAATTGTGAATTATTTTGGGTATATTTTCGGTTTTACTATAAAAGTAGAGTAAATTTTTTTTCCTTACTTGGAAAAGTGTCCCATGGCATAGAACATTGGTTGTTTGTAAAATGCATTCGCCGATGCATTCACAAGTATCGGTGAATCGACAAAATTACTAACCCAATTGGGACCACCTTGCATATTTAAAGCCATATTCCAATCTATCCAGCCAGTTACCCAATGCGATAAGTTGTCAATAATATTCCTCGCATAATTTTCCGCCCGTTTCCACGAGCCGAGTTTTACTTTTGGAACTTCAATATTTTAACATAAGGAATTTTATTTTTTTACTCAATTTTTTTTTTCTATTTTATTTTATTAATATCTGAACCCTTTTCTGGGTTGTGATATTAATAGAAAAAAATTATTATTATTATTATTATTATTATTTTTATTATTATTATTATTATTATTAAATAATAATTGTAAAATAATAATTATTCTTTTATTAATATCAGAACCCTTTTCTGGGTTATGCTATTAATAGAAAATAATTATTATTATTTTTATTATTATTAAGTAATAATTATTAAACAATTATGATTTTATTAATGTCAAAATCCTTTTCTGGGTTATGATATTAATAGAAAAAATTATTAATATTATTAAGTAATAATTATTAAACAATTGTGACGCGCTCCGAAGAAAGGTACCTAAGAAGCAAACGAATTATAGGTTAGGGTAGTGTTAGGTTTCTCTGGATTAAAAGTTTATTTTTTATTATTTGAATTTAAAACTAATTTTTATTGAATATTTTGGATATAATGAAGACTTGAAGATCAATAATTTTAAATTAATAATTGATTTTCTTTGTTTATTTTTACTTGAAAAATTAAAAACATAACCTCAAATTTTTTGCTTCTTAGGTACTTTTTTTTCGGAGCATGACACAATTATTATTTTATTAATAGAAGAACCTTTTTCTAAATTCTGGTATTAATAGAAAAAAATGTTAACTGCAATCTATGTGAAATGTTTCAAAAGAAAAAATTTATTTTCCATAACTTACGTTCAAGTACCCCCTCCGATGCTTCAGTATAAATAAGAAACTGTTCTGGATATGCATTCTTCATCTTGTCTAGAGTATTTAATGGCGTTAACCAATCAAAATACCAATGAGCGCCAATACCGGAAACAACACTTTTTGCTTGATTAGTGTTGAGAATTTTGGGAACATAATCTGTTAGTAGGGCCCTTTGACCGTCGCCTACTATAATTTTAATGTCATCTAGGTCTGCTTTCTTCATTATTGGACCTAGAAATTTTGTTAGCCAATCGCGTTGATCGTCTGCGTACCATGACATTGTTGGCATGCCAACTGGCATAAGATGTGCTATTACCGGTTCATTTTGAACAGTTGTGCCCCAAAAATATAATTCCTCCTTTTTGTACTCTTGAAAAAATCTAATTTTACGATATTACGTAGAATTCAGTTCATTTGACATGGAAAGATAAATTAATACAAAAATGCATTTGTGGTGTAATTCACATTTGACGTGTGAGAAAAAGTCGAATCGTAAGGTCAAAGTTGAAGATTAATTTTATTTAACATAAAAATCACTTGATGTGAATTTTATTTAACGTAAAAATCACTTGATGTAAATTTTGTTTAACGTAAAAATCACTTGATGGAAATTTTATTTAACATAAAAATCACTTGATGTAAATTTTATTTAACATAAAAATATTCTTTCGCATCAAGTTTATTTGACATAAAAATACGTTACGTTAAATTTAAAAGGAATCCAAACAAATATTATTCGGAAAGTTAAATCAATTGCCCAAATTAAAATTCACGTATACTATTCTTATGTCAAATGAAATTTATCTCATTTGAAGTTTACGTTAAATGAAATTTACGTTTATTGGAATTTATGTCAAGTTAAATTTAGGGAAAATTAAATTTTTATCAATTAAAGTTTATGTCAAACGTAATTTTTGTTTATTGAAGTTTATGTCAAATAAATTTTACGTTAATTGAAGTTTAGGTCAAATGAATTTTATGTCAAATGAAGTTATTGTCAAACGAAGTTTTTGTTAATTAAAGTTTACGTCAAATGAATTTTACGTCAATTGAAGTTTAGGTCAAATGAATTTTATCTCAAATGAAGTTTATGTCAAACGAAATTTTTGTTAATTGAAGTATATGTCAAATTAAATTTAGGACCAATTAAATTTATGTCAATTGAAGTTTATGTCAAATGACTTTTTTCCAATTCAAGTTTACATCAAAAATAAAATTTATGTCAAATGAAGTTTATGTCAAATAAAATTTATGTTACTTTAAGTTTATGTCTAATTAAATTTAGGTGATATTAAATTTGTATTATTAGAAATTTATGTCACACGAAATCATTGTTAATTGAAATAAATGTCAAATTAAATTAATGTCAAATTAAATTTATGTCAATTGAATTTTATGTCAAATGACTTTTTTCAATTAAAGTTTATATCAAGTGAAATTTATTTGAAATGAAATTTATGTTAATTTAATTTCAAGTCTAATTAAATTTAGGTCAAATTAAATTTACGTTAAATGAAGTTTTTGTCAAACGAAATTTTGTTAATTGGAGTAAATGTCAAATTAAATTAACGTCAAATAAAATTGAGGTCTATTCAAGTTTTTGTCAAACGAAATTTTTTGTTAGTTAAAGTATTTGTCAAATTAAATTCTTTTGAATCGAAGTTTATGTCAAATGAATTTTATGTCAATTGAAGTTTATGTCAAATAAATTTTATGTCAATTGAAGTGTATGTCAAATAAATTTTTATGTCAATTATTGAAGTTTATGTCAAATGAATTTTATGTCAATTGATCTTTACTTCAAATGACTTTTATGTGAAATGAAGTTTATGTGAAATGAATTTTTTGTCAATTGAAATGTCTGTCAAATAAAATGCTTTTTAATTGCATTTTATGTGAAATTAAATTTATTTAATTTTAGAAAAATAAAACAGTTTAGTTGAAAAATATAGTTTCAATAATCAAAGTAAAGAAAAGTGTCATCTTCAGGAAAATCGCCAATTTATGTATTAAATTTTGTAATTAACTCGTCATACTCACTTTACGAAATAATTAGCCCATGTTTGCCAATATTCGCGTCGAAGAATTCCCTTTCCATTCCAGTCGGGTATAGTTTTCATCCATGGACTCGGACTCCACGGAGAAGCAATTAAGTTCACTTTTCTCTCAGACATTGAATTAATAGTTTTCAATATCGGTATCTATGTATAAAGTAATATTAATTGATTAATTATAATATTTAATCTAAATGGTATTAAAGAATTTAAAAAAAAAATTTTTCTTTAATAAATTTATTATTATTGTTATTATTATTATTATTATTATTATTATTATTATTATTATTATTATTATTATTACTATTATTACTTAACTATTTACTTATTTATTTATTTCTACTATTTATTTTTATCATTATTTAAACTATTTAAAAAATAATTGTCAAATAATTGAAAAATTTCATCTAATGGAAAAGCGAAGATATATTTTTTTTATTAAGGAAGAAAATAATTTCTTTAGATAAAAAAATTGTTTCTTCTACAAAAAAATGTAGTGAATATCTTTGCTAATGTGAATTGGTGGCAGAAATTTTCACTAAATTTAGATTTGGAAAAAATTTTCTTACCTTATATTCATAATCTTCTTCAACCAATTTAAAGTCTTCCAAGGCAAAATCATCTTCTGTCATTGCATAGCTGTAGGGTCTTGTAGAAAAATCACTCACCCCCATTGGTACTCGGACTAAATTGTACTCAATACTTTCCGAACCAAAGTAGGATCTAAAAAATTTTCACCACTTTAATAATATTTTGCTCAATAAAAAAAATTAATCGAGACTTTAAAATTTCTTGCTTTCTTCTTTTATTTTGTATTTAAAAAATAAAGTTTGGTTTATACCCTAAGAGTTTTTTTTGCACGTCATCCGATAAGGATTTGAGATTTATACCAACAGCGTCAGTTATTGAACCACCGAAACCGAGAATATTCTGATACGTTTTCGTTTGGTCAATGCTAATTTTTATATAGGTAGCTAGAAATCAGAAATAAAATTTATTTCCACACGAATAATTCGGGACAAATTGAATATTCTTTCACACAATTAAAATTCAGTTAATTAATTAATTAAATTCAGTTAAATTTGTAGTAGCACTGAATTAAAAATTTTACTTACAACCTTGAATTTCATTTCCAAATTTGCCATTGTTAACCTGAAATCGAAGACCATTTTTGCTCGACGAAATAATTGTATAATCCAACGGATCCTGTGTTTTCACTGCACTTGGAACTTTATCACAGTAATTTGAGTCACAAATACAGTATCCACTGTCGCCTTTAACTGTTTGAAAATTTTCACAGCCGTGCGCGAAAATCGTTTCTAAAAATTTGATTTTTTAGTTAAGACATTTCCCCGTTTGAGAATAAAATAAGTGATTAAAGAAATTATTAAATAAGTAAATTACTAGTTAAATAAATAAGTAAATAAAAAACTAAATAAGTAACTAAATAAATAACTAAATAAGAAACTAAATAAGTAACTAAATAAGAAACTAAATAAAAAACTAAATAAGTAACTAAATAAGTAACTAAATAAAAAACTAAATAAAAAACTTAATAAGTAACTAAATAAAAATCTAAACAAAAAACTTAATAAGTAACTAAATCAAAAACTTAATAAGTAACTAAATCAAAAACTAAATAAGTAACTAAATAAAAAACTAAATAAAAAACTTAATAAGTAACTAAATAAAAAACTAAACAAAAAACTTAATAAGTAACTAAATAAAAAATTAATTAAAATACTAAATAAGTAACTAAATAAATAAGTAAATAAGAAAATAAATAAAAAACTAAATAAAAAACTAAATGAAACACTAAATAAATAACTAAATAGATAACTAAATAAAAAACTAAATAAATATCAAAATAAATAACTAAATATATAATAAAAAAATCAATTATTAAATAAAAAAACTAACTAAATAAGTATAAACACAATATGTTTTTCTTTTCTTCAAATAAGTGTTAGTAAATTAAATTTTCTTTTTTCAAATTAATAATATATTGGATTTAATACAGTAAAGTGCATTAAATAAATGAAATTGGAAATGTCAAAAATATTCTATGGTTTTTAGTAGTAAAAGTTTCTCAAGCATTACCTGAAAGAAATGCAATTAGCACCGTTAATAATCGCATCGTGACAAAATGCATTCGACTGTTCACTGAAGATTTTCATTTACAAAATGAACTCTTTTTATATATAAGGTATCATTTATCAGATGTTACTTCATTGTCTTCGAAATTTTCTTTTTTTTCACTTGCACTCCACTACAAAAACATAATTGAATTCTTATCTTTAGATAAGATAAGTACAAGTCTCAGTTTCACGCAAACTATTATTATGTTTTGACCCTTTTTTTCTCCATTTGCGCAACTATACTTGTAGTTGCTAACTATAATTGGCTATTAATATGACAATAGAAATTGTTTACTAATAATTTAGCTGGTAATAATAAATATTTACTATAGGAATTTAGGAAAATTGTAATAATTTTCTGCTGGGAATTTACTAAACCAATAATAAATATTTAGTAAGAATTTAGCAAAATTAAAATAATTTACTGCTGGAAATTTTCTGAACTAATAATAAATATTTAGTGGGAATTTTGCAACTAATAATAATTATCTACTAACCGTTTGGTAAATTAATAGTTATCTACTAACAGATTAGTGAACTAAAAACAATTACTAATAATAAATTAGTAACTAATAAATAATTAATAACGTTTTTAATATTCAACTAATATTTAAAATTTTAACTAAAATTTAATTTTAAATTAATTTTTATTGAAAAATTCTACAAGAATTCAATTATTCAAATACAATAATAAATATTTTATTGAATTTTTGAATAATTCGTAAATAATTCTCAATTTCTCATAAACAATTTTATCCAAAAATTTTTAAATAATTAAAGTCTATGGACGAATTTAAATAAACTGTTTAAGAATCATTACATTTTACAAGGAATTTAATTAAAATTGGGTAAAAATAATTGAAATTCAGCATTAAGTTTTTTTATTTATTTATTCATTACTATTTACTCATGAAAATAATTGAATTTCTAAAAATTATTTTATTGTTTATGAAAATAATTGAATGTTTGCGTAAAAGTTCTTTTAATTCTGTTTAAAAAATTTATTATACTTCAAAAAGTGAAAACTATTGAAGCAAAGGAATTATTTGAAAATAAAAGGAATTTTAATTATTATCTAAAATTTTAAACAAAATTAACTTTCAAATAAATTTTTAGTAGAAAATTCTACAATTCAATTTTGTAAGTAAAAAAATTAATTATTTTATTGATTGATTAGATTTTTTTTAAAATTCATCCTCATAAGGAATTTTATTAACAAATTTTTTAAATAATTAAATTCTTTTGACGAATTTTAATAGAATTTTTGAGTATAATTAAATTTTTAGAGAAACTCGAATAAAATTGCATTTAAATTAGAAATAATTGAAATCCTAATATGAGTTTTATTATTTATAATAAAATTCTTTTGGAAAAATTAAATTAAAATTTTCGATATTAAAAATCATCGATCTAACGAAAATTTTAGAATATAATAATTGACATTTTTCCATAAATTTGTAATTAAATATCTTTGAAAATAATTGAATTTCAAAGAAGAATTTTATTATTTATAAAAATAATTGAAATTTTGAAGAAAATTAAAAAAAAATTTGTAACATAATTGAATTCCAGCTGAGAATTTTATTTCTTTTTTAAATAATTGAAATTTTGCGATGAGTTTTATAATTTATGAAAATAATTGAATTTAGAAAAAAAGAACTTTTCTATTTATGACAATAATTGAATACTTGTAAAAAATTTTACTTTTTATGAAAATAATTGAATTTTTAACGAAACAATTTATAAAAAATTTGTAAATAATTTAAATTTTTCCCAAAGGTTTTTTAAAAGATTTAAAATAATTGAATTTCAAATATTTTCTAAAATTTTAACTAAAATTCATTTTTAAATCAATTTTTATTAGAAAATTCTACAAGAATTCAATTATTGATGTAAAGAAACAAAAATTTTTATTTTTATTAAATAATAATTGAATGTTTCTTAAAATTATTTCTCAAAAAGAAATGCATAAAAAATTTCTTAGTAATTGATTTATTTTGACGAATTTAAAAAAAATTTTGTAGATTAATTACATTTTTGGGGGAATTTGATTAAAATATTAAAAATAATTGAAATTTTGCAATGAGTTTTATTATGTTTGAAAATAATTATATTCATGTGAAAAAAATTTACTACTTATGAAAAATATTCGAATTATTGCGAAAAAAATTTTAAAACAAAATTTGTAAATAATTGAATTCCTTGGAGAAATTTTGTATTATTTCTAAAAATAATTAAACTTTTGCGTAGAATTTAATTAAAGTTATTAATTTTTTTTCCCTAAACTAATAAAAATATTTGTTTTCTAGTTCTAGAAATTACTAATTTTAGTTTAAAATTGAAATAGTAATAAAAATATGTTTTATGTTGCAGGATTATTAAATTTGATGAATGCTGTATCCTTGGATGAGAGTTAATATGAATTTTCAGCAGGGATTGTCAGGAAAATTACAGGTTAGTGGGATTTTAAATTATTTTTTTCTATTTGCAAAACAAAGATTTATTGAGACCGCTCAGATCAATTATTTATTTAAAAAAAAAGAAAAATGTACATAAAAATTTTACGATTAAAAAAAATTATCTAATTAGCCACAAATAATTAGTTAATATTCTATCTACTTTTTTACCAGTATATCATACTGTTTATTGATTTTCCCGGAAGAATTACTCTTGCACTTCCTTTTATAACATCTTCTATTAAAACTTCACGTCTATTTCTGTATCTAAAAAAATGTTCAATAAATCTTTTTTTTATTTTAGTGGAAAATTATGATTTTATATAAATTAAAATGATTCTTCGATTAATTAATTAATTAATTATTGGCTACATTATTTAGAATTTGTAAATTATGTCGTTAGTAAATTTTTCACGACCTGTAGTTAATAAATCTGTTCATTAAAAATTGAATATATGACCAATAAGCTATTAATTGAGGAATTTAATAAAAAATTAATACTCACGGATTTAGGAGAATTATCACTGTTGCATTGTCAGGGGTTAAAAATGCAATTGATTTAATTTTAGCTGAACCTCTTTTAATGCTCTGAATTCTCTTACTGTCTGGTGGTACAAATCTAGAGAATAAAATGAAATTTAATGTTCTGCAAATATTTTTTGAGTAAGGGAATTATAAATTAGTTTATTATTTAACTAACGTTGAGAAGTGACCCATAACGTAGAATGTTGGCTGCTTGTAAAACGCATTTGCAGATGCATTTACTATTATTGGGGAATCTACAAATCTGTTTAGCCAGTTGGGACCGCCTTGCAAGTCTAAAGCCATGTTCGAGTCAATCCAACCGGTGACCCAATGGGATAAGTTGTCAATTATACTGTTAGCATAATCTTCTGCGCGACTCCACGAACCTAGTTTCACTTCTTGGTCTGGAAATTAAATATAGAATTAGGTGGAAAGAAAAAAGAAAGAATTATACGAAAAAATGGAGAAATATATCGAAATTTCCGGAAAAAAACACTTTTTTACTTCTTTGTCAACACTTTTCTCAAAATCTTGACGTTGAAAGTAGTTTTTACAGCCGAAATCATGTTCAGAGGGGAAAAATACATTGAAAACGACTCCCATGTCAAAAAATGTCAAAAAAAATTTTTTTGGTCCTTACCCCCACTTTTTTTGGAAACAAAAATTACTCAAATTTGGTTATTTTTTATTTTAGAGTGGTTGCGTATGTATTTTTAACATGGGAGTCAATTTCAATGTATTTTTATTTACTAAAAACAATTTCAGGTCTCAAAGTAGATTAACAGTTCAGAATTTTGAGAAAAGTGGGAGTAAAGACCCAAAAAACGATGTTTTTATACATTTTCAAGATATATGTATTTTTGTAAGTTTATTGACAAATTAGAAAGCTTCCTAGTAGGTCTTAAATTAAAACTTAAATCGGAAACTTTAAGACCCCTGTGTGACAGACCAAAAAAAGTACTATTTTTGAAAAAAGAGGGGGTGAAGATGCCAAAAATAATTTTTTGTTTTTTATTTTCAACATTGGAATCGTTTTCAAAGTATTTTTATCCACTGAACACTATTCCAGGGTTCAAAATTGCTTAGCACGTCCAAATTTCGAGGGAAACTGGGGGTGTCAAATTAAAAAAGTAGTGCTTTTTGAAAAAAGTGGGGGTAAAGATCGGAAAAATTTTTTTTTGCATTTTTTTGACATGGAAGTCATTTTCAAAGTATTTTTATCCATTAAACACGATTCCAGGTCTCAAAATTGCTTAGCACGTCAAAATTTCGAGAAAAGTGGGTGTACCAAATTAAAAAAGTAGTGTTTTTCGAAAAAAGGGGGGGTAAAGACAAAAAAAATTTTTTTTGCATTTTTTTGACATGGGAGTCATTTACAAAGTATTTTTATCCACTGAACACGATTCCAGGTCTCAAAATTGCTTAGCACGTCAAAATTTCGAGAAAAGTGGGTGTACCAAATTAAAAAAGTAGTGTTTTTCGAAAAAAGGGGGGGTAAAGACAAAAAAATTTTTTTTTGCATTTTTTTGACATGGGAGTCATTTTCAATGTATTTTTATCCCCTGATCACGATCCCGTATCGCAAAATTGCTTAATCCGTCAGGTTTTTGCAAAATTTAGAGGCAAAGACTTATAAATTTGATTTATACTTAGAAATTTACAGATTTACTAATTTACTGTTAAAATAAAATGTTAACGTACTGCCTTGAAGTATTGCTGAATTTTCAGTGGTGAGTAAAAATTTGTCTGGATAAAGTTTGTGAATTCTGTCAAGAAAATTGAGTGAAGTATTTTTATTGAAATACGAGTGTACGGCAATGCCGGAGATGACGTCTCTTGCTTCCTTAGTGTTTAAAATTGTTCGGACAAAATTCGGTAACAATTGTCTTGAACCATCGCCGATAAAAATTTTCAAGTAATCCATTTTTGAACTCTTTAAACTTGGTGCTAAAAATCTGGTTATCCATTCCCGTTGATCGTCTGCTTCCCAACCCATGTTTGGTATTCTGATTGTTGAAAATGCCACTCTCGGCTCATTCTGTGGCGTGAGGGCCCAGAATTTGAAATTATTTTTTTCATAAGCTTGGAAGAATCTAAAAAAAATTAAATTCTTGTCTATACTCTATTTTTTATTGTCAAGAAAGTAAATATTAATTTTTTTTTACCAGAACAAAACAAAAATTATGCAATCATAATTTATTCGAAACAAAAAATGTTTTTTTTTTTAATTTTTCACTTGAAACAGTGAAATAAAATTTTTATTTGGGTTGAATAAATCTTTATTTAGTTTGAATAAATTTTTATTTAGTTTGAATAAATTTTATTTGGTGCGAACAAATTTTATTTGGTGCGAATAAATTTTATTTGTTTTTTGATTTTTTTCTAATTTCACTGCAAAATTTTTTTTGTAATATATTTTTTTCTTTTAAATACTATAAACAGTCTAAATAATTTTATTTTTATTTCAAAAAAATTGTTTTTCGATTATTCAGAGTTAAATATAGACTGTTTGGAAAAAAATACATTTTGTCAAAAAGTGGGTTTTATTTTTTTTTTTTTTAAATTTGGGTAAATTTTGGTATTCGCTGGTTAATGTATTTGCGCTTATGGAGTGTAGGTATTAATGAAAATCCATATTACAAGAGATTGCCTTCCCAAAATTTCAATCAAATAACATTCTCCTAACGGCGGGAGACTTGATAGACTAGAACATATTTGAAATCAACTGCCTCAAACTTAGAGTGAAAGCTCGGTTTATTTCAAACTCAAAGTTCAGTAATAAGGTTTTCGATAATTCTATTTGGATAGCAGTTCTATATAGAGAAATTGGAATTCAATAAAAATTTAAAATTGATTCATTAATAATTCATAGGGACATTAACTGATCGTATAATAATAATAATAATAATAATAATAATAATAATAATAATAATAATAATTTTCCATCGTGTACCATTCATTTGGTTTCATTAAATTTTTCAGTCTTATCACAAAAATTTGTTACAAGAAACAGAGGCGACTAACATTTTTATTTAGTTTGCATAAATTTTTATTTAGTTTGAATAAATTTTTATGTAGTTTAAATAAATTTTTAATTACTTTGAATAAATTTTTATTTAATACTAAAAAATTTTTATTTAGTTTGAATAAATTTTGTTTTGGTGCGAATAAATTTTTTTTGGTTCGAATAAGTTTTGGGTCGAATAATTTTTGGTTCGAATAAAAAAAATTTTTATTTAGTTTGAATAACTTTTTATTTACTTTGAATAAATTTTCATTTACTTTGAATAAATTTTTATTTAGTTTGAATAACTTTTTATTTAATTTGAATAAATTTTTATATAGTTTGAATAGATTTTTATTCAGTTCGAATAAATTTTTATTTGTTTTGAATAAATTTTGTTTTGGTGCGAATAAATTGTTTTTTGTTCGAATAAGTTTTGGTTCGAATAAAAAAATTTTTATTTAGTTTGAATAACTTTTTATTTAATTTGAATAAATTTTTATATAGTTTGAATAGATTTTTATTCAGTTCGATTAATTTTTTATTTGTTTTGAATCAATTTTGTTTTGGTGCGAATAAATTGTTTTTTGTTCGAATAAGTTTTGGTTCGAATAAAAAAAATTTTTATTTAGTTTGAATAACTTTTTATTTAATTTGAATAAATTTTTATATAGTTTGAACTTTGAATAGACTTTTATTCAGTTCGAATAAATTTTTATTTAGTTTGAATAAATTTTGTTTTGGTGCGAATGAATTTTTTTTTTGGTTCGAATAAGTTTTGGTTCGAATAAGTTTTGGTTCGAATAAGTTTTGGTTCGACTAAATCATGATTGCACGTGAAATAATCCTATTTGGCAAATATTAATTTATTGCGAATCTCTAGAAATGTGTTCGTGTATAATATTAGATTTGCATCATCTTAATATAAAGTGTTTCATACTTTACGAAGTAATTAGCCCATGTTTGCCAATATTCACGACGTAGGATACTCTTCCCAGTCCAAGTTGCTTGTGTTTTCATCCAGGGACTTGGCGTCCATGGAGATGCTATTAATTTCAAATTCCTCAGAGATAGTGAATTAATCTTTTTCAAAATTGGTATCTGAAAATCAGTTTTCCATCAAATTTTGGTGTAAGGAAAAAAATAACAGCAGTAATTGATGCAGGATTTCTAGACAAATTTCCTATTTCTTCTTCCATGATTTTTAAAACAAATTTTTGATTTTTTGAGATTTTTTTTCGGAAACATTTTTTGTCAAACAGTGTTTTATTAAAAAAATAAATTTTTGGTATTGTTTTAGGTATTTTTATTAAAAAAATACCTTGTAAACATTATCTTCACTAGTTAGAGAGAAACGTTCGAGAGCGACGTCATATTCGGACATTGCATAACTGTAGGGCCTTGGGGAAAAATCGGTTGTTCCGATTGGAACTCTTATCATACTGTATTGAATACTGTCATATCCAAAATAAGATCTGTCAACATATTAAAAAAAAAATGTTTTTAATTAATAAAAAAAATAAAATAATAATAATAAAATATAATAAATTATGATAATGAAAAGTTTTTAAATGAATAGTATTTTTTTATACCCCAAAAGTTTCTCTTGCACATCATCAGTCAAGGATTTAATATTAAATCCAGTCGAGTCTGTCAGGACTCCTCCGAAACCCGAAATATTTTGAAAAGTCTGACCTTTATTGATTGTTATTCGCAAGGGAACGTCTGAAATATTTTTAGAACATTCGGAATTTTAATAATTTTCCATTATTACTCAGGTGTTAAATATATTTTCATTTCACTTTTCGGAAATAATTATTTTTTTAAATTCAAAACCTTTTACTTTTTGAATTAATTTTAGTAATTCATTTTACTTTTCTGTTTTAGTTCGAAAATTTTTCTCACCTTCTATATATTAAAAGAAAAAAACTATTAAATTCTTTATCAAAAGGAAAAAAATTCGTATTGTAATGACTAACAAAAATTGTTTTCTTCGTTGAAATTTTAAAGAAAAAAATAAAATAATAAAATTTTAATTTTTATAGAAACAAGTTTATGACAGAAAAAAAAATTATTTTAACTTGTTTAGCGAACGTACTTCCATGTAGTCTGCCGATAAATGTCCCATTAGTAACGTCGAATCGAAGACCTTCCTTGTTAGATGAAACTAAACTGTATCTTGAAGTGTCGGACGGTTTCGATATACTTGGAGCTTTGTCGCAATAATTCGAATCACAAATACAATATAAGCTGTCACCTCTGTTGCTGGAAAATCTTTCACATCCGGTTATGAGGGTCGTACCTTAATTCGAAAAAGAAATTCTGTCACAATTATTAAATTCGATGAAAAATGAAAATTTTATCCAATAACACAGGGACCACATTTGGCTCCCTTTTTTCATTTTTTTTTCTTTTTAAATTAATAAAAACTCCCAAAGGCTCGAAAGCCAAACATATTCTTCTTTTTTTTCAAAGTAAAACAAAAAAAATAAATTTCTTTAAAACGATTCAATTATTTTCACAAATTTTTCCTAATTCAATGATTTTTAATATCTAAAATTTTAATAAAAAATCCCCCTCCCCCCACAAAAAAGAATAATTAAAAAATAAATGTTTATAAAATTCTTCTCGCAAACATTCAATTATTATTTTCATAAATAAAAAAATTTTCACAGGAATTCAAATATTAAAGATAAAAATATAAAATAAATATTAATAACAGAGTTTTATTAATATTCTTCAAAAAAAGTCAATGATTTAATATAGATTTCGCTAAAAACACGACGTTGAAGTCCACAACGTTTATCAACGAAAAAAATTATTCACTCAATAAATTTAAAAAAAAAAATAAAGCAGCAATATTGTCATTAAAATATTTAGTAAATATAGATTGCTGTTTATGATATGATAATAATTGTCATATGAATAAATATTAAATTAAAAATAATTTTGGAATAAATTAAACAAATTTTTTTCGTTGATCAACGTTGTGGACTTCAACTTCGTCTAAAAACGCAATTGAAAAACGCAATTTTTGAAAATTTAAGTGAAATGGTTCTGAAAAATTTAACTTCTATTTTTTAAAAAATTGATATATTTTCTAATTAAATTTCTTGAAGAGTTTTAATTCGATTTTAAAAATGTTAATGAAATTCTTTAATAGAAATTAAATTCTTTAATGGAAATTGAATTATTTTCAAAATATTTTAATAAAATTGTTTGTAAAAATTTTACTCTTAATAAATTTTTCAAAATTATTTCCAATTTCTAGGTTTTTTATAAAATTTCTCCCGAAGAATTTTATTATTCAATCAGAATAATAAAATTCCTGGCAGAAATTACATTATTTTTATTTTAATTCTTTGCAAGAAATTAATTATTTTTGTCTTAAATTCTGACAAAATTCTTTGCAAAAATTAAATTATTTTCATAAATAACGAAATTTACACGGGAATTCAGTTATTTAAAACGGATTTTTCCTAATATTTTTCAAAAAAGAAATTATGGTTTTAATAGATTTTTATAAAATTTCTTCTTCTCGAAAATATTTAATTTTTTCATAAATAAAAAAATTTTCACAGGAACTTAATTATTTAAAACAGAATTTTCCTAATATTTTACGAAAAAAATTAATTATTTAAAAATCTATAAAAAGATTTATTTATTATTTTATTATATTATTATTATTATTATTATTATTATTATTATTATTTATTATTATTATTTTATAATTATTTATTTTATTTTTATATTTGTTCAGTGACAAAAATTCAACAATTCAATTATTTTTAATAATTAGAAATTAATTCCGCTAAAAGTGCAAGTATTCTTAAAAATTTAAATAAAATTATTCGAAAAAATTCAATTGTTTAAAAAGTTTAATAGAATTTGTTTCTTAGAGTGCAATAATTATTTTCAATTAATCTACAATCATATTTTTTGAATGAATTTAATTGTTTTGAAAAATTTTAACGAAATTTATCGTAAAAATTAAATTATTTTTAAAAAATGTTGTTAAAGTTCTTTATAAGAAGTCAATTTTAAGAAATATTCAATTATTCAATAAATAATTTATTTTTCTATTTAAATAATTAAATTTTCGTAGAACTTTCTCATAAGAATTAATTTTTAAAATTAGAATTGAACAAAATAAACTCATTAAAGTTTTGAAGAATTTTATTTATAAATTTCAGGAAAAAAATGTTTGAATTTTCGAAAGAATGACGTTTGTAATTTTAAAAAATAGTTCAAATTAAATAAATTAAATTTAAAAATAAGTTTTATTTTTTTTTATTTTATTTTATTTTTAAATTAGTTAAATTTCCAAAATACTTTACTTTGAAGTCTTGGGAAATATTTTAATTCCTGTATAGACAATAGAAATAATTACTTGAATATTTATTTTAAGAAAAATTTTCTTTTTTTTAATGGAATTAAGAAATTATAAAAAAATTGAGTTATAGAAGAATCTGACGAATATTCGGAACAAAAGTTAGTCCAATCTCATAATTTCATATTTTATCGTATTTTACCAAGAGAAGGTTACATTAAATTTCAAATACCTTTTGGTAGAAACGTAAAAAAATTAATTTTCTTTATTTTGACCAATTTAAGATTATATTTGAATTAAAATTATAAATTTTTATCAATAACACATTAATAAATGATTTAAGTAACATAACCTAAAATTTATCAAATGTTTCTTATTGACAAATTGTAATTTTTATTTATTTTTAAAAAAATTTTTTTAACAACTGTTAAACGTTTTATTTTAATTAATCAAAATTAAATTCTTTATCTTTCCACCGAGAGGAATTTAAAATTTAATTTGTCTATTAATTTAAATTACGAAATTTATGACATTGGAGACTAACTTTTGATTTGACTGTACGTCAGATTCCTTCTTGTGTTTAATATTTGGCTAGCTATGATTTAACTACTTTTTTTCTGTTACTTTTTTACTTTTACTTTTTTTGGTACTTTTTTACTTTTACTTTTTTTGGTACTTTTTTACTTTTACTTTTTTTGGTACTTTTTTACTTCTACTTTTTTTGGTACTTTTTTACTTTTGCTTTTTTTACATACTTTTTTTACATCGGTGAAGTTCGCAACGTTTATGATCAACGATTGAATGAAAAAAAATTACTTTCCTACCAAAAAGAATAAAAATTTTTGTTCGCAGACATTTTTTTTGTAAATAATTATTCAAAAAATAAAACGTATTATTTTCTGTACAAAAATTTTATAAAAAATTTGCTTAAAAAAATATTTTTCATCAGAAATCGTTGACTATAAATTAACGTTGTGAATGTTGACCAAAATACTTTTTTACTTTTACTTTTTTTGCCACTTTTCGAAAATTAATTATTGGTACGAAGCCTGATATTGCAAAAAAAAAATTGTGCGCGCAATATCGTGAATAATAATTTGCAATACATATCTCGTATTAAATTTAATAGATACTTAGTGTTTCAATAATGTCGACACTAATAGACCAATTAATTAGTATTTACCATTTGTATATTCGAGACTACATAATTTTGAAATTAAAACAAAATGAGAGAGAATTTAGAGTAACTTGATTTCACATATGTATTTGTGCGTTTATAAATTCTAAACAATAAATGAGCGACTATTAAACACCCATTTCAGGGTCCATTCATATATAGTAACGTAGACTCTCTCTCTCTCATAATGAGTTTCAACTTTTGTTTAATCAAAGTATAATAAATTAGATGAGCGGGAGTAAATGGTTTCAAGTGGAACACACTAGATACCAGGTATTTCCACTCGGACAAGTGCAACCGAGTGTGAAACGCCAATATCCCCATCGGTTCTGTGAATTCTAGTCTGAATAAATCGATATGTCTCTATATACCTAATACCTGCTAGAAATGCAACCAGAGTTGCCACTGAATCCATTTCGATATAGCGATTTTCCTTCTTTTTTTTTTTTTATTTAAACTGATTTTTGTCTTCTATAAATAGATTCTTTATTCTATCACTGTTTATTCTTTGATGTTAAATCATTTCCAGTAGAATTTCTATAAATCCACTCTCCTTAAAATAATGAATTTTTCTATTTTTAAATCTTCCGCACAGTCCTGTAAATTGAAAGGAAAAAAATTTTACTGTTTGCGAAAAATTATTCGGTTCAACTAATTTTTTATTTTTAGTTATAATTAAAGGAGGGAAAATATTTTTCATAATAGAAACAAAGCAAATGGTATATAATTGGAGTAAAACAAATGTTATTTAAATTTTAGTTAAATTTTTATTTAAATGAAACACTGAAAAAATTTATTTGGTTTGATTATTTGACTATTTTCAAATAAATATTTACTTGAATCAAATAAATATTTGCTTTAAATACTGAAATATTTGATTCAATTATAATTTATTTGATTCAAGTAAATATTTACTTTATATCATTTTTATTTGAATCAATTAAATAATATTTGAATTAATTAAATAATATTTGCTTCAAATACTGAAATATTTGATTCAAATACAATTTATTTGATACAAGTAAATATTTATTTTATACAATTTTAATTTGAATCTATTAAATAATTTTTTATTCAAATACTGAAATATTTGATTCAAATACAATTTATTTGGTTCAAGTGAATATTTATTTTATATAATTATAATTTAAATCAATTAAATAATTTTTTATTCAAATACTGAAATATTTGATTCAAATACAGTTTATTTGATCCAGGTAAATATTTATTTTATATCATTTTTATTTGAATCAATTAAATAATTTTTGTTTCAAATACTGAAATATTTGATTCAAATACAATTTATTTGATTCAAGAAAATATTTATTTTATACAATTTTAATTTGAATCAAATAATATTTGCTTCAAATACCGAAATATTTGATTAGAATACAATTTACTTGATACAAGTAAATATTTATTTTATACAATTTTAATTTGAATCTATTAAATAATTTTTTATTCAAATACTGAAATATTTGATTCAAGTACAGTTTATTTGATCCAGGTAAATATTTATTTTATACAATTTTAATTTGAATCTATTAAATAATTTTTTATTCAAATACTGAAATATTTGATTCAAATACAATTTATTTGGTTCAAGTGAATATTTATTTTATATAATTATAATTTAAATCAATTAAATAATTTTTTATTCAAATACTGAAATATTTGATTCAAATACAGTTTATTTGATTCAAGAAAATATTTATTTTATACAATTTTAATTTGAATCAAATAATATTTGCTTCAAATACCGAAATATTTGATTAGAATACAATTTACTTGATACAAGTGAATATTTATTTTATATAATTATAATTTAAATCAATTAAATAATTTTTTATTCAAATACTGAAATATTTGATTGAAATACAGTTTATTTGATCCAGGTAAATATTTATTTTATATCATTTTAATTTGAATCTATTAAATAATTTTTGATTCAAATACTGAAATATTTTGATTCGAATACAATTTATTTGATTCAAGTAAATATTTATTTTATACAATTTTAATTTGAATCAATTAAATAATTTTTGTTTCAAATACTGAAATATTTTGATTCGAATACAATTTATTTTGTTCAAGTAAATATTTACTTCATAATAGTCAAATAATCGGTTATTTGAATCAAATAAATTTTTTTCCAGTGCACTTTTTAATAATTATTCTTTATCGTAAAATAAAATGCAACTAGAAACGTTGGGATTTTTATTTCCTAGATATAGAAAAATTTTCGATGGTTCCAGAATACTTATAAAAATTTCCAAAAGAAAAAGTATGTAGAAAATAATTTAAAATTATTCCTTAAATTTCGAACGTTCAAATGAACGACAATTTTTTTTACTTCTTCTAATTTGTATTTATTTACAAACATTTTTTTTTAATTAAAACAAACTAATTCTAAACCAAATATTATTTAATTAGACTTATTTTTTGGATAGAAATTTTCTAAAATACTTGATAATAAAAATTAATTTTTTAATTTTATGTTAATATTATATTTAATAATTTTAATATATGTTTTGAAACAAAACTTTTGCTTTTGAAAATTATCACTGAACTTCGATTGAAATTTTGTTTTTTTAATTTCGCCGAAAACATTGTCTAATCGAAAAATATAGAAAACTATCAAAAAGAAAAAAATAATAATGAACTCAATTTTTTCCCTGTTTGGTTAAGTGATATTTATTTATTATCTCATTGTGATAGTTTGAAATAGTGCATTTGTCTGTTTCCAGATGTTCTTTCAATTCTTATCATTGTCCAAACGTTGTTATTTTACATTAGTGCCCATTTAGGAATTACGTAAGAATAATTTTTTTCGTCTAGGTTGCACTAAATTTTCTATACCCTAGATAACATTAGTCAACAATTTCTAATAAATTAAAAAACAAGATGAAATAATATAAATAGAAATAATAAAAAAAATTAATAAAGAAAATAAATAAAAAAAGAAAATTGAATTTACGAAACAAAATATAAATAGAATTAATAAAAATTTAATTAACTCTTTTTTCATTGAATTTAAATTTTATTAAATTGTTTTTTTAATTAAAGTTGAAACATTAGAATATAAAGAAAAAGTTATTTCTGACAGAAAAAGAATAATTTTCAAATGTCAATAAACAAATTTAAACTAAATTTTTATTGGGAAAATTGAAATTTACCCACTTTCAGTTCATCAATCACTTGTATTTTTATTTTAAATAACGAAAAATTGAGTTTAAAAAAAAGAACATGAGAATTAATTTGCATGCGAATTGTGTATATATACAAGAGTTACTTCTTTCGCTGAAGCTCATAAAATGATTTTCTGTCATACTTCAGAACAAGTGGAATGTACATTTTATTTCCCGTGTATATGGAGATACATTAAAAAAGCATTTCTCTTTTTTTTTAAATAAAAATTCCTTCTTTTGCAAAACAAAAATTTTAAAAAGTTTATTTTTAAAAACATAGACGAGAAAAATTTTCACGGAAGGAAAATAATTTTTACATACGTAATTTAAAATTTAAAACACTATTAAAAAATGTATGTTAGAAAAGAAAAATTTAAAAAGTGTATTTCTAAAACATAAATGTGAATAATTTTTACTAATGGGAAATAATTTTTAAGATAATTTAAAATTTATCACACTGTATTAAAGACTAATTTATTAAAAAGAGAATTTTTAGAACATTATTTCTCTTTATTCCTAAAAGTGTAATATTTACAATACTTGCAAGGAATAAAATTGATTTTTGAACTGAAAGTATGAATTTAATTTCTGAATTTAATTGCTTTGAAATTAGAATTAGATTTATTGATATTGAAAGTTGAAGGAATTAAATTTCCTAAGAATTAAAATTAAAGGCGAGTTAAATTGTCACTGGTAATTAAAATCGAAAAAAATATAATAATTTTCTTTACCTGTAATTTAACGATCTGGATCTTGTCTCAAACAAGAAGTAAAACATTATCTCTGGTAGCTCTTTATACCAACTTGAGAAATTTGTACGAAAAGCGTCACACTACTTTGTATAAATTAAGCAATTGTTTTTAATTTTCCTCGTCTCCATAATAACCAATAAATAGTTCATCTCAATGAACACCTGCGCATATAATTTTTTTTTTTTTTGACGCAAAACTTTATTTCGTCAGAAAATTTTTCATTTGAATATAATTATGTGAAATTTTTTTATTAAAAACGTAAATTTTATATTAAATTTGATATATTCTTTTCTGTAATTATAAATATTAATTATTAATTAATAATAATATTATATTAATTAATAATAATATTATATTAATTAATAATAATATTATATTAATTAATAATAATATTATATTAATTAATAATAATTATATATTAATAAATAGTAATATTAATTAATTAATAATAATATTAATTAATATTCTAATTATTAATTCTTACAATTATTGTAATAAGTAATTTTTATAGTTAGTAAATTTATCAAAAATTTGTGCTTGAACGCAATTTATTGAAATTAATATGTTTTAAAATTTAAAAATGCCCTTCCAACTTTTTTCGGAGTTATAAAAGTTTATTTGGAAAAAATGCAGTTAGGTGATACGTATAAATATCTAAAAAAAATCGACTTGCATTTTCCATAAACGTAAATGGCAACAGTTACCGCAACTCTTTGTATTGGCATCTGTGCTATAGATGATTCTGTTTCCGCAAAACTTTTCCTCAGAGAGAGCCGATAAGAGTACTCATTCAATGCATTTATATTTAAGATATAAATAGTTATTCTCACATGACTGAAGTTAAGGCTAAGATACATTTTTAAAATTGCTATCACAGTTTTTTATCTTTCACATACTATTATTTATATATAAACATTATTTATACACGGCTGACTGAAATTTTAAATTTCCATCGTCACACCGCTGCATGTGACAAATTTTGATTTTTTCTTATTTTTATTATCGAATTATTTGTCGAATTAGTTTTTATTCACTTTTTATTATTTCCAATTATCTTTGTTAGTTTTTATTTACTTTTTTATTATTTTCAACTATCTTTGTTATTTTTTATTGTTTTTGAAAATTATTTTGTTTACTATTATTAATAATTATTAATTAAATAGTATTCACGATTTACAATATGGAGATGGTATTCTCCACCTGAGAACGCCAAGGTCACCGCCAGGTGTCAGTTCAGTTAATAAAATCAGACGCCACCTGGCGATGACCTTGACGTTCTCAAGTGGAGGAATCGGCCATTTTATTTCTAAAAGACTTTTCTATAGTACAGAAAATTTACTGCTTGAATTTTAAAGAAATAAAAACGAATAAAAAAAATAAATAAGAATAAAAATAATACGATAAAAAGTGAATAAAAATAAAAAAACAATTATTATTAAATTTAATTCTTTTTAAGGAAGAATTATTCATTAATATAATTAACATTTTATTGGAGTTGTAGTATTATTTCAATTAATATTGTCATTTAATAATTAGTATAATTTAATTTAATAATTTTAATTTATTTGATTTATTTGATTTGATTTCAATAAAGCTAATATTTGAATAGTTGAGATTTTTTCGCTTGTGAATTGTTTCTAAATTTAGTATATGGAAAATATTGCCTGAAAGATTTGGTTTTGTAAAAAAAAAAATAAAAATTGAGTCAACATTGGAATTATTGTCGTCCCTACTTTTTTTTGTAAAAGAAAATTGTGAACGAAAATTGTTTCCTTATTTTTAATGTTCCTAAGCGTTAGGTCATGGATTTTCCATAATCGTTTTCCAATTTCTCTAAATATAGGTAAATAAATTCTCTTTTATAACCAGAATGCGAATATTCGCTCTATTTATTTAGAAATTAAAATTTTCCTCCTGCTCTTTGACATGTGTATTGAAAGTTTAAAGATAAACTATTTTATTGACACGTAATTATAAATGAAATGAGAAATGAAAAGGAGAAATTTGAATTTTTCTATTAATAAAGAGGAAATAAAATGAGAGAAATAAAATGAGAGAAATAAAATGAAATAAAAATGTTTTTTTTCTATTTTTTGTACATAAAATTATTATTGAAATTATTGAAAAAGAATTCGTTTTTATTTTTAGTTTTATAACGATACAAAAAGGCGAAAAGATATTTATTTATTTAGGGTAAAGAAATTAATTACGTGAGTCAAGATAATTCTGCAAAAAAAAGATTAGATTGTAAAAATATAAAATTAAAGTGAATTTAAAATTGAAATTCGTTGATATTAATTTTTGAACATTACAAATTTTGTTGAAAATAATTATAGAATTGCAATTATTTACGAAAATCTTGAGATTCAATGTGGAGACGATATTCTCCACCTGAGAACGCCAAGGTCACCACTAGATGGCACTTCAGTTGCTTCTTGGAATTCTCACTGACATCTGGTGGTGACCTTCGGCGTTCTCAAGTGGAGAAATTTGTTCAAACCATTATTTCAACGCTGGAAAACTTTTTTACAATTATTAAAAAAAGTTTTTCGAAGAATAATTTAAATTAAGTAAAGTATTTCAAGTAATGAAATTATTTAAATTAAGTAAATTATTTAAATTAAGTAAATTAATTAAATTAATTAAAATTGCTAAATAATTTAAATTTAAAATAGAAAAAAATAATTATTTAAGGCAAGTGAATATTTATTTGATTGTCTATTGGCAATATTGTTTATTTTAATAAAGTAAATTTTTTCTACAGTGGAAAAAAGAACTTTGATAATTCAAGGGTAGCTGTGAGTAATATAGATTATCGAGAACACACAAATAATGAAGAATAAATTCAATATAGACTTCAATATATATACGGATACATAATTTCTATCTAACCTGTCAATAGACAATTGTGTATCTTTTCGCATATTTATCCACGTGAATACGATCAATGTCGCTAGACAATGAGATCATGGCCGTAAATTATATCGCGAACCAACAGGATCTTCTATTATATATTTTTCATTCTATAATTGCCGCATTCAATTAAAAATCTTTTATACTTCTAGTTCAAAAAAAAGAGAATAATTAATATTTTTTCTGAAAAATTCTAAATATTCCTTTTTTTCTATCTATTTTTGTACTTTTTTTGGTATTTTTTTTTTGCTACTTTTTTTATCTAGAAAAATCTAGAAAAATTCAATTTGAGACTAAAATTAATAACATATTTTTTTTAGAAAATAGAAATACATTTTTTTTTCGTTAGTATTTACACAAAAATGCACATTTCATATATTGTTGTTGCTATTTTATTTATTTTCTTTTTTTGTGTGTTGAAAAATATAAATATTGTATAAAGGGGAAAATTTGAAAATAGAAAATAAAATTCACCGCATAGAGTGAACGAGTTGATTCACGAATGAGTTTTATTTGCTGAGAGAGTATTTCATTGTTACCTTCATCACTGTCCGAACTGAAAAGTTAAACTAATAGTTGCTATTAGATAACGTGGTAAACAATGAATGTGTATAGCGTAAATCTACATACCAGTAGTTGGTGGATTAAAATTTTATCAGTAATGAAAATTTCAAACTCTATATTTTACAACTAAGTAAGTATATGTATAGTTTCAGTTTAATGTAATTCTACTTTAATTAAATTAGTTTGAAAAAGTAAAATATTGATAATAATATTATAGTCATTACTTAAAGTTCTAAAGGAGATTATTCCGTTTATTTCTGTGAATAAATGGAGAATAATGGAATGAAGAAAAAGAAGAAAAATTAAAAAATAAAAAAACAATAAACGTAAATGAAAATATTAATAAAAAAAAAATAATAATAATAATAATTATTATTATTATTATATAATTATAACATTGGAAAATATTAACAGAATTTTTACTCATTTTTGTCAATTTTTATTTTTCAATAGTAAATTTAATTATTTTGAATGCAAATTCCAGTTTACTTTTATAAAAATAAATTTCTAGTGTATTAAAAAATTTATTTTTGAAAAAAAGTAAAAATTTATAGAAGAAGATTTGGGATAATTTAATTGTTTTCTTAAATAATCAAATTCTTTGGAGAAATTCAATTATTTTCCTAAATAATCAAATTCTTTGGAGGAATTCAATTACTTATTCTTAAATAATAAAATTCTTTGGAGGAATTCAATTATTTTCTTAGATAATAAAATTTCTCGAAAGAATAAAATTATTTTTAAAAATATAATTTAAATTCCCTATATATTTTTAATACTTTCGATAAAATTCTTAAGAAAAATTATTTTCAATACTTTCGATCAAAATTCTCATGAAAAATTATTTTTAATAACGATTTAATAAAATTTTTCGATTAAATCCAATTATTTAAAAAAACTTTATCAATAACTTTAATAAAATTGAATTATGAATTAATTGAAAATAATTGTTGCACTTTAAGAAACAAATTATATCAAATTTTTTCTAAATAATTGATTTTCTTCGAAACAATTTTACTTCAAATTTTTTTAAATCATTTTCTAACGGAATTAATTTTAAGTTATAAATTATATTAAAAAAATTAAAATCCTGCGATGAGTTTTATTATTTATGAAAATAATTATGAATTTCTGCCATTGAACATTAAAGTTTTATCTAAAGTTATTGTATTCTTGAGAAGAATTACAAAAAATGTTTATAAAAAAAATGATTTTTAAAAAATTTAATAAAATTTGTGTTTTAAATAATTAAGCTTCTTTGAAAATTGTATATCATTTAGAGAAATAATTGAATTGTGTAGAATAATTTTTTTAAAGCTTCTCAAAAAAATTGTACTGTCTCGAAGAATATTGTATTAAAATTTAGTAAAAGAATTCAATTCTTTCAAGGAATTTTATTATTTTGTTAAAATAATTGATTGTTGGATAAAAAATTTCTTAATATTTTTGAAAATAATTCAATTCTACCAAAAAAAAAATAATTTTATTAAAATACGTCAAAATAATTGAATTCTTTTTAGGAATTTAATAATAATTGTATTTAAAATTTAAAAACTCTAGTGTCAAAATTTATGAATATTTTCCAAAGTGATCGAATTTTGGAAAAAACAATTTAAGTATTTACAAAGAAAATTGAATTTTTACCAAGAATTTATTTAAATTTTCTAAATAATCGAATTTCTGTAAAGAATTTTACTATTTTGGAGAATATTTGAATTTTTAACAAGAATTTTATTCTGAAATTTTTGAAAATAATCGCAGTTTTAGAGAAGAATTTTATAATTTACAAAGATAATGGAAGTTTTTAAAAACTTTTATAAAAAAAAAATGATTGAAAATAATTGAAATCGTGTAAAGAATTTTTTGTTTGAAAAATAATTGTTTGGAAATTTATTAAAATCAGAGATTTTGAAAATTATTGAGTTGTGAAAAAGTTTTTAACACAAATGAAATTTTGACAGGAATTTTTTTTGAATTTTTGGAAAATAATTGAATTTTGAAGAAAAATTATTTCATCACCTATAAAGATAATTGAAAATTCTGACGAAGAATTTTTTTTTTGAACTTTTAAACATAATTGCATGTCTGCGAAGAATTTTATGAAAATGTATTTAAATAAATGAACGTTTTCGAAGAATATTCAAAATTTTAAGAATAATTGTGTTAAAATGAATTAATGAAATGGATTGAATTCGGAATTATATTATTTAAAATTTTTTTAATAATTCAGTTTTTTCGAAAAATATTAAGAAAACTTTGTTTTAAATAATTCAATACAATTATTTTTATATACGAAAATAATTCAATGTTTGCGAGAAATTTTATAAAGATAATTGAAGTTTTTTTTTATTGAAGTTTTTTTTTATTTTTTGAATTTTTGAATTCTTTTGGTGAATTTTCGTTTAAAATTCTAGACATTAATTATTTTTTCAAAAGATTTTAAATTGACACATAAAAACGTATCAAAGTTTATCGTATCAAAAAAATTTTTCCCCAATTTGCAATCCTTAGAA
Source organism: Leptopilina drosophilae (assembly GCA_032873175.1). Classification (NCBI taxonomy): domain Eukaryota; kingdom Metazoa; phylum Arthropoda; class Insecta; order Hymenoptera; family Figitidae; genus Leptopilina; species Leptopilina drosophilae. The sequence goes on from CM065483.1 coordinate 7,862,410, forward strand.
AAACTCCGATATTTTAAAAATAATTTATATTCTTATTACTATTTGTTGTAAATTATATTATTAACAACTAATAAAAAAGGAAGGGATTTTCATTTTAAAAAAAAATTATTCAATATAGTCGTAGGGCAATTGGTTATTTGCGCGCTTATTTTCATCTCAAAGAAGATGAGGGAATTCGACTTGAGATTATTGAAGGCGCAATTCGATGTGTCTGGATTAGAAGGGTCGAGGGTGGATTATATTTTCTTGACATTCAAGCGGATCAAAACTTGAGCCCCAGTGAGGTTGCAGATCTCAATAATAGCGTGCGAGTATAGGAGAATTTAGATTTTAGGGGAGAAAGTGAGTTAGATATAAAATCCCTTTTGCAATCAACTTACCATAAAGTAGCATAAAGTATCATAAAGCCGTCGTAAAACAACCTGTTAAAGTAATAATAAGCAAATGATATTCAACAAAGAAATGAATTTTTAGCCTTAAATAACTTTTTATGTCTAGATAATAACGACTGTTTGTCATATTTTCTAAATTGATCAAATATGACGTCTGACCAAAAAGTGTTTTCACTACTTTTTCTACTCAAAACGTAATTCTATTGTCACTGCGAATTATTCGTTTATTTGACTTTGTTTTTTAACGTAACGTCTGACTTGAAACTATTTTTACCACTTACAGGAGAATAACACGAATTTTTGTTTGTTTCTGACTAAAATTCACCTTTACTACTAAAACCCTTTATTTTTATTTTTACACACAATTTGCCAAATTTTTAAGTAATATTTTGTCTGACTGTAACTATTTTTACTATTTTTTACTTTTTTTTATTAGTGTTATTTTGAATAACACTAATTTTAGTTAGTGTCTGACTAAAACCTACCTTTACTACTAAAAACCTTTATTTTATTTTCACTGCTAATTAGTCAAATTTTTAAGCATCGGTCTAATGCAAAAAAGTATTTACCACTAAAGGTAAACAATTTTTTGTCTGTTTATAATGTTCTTTTTCTACTGCAAATCATAATTTAATGGAAAATAATTAATCAAGTAAATCGACAGAATTTGTAATATTTCGTCCGACTGAAACTGTTTTTCCTACTTACGGGAGAATAACACAAAATTAAATTCCCCGTCTGACTAAAATTTACTTCAACTACTGAAAACAGTATTTTTCTTATTAGGAACAGTAATAATTGCTTTTCTTACTAAAAAGGACCATTACTAATAAACAGTAAAATACAAATTTTAATTACTTGTCTGACTAATATTTACCTTCACTACTGAAACTATTTTTTTTCTATTAACTGGCAATAAATTACAAAATTTATCATATAACGTGGTATGAGAAGAATTTTTTTTCTTTAACGAGAATATCAAAATTTTACATTTTGTCTAGCTGGAATTTACTTTTTCTACTTGAAGCATATTTTTTACTAATGATTGACGGAGTATTTGACTAATTTTATAATACCAAGTCTGACTAAAAATGGTTTTACTACTTAAGGGGGAATAACAAAAGATTTATTTTCTGTCTGACTAAAATTAACCTCTACTACTGAAATCATATTATTATTATTTAATAATTAACCAAATTTTTAATTATCTGTCTGACAAATTTTTCTTTGTGTCTTATTATTCTACTTTAAAATAACGGTTTTTATAGCAAAATAACTATAAAATTAAAAAGACCCCCTCCAACACTAAAAATATAATTTTAGGTTTTGATTGACTACAATTTACTTTTACTACTTAAATTACTTTTATTATTAATATTATTAATAATTAAGGTAATATTTCACTTAGCTATGCAACGTTTGACTTAATTAATTTCTACTACTTTTAGGGGAATTACACAAATAGTTTGTGTTCTATTGAAATTTTTGGCTGACTAAAATGTACCGTTACTACTAAAATTATATTTTTCCTTCTGATAACTGACGAAATATATTAAGAATATTTTCTTATGTAATGACGTCTTACTAAACTTTTTTTACTGCTTGAGGGTAAATAGCACAATTTTAGTTATTGTCTGACCAAAAATTTACCTTTACTACTTAAATCATTTTTATTACTAATAATAATTAAGGTATTATTTGTCTTAGTTTTTAATGCAACGTCTGACTAAATCTATTTCTACTACTCACTGGGGAATCGAACGTAAACATTCTTGTCTGACTAAAAAATATCATTACTACTTAAGGGAGAATCAAACATAAAAATTCTTGTTTGACTAAAATTTACTTATACTACTTAAATTCTATTAAACGCATTTAAAAGTTCGGGTCTGATTAAAATTTGTTTCTACTACTGAAAGTTAAAACATTTTCCGTTAACACAATAAGTCATATAAATTTCAATCCGTTAACACAATAAGTCATATAAATTTCAATGCTTCTGTCTGTCAACAACAAACGTTTACTACTGAAAATTAAAGAAATGTTTCCACCAATAATTTGATTTATAGGAATTTGAAGTTTCAATGTCCGGTTAAAATTTACTTCTACCACTTAAAGAAGGCAAAACGGAAATTTTCCATTTTTTGCCTTGCTAAAATTTACTTTTACTACTTAAAAGTGAAAAACAAATTTCTCAGC